>OZ057403.1:9391914-9425956 GCA_964056735.1 Allodiplogaster pararmata
GGCTCATCTTGTTTTACTTTCGATTTCACCGTTGATAATTTGTAACTTTATGTAGATGGAATATAATATTGTGTTGTAACTGCAAAACATAATACAAATCACTCGATGAACTCAGTTGATAACGAACTAATTCAGCTTTAAAGCAATTTTCAACTTTTGTTTCTTCTTCTTTTTCTTTTTTTTTACAAACGTAGAACATATACGATTGCCTGTTCCGAAAACTCCATCATTTTAATAGAGTTATATGATGAATTTACCGCAAAGTTGTAGATGTTCGAGTTTGACACTAAAATAAACTCATAACCTGCTTTTTTCATTGACTGACTTCTCTGATGATAATGAATAAAAATATTAATTCGATAGTACCCGACCAAAGTACACGTATTCTCTTGCGATCCCCCCTCTTACGGAGACGTTTAAAAAATACTCTAGCCGGTCCTCTTCCTGAAATTTCTCGGACCATCTATATAGGGGGCACTATCTTGTCCTAACTTTAGATGTAACTGGTTACAGACGTTCTGACTGAATTTGAGGGGGCCTTCATCTGATTATTACTCTTATCCTAATGTTTTCCGACTTAGTTTTTTATTGAGACATACTAAATAATCTGAATTAATTCACCTAAATAGGGGGATGCCTCTCCATCTTTCTAATATAATTGATCGCTTCGGGTAATTTGCATGTCTAAATTAATTTTATCGTATTACAATGTTATGGGTTGAGTCTATTCAACTTTCATTTAAGCTGTTTTATGAATTTCCCCCCGTATTTTTTTGTAGAGGTTAAAAACAACTCATTGATGCTTCAGATGTTCACTATGAAGGGTTTCATAACCTACTAGACCATAGCTTAATCCTGTGTGAAGCGATTCTATCCATATTCCATAAGTAACTACACTGAGGAACTCAGTCCGGTCTATCCAAAAAAGTCCGGTCTACCCAAAGAACGTTTATTTTACCTGTCTAATTGTTCAACAATTCATTTTACTGCTGACTTTTATGTTCAATTCACTCTGTTTACTTATGTATTCGACGACTTGGAATAAACGTTGGAATATCGACTATTGTTTTACCGATTTTTAAAAGCCGAGTTTCAATGCTGTTTATTTCATAGTAAAAAAATAATACATGTTACTCTTTCAACAATGTCAATATGAAGTTGTTAGTTCATTTCATCATTAATCCATTCGTTTATTCAGACAGTTCTACTTTTAAAGTCCAACAAGGTTTGATTTGGTTGCCTTTGGTCGCGATACCCTTCCTCTCGAGTACTTTTCTTTCGACAGAACCGGATAGCTTATATTGAATCTCGATTGTTAGTTCATTTGATTCTTCATGGATTTTCTAATATTCGCTAGATCAAAAAGTACTTCATTCACAATACGCTAGTTGTTAGTTAATTTGATCATTAATCCATTCGCTTACTCTGTCATTCATTTCTTTATTCATTACATTACATTAATATATGGTTTATTTTTTTTTTGTGTTTATTCCCGATGTGTCTTACCAGATTAAGAAACAAGAATTCTACTTTTCCGGACGGTATCCCAAATAATTTCCTCAAGGGACAGCTTTAGCTATTTCAGTACCATTTTCAATGATTTTCAATAGTTTTCTACTGCCTTATGGTGAGCGTTCTACATTAAACTTGTCTATGAAAAGAAAAGAAGCATACATGAACCTCTGAATTACCGACCTATTTCTCTTGCATCTGGCATCTGCAAAGTGTTTGAAAGAATATTATGCGCATCTCTCACAATTTACTTAACAGAATTCAATCTTCTCTCTTCTTCCCAGCACGGTTTCACACCTAAACGGTCTTGCTCTTCTGCATTATGATCATCCTTGTCTGACTTTCACAGAGCTTTCAAAAAAGGTTCCTACAATATCTCTTCTGTATTCCTGGATTTCACAAAAGCTTCCGACATCATTCCCCATGACCTCTTACTAACCAAACTAGGTAGTTTTGGAATTGGTGGGTGTGCCTTCGAATGGATAAAGTAATTTTTAAACGAACCGGACCCGATCAGTTATGATCAACCAATCATTTTCTCAGTGTTAAACTCGGCGAACCCCAAGGTAGTGTATTATGGGGTCTCTTCTCTTTTATTTTATACATAAATGGCTTGCATGCCTACCTCTCAAAAGGAGCTCACTGTATACTTTTTGCAGATGACGCGAAAATCTACATTGAAAATGACTTTGGTCCACTTCAGAAGGCAATAGACGCTTTGCATGAATGGTCCTGTGTTTGGGGTTTGAGTAAATCTCATTTAAAAACGGTCTTTATGTCTATAGAAGCCTCGCATCCACCTTATTGTCTTACTCTCTCCAGTATATCAATACTTACATATATGATAATTTTTTAACTTACTAACTTTATGAAGTCGGGATTGATTCAATTGTTATGATTTTTAACTCGCTCATTGATGAAGTGCTGATTGAATACATTGTTAGAACAATTTTTCATCCAAGTTATGAAGTTGTGATTGAATACATTATTTTAACTTTCAAATTTATGAACTGGGGGTTGAATATATTGTTGGAAGAATTTTTTTAAAACTTACTTATTTATTAAGCGGCGAATGAATACATTGTTAGAATAATTTTTCAACTAACTAAGTTATGAAGTTGTGATTGAGTACATTATTGTAAAAACTTTTAACTCACTAGTTTATGAAGTGAAATGAACACATTGATATACTAATTTTTAACTAACTAGTTTATGAAGTGGGGATTAAATACATTGTTGTAAGAATTTTTTTAAATTGCTGGTTCATGGAGTTGTGAATGAATAGATTGTTGTAAGAATTTTTTTTAATTGCCAGTTTATGAAGTTTTGAATGAATACATTGTTAGAATATATTTTTTAAAATGTACTTATTTATGAAGTGTACAATGTTAGAATAATTTTTCAACTAACTAAGTTATGAAGTTGTGATTGAATACATTATTGTAAAAACTTTTAACTTCCTAATTTCTGAAGTAGGGAATGAATACATTGATATACTAATTTTTAACTAACTAGTTTATAAAGTGGAGATTAAATACATTGTTGTAAGAGTTTTTTAAACTGCTAGTTTATGAAGTTGTGATTGATTACATTGTTATAATAATTTCTAACTTACTTGTTTATGAAGTGTTGATTGAATATATTGTTAGAATAATTTTTCAACTAACTAAGTTATGAAGTTGTGACTGAATGCATTATTGTGAGAATTTTACTTACTTATTTATGAAGTGGTGATTGAATACATTGTTAGAATAATTTATTTTTTTTAGCTTGCTATTTTGTGAAGTGGGGAATAAATACATTGTTATATTAATTTTTAACTAACTAGTTTATGAAGTTGGGATTAAAATCATTGTTATAATAACTTTTTAACTAACCAATAATGAAGTGGTGATTAAATACATTGTTATAATACTTTTTAAACTTACTAATTTATGAAGTGATGTTTGAATACATTGTTGTGAGAATTTTTTAAACTTACTAGTTTATGAAGTTGTGAATTTTACATTATTAGAAAATTTTTTCAACTACCTAAGTTATGAAGTAGAGATTGAATACATTGTTATAATAAATTTTTTAACTTATTAATTTATGAAGTGATAATTTAATACATTGTTGTGAGAATTTTTTAACGAGCTAGTTTATGAAGTTGTGATTGAATACATTGTTATAAAAAATGTTTAACTTACTAGTTTGTGAAGTGTTGATTGAATACATTGTTGTAAGAATTTTTTAAATTGCTAGTTTATGAAGTTGTGATTGATTACATTGTTATAATAATTTCTAACTTACTTATTTATGAAGTGGTACTTGAATACATTGTTATGATAAAATTTTCAACTAACTAGTTTATGAAGTGGTGATTAAATACAGTGTTTTAATTTTTTATTTATTTACTACTTTAAGAAGTAGTGATTAAATACGTAGTTATAAAAACTTTTTAACTAACTAATACATGAAATGGAGATTAAAAACATTGGTATAATAGTTTCTTTTAAAACTATGTATCGATCTACTTCCATGTCATACATGGATATTCACAAACCGAAAGAGAACTGTTGTGATACTTTTTCAATACGGTCTTAGAGAATAGCCATAATCTCTGATTGAAGTTGAGAATCCCTGTCAAAAAGCTGCTGAATAGTGCATCTTTTCCTTCATACTTCAGGTTGATTTCTATACTCGCTGTGTTGTTTCCAATGAATTGTTGTTGTTAATATCTGTGCTCATCATCTTACAAATGCGAAACAATACATCATATTGATGTATTTTTACCGCAAAGAGCCTGAGAAATATGGGGAGATTGCTTCCTTCCTTTCTCTTTGATCTTCTCTAGAGATTGTGGACTCGGGGGATTGGAAACATGATGAGTCATGCCCTAGTACAATGGAAATGCTGAGTGGGGGTGAAAAAACACATTAGGGAAGGTGCATATGCAAGGTTAAAGTCAAAATAGAAATCATAAAGTCATAGAAAATATGGAAGAAAACCTTTTAAAAATAGTGGTATTTCTGTGAGATTATTAAAAATCATTAAAAAGTAAACTTCAAATCAAAATGTTTATTAACAGAGGGCTTTTATAAGGAAAAAAAAGCAACAATTAATTAGTTTTAAAAATGATTATTAAAATAACTTTTTCAGTAATAAAACACTAAGCTATATGTTTAGTATTTTGCTTATTTCTTTTTGTCTTTGATTTGCTTGTTTCTTTTTGTCTTTGAGATGATAAAATGTTGTTGCTAATCTTTGTGTTGTTTGCTCTACAAAGGCGGAAGAATACGTGACGTATTCTTTACCGCAAAGAGTGCAAGTTGCGAGAGTAGGAGATGGCTTCCTTCCAAGATCGTATCCATAGATTATGCGGGTATGAAAACAATGATTATTGGAAACACGTGATAAAAATTGTCTAATAAAAGATTCAAAAATACACATCGGAGAGAGTGTCTAAAAAGTGTGTCTTTCTGAGAAAGACTACACTGTAAGAGAAAAACGCTAGAGAGCGTAAAAGAAAATAGCATGTAATATTGAGAGACGCAGATAAAAGCATCGTGGATGGTTATGTTTTTCAAGAGATTCAGAGAAAAAAATGTCTGACAGAGTATAAAGAGAGAGAGAGAGAGAGAGAGAGAGAGAGAGAGAGAGAGAGAGAGAGAGAGAGAGAGAGAGAGAAATAGTGTATAATTGTGAGAGAAAGAGAGAGGGAAAGAGAGGGAGAAAAAGAAAGAAAGAGAGAGTATAAAGAGAGAGAGAAAGAGAAAGAGAAAGAGAGAGATAAAAAGAGAGAGAGGGAGAGAGAGAGAGAAAGAGAAAGAGAGAGAGAGAAAAAGAAAGAAATAGTGTATGATTGTGAGAGAAATAGAGAGAAAGAAAAGGAGAGAAGAGAGAGAGAGAAAGAGAGAGATAAAAAGAGAGAGAGATAAAAGAGGGTGAGAAATGAGAGAGAGAGAAAGATGGAGAGAAAGAGAGAGAGATAAAGAGAGAGAGAGAGAGAGAGAGAGAGAGAGAGAGAGAGAGAGAGAGAGAGAGAGAGAGAAAGATAAATAGAGAAAGAGAGAGAGATAAAGATCAGCTGGAGTGATTCTTTGCGGTCAGAGAAAAAGTCTCTCGATTTAACACACTATTATTTTAGGTTACAGGAGCATCCACATCACACATATATATATATATATAACTTTACGGGCAGAACAGACAAACGAAAATAGCTTGATAAACATTTTTGGGACGGACCAGTATATTTGAAAGAGAGTTGAAAGAGAGTGAGAGAAAATGGCAGAGAACGAGAGAGAGAACGAGATAGATAAAAAGAGATAGAGACAGAGAGACAGAGAGAGAGAAAGTAACAAATTAAGAGATCTGTGAGAACTCTGAACAACACGATAACACCTAAATATAATAATTCAAGTACAGAATCAATCATCGCTAATCACACCGGACCGAAAGGGTCCAAATCAAATGCTTTTGAAGAATTTAAGGTTATTTAAACTATACTATCAAAGTTAAACTGCTACAGATTAAGTACAATATCAACTGTTACTGCTTTAAATTAAGTGTGACAGCGAGAATGCCTTCACAGAGAGTAACTGCTAGGCACTGACAGGTCTCTTCGAATAATGGTGTCACCTCACAGAGAGTAACTGCTAGGCACTGACAGGTCTCTTCGAATAATGGTGTCACCTCACAGAGAGTAACTGCTAGGCACTGACAGGTCTCTTCGAATAATGGTGTCACCTCACAGAGAGTAACTGCTAGGCACTGACAGGTCTCTTCGAATAATGGTGTCACCTCACAGAGAGTAACTGCTAGGCACTGACAGGTCTCTTCGAATAATGGTGTCACCTCACAGAGAGTAACTGCTAGGCACTGACAGGTCTCTTCGAATAATGGTGTCACCTCACAGAGAATAACTGCTAGGCACTGACAGGTCTCTTCGAATAATGGTGTCACCTCACAGAGAGTAACTGCTAGGCACTGACAGGTCTCTTCGAATAATGGTATCACCAAACTACATACAACTACTAAAAGGGATGAGATGTAGTAAAACTGTATATAAACACATAAGACAGAGAACAGAGACTGAGCATAGCATTTTAAACAAAAATGTGCGATTCTAATCAAAATATATTGATTAGAATTATAATGATTAGAAAAATATATTGATTAATAGAATTACGACTTAGAAAAAAAAATAGAATTTCGAATTAATAGAAAGCCTTACTAGAGGATGGCTAGAATAATGAGCTGTGAACTAATTGAAAAACAAATGAAGGAAAGGATAGTGAAAAAGAGAGAAGATAAAGTTTGAAAAAAAAGAAAGGAACAATGGATAGCTCAAAAATATCCAGACATACAAGAGAGTTGATTGAAAATCATATATTGTACAACATAAAGATAGAGACAGGAAAAAACGAGAGTTTCTGCACTACAGTAACTCGGATGATGAATAAAAAACTCATTGTTGACAAAACCAGAACCGTTCATGTCAGCTTACCCTTAAAAAACTGGGAATGTATATGGATCCTTCTAATAAAAAACTGGGAATGTATATGAATCCTTCAAATAAAAAAAATTCATCAAATCTTATATAATACTTAATGAGATCTTCCACTAAACAAGTAATCTCAAAGAAGAGTTTGTGCTGTTCTGTATTGGATTAAAAATCCAGTAGACGATACAATTTGATCTGTGTCTTGCCTTCTGGATAATCCTTCTGGATAATCCTTCTGGATAATCCTTCTGGATAATCCTTCTGGATAATTTTCGTAGCGTAGTAAAAAAAAGTTTTGCTTTATGAAAGTAGTAAGAAAAAAGTAGTTTTAAAAAAGTAGTAAAACAAAAAAAAGCAAAAGTAGTAGAGAAACATTTGAAAAGTTTTGCTTTATGAAAGCATCGTCAGTGAAGAGTATCACCTAAGAACAATTATGAACACAGCAGAAATTTTAATAAGGATGATAATAAGAAAAAAATAAATACGAAACAACGAACCAATATGTTCTACCAGAACCTATAATATCAATACACTGCCACTGCAATGATAAAAGTTTTTACTGTTTATGTTTTTATTTATTCACTATGACTTTTTTTTATGACTACACTCATTTTTTCCAAAACTATGTTTAATTGTTAATTGTGAGTTAACTCTTTGTATTTTTCATAAATGCATGGATAAATGAATTGAGTTGAATCAAACCAGAAAAAATTTCCAATTATATTAAAACTTAAAATTTGGTTCGTTGTTTTGTATTTCTTTTTCATTATTATCATCCTTATCGATATTTGTGCTGAGCACAACCATTGTGTTCAGACGATACTCTTTACTGACGACGTTTGAAATCTCTCTCTTCTAAACCAGACATCTACAAGGCACATAGATCAAAATGTATTCTTAGGAACTCTTATGAGAGGAAATTTAGTGAATTTTGCAAAAACTAGTAAAAAGGTGTTTAATTTTTTTAAGAAAGTTCAAGAATACGTTTTGAGATTCTGATAATCATCCCCCTTTCAAATAAAGATTAAATCAGAACAGCTTGTTATTCTTATACAAAGTGTAAATTGAATTAAAAAATGGAATTAAAACAGGAGTGAAAAATCGGGCAATTTGAGTCAACGCTAAGATATTTCACACTAACCAAAATTTTCAGTTAGCATGTTATTTATTTCATCGCGGTTCTTGTATTAATCAGAAATCCAAATAAAATTTTGAAAGGACCAAAGAACATTCTTGTAGCTTTCATTAGAGGAATAAATAAATTACCAGACGGAGAAAAGGGCGGGATCTAGTCCAGCTATTCTGCTCTCTTCAACCGGGAATTTTACTGAGTTTCTGAGAATTTGTTGCGTGTGGCTCAGCATTCTGTGGATGAGTAGAACTGAAACAACGATAACAAAATCGCATAATTTTAGATTTTTTTCTACTGTTAAAAATTCTATTTCTAGGCAAAGTTGTGTAGCGTGCCGATTTGTTGGTTTTGAATGTTACGGCAGCAGAACAAGAATCATTTGAGCTTTGGTATTTTCAGAATTGCATTTCACTATTTTGTGAACCATCTATCAAAACTCTATTTTCTCTACTTTGCCAGAGTGCGCAGAAATCTTTTATTGATTTTTCCTAAAATATCTGTCTCAGACACACTAAAAATAGTCGTGTACGGACATTTGCCAGGCCATAAAATTTCTTCGATTGTATGCACATCGCGTTCAAGTAACGCTATTATTCGAATTAAGTAATTGCACTTTGTGACCAAAAAATAAAAAAGCTCAACTAAAACATTACTCTTTTCTTTGTTTAAAGATCAGTTCCAAAAATATGATTTTTAGTACTTTGCAAAAAGCATGAATTATCTCGGAAAGCTTATTTCCTGATAATAATGAGAAACTTGAACTGATCAATCTCCGGTTTTTGCTCGTTGCTCTTCGAAACCTTTTAGTTTCAATACTTTCTTGAACTTGTAAATTGTTTTTCATCATGTACACATCGTTGACTGAGCATTTCTTGCTCTGTCGAACATATCTATTTGATGGAAAGACTATTTCTAAAGTTCATACTTGAAGAAACGCTTCATGTGTTGCTTTATTTAAGTAATTGTTCATAACTAGTTCGTTAATCGGGAACTTGGTGTTCTTACTATTATGTAGCAAGTGCACGTTGTAATGTTACTCGTTAACCATGTGCTTGATATACTTTTTTTCCCGTTCAACGAATTATTTTTGTACTTTTTTTCGCTGAAATGAATTTCTTCATAAACAATACTCGTTATAATTTGTTTTTTAAGTAAGTTCTTGAGCTTTTTTCGTTGAGCAAGTATTTGAGGTACTTCTTTACGCAGTAAAACAGTACTTTATGCATGTATTTCGCTTCTCGCAGAAGTATTAAGTGAGAGCAATGTGTTGTGTATGCAAGAGACGAAAGTTCGTAATGAATTATCTTAGAAGAAAAGGAACTGCTCTGCTAGATTGTGTAGAGGAAGGAGAAGACACTGTTTCTCGTTTGCTTCTTTGCCTCGCAACTGAGAAGACACTGTTTCTCGTTTGCTTCTTTGCCTCGCAACTGTTTCCTTAGCCTAATTTAACTATCCAAAAGAGGTAGAGAAAGGGTATAGAGGTAGAGAAAGGGTATAGAGGTAGAGAAAGGGTATAGAGGTAGAGAAAGGGTATAGAGGTAGAGAAAGGGTATAGAGGTAGAGAAAGGGTATAGAGGTAGAGAAAGGGTATAGAGGTAGAGAAAGGGTATAGAGGTAGAGAAAGGGTATAGAGGTAGAGAAATGGTATAGAGGTAGAGAAAGGGTATAGAGGTAGAGAAAGGGTATAGAGGTAGAGCGAGAGTAAAAGGAAAATGAGAAAGACTAAGAGAGGGAGAATATCTTCGAGACAGGAAGTCATCACTCAATTGTATAGAATAAACGTTTACCTTCAGCCAAAGCTGCTTGGGAAACGTGAATAGATATCGCTCATAATGGAACATATGCTCAACTTCCACGATTCAGAAAACTATGCACCATCATGAGGAAGAACCGTAATATAGATTAAGACAATTTTCTTTCAAAATTTAAACCGGTTGTTCCGAAACTCTCTTTTTAACTTGAGTTTTCTTTCTTTTTCTCTCTCTTTATCTCTCTTTCTCTCCATTTCTCTCTTTATCTCTCTCTCTCTCTCTTTCTCTCTGTTGCACCCCTCTTCGTTTTCGTTATTTTCGTTTCTATGTAGGTTCTATTATGCGTGGTTTAATCTTATCCAAGTTATACAATTCTTTTTATCTAGAAGGAGACATAAAGCAATGTTAGTTTGTTATCATAAAGATAACATTTATATTCAGTTACATAGTCAGGCCAGGTATGACACGATCGATATAGGAAATGTAACATTTCCTTTAAAAATTTAATGAAGAGCTGAGCAAACCGTTTCTCTTTCTGCTAGTTTTCATATGTAGACTCCCGATTTTATGTCGAATGCGTGACATAGCTACTTAGAGGGGGAGGGATAATAATAATAAAAGTTAACCATAAACAAATCACTTGTTGATGTGAGCTGGTGATAAGAGCTTCTGACGTTATTTTGTTTTCGATGTATATCATCGCACGGCGTAGAAACAAGCGGTTGATTGTTGATTGTTGATTGTTGTTCCGTTCTCTTGATGTGTGAAAAAACCCTAAATCGCGGCCTATGATAACTGATGAGTTGAAACTAAGATGAGTTTCTGAATAATTTCGGCACTTGTTACGCGTTGATTCAAATCGTTTTGTGGCCATTGTCGAATAGTCAAGGTCTGTTGTTAGCAGGTGGCAGGCTCTTATACATTCGGTGAGTCGATAAGAGTTTGGTGAGTCAATTGACAGTAACAATGTGAATGTGTGATTCAAACTGTCTAGTTGCTAAGTCGTAGGGCTCGTTTTCGACCCGTACAGCCTCTTTAACGTAGCCTTATCCTGAGCCAAAGTACGCCAATCGAGTGAGAAGTGCACAAATCAACTCACAAAGCCAATTGACTCGCTAAATGTATAAGCGCCAGCGGGCCTCAAATTTCGGCAAATCTACGTTTTGTAAGCAGATCCTCGCATCGACTCCATTCCTTGCTCACTCAACCATTTGAATTTCCCTTCGCGACGGCGTTTTATAAAAAAAAGATTGTACTTAATTTCTGTCGTTCTCTGTTCTTTTCGGACAACCTGTGAAATTGCTTAAAAAAGCCAAAAAAATGTTGTAATTTACACTCATCACCATAGGTCACCAAAATTTTTCACAAAAAAAAAAACTCGTGGGCGTAAAACTTTTTTCAATGAGTTTTGTGTATGAATTCGATTCTCTATTATATTGTATTTTCTTAGATTCAACTTCAAGGTAAGTAATGAAAAAATTGCAGTTTCCAGCGGTGCGTTATTGAAGCGATTTTTTATTGAGTTCTCGAATCTATTTTCTTCAACTTGATGCAATTATGAATGGACTGCTGTTTTTCCTTCCGGGGTGGATGGCCAGGGTTTTTTCCCCTTTCATAACCTATGGCTACTCACAAACCAACTTGAAAAAAATTTAAAGTTCAATTTCTTAGAACAAACTTGAAAAGGGCGACACATAATCACTGATAATGCGTTTTGTTATAATATTACTGAGGTTGTCAATTTAAGTGGAGAATTTTTTCGCTCAGTTCAGAAACAAAAAGTGTTTCAAATGGATAGGGCGAATGATAGGGCATTTTTTTCTCGGTAATGGCTCATTTTAAAACCCGCTATGTTGCGGCAGAGAGTCATAATTGAGCTCGGCTGATAAAAACGGCTATTACTAAAGCACGCTTTGTTCGCTGTGCACGCACGCTGCACTGCACGCTAAATAATTACTAATGCACGCCGTGCATGTTTTTCGCCCCATGCAAATTCTTAACTCTGCCCCATGCACGGCGTGCATTAGTAATTATTTAGCGTGCAAGCACGGCGTGCTTTAGTAATGGCCATAAAAACGTGAACTCTCACAGAAGTCGAAGTCAAAACGATGTGTTTGTACAGCTCAGTAAATAAATATGTTTATAAGGCGGTCTCCAGATAAATTGCATGCATCTCACCAAGGCAGAGAGAGAGGGAGAGAGAGACGAATGAGGGAGGGAGAGAGGGAGCAATAGGGCAAGTTGAGACAGGAAGGAAGGGCAAAAAGTAGAAAACTCTCAAGAGACGACATGACAAGCTTCATCACCCCCAAAATAGATTCCCCGAATCAGGAATTCTGATAGACTGGAGGAAGCTGGCTTTGATCAGTTTGGTAGTGAAAGGAGAGGTGCAATGGTTGAATATTAAATTTCTGTGTTCAGCCATTTAAAACTAATTTTAAGCAGTTTAAATCGAACTGATGTTACTGCGAATATGTCTGACAGCTTTTATGGATCAGTTTTACCCCACGCCAGAATTGTTTTACTGTCTTCTTCCTAAGCCGTACGACCTCTATAGCGTAACCTTTACCTAAGTCTAAGCAGTTTGACAGGAAAAATTTTTTGCCTGAGTTTGTGAATTAATTGCCTGAGTGAAATAAACTCAGCACTGTCGGACGCTTCACACTGACCCAAGAAAGCGTGAGATGATAGCCGACAAGAATAAGAGATAAGATAGTACGAAGTGACAGACAATTTAGGACAAAATTCACTGTCTGACACTGCACGCCGCACTCTACCTAGGAAGTCAGAGACGCAGTCCGGTGTGGGGTAAAGCTCAACCCCTTTTATTAGAAATCGAATCAATTCGATATGAAGCTAGTGTATGTGAATTTGTTGGGCGCGTTTTTAAAGTACTTTCTCGATGTATTTTTTCAAATGTGGTCTGACTTGTTTCTGTTTTTCAGGATCGGGAAAATCGCGGAAAGCGGCTGGGAGCATACTGAGAGGTATGTTCTTCCAACTTGCTTGATGTGTTGTGTCATATGTAGTTAAGTGTATTGGTGCAGCGATGGCTCACGGTAAGAAAGAGAAAGCGGGTTTTGATCCCGTTTCATGGACTCGCTTTTTTCCCTGCGATACGAATAATCTTGTTAGTTTCAAGGCAAAGTTCATTTCCAAAGAAACGTGTTCGGTAATTTTCAAGTGAATCGAAACGTATGTCTCGCTAACGTGGTATCAGTGATATTTATGGAATTATTAAAGTCACGTCGGAACATTATAGGAGTTTCCTCTCTCTATCTCTTTATTTTCTGAGGGTAACAAAAAGTATTATTGTCTGATAGCGCGGTTTCACCCGAAAACAATTTGTTTTGGCTACAGACTTCATTAGTATACATATATTGATAAGATCAAAATTTTGAAATCGTTGCGAGGTTTTTCCTCAACCGAGAAATGTGGCCATACTTCTTTTTTATCATAGTCCCTCGAGGCAAAGTATGCGCTCATCTGATTTGAAATTGGCTTAGAACATTTTACTAATTGATGCTACTTTTCTGCATTGTTTCTTTGTCGAACTCAGAATGACCCCTTGATGTGAAATGGTGAAAGCTCTGTCGAACTCAGAATGACCCCTTGATGTGAAATGGTGAAAGCTCTGTACAAACAGTTGCCGTGGCTTTGAGCGTTAGAAAAATAGTGAGTCATCAGCAAAGAGAAGCTCGCAAAAAACTCTTGTTCCACTTGTCCATAATGAACTTGATTCCGGTCTTATATGAATTACAATTTTCTGGAGAATAAACTGACGAGTCAAATATCACCATAGTTCACAAAAAGAAAGTAGAATTTACCGTCCCCCGCATCCGCCTTTCAATCTTTGCTCGTTTATTTTTTTCTCAACTGTTTGGCTCTAGATTTGTACGCTGAAAACCTCTATGTACTTTTCTCATTTTTCTTATCTCCTCATGATTCTTTTATCATATCTCACCAGCACTTATCGAACAAATTTTTTTAAACCACCAGTTATCCGAAACCAGAGCTTGAAATCATAGCTCACCTACTGGGGTTAATTAGTCATGTCCGGTCGTCTGTCAGCGAGCGTCTGTTTTAGACCTTCAGCGGGCGTCTGTCTTTTAACTCAGAACGGCCTCGTTAGCGTAACCAGGGGTTAATTAGTCATGTCCGGTCGTCTGTCAGCGAGCGTCTGTTTTAGACCTTCAGCGGGCGTCTGTCTTTTAACTCAGAACGGCCTCGTTAGCGTAACCAGGGGTTAATTAGTCATGTCCGGTCGTCTGTCAGCGAGCGTCTGTTTTAGACCTTCAGCGGGCGTCTGTCTTTTAACTCAGAACGGCCTCGTTAGCGTAACCAGGGGTTAATTAGTCATGTCCGGTCGTCTGTCAGCGAGCGTCTGTTTTAGACCTTCAGCGGGCGTCTGTCTTTTAACTCAGAACGGCCTCGTTAGCGTAACCAGGGGTTAATTAGTCATGTCCGGTCGTCTGTCGGCTGGCGTCTGTCTTTCAACTCATAAGGGGGAACCCTAATGTGAAATTTTTACTATCTCATAAGGGTGGAAAATTTTTCCAAAAAATTTTTATCTCATAAAATTGAAACTTGAAAAATTATAGATGTAAGGCAAGGGTCTGTATACAAAAAATTTCGTCTCCGGCGGGCGTTGGTAGGATTTTCGGACCAACTAAAAAAACCCTGCTCACCTAACTTGTAAAATTTTTCTCGGTTACTTACCCGGTCCCCTCAAAAAATTTCATAGTGAAGAAAATGTAAGAGAAGTTGATATTTAAAAAAATCGATGTGAGTGAGTGAACAAAACCTCTGATTTTAAACTCGGGCCCCGGCAACCTGAAAGGGCCCCGGCAACCTGAAATAAAAGACTGCAGAAACAGGAACAAAAATTTTGTTAATTTGTCGACCCCCCCCCCCCTCTCACCGGTCATCTGTCGACCCCCCCCCCCTCACCGGTCATCTGTCGACCCCCCCCCCCTCACCGGTCATCTGTCGACCCCCCCCCCCCTCACCGGTCATCTGTCGACCCCCCCCCCTCACCGGTCATCAAGGGGCGTCCGATCACCCGGCCGAAAAAAATGTTTCAAAACATATTGGTGAGCTATGCTAGGAGTATTCGATCTCTTCTTTCTCTGCCGTTCACCTCTCGGTTGCTTTTCTTTTTTATAGGTCTCGTCTCCCGCCTGGATGATTTTTTGACAAGTTTAGGTCAGTTATAATTCTTTGTTTGTTTGTCTGCTGAATCAATGAGTTTTTTAAGAGCAGTCATTGAATGAGATTGTTCGAGAAGAATTCTGCGAGCCGAGCGAGTTCAAAAAGGTAAAAAAGAATAATTGGGAAGTAAAGGAGAACTACAATATAACGGTTAGGGAAGAGAATTTAGATCATTTTCGGCGCGCGTGTGTATTTTTAAAAACGTTGCGATTACTATTCAACCTTTGGTTCAGAAGCCGGTCTTGAAGAAGTCTCGGGAGAAGAGGAAGACTGCGTTGACGAGCAGCTCAGCTGGAGTACGGGCGAGATCACCGCCAAGCGACGAGGCAGCACCGACGAGTGTGCGCACCACCGAAGGGGCAAGACTGAGGAGCCGACGAGAAAGCGAAGAGAGAGCACAGACGAGTCAGCCTCATTTCACCGCCGAAGAGAGAAAACTGACGATCCGATCTACAAGCGAAGGGGGAGCACCACACAAGGTTGCATATTTCCTTTTGTTCTGAATTCAAAAGAAGTCCTGAAAAAAATTCGGTGTCTGGCAAACATGTAAGTCAAAGATTCATGTTATGGTTATAATGAATAAAAACAAAATGGGGAGAGGCAGGTCAATTATGAACAGGATGTCTTTCTCATCTGTATTGTGATTAAAACCAATCCAACCGTCTTAGATTATTGTGAAATAATGAAAAATAGTCGCTCAGTGGAGCATGGGGCCCATAATTGAAGATTAACCAAGCTTTGCCACGATTTTCGCGCTCTAATATCGATCCAATCGGAAACACGACTGAGTGTGACGCATGGAGAGGAGTACATACATAGAGTGGAAGAAATGTAGATATTGAGAAGTAAGGGAATATGTAAAAAAAAAAGGGACCTGACAAACGTCACTTGTAATGGTAGACAAGTTGAGGGGAAAAACGGCCGCTCTCTGAGCAGGGGATTCTGAGTAGAGAAGCGAGTTATATGTGAAAAGAAGAGAATGCGAAGCTTCTCATTATTCTAGACTCCCGCGCTCAAAGACCGGTCGTTTTTTCAAAAGTTTGTTGATTCATGAGAGGGGGAGAAACTATTGAAAGGGAAGAGAGACTAATGTGAAATGTTGCAGATTCTCTGTCCATCGTGGCTTCTCCAACAACCGCCAAAACGACTTCCGCAGTAGTGTCTCCACGAGCCTTAAGTTTCCTGACGAGATGCGTCTCTCCGCCGCGAGAGTTAGTCAGGGACTATATACCGGCTCTGAAATTGGTGCAGGAACCCGTGATCCATAATCACTCACCTAAAGGTTGTGACTGCTTTTGAGTCTCGCCTTCGATGGTGCTACAGCCCACAAGTTCACACCATCGCACGGGACCGGTTCATCCTCACCGGTATCGAGCGCGATCTCAAGTGGCGGATAGAGGGATATCTCTTTGCACAAGTGCATTGGAGATAGCGGACATGCCCGTCGCGGACCAAATTTGGATAGTATAGTTCGTCAAAGGAGGGCGATGCCGGACTGGCCTGGGCATGCCACCGGATAAAACATCAGCCGATACTCCCCTATACTTTGTAATGGCGAGTCGAGGCGCCAGTAAAATAACCTCTTGCCCTTCTCCGGTTAACGAATGGGTCTCGCGAAGAGTATCGCAGACTGCGTTGCGAGTGTAGACGGAAAAAAATTTCTCTGGACTCAAAAGGATCCTCACCAACCTATCCCAAAGGACTCCCCTCGACAGGACCTATGGGCAAAAAAAAACAACCAAAAACAACAACTGCTTTTGAGTGCGCACGGTCGGTCAATAGAGTGCGATTAAAGGGTGTGCCTGAATTTTAATGGAAATATAGTTTGACCCTCGCGTCGGACATATCCGTTATCAACCACGCCTCGAAAGAGGAGAAGAGCGCCCGAGAGCATGTTATGTGAAAATAGAGGATTTAAACGAACAGAGCATTTGTATAACTATTCTTTTTTGACTAGTCATTTGTATAACTAGTGCATAGATTTCACACACAATGCGGGTTCCAGAAACACACTTATTAAGAAATTTTGAAAGTGCAAGCGCGTCTTCTCTTCAGTGCTACGTCATTTAGGAATAAACCAAGGAGAAGTCTGATTAGTTGGGTACTTTCCCCATTAAAATGGTTTACCCGGCCTTAAAGTGGTGATGGGGTCTCTCTCACAATTTTAGAGATGTAGGAAGAGGAGTTTATTGCTATGACAAGTTGATGACGTGCTACCCTCGGAAGAGTTCTGTAGCCAGCTTTTGATGCTCAAAGACCTTCCTTGACGTTATAAAGAGCTCAGCACCGCCCGCTCGTTAACTGCTGCTTGTAGTTAAATCTACCTTCTAATCCGGTTTTAACGAAGAGATGACGGAGGGATTCGATGTTGCAGAGCAGCGCAGGATGAGGAAGAAAAATCCGACGATGTTGCAGTCCGAAAGGCCAAAGAAGATGCCGAGTTGGGGGAGCGGAAGAAGGACTTGTTGTCAAGGTTAGAGTGAACGACTTGAACTTAGGACCTGGGTAAGGATGTGGGAGTCTCTTTTTTTTCTTTATCTTTTTCTCTCATTCTCTCTCGTTTCTGCCGCTTTTTCTTTCTTTACCATAACCACAATGTGAATAAGCTTCATCAGAAAGTAGTCTGATATCAAACAAACTGTCAATGAAACGTATCAATTTCAATCACATTCTCTCATTTTTAACACATTAACTCGCTATCTTTCTTCTTGTTGTTGTTTTACCCATAGGTCCTGTCGAGGGGAGTCCTTTTGGGATAGGTTGGTGAGGATCCTTTTGAGTCCGGAGAGATTTTCTCCGTCTACACTTGCACCGCAGTCGGCGATCCTCTTGGCGAGACCCATTCGTTAACCGGAGAAGGGCAAGAGGTTATTTTACTGGCGCCTCGACTCGCCATCGCTATCTTTCTAGCGATGTTTAGTACACTCAATATTAGCAATTTGATCTATTTCATTCGGATCAAATTTAGGCCTTTAAATCAAGTTCATTATCAGTTTTTCAGCGGATAGTCGAAAAGACATCTTCCTTTTTCAGATTGATTAGTTGTAGGAAAAATTTCTAAATTTTTCAAAGAGCAGTTTTTAAATCTCTAATGGGTTGTTTAAACTCAATTAGGTATTTTTCAATGTAAAACTTTTCGAAAAGGTGAATCAACAAATTTTAAAGAGCGAGAGAGAGCGAGGGTAAAAGAGAGGCAAAGAAATCTGAGTTCTAGAGTAAGGAAAGAAGCTTAGGACTCATTGCGGAGATCAGTAAAGGAGTCGGAAAGTCTCGAATCAAGGCTTAAAATTGAGCTGGTTTAAATGAAAACTGAAAATTGACGTTTGTTCGAATGGAAGAAAGTTGTTCGCGTCATCCATAGTCTTAGTTGAGAATGAGGAAACTTCAATTCTCACGTCGTAAAGCACAAAAGAGTGTGTGGTTGAGTGGAAGATGGAGAATTCGAAGGGCTAAGAAAGATCCAGAAAACTGAGTCGTTCTCGATGCACTTCTTAGGTATTAGAAGATCTTTATCAAACGGAGTACATCAGTCAATCAGAGGCATTTGGATAAGTCGAAATTCATCAGAGTTCCTCCAGAAAAATGAGACCCGTTTAGATATCAGACCCATAAAACCCTCCCTTGATATCAGACCCATAAAACCTACTTCAGACTCTGAATCTTTTTACTTACTCACGTTTCGAATGGGTAAAAATAGATACAGGAGTGTCTAACGTTTCTAACGCCGGTGAAATGTATGCGCTTCTCAAAAAGCCAGTGGTATTAATGCTCTGTTTTCATAAGACCCGCTCTTTCCGTCGCATTCTCTCGGTACTTCTCTCAAGTCTACCGTTCCCTGTTGTTGTTGTTGTTGTCTTGCCCAACGGGTAGATCTTCCTCCGCGAGACACTGGAGGAATTCGTTGAAGCTCTCGACCCTCCAGCGTTATAAGCCCACACTCTCTCTCTCCTCTCTTTTTTTTACTCTCCTTTGGTTTTTTTTCTTCTCTTTCACTTTTTTTTGGAGAGATTTAATTGAACATGAAATCAACAACCGAGTGCGGCCTATACCAAAGGTCGATAGGGCTAAGTGAAGTGGGGTTACAGCGACACGAAAAAATACCGTTCCCTCATGATTAGTTCTCTTGATCTACACGCTTTTTCGAAAGGATTGTAATACTTTTCATGGCTCAGGCCATTAAATGCCCATTGCAGAAGAGGAACTTCTTCTTCGTATTCTCTGCTGGCTTCCCAACAGATGAATTCATCTTTTTCCTCCAATGACGCATCATCATCATCTGCGTCAGCAGCGACCACACCAGGATGGGGTCAGTCTATTTCGCTAGTTGCCTGGAGTTAGTGGAATTCGCATCAAGAGGGTTCGCTAAGCGCTACAAACGGAGAAAAAAACCTATCAGGCTTTTTTTGGTGAGAATTTCCGTGTCTGACTTGTTGAATTAATACGCCCTAGTTGAACGGTCTCTTGTGATACAGTAAGGGTCTCGAAACACACTGGCAATAGTGGCCATTCATGACTCCACAGCCTCAAGAGCCTTTCATGGATGGAGCCGGATCATCCAGTCCGGAATCGAGCGAGACCTCAGGTGGTGGATAGAGAAACGCTTCCCTACGAAGGATTCGTACTGTGAGGTAGCGGGAGAAAACCCACCGCGGACCAAAACTGGATAGTACAGGGTGCGGCAAAAGTCCAGGTGGACAACTTTGTCAATTTGCATCTTTTTTGTTTGGTGTAGCAGTCGTGTGATTTTTTGCTTGTATCTTATTCATGATGTTGCTAACATACCCTGAAAAAATCAGAATGATATCTCTTTTTGTTTTCCGGTAATGCTCTCTGATATGGACCGAGGCTACATTCTGCGCTTGAGCCAGTCCGGGCACATTCAAAAGCACATCGCCAGAACCACTGGATTCTCCCGTAGGACCATTGAAAACACAATACGTCTCTTTCTTGAGACTGGTACAACAAATGACCGTCCCAGGAGTGGCAGGCCAGTGACCGCGACCACTTCCTTCAACATGAGAAGCATCCGAAAATTCCAAACGGAGTCTCAGAAAACTCGCGAAGGAGCTGCGTTATCTCGGCTAATTCTGTTCAGAAGATCGTCAAATCCCGCATGGGACTTCTCCCCATCAAGCTGCAGAAGAATCACACATTGAAGGACCAGATGAAGGCGACCCGTCTTCGGAGATGTCGTGAACTGTCAAAGCGGTTCAAGCCGGTGGACTGTTTGGATATTCTCTTCACCGATGAGAAGTTGTTCAATATTGAGCAGTCCTTCAACCACCAGAACGATAGGATTTGGTCGAAATCGGTCAAAGTTGCCAATAAGAGTGGCCGTTACGTCTCGAGAAAGGGCCATCCTGCTTCTGTCATGGTCTGGGCCGGGATTTGCGCGACTGGCAAGACTCCACTCGTTTTCGTCGAGCAGGGAGTCAAAGTGAATGACAATAACTACCTGAACGACATTCTCATGAAGGAAGTACTTCCCTGGAGCCAGGCTCACTTCGCGGGACGCAAATGGACGTTCCAGCAGGACTCTGCGCCCGCCCACAAGGCTAAAGTGGTGCAAGACTGGTGCAAGAGCAATTTCCCCTCCATGATCACATCCGCCGAATGGCCTCCGTACTCACCTGATTTGAATCCTCTGGACTTCTCTGTGTGGTCGGTCCTTGAGAGCAAGGCCTGTGCTTCCCTACACAAGAATTTGGAAAGTTTGAAGCGCGCCCTACAGAAGGCGTGGGATGATCTTGACGTCGCTTACCTGTCCACCACGGTGGGTGCCTTCCACAAGCGACTCTGCGCCTGTGTCAAGGAGAAAGGAGGGCTGTTTGAAATTTGAAAAAGCAGTTATATCCCAAACTATTTGAATAAATTCTGATGAAAATTTTGTTTGATTTGCTCAATCCGTTAAGTTTTTATCGAAAAAAAAATGTCCACCTGGACTTTTGCTGCACCCTGTATAGCTCGTCAAAGGAGGGCGATGCCGGACCGGCCTGGGCAAGCCGCCGGACAAAACATCAGCTGATACTCCGCTATATTTTCAATGAGGAGTCGAGGCGCCAGTCGAATAGCCTCTTGCCTAACTCTGGTCAACGACATGAGAGACTTCGTCTCTACTCCCACTCAAAACGATGCTAGGCCGGCTTGACCACCCACATCAAAACCCTTCTCCATAGGCATCTCGTCCGAAGAACGCGAGAACCTCTCTCATTAAAGAGTGTGTTCATAACCAAAAGTATTCGATGCGGGTTAAAATTCACATAATTTATATAGTTTTCTCCGTTTGCAAGCCCGTTTCTCCCTTCCATCATCCTCTCTTCACCGTCTCGCGCTCTCATGTCTTGCCAGTCTCTTTTCCTTTTTTGCATTCCTGCCTCTCGCTTGATTTCTAAATATTCAGAGGTACTCCGCGCGTGTAGGTTATCGATCTTCTGTAAATTTTTCATCAGCTACAGTTTTTCTGTGGTACAGACCTTTCAATAGAATTGAGCACGGTAGATCGATAATTACGATGATGGCTGAAGAACAAGTAAATTTACCGCTTGTTTACAGGAAGATCTCCATCAAGCGGATTGCCGTGTGGAGGTCTCACGATCTCGACTTCGGGTTCGGGTCCTGGAAGACAACCGACTAGGACCCTTTGTCCTCCATCTCCTATTGCCATTCAGGTGGGAAAAGGATCAGTGACTTGATTCAATTTAAACGCTTTATCAAGATCAACAAGCCACATCGGGAAATCCTCGATTATGGGATCTGAGCGTTGAGCGGAGGTTGAGCGAGGCAAGCAGTAGCGATCGAAGTGCTACTCTTCCTCTTCTGTCGCTCATCATGGCGCTACGATCCCGGAGCGCCAAATCTTCTCGGGAAAGGACTCTGACAGACGAGAGAAGAGACGGTGCGGGGAGCAAGCGGGGAGCAACCGCTTACGGACGGAGACGAATGAAAGAATGACTTTTGACTTGATGAACTTTGTATAAGCACGTCCATAACAGGGTTTTAATCATAAGTAGTAAGCAACCCAACTAAAATGACATTGTTTAGAGACCCAACTAAAATGACATTGTTTAGAGACAATATATAGGTCATGTGCAACTCTCAACAAAAAGTAAACAACAATCGACCCCTTACACAAGGGCTCGCATAGTATACTCAGGAGCAAATCGACCCCTTACACAAGGGCTCGCATAGTATACTCAGGAGCAAATCGACCCCTTACACAAGGGCTCGCATAGTATACTCAGGAGCAAATGACCCCTTACACAAGGGCTCGCATAGTTTACTCAGGAGCAAATCGACCCCTTACACTAGGGCTCGCATAGTATACTCAGGAGCAAATCGATTCCTTACACAAGGGCTCGCATAGTATACTCAGGAGCAAGTCAGAGGAAAACGAGGCAATCGAGTAACAAGGCGACTGGAAAACATGTGAGTCATCCGCCAATAAGGCTAAGTTTAGAATGTTAAAGACGCGGGCGAGAGGGTGAAGGCTTGATAAGAAGAGAGAACGAGAGAGTATGCGAGCCATGGATCACCAGGATGTGTTGAAATTTTTTTCGGGCGCTTGATCGAGCGGCCGTTTGCGACCGGAAAGGAGGGGGGGGGGGATTGGGGGAGGGGAAGTCAACAAAATTTTTGGTCTGTTTTTCGGAGTGAATAAAGATTTTATTTTGCGTAGCCGGGTCAGAGTTCACCATTGGAAATTTTTTTCACTTACGAACATTTGGTCTTAAAAGAAAACCAATTCATGTAATATTTTCTTCACTATAAGTTATTTTGGAGAAACCGGGCGGGCAGGGGTTAAATAGTGACCGGATCGGTCCCGTCGGCGGATACATGTACACCATAGCTCACCAAACTTGTTAAATTTCTCCCGGTCGTCCGCCCAACTTCCCAGAAAAAGAATTCAATGGTGAAGAAAATATATCAGATAATGTTTTTTTTTGAAGAAAAAAAACTAAGCATTTGTAAGTTAACAAAATGTCGAATACTCCGGCCCGTGCTACGTGAATTGAAAAATCAATTCAATCCGGAAAACATAACAAAAATTTTGTTCATTACTTTCCACCCCTTTCCGGTCGCCCGGTCACCCGCCCGAAAACGAAATTTTCAACACATCCTGGTGAGCTATGATGTACACACACTATTGACAAAAAACTCCCTCTCCTTTCTTACCCTTTTCCTTCATCCCCTCTCCTTTTTTCTTCCAAACTTTGAGCGGCGGATACATGTAAACCCAAATTGGGTGGCTCCATTAAACCCCTGCGAGCGGGCAACCGGAAGAAATTTGACAAGCTTGATAAACTATGATGCGGGCTGGGAATGGAAGTGTTCTGTGTGGACCGGGGGAAATTTTTTGCCTATCAATAAAAGTTTTCAAGTTTTTTTTAGAGACCGCATTCGAGAGAAAAAATAGCGAATTAGTATTCAATGTTCAGCCTTCGCCATCCCCAGCCTCGGGGGCAAGAAGACCGGTGCATTCTACGAGCATGCAATTCGGTTAATGTTTTTACAAGTTTTCAGTTCTTTTAGTTGTAAAATGCACTAATAAAAGAGTTTTTTTGTCTTGAAAATCTTATCATTATATTTAGAAACCTCACAGAAACTACATTGCGTTAAACGAGAAGCAAGTTGTTTTACGCAAGTTAACTCAAAGAAAAAATTTTCAGATCTTTCGAAACGAAAAACTATTCTACCAAGAACATTTCTCAATTAGGGCCGTATTATTGAAAACGGATGTATAGTTTTATAAGTACATGAATATTTGAGTTAGAGGCTCAAATTGTAGAGTAATAGGCTTCAATTGTATAGCCAGGAGCTTGTATTCTTAGATGAGAGGCTTTAAGTGTTGCGATAAAAGCTTAATTTCGAAGTTGGAGGCCCAAATTTCAAAGTTATAGGGTTGAGGTGTAGAGGTAGGGTACTTCAGTAACATATTAGTATTATCCGTATTCGAAGGAGGCAACCGGTCACCGCAGCAAGCGAGGTTCCTACATGCGATTCCTCACGTATGGGTGCGTCGGAACACCTTCCGCTTCTCTGATCAGGTATTTCCAGGCAGGGGTTAAATAGTATGTTAGAACTTCTGTCGGCGGGTCTTTGTTTTTCCAAATCATAAGGGGGGCACCCTTATGTGAAACAAAAATTTTTTCGCGGGCTCCTGTTTTTTATCATGAGGGGGACCCTTATGTGATAAAAAAAATCTTTTCGCCTTCGGCGGGCGTCTGTACGTGCTTCTTGCACACTAGAAACCCCTGTTTACAGGTGAAGGGCACATCACTTAGTAGAGTCCATGAAGATAGATAGCTTGATGAATCTATCAATTCGATTTTACACTTTTGTCACAGTTAAATATGGGGCGGGGCCAAAAGAGAAACAGAATGATGAGAAACGACCATTTATTCACAGTCTCAAAAAACCAATCGATGAAAAATTTTGGACAAGGACAAGTGCGGTGACCTGCAGTGTAGAGCTTTCAGGTTGTAAAAGGGTAATATCTGAGAAATGAGTAGTAAGTACAAAAAAGAAGATTAAGTGAGATAATATGGAAGAAATTCAGAGCTTTCCTCGATTGCTACCATTTTTGCATATTATCCAGCGTATTGTTATCACCCGCACTCTGACTGTATCTATGCAAAGAAGTCTGTTAAAAAGGGAGGGTTTGACTTAGGGACGCTGTCTTTTGACTTAGGGACGTTTCACTTTTGACTTAGGGACGTTTCACTTAGGGACGCTGTCTTTTTCTTTAGCCTTTGACCGATTCTTATATCCACCATAAATTTTTGTTCTACCTCTTGTTCTATCGTCAAATGATGACCTCGTTTTGACAGCTCTGTGCATTATGTCAAATGATGACCTCGTTTTGACAGCTCTGTGCATTATGTCAAATGATGACCTCGTTTTGACAGCTCTGTGCATTATGTCAAATGATGACCTCGTTTTGACAGCTCTGTGCATTATGTCAAATGATGACCTCGTTTTGACAGCTCTGTGCATTATGTCAAATGATGACCTCGTTTTGACAGCTCTGTGCATTATGTCAAATGATGACCTCGTTTTGACAGCTCTGTGCATTATGTCAAATGATGACCTCGTTTTGACAGCTCTGTGCATTATGTCAAATGATGACCTCGTTTTGACAGCTCTGTGCATTATGTCAAATGATGACCTCGCTTTGACAGCTCTGTGCATTATGTCAAATGATGACCTCGTTTTGACAGCTCTGTGCATTATGTCAAATGATGACCTCGTTTTGACAGCTCTGTGCATTATGTCAAATGATGACCTCGTTTTGACAGCTCTGTGCATTATGTCAAATGATGACCTCGTTTTGACAGCTCTGTGCATTATGTCAAATGATGACCTCGTTTTGACAGCTCTGTGCATTATGTCAAATGATGACCTCGTTTTGACAGCTCTGTGCATTATGTCAAATGATGACCTCGTTTTGACAGCTCTGTGCATTATGTCAAATGATGACCTCGTTTTGACAGCTCTGTGCATTATGTCAAATGATGACCTCGTTTTGACAGCTCTGTGCATTATGTCAAATGATGACCTCGTTTTGACAGCTCTGTGCATTATGTCAAATGATGACCTCGTTTTGACAGCTCTGTGCATTATGTCAAATGATGACCTCGTTTTGACAGCTCTGTACATTATGTCAAATGATGACCTCGTTTTGACAGCTCTGTGCATTATGTCAAATGATGACCTCGTTTTGACAGCTCTGTGCATTATGTCAAATGATGACCTCGTTTTGACAGCTCTGTGCATTATGTCAAATGATGACCTCGTTTTGACAGCTCTGTGCATTATGTCAAATGATGACCTCGTTTTGACAGCTCTGTGCATTATGTCAAATGATGACCTCGTTTTGACAGCTCTGTGCATTATGTCAAATGATGACCTCGTTTTGACAGCTCTGTGCATTATGTCAAATGATGACCTCGTTTTGACAGCTCTGTGCATTATGTCAAATGATGACCTCGTTTTGACAGCTCTGTGCATTATGTCAAATGATGACCTCGTTTTGACAGCTCTGTGCATTATGTCAAATGATGACCTCGTTTTGACAGCTCTGTGCATTATGTCAAATGATGACCTCGTTTTGACAGCTCTGTGCATTATGTCAAATGATGACCTCGTTTTGACAGCTCTGTGCATTATGTCAAATGATGACCTCGTTTTGACAGCTCTGTGCATTATGTCAAATGATGACCTCGTTTTGACAGCTCTGTGCATTATGTCAAATGATGACCTCGTTTTGACAGCTCTGTACATTATGTCAAATGATGACCTCGTTTTGACAGCTCTGTGCATTATGTCAAATGATGACCTCGTTTTGACAGCTCTGTGCATTATGTCGTCGTCAACTGGGCTTCGGATTTATCACGACGTGGGAAAAATGCAAATCCTGCAAGCTCAAGGTTGAATTTGCTAAGACATTTTTTGAATCTTTTTTTGAGTTATTGAAATGGAGGATGTTATTCATGCGTATGTTGACTGGAAGAGAACTTAATTGAGAATGGAACTATCAGTAGAATTTCAATAAACGGAGTAGATATTGTTTAGGGGGCGGGCCGAACACAACTTTCTCTTTCTTTATCGGGTTTGACTGGCAGTTTTCAGGTGCACACGCATTGCAAGAACAGAATGGGCGACACTTGTGGACTGACAGTGGAGCATCTCCGAGCCATCTTTGACGACGTTGTTCAGCAGGGCAACCAGGTATAGTGGCAATCCAGAAAGTTATATTCGAAAACTCGGGAGAAAGGGGTTGGAATCGAAGTTTTTATGGCGCGGGATCAAGTTGAACAAAAAGTTTGAGGTCAACCGAGTAGTATGGTGCTACTTATAAGTTGAGCGAAAAAGAAGAAGAGAGAACATCACCGATCAGTGCTCTAAACTGGTTTTCGATTGTAGTGTTGCCAGTTGTAGTCGACTTTGGAGAATAATCCACAATAATAAAAAAAGATCACTTGTCATATTCGACAGAAATCTTTGAATGTATTGTTCACAAAAAACGCTCTCTATCTTTCTCCTTTTTTATATTTCTTCTGTCTATTTTCTTTCTTCTTTTCTATCAACTCCCTTCAGGATGCCTGGTGTGGGCCACAATCGGCACATGTGATTCACAACTCGAGAAGCCTCAACGAGCCCACTTTCCAGTATCCCGAGTCGACGGCTTTCATCGATTCATCCTCGTCGACTAATAGCTCTGCGCCCTCGACGCCGGCCTTTGGTGAGAGGGGAGTAGAACATTGAAACATTCATCTTATTCCGGCGGTCAGGGTCTGGCGCGGTGATGGGTATATCTTTCGCCTTCTCCTTCTTGTTGTTGTTGTTGTTGTTGTTTGCCCATAGGTCCTGTCGAGGGGAGTCCTTTGGGAAAGGTTGGTGAGGATCGTTTTTAGTCCGGTCAAATTTTCTCCGTGTACACTCATTCTTTAACCGGAGAAGGGCAAGAGGCTATTTTACTGGCGCCTCGACTCGCTATTACAGAGTATAGGGGAGTATTCTCCGTCCTGTGCTCTCTCCTTGTCTCTATTTTTTCTTATTTCTCTCTTCCTTTTTTTCTTTTATCTCTATTGATTAATATTTCTCTCTTCAATCAATCAATGTTTATTCCAAATTGCATACTAGTGTTACAAGGATAGGTGTGCAAAGTGGATCACTGTCACATAAGGGATATCAGTTTAGGTAATACATACAAGCAAGCACCGGGAGTTTGAGCTTCGAGAAAGGTAGTTATAATAATAATAAAAAAAGAAGGTGGTATGTTCACACTGAGAAGAGTAGTAGGTGAAAATGAACCGTGGCAAGTTATACAGGAGAATAAACTATGAAAAAAAAACTAAATTTAATTTCGGATTAAAGAACGAGGCGCGATTTCATCTCTAGAAAGATATGAGATAGAGGCCTTAAAAGCTTGAGATGATTTCAATGTAACGATTTCGTTAGGCAAGTTGTTCCAGACATCAATTAAGCGTGACACAAATGTGTTTCTAGAATCCTTAAGCTTGATCGGTAATAAAATTCTTAAAGAGTGAGATATTCTACGACTGTACGGGGAAGGCTGTAACTTGTAAAGATAAGTTGGGTCCAATTCAGCATTTCCGTGCAAACATTTATGAATAAGGCATAGATCGGCCACGGCTCTCCGATGCTCTAGAGATGAAAGATATAATAGATCTAGACGTTCGCAGTAGCTTTTGCTTGCTCTTTCTTTCGTCTTTCTCTCTCTCTCTCTCTTGACGCTCTTCTTGCTGTTTGAAAGAACTGGCTATAATTACAGTAACGGGTGGTGGCCAAGTACACTCGCCCTTCATGCCGGTCGTGCGATCCGCCGCAGTGACGGACCGCGGCCGATTTTCGTTCACTTTCACCGATTGCCTGCCTGAAGTGCCTGATATCGTACTGCCGGATAGCTGGTTGGACTTCTTAAAATACTCCTTCAAAAAATCTTCCAGAGTTTTTGTGGCAGTCCAACCATTAGAAAAAATAATACAAAACATTTCTTCCTTGAAATTGTCTCTTTGACAAGAGCGGTTAAACAACTCTAAATATTGTTATTGTTGTGATAATGACGGCGGGAAACCTGATGTCTAATGGAGCTTTAGAATTCAACTTTTCACTTTGCAAAGTAATCTCTGCGAAGTGATCCCGTTGAACGCTCCATCACTTTAAAACCACGACGTAAACAACGAGCGGTGCGAGAGAGTGGTAAAATATAGCATAAAGTTGGGGAAGTAGAAATTTTTTTCACTTTGCAAAGATTACTTTGCAAAGTGAAAAGTTGAATTCTAACGCTCCATAACATTGTATATAGAGAGCGTTTCGGTAGACCACGCAGCATTTGATTATTCCAGTTCCAGGAAATTTTTGAATTTATAAAGACTTGAGAACAAGCAGTCTCGATTGAAAGATCAACGGTCAAACTCAATAATCGCGAGCAACTTACGTAGCGAAATCTCTCAAATTAGTCCAAGTTCGCAAACATATCAGAGAAAAAGACGAAACAACCAAAATGAAAGTTTAAAAATGAATGGTATCTTTGATTGGCCAGCGCTTGCACGAGTTGAACCCGCTTCCAGTGTTGAACTCACTAAGTTAGTTCCATCTACCAAGTCAAGTATGTATCTCATCTTTGGTTAGCACGTTAACCGCCGCGAGACTAGAATAAGCGAGAGGAGGAAGAAGAAAAAACTTCCTAGCTGCCACTGGGACTGATTTTGGTTTGCAGTGAGGAAAGACCTGGTCCATCCTCGCTAGCCTCGGCGAGTACGGGGTACGACTCGAGTGCTGAGGATGTCAACGGGAGCAGAGGAGGAACGCAGACGGAGCTCTTCCCCCTGGACGCCTTTAACCCGACAACTATTGGTAGTCTGCCGAACTCTTCTCTCATTGGTCAGCTGGGAGTATTCGAGAATCAAATACCTACTGTAATGAGAACCGCAGAAGACCTCATATGAGGCCTTTCATTCCTGAGGTTATGAAAAGCTTGTTGAATTGTCCACTAACAATTCTCTAAGGCATTTACAGAATAAAGCAGATCCCGTTGACCTGCCTCAGCTCCCAATCGATTACTTGGTATAGATAGAGAGCGAGAGACAGATATAGAGATAGAGATAGTCAGAGATAGAGTAAGAGAGATACCTCGATGAGTTTACAATGTGAGAGCGCATGTTCCTTACAGTCGGTTTTCAAAAAGCTCGAGTCAATTTAGGTTTATGGAGAATATTATTTACTCGTTCCTTGGTGAGAACGCTGATGAGAATAAAAGGCTCATTACAGGGAGAATAAACATGAGAGGAATTTTGAAAGGCTTAGGAAAATAAGTGTAATGATGAAGGATATCAGGTTCACAAGACTCTGAGAAAACAATGCGGATGAGACTGGAAGAAGGAAGTGAAGGAACAGTCATCATAGACTCACAAGACAGCTGTGTCAGGCTTTCTTCTATAATTATGTTCACTTGTTCACTTAGGAATAAAAGGACATCAAATAAATTAATCCAGTTTCATTTTCATTAAGAAAAAAAATAATGCAACAAAAATTACAAAAGACGAGAAGCTCAACTTCATTCAAATTTATATGTTTTTTTGAATTGATGGAGTTACAAGACAATTTTTTGGGGAAGAAGTCGTGTTGAAGAAGATGATTTAGATGCGTGAATTATATGTCAACAATGAAAATAATCATAGGTTTTCGGGCTGTTTCAAATACAGGAAAAGACGTAAATGCGTTTATTACCTTTGTGTTGAGACATTGAATCGAAATATATGGTATTGGTGTCAGGCTTGAGGTATTGAAGGCATTCCAGTGAATCGAAATATATGGTATTGGTGTCAGGCTTGAGGTATTGAAGGCACTCCAGTGAATCGAAATATATGGTATTGGTGTCAGGCTTGAGGTAGTGAAGGCACTCCAGTGAATCGAAATATATGGTATTGGTGTCAGGCTTGAGGTATTGAAGGCACTCCAGTGAATCGAAATATAAGGTGTTGGTGTCAGGCTTGAGGTATTTATTAGAGCTAAAAATTTTTGGTCAAATGTGGCTAAGAGTAAATAAATGAACTGATAAGTAGATGATGATTATTATATGACATGCACAACCGATTATGAAAAGGAGCGAAGAAAAAATGGGCTCACAACGCCAAAAGTCACGAATGAGCTCTTACAGGGTGAAGGATCGGGAACAACAGAGCTCTCTCCTGGAGGATTGACAGATATCGGGCACACATGGGATCGAACAAAGTTAGAATTAGGGTGATTTAGTTGAGATTGTTTTTCGTCGTTTGTGTTTGAAGACAAATAATGCCGTGTACACTGGCACTCCATGTCGACTTCTTTGCGAGCTTCAAACCCTTTTTGAGATTGGCCTTTTTGCTTTTAAAGACGAGGCCTTTTCCACATGTGTTTTATGACGAGGCCAATTCCACATGTGTTCAAGATATCATGTTTGACCCACTTCACTTGAAGATTCAGATAAATTGTGGGGTTGAAAAGTAACGGTAGGGCTTGAACTTCTCGTACTCTCAAATTGGAAATTTTTGGAAATGTAAATACCAGTTTGGAACTTCTTCTCAAATCCGGAAAGCGCGTACTTTGTTCGAAGGCGGAATGGTGATGCAGTTAAAGAGTCCCGAGTAACACATTTAAAGTAACGAACCAATGAGTTGAGTAAGTTTTTAGATGGAATATGTCGACCATCAGAGGAGCCTCAGCGCAGGGCGGATGGACGGAGGTGACCATACCGTTGAACAAGATCGACTTCCCGCCGAAAAATCTCATAGGGAGAGGCCGCTTCGGAGTGGTGAGTTTATCGGATACTGTACGTTGCTTAGTAGGCGAGCGAGATTTTCAAGCACACGGAGAGACCAGAAACTGGCGAGGATATAAAGAGACCGTTGAGAAAGAGTGAGCGAGCAAATACTAAGCCTGGGTCTAAAAACCGAAATTCGACAGTCAAAACGGACGGGAAGTTGAAAGTCAGTGAGAGAACGGTATATTGAGGTGCCTGGAAAACGATCAAGAGATGGCAAATAATGGGAGGTAAGAGTGAGTGGCCGGAGGAGGATTGGGACTTATTGGTGACCTTTGTATGTGATTTAGGTACTACGCGGTTACCACTTTGGAGATGTTGCCGTGAAATTCATGAACATGGACCATGTCGAAGAAGAAGAGAAAGTGGAAGAGTTCAAGGCAGAAGTTGCGTGTTTCAAGGTTAGCGAAGGTGAAATTTTTTAAAAAAATCGTCTCCAAAGGGTCCTAAGGTTCGTCATAGGTCTATTTAGGGGCCTTTCATTCCCCAATCTTGAATCAAGTTACTATTAAGGACTATAGAACGCTCTCGGGTTCAAACTGTTTCTTACTAGGCGCAGCAGCTATTTATGAGGAGACCGCACGGTTTGGAGAATGAACGAGTTTTATTTCCAGAAATCGTTAGGTTTTACTTGCGGTTCGATTGAAACTCGGCTTGGGTGTTCATGATAGTAAGTTGAAAAATCCGCGGACTAATTTCTTTAGATTAATATCTAGTGCCTGAGCGCTACCATCGTCATAATAGCCATTAGAGCACTTCACAACTATCCGGCTGTCTCTAACCTCACAGGGCTAAAGAGAGTGTAGGTCAAGAAGACTTATCATCGAGGAATCAATTGGAGAGCCCGAGTGTGCCTCATGAAAAATTGAGAACGCATACGATAAGAGCATTCGTGTCATTGTTTTTTGCTCTCGGGTTCATATATATAATTGCGCATATTTTTTAAGCGCATTGTGGGGTCAGAAAAAACAGTCTAATAACGATGAATCGGGATTAGACTAAGATGACTGACCGAGGCGGAACTAACTGATTTTAGCAAGTTGATATATTACAGGATGATAAGATGACTAAAATAGATATACCAATGGATGACTATACCTGAGTGTATGAATTGCGCTAGAGGGGGTTGGCGGAGGAAAGAAACCATTAACTTCGTCTTTCGCGTGAGTAATGACTATCCCCAAATGATTTTTTTTTACTTTAGCAATCGTTAGTTTACCTGGTGCGTTTTCAGAATACGCGCCACGACAACATCGTACTTTGCCTTGGCTACTGCTTCGACCACCACAATTTGGGCATCGTAATGGGCTTGTGCAAGGTAGGAAACGCTTATTTCTAGGCTATAACTCTTCCTTCTTTCTCTATCTCTCTCACGCTCTGTTCGTATGTGATCTGCGGGTCTGCATGTGATGTCTCTCACCCGCACTGCGGGTGGAAAAAAATCTATGCGCTCTCCAAAACGAACGGAAACCCTTCAGATCTATGCACTCGGAATTTGTGAATTTAATAACTCATTGCTAAAAATACTTAGATTTCTTGGGAATTTTGAAAATCTATGCGCTCGAAAAAAATTGTGCGAGTGGTAAGAAACGCCCTGATGTGATACCAGTCTCGGAATGTGAGATGAAAAAAGCGATATTAGGGCGCTCCTCTCCTTGATTAGTATGAGCGGCTCCGTGGTTTTTGTTGTGAGAATGTGTCTCGCTGAAAAAGATCACCTTATAATCTTCTTCCCGCTTGTTGTTGTTGTTGCCGGCAAACAGCCCGCATCGAAGACTTGGTTATGAACACTCTCTTTAATGAGAAAAGTTCTCGTGTTCTTGGGACAAGATGCGTCCGGAGAAGGGTTTTGATGTCCTTTGCAGTCCTGAGACTGTCATGCTGCACCTTGTGAAGGCGGACATCGTTGTAGCAACCTGTTGATGCTATAGGCCTTGTGAGTGGGTGGTCAAGCCGGCCTAGCATCGTTTTGGGTGGGAGTAGAGACGTCTCGCCTGTCGTTGACCGGAGATAGGCAAGAGGCTATTTGACTGGCGCCTCGACTCGCCATTGATAAGTATAGCGGAGTATCGGCTGATGATTTGTCCGGTGGCTTGCCCAGGCCGGTCCGGCATCGCCCTCCTTTGAAGAGCTATACTACCCAGTTTTGGTCCGCGGCGGGATTTCTCCCGCTACCTCCCAGCACGAATTCATCGTAGGGAGGCGTCCCTCTATCCGCCACCTGAGGTCGCGCTCGATTCTGGACTGGATGATCCGGCTCCATCCGTGACAGGCTCTTAAGGCTGTAGAGTCACGAATGGCCACTGTTGCCAGTGTGTTTCGAAGTTCTTCCCGCTTGTTCCCGCCTCGCGGTTGAGTACGCGCTCCCCTGATATGCGCCACTGAACAATCCTGATAGGACCAGTGGCTGCCCTCTAGATTACTGCTAGTGTGTAGCAGTAGTGGGGAGTCAGATTCGTGCATTAGCAGTAACAACATTTCCTAACCCCCTTGGTTTGGGGTTGATCTTTTCGGGGGGGCGGGGGGGGGAGTCGAACTCGGACTACTCGCACAATAGTCAAACCCACTACCATTATGCCACCCCGGACTTTGGAAACATCATCGTATGATGAGTTCAAATCATGGTT
>OZ057403.1:9426156-9532654 GCA_964056735.1 Allodiplogaster pararmata
CAGAGGTTTTCACATTTGATTTTTTTTCTAACTCGTAAAAAAGATAAATATGAAATACAATTATTTCAAACTTTCTAAAATCGAAAATTAGAGCACTCTCAAGAAATTTTCGAAAGCAAGCATCTATTATGATTTTAGTTGAAAACTTGGATATTCGTTGTTTTCTTTACATCTTCAATCTGTATTTTGAGGTTGTTATCACGGATCTGGGTCTTTTCTCGATGAAGCGGCTTAAATATCCCATAAGGTACCAATTTCGTCTTTAATTTCTTCTTCAAGGTCAATTTCATCAATTGATTTGAAGAGCTTCATTTCCAATGTATGTGAACACGAACACGAAGTGTGATGGTCCCCAGCGATCCAAAAAGCTGTTTTGGAGTAATTTGTTCATAAGATATTCAATAATAGTATGGAAGAGAGGACCTTAAAATTTTCAAGTTCTGCTGAAGACCAATTTCTTGGAAGCTGAAGTAGGGTCGAAAATAGAAGGTTGAAGATTGGTTTGAAATTCTTCATCAGTTCGATGATACTGTTTATTAGGCAACCGCCAAAACAGCCGGTGACCTAGAAAGATTAGAAGAAGGGCGATAAGATGAAGAACGAGAGGTATTATGATAAGGGGAAATTGACGCTGAAGTTAGGCAATGCGCGGAGAGAGTTGAGACAAAAGGCCTGGGGAAAAGAGGCGAGGCTAGAAAACATTTCAGTTTTTTCAACATTCAGGAACTACTCGATGGTGGTTCCGTCCTTCAGGCTGTCTTATCTCTCACCGGAACTCATCCGGGAACTGAGTGGTGACTTCCGGGAGCTGCCCTTCAGCGAGTTCTCCGATGTCTTCGCCTTCGGGTAGGTTGATTTCACAGAGAGAAAAGTTAATTCCGCTTTCTCGCGGAAAAAAAGTTACTTTAAAAAGTGGAGTTTCAAGATCAGGTACATACTTGACTGCGAATGAGTTACGATCTTCTTGTTTCAGTCATATTGTGAATAAGATCATTGGGGGGATATCGTGAACATGATCTTGAGTGTTTTGGTATGTTTTCAAGTGATGTAGCAGGTAAGAATGGAACTTTTATATTTTGTTCTTTTTCATTTTCAATGAGGGTTAAGAATATGTAAACTATACTTATCCATGGTTTATGCCACAAAAAGTTGATTCACAAGGCGAGTGGAGACTAAAAATTTTTATTTTAACTAGAGAATTGATCATTCATGTTCAAAAGATGATTTGATATGAAACTAGCGATATAAATATTTTTCCTAATGAATTGTTCCACGATGTATGTTAACATACTGGAAAAACTGTTGAAAAAGTATTACAAAATTCAAAATGTTTTTACTGTGGAAATGAGTCTTAAGATCGTTGCAGGACCATTTGGTACGAGCTGTTGACGTCGAACATGCCGCTGGCAAAGATGCATCCGAGTGAAATCATCTACCGTGTGGGCAGAGGCAATCTGCGCGCCTCTCCAGAACATCACCTGTATCAGAGAAGTCAAGGTTGGTATACTATATACATATATATATATATATTGTTGTTGTTGTTGTTGTTGTCTTGCTCATAGGTCCTGTCGAGGGAAGTCCTTTTGGGATAGGTTGGTGGTGAGGATCCTTTTGAGTCCGGAGAGATTGTCTCCGTATACACTCGCACCGCAGTCGGCGATCCTCTTGGCGAGACCCATTCGTTAACCGGAGAAGGGCAAGAGGTTATTTTACTGGCGCCTCGACTCGCCATTGAAAAGTATAGCGGAGTATCGGCTGATGTTTTGTCCGGTGGCATGCCCAGACCGGTCCGGCATCGCCCTCCTTTGACGAGCTGTACTACCAAGTTTTGGTCCGCGGTGGGATTTTTCCCGCTACCCTCCCAGCACGAATTCTTCGTAGGGAGGCGTCCCTCTATCCGCCACCTGAGATCGCGCTCGATTCTGGACTGGATGATCCGGCTCCATCCGTGACAGGCTCTATAGGCTGTAGAGTCACGAATGGCTACTGTTGCCAGTGTGTTTCGAATAGATATATATGTGTATATATATATATATATATATATATATATATATATATATATATATATAATATATATATATATATATATATATATATATATATATATATATATATATATATATATATATGTGTGTGTGTGTGTGTGTACAGGAGGAGAGAGGAGGGCTGTTTGAAATTTGGAAACGCATGTATATCCCAAACTATTTGAATAAACTTTGATGAAAATTTTGTTTGATTTGCTCAATCCGTTAAGTTTTTATCGGAAAAATACTATGCACCTGGACTTTCTGTACACCCTGTATATGTTTATTACGTGTGGTTACAGGTTACTAAAAGGTTATAGTAATCATTAACTTAGAAAAACGAGAGTTGACAGTATATTAAAGATTAAGAATGGACGGTTGGTTGAAATTAGAGAAAGTATATCGTGAGAGTTTTGAGACAACCTAACCATTTGAGAAAAAACAACGAGAGATAAGTGGCAGAAAATACTCAATGACTTGTGTTGAAGACTTGTTTGGAGTATTCATTATTTGTTTTAAGAATTGTTCATAATTTTCAAGGACCTTTTTTGAGGACTTGTTGACTCGTCTGTGGGCCTTTTCGGTGGCGGATAGGCCTTCCTTCCTGGACAGCCTGACATCTCTTCAAAACTTGCCAAAGAAGCGATTAGACCGTTCTCCCTCTTTCCCATTGGTGCGCTCCTTCGAGAGCATCTTCTGAGAAAGGTGTACATTGAAGTGCGAGTGAAATTCGCGAATTGGTGCTTCTAAGAGGATGAGAGCAGGGACTTTGGGTTTGGTTTGTGTTCACCAGATCCAACTTTGACGGGTAACCAAAATCCGGGTTGTGGTTATTTTCTCTAAAAAAGCGCTGTTTGAAGTTTTTGACGGTGGTGAAAAACTGTTGTTTTCATTATTTTTTGTTCTACGGGTGTATTTTTCTCGGTTCTTCCGATTGAAACCGCCCACATTTTACCTAATACAAATTTACTTTAAAAGGTTTACTAGTTCAAGCCCCCCCCCCTTTAAAAGGTTTACTAGTTCAAGCCCCCCCCCCCTTTAAAAGGTTTACTAGTTCAAGCCCCCCCCCCTTTAAAAGGTTTACTAGTTCAAGCCCCCCCCCCCCTTTAAAAGGTTTACTAGTTCAAGCCCCGTACAGATCGGAATAAACACGAACGATGAATGGAAAATTTTGTGCAAGAAAGGTGGAATTCGTGAAATGATCGATGGGAGATCTGATGATAATGTAAATTCATTTTCATACACGCAATGAATTATGTTAGATGGTCTAAAAGTTCTAGTACTGGGAGGCAACCACGAGCTCTTGAAACCTCCTAGCAGCTTTCACAGCTTCCTATCCGTTCTCCTGGCTTCCCGTCAAGAATGACCAGAAATTTCTCCGGGTTGTTTATGGATTGTAGCATTTTAAATTATGAGCTACATTAGGCGGGTTTTTGTTGAATTTTAGATAACATTACTCAATTGGTTCTTTTTTAGTCGAGAAGTTTTATCAGTAATTCAAAATAATAATAATAGTTGAATAAAAGGAATGATGTACAGAATTGCAGATGTATTTTTATTGATTTCAAAAATTTGTATTCATTTTCTACGAGCTCAAGGACATTTTGCTAAATAAAATTTATGTTGATATTTTTAAAACAAGGTTTTGTTCTCTGTTATATCATAAAATTATCAATTCTGATTATCACTAGTAAAAATCCCATTTTCTAAGAATGTAAGAAAAGATGCAATTATGTAATTAGCGGTTTTAAAGTATTGTATTTGTAAACTTTTGAGATTCCCCCATTTGCCGTCTCAACAAAAAAGAGTTTTGCGAGGCGAGCCAAGACATTCGTGAAAAAAACCTTACTTTTTACGGAAATGTTTCTTTAGAAAACATGTATCTCTTTTTTTTTCTCTATTTCTCTTTTTTATCTCCTCTCTCTTTCTCTTTCTATCTATCTGTATTGACAATGCGACTGAAGTGATATGTTAATCGCTGTCGAAACGGCTCAAATTGACTCAGGAATGTAAAGTAACTTCTGAATTGAAACCAAAGAATGTTAATGATAATAAAAATATGATAATTGTTACATTGGCCTTCACAAGCGGAAGAAGTTGGTTCCTTATGTTTTATCTTGCAGTTTTATAGAATTTAAAATGCTTTCGAAAAACACATACTGTATAATTTTGAAACCTTTTTTTATTAAGTTTCGATCTTGAATGTTTTCTATTAAAAAAATTTTAGGAATGGGAGGTTTTTTGTTTTGTTTTTCTCGGTTACTCGAAGCTTCTTTCCTAATTCAGTCATGGTCGACAGCGAAGATTCCAGAGAATTTAGGAAAACAAATAAGCAACTGTGGCGAAGAATGGTAGTACATATATTATATGTATACACTGTAGATTCAGATGGTTGGGAATATGAAAGGCTTAGAATACCTTCCGGGATGTTTTACTGAGCTGAATATTATTTCATTGATTGAGTGGTACGTGTTTATTCACGAAAGGAATGAACTCTATTTTAATCATTTATCATAATATGCATTGCAATTTGCATAAATCAACTGTTTTTCAAACATGAACATACAAGCATATGTGAGCTCAGCTCCTTTAGTACAGGCATGCATTCGTCGACGGCGCGTATCTTGACATCGTGCCAACAAGCCCTGCCCTCGACTGTTTGTACGAGTCTGTTCTCATCAAACGCACAGTCTTTCCCCTCGCTGCCGCGCATCGGGGCTACCATCGGACACATTCCTCAGAAGCTAAAAACTTTTGGAGTCGAGCCGAATCGCCGAGCGAGGCTCGAGGTTGGGACCAGCGAGACGAGTGGGATTTGATGAAACTCGAAGTGGGATATAACCAGACTCGAGGTGGGAAATAATGAGGCTCGGAGCGGGGGGGGGGTCAAGGAAAACCCGATGTTTGGACCAGCGAGAATCGAGGTAGAAACCAGCAAGAGATGAGATTCTTCACGGTCTTAAAGATTGCGTTTGTATTATTCAAATCCTGCTTAGTCCAAAAAAAAGCGCCAATACCTTCAAGCAACGTCAGCGAGTATTTCTTTATACTCTCGTCATGATGTTGAGTTCTCTAGGTACTTCGTAGAATTGTGACTCGACTGGTGCGAGAGGAGAGAGCGGAGCTTCAGTGGAACAGGGCGGTGGAGGCGAGGCCGTACCTCGAGCGGGTTATTTCAATCTTCTCCAGTTTCTCGCCTCCGTAATAATGAGAATCCGTATAACTGATCAAAATTCTTTTGATGTTTGAGAACATTTATTATTTATACGACACACCTAGAGAAAGTTTTATGAATAAAACCTCTGAAAATACTCCACTATGTTTGCGAAAAGTCGAGGTGCCAGTAAAAAGAGCCTCATCCGGTCAAGTCGAGGTGCCAGTAAAAAGAGCCTCATCCGGTCAAGTCGAGGTGCCAGTAAAAAGAGCCTCATCCGGTCAAGTCGAGGTGCCAGTAAAAAGAGCCTCATCCGGTCAAATCGAGGTGCCAGTAAAAAGAGCCTCATCCGGTCAAGTCGAGGTGCCAGTAAAAAGAGCCTCATCCGGTCAACAAATGTGCAAAGGAAATTCTTCGGACTCATTAGGATTTCCTCCCTCAGTTATTTTTTAAAAAAACTCCTTGAGCGAACAGCAACGATATGCCGTGAGTAAAGCGGCAATTTTGATTTGAATGATAGAAAAAAGTGTATGAAGTATCAGAATGTCAAATCTTTGCTGTTGTGTCTATCAAAATGCGTACTATACAGCTTGAAAATGTAGCAGTTCTACTGGAAGAAGTTTATTTGTTCATCTTTTTGGCTGACAGAGATGAAGAGCGAGAATAAAGTTGATAACACTTTGCCATGTTGAAATGAAGCAAAGGTTATTTCAATTTTAGTTGTTACAACTGGCGATAGAGCGTGGGCCGGATGAAGAGTACACGAAAGAGATGATGGAGTGGTGGTTGATGGAGCAAGGACTAGTCGAGAAGGTTTACGAGGTAGTACTGGCTGTCACATACATTGATCGAACGCTCAAAACTCGGCGTGAAGGGTCCTTTTTGAGCTTCTGCGAGTCTCTATTTTTTGAGGACATGATCCAGGGTAAAAGCCTATCTATCCCCCCTCGTGGGTTAAGGTAGATTTTTGCATTCGGTGGCCCTCTTTATCTTTTTCGGACGCATTTTAAGCTCCTTGGTGACCGAGTATAACAAGTAGTCAGCATATACGGTCTCATAGGTGAGTCTTTAAAAAGGTTTCAAAGTTTTGAAGGTATTGGTGCCACGCATGCGATCACTGAAGAATAATAACCTGAGTGCTTCCTACACAACCATATGGAGGCTTCCACCCCGAAGGCTCCAGATGTACATTCAGAACAAGCGAGTTTTCTGGAAGAGATACGACATTGGCGTCCTCGAAATCGATGGTTGGTTGAAATAAGCTTTCTACGTTCAACTTCCAGCGAATGGATTGAATAGTTATGTCCATTTTTCGGCTCTCCTTTTTTCCACGGTGAGGGACGCTTCTCTCCGTCATAGAAAGACAAATGTTTGCTTCTAGCGGGCCTGTTTCTTGTTCGTACGCATTTGATAATTAAAACCTAACCCGAGCAGATCTGAAAGGGTTAATCAATTCCGCTCATGGTCAAACGTTTCATACTCTTTTGCTGGTATTCACACGTCTAATATACTCACCTGCCACTCCTATGCGACGGATGCATATATACAAGGAAAAATTAATTTTAAAAAAAATAGTAGAGTGAAAAATTTTTACGGGCGTGGCATAAGGGTAGTGTGTTCGACTATTGTGCGAGGAGTCCCGAGTTCGAATCCCACCCGGGACAGATCCACCCAGACCAAGGGTTTTGAGAAATGTTGGTAGTGCTAATGGACGAATCTGACTCTCCCCACTGCTGTTATTCTCACTAGCAGTGATCTAGCGGGCAGCCACTGTTCTACTGGTCTGTCCTGCATCTCAGGGGAGCGCGTACGATGTCGCGAGGAAAGAAAATTATCTTAGTAGAGGGGAAAATCACGAGAAATTTTTTTGAAGTTTATACTCCAAAAAAACTGCTCGTTTGGATAAATAGTGTGCGAAAAGAGGTGTTACTCCGACTGAACAATGTAAAACAATAATCAGTACGGAATGTCACTTTTTTCTCCAAAAAGTCGTTGCCGACGTTTTCAAAATAGACCCATTTCTTCACAAAAAATATCTTCACATGAAATAGAAAAAAAACTAGAACCTGTTACAGTGAGTTTGAAGCTCGTATGCACGTACGCGCGATTGACTTTTTTAGAAGAACAAAAAATTCGAGAAAATGTTTTTAAAAAAAAATTTTTTTGCTGAAGTTATTTCGACTTCCACGTGCCCGCCAACGTTCCGTTAGACTACCGCACCAGCTTGCTTCTTTTTAATGTGGGAAAATTTGTTTGCGTTCGTGTTCATGGTAGCAGTGATCCAAAGAACATGCATTGGTTACTCCTCATTAGTTCAGTATTTCAGATTGAAGGAGGGCGTACTCTGATTCAAGTAGAAATCAAGCGCTGAAAAGTAGATAAACAAATTTAAATTTATATACTTGCAGGCAACCCTTTCCCTCCAGTTGTGCCGAACGCACAATCGAATTCCAACTCTCTACTCAACGTTCTCCTTCGAAATGCACTAGAAGCAAAATTGCACGAGAGCGAGGATGAGAATAGGCGGTCGCATGTCATGAATGAGTCATCACAAGAGCTTTGAGTCATGAATGAATCCCAATGGATCACCGACGCGTCTTAAATAGCCACGATGGTCTGGAATGTCATGAAACAGTCATAGATCTCTAAACAGTTTTATATGCAAATTTGTCGTTGTTGAAGCGGATGTTTTGTTCGACATCATTAGGCAATTACCAAAGTGAGGCATGAGGACGCCGAGGACGTGAGGCCGTTTGTTGTTTGTACCAACACTAAAAGCTTGTACTTGTTTGCTCAATTCCGAGAGACTGATTGATCTTTTGAAGAAGAAAACTTGTTAAGAGTAACCTTTATATGGTTGGTAGAGGGAATTTTGAATTTTACGCATAAAAAAACGTTCGTACAGAGTAATGAATTTGAATCTACCGTTTAATGTTAAAACATCATTATCCATGCGAGATATTTGAAACTCGCTTATTAGATGGATAAGGCACTTGAGAAACAGTTATTGAAACAGGGGTTTGATAGGGTTTCAAGGGACTTTCAGAGGAATGAAAACTCATTTGTACCGAAGTACCTTATATTAATAATTCAAGGTTCTGAATTTTTGAGCAATTATAGAATTGTCGCATGGAGAGTGGACAAGCCTGAGCTTCTCGTAACATCCTGCAAAATGCAACACAGTAAAAAGCTTCAACATTCGTTTGTAATACTAGCATTAATTTACATAGATAAAAAATTGATCTTATCTCTACCATCATCTTTCTGTCATTACCATGGATTGTGTGTGGAGTTAAACTCCTATCATGACACAATTGCTTCATGAGCATGCGTGACTAGAAAGAACGGTCATTGTGCCTTAGACATAGCAAGAAATCGCATGAGACAATGTGGGCTCGGTTGGTGTATTAGTTAAAGCTCTATAAGCTCCGGTTAGGCAGCGGAGGTTCGGTCCCGGCCGAGTGCGATGGATTTCTTTCATAAATACTAACATTGTTGAAGTGAAACAAGTGGTTGCTATCCTCACCATTAGTTGCGAATGAAAAATTTTGTATTCGAACAAGACGAAAAGCGAAGTACTTGAAGTATTTTCGAGGCAATTCTTGGTGAGGAAACTCAGCACACAAGTGTTTAGCTTTTAACAACAACAAAAAACTACAGGGTGGCTGGAAAGTACGCAGTCCGAAAGTCTAACGCTTTTGTATCGTAATCAATAATCCAATTCCTCTCAATTCAACACATTTTATTCTCAACATATATATGTACAACTGGGTGAAGTCAGTTTTCAATGCGGCAGCCCTTGGCGCGGATGACTTGGCGGAGACGCTTGGGGAAAGCATCAGTCGTGGCACGCAGGTAATCAACGTCGAGTTCCTCCCAAGCTTTGAGCAGGACCTTCTTCAGAGACGCCAAATTGGGGTGGGGACGAGCCGAGGCTTTCGCCTCGAGGACCGACCATACGGAATAGTCGAGCGGATTGAGATCCGGCGAGTAGGCGGGCCACTGCTTACTCGTTATGAAGGTGGGCAATTTGTTCGCACACCACTCTTGCGTCACAACGTCCTTGTGAGCGGGCGCGGAGTCCTGTTGGAAGCAGAACGGGCGGCAAGCGAAGTGCGTACGGGTCCAGGGAAGCAAGGCGCCTTCGAGAATGTCTTTGATAAAGTTCTGCTTGTTGATCTTCACGTACTGATCAACGATGACGAGCGGAGACTTGCCCGAAGCGCACACAACCGCACAGACCATCAACTGAGCTGGAGATGCGGTTGACGACTCTTCCGTTGCGATCGGCTTCCTCAGGATCTCTGGCGATAACCCCCACGTTTTGGGAGTTGTAGGCCTCCTCGATCGTGAACAACTTCTCGTCTGAGAAGACTATCTCTTCGGCACCAGGTGCGGCCGTGTCGCGAAGCAAGGTCCGACTTCTCTTCACGCGCCCTGCCGTGTTCTTGGCAGACAACAAGGCACCCTTGCGATTACGATAAGGGCGCATGCCGAGGTCATCCCTGACGATGGTCTGAGCCGACCAGCAGGATATTCCGAGCTCCTGGGACATCTTATTAATGCTCCGCTTGAAGTTTCGGCGTATTAGCTCCCTCACTGCTTTTATCTTCGCCGGCGTCCGAGCAGATCGAGGTCGGCCATTTTTTGGACGGTCCTCGAGATTTCCAAGCTCGCGGTAACATTTGATGGTATTCCAGACAAGATCTCGACGGACGACGAGGCGTTTCGCGATGTCGGAGTTGGAGTACCCGCGCTGGTGCAAATCGACGATAGCGGCACGCTGGAGATGGGGACCCGTCATTACCTTCAAATTAAAACAATCGTTGTCAAACTTCAACACGATGTTTAAAACACAATAAACTTCGAAAATCAGAAAAAAGGAATCGGTGCGTGCACGAAATAGTTTGTAGCACACTCCTAAACCACGGACTGCGTACTTTCCAGCCACCCTTTATAACAAAGTGAATGTAATGCTCTAAGATTTTTTCGGAACCTAAGGCTATCAAACTCATGCTCTAAACCCAAGTTTGAGGAGACATCTTCAGAAGAACAGGTACTCTCGCTGGACATCCTCAGGTAAAGAGGCACTCTGGCTGGACATCCTCAGGTAAAGAGGCACTCTGGCTGGACATCGTCAGATGAAGAGGCACTCTGGCTGGACATCCTCAGATGAGACACTCTCGCTGCACATCCTCAGGTGAAGAGGCACTCTGGTTGGACATCTTCAGGTAAAGAGCCACTCGGGCTGGAAATCCCCAGATAAAGAGGCACTCTCACTGGACATCCTCAGGTAAAGAGGCACTCTGGTTGGACATCCTCAGGTAAAGAGGCACTCTGACTGGACATCCTCAGATGGAGAGGCACTTTGGCTGGACATCCTCAGATTGAGAGGCACTTTGGCTGCACATCCTAAGATGGAGAGGCACTTTGGCTGCACATCCTCAGATGGAGAGGCACTTTGGCTGGACATCTTCAAGTGAAGAGGCACTCTGGCTGGACATCCTCAGATGAAGAGGCACTCTGGCTGGACATCCTCAGATGGATAGGCACTCTGGTTGGACATTCTCAGGGAAGAGGCGTTCTGGCTGGACATCCTCAGGTGACGAGGCACTCTGGCTGGTACGCTGCCAAGCATTCAGCCTGTGCCCTCTCTAACCACAAGAAAGGGTTGGTTAATTGATTCAGCTCTGTTCAGAGATTTATAGTTGGTGGACTTATTATTCTGTAACTTCGCCTTCACTGTTGTTTGTTGGCCTTTAAGATATCACTTCTCTGATAGTTAATACTGTTTGAGGCAGCGACGAGCAAAAGCACAAACAAGAACCCAAAATTTCCTGATAAGTACTTTTTTCAGATATCTCATTTCTTACAGAGCTCTCGGCGATATTTATTTTTAGTTTTTTTTTTTTTGAAAATTTCTCCGTAGAGCAGAACAATGAAGCGGTCCTGAAAAAAACTTTCAACGTTTATTCCATTATTTATGAGCTCTTCTTTACAAAAAAGTTTAACAATGTCAACGGTAGATTTTTGGTTGCTAAACAACGGCCTTGTGTCTTTTGAATATAGTGAAGTCATCAAGTGGCTCCACGGTTGAAGACAATAATTCCGAGCATTTTGAGTAGAAGGTAGAAGAACTCGATAAAAGAAGTCACCGAGAGCCCCATCAACACTCCGATGAGTCCACCGAAACTCGCCATGAACTTTGAGAACTGCAAAGAGTTCTGCTCCATTTAGCTCGAATTAGCCAAGAGGAGTTTCAAATGCCCTTCAAAAGTGTGAGGGCTAGGTGAAAAGCTCAGTGGAAAGATTATCGGCTGGCAAGCGAAATGCACAGGTTTGGCCCCAGCCTAACCCACAACCGTTGCACATGTTTTTTTTTCCGGTTAGCGTACATTCTTACTTAATCGAAGAGTTAAAGCTATACGCGGAGCCGCAGAATTTCTGACTATGACACCACGTGAAAAACCAATTAAGAAATTTGGCAAAATTATACATATTCTACCACTCTGAGCAATGTTAACGGACATATAACAAAAATAGTTCGCTAACATCGCTTACTTGCACTTTTAAACATCGGTTACTTGCATTAAAATTGACCACACGTGTAGTTCGAGAGTTTTAGATGTTTCTTAGCCTTTTTTGCTTGATGTTTTCATATTTAGAGCTGACATTGAGATGGAAATTTTTTTAAAGGTACTCAGATGAACTAACTGTCATTTCTGGCACTTCTGCGTAGGTTTTTGTTTCAAGTGCAGTCATTCGAACTAGAATTCGCACGTTGTCTTGCTGCTGTCTAATGCATTTTCGCCAATTATGCGTCTCATTGGTGCAAACTGGTTCCTGAGAAAAAAATTGTAGAACGTTAAACAAATCTCTTTTTCAGGTTTAAAAAAATTTCATTTAATTCAACCAAAAGTGCGTGTATGATTCTTGTTTGATATCACAATAGCGGGAAAAACAGAGTAGGGCTCTCTCAAGTTGCGGCTTTAGACCTTTCTCCATAAGTAATGTACTACCATGAATTATGGTGATGAATCATAGCGCATGAAGCCCTACATAATGACATAGAATGACTGAAAGACATAGAACCGAATTGGATCATGAGAGACTCCATACCTCAAACGTCTTCCATCTTCAATTTTTATGTCTAAGAGCGCTTATATTCAAGTTGAGAAAAATACGACCTTTCAGAGCACATATTTATGTATTATAGCAGATATGGGATTATTGAAAGTCCCCGTATGCGTCTCTCATGTGTTTTGCCGTCCTGAGCTTCCGAAAATTCAGAGACGCACACTGGGATCCTCAACGGTTCTAAGTTTTAATGCAGCTTCAAAGGTTTCATTCTTGACTTCTCTGTCGTAGCACAGAAAAAGTTGAAATGAAATCCCCGAACTAAATGATTTTTTTTAGTAGCTGTTAAACCACCCTAAAAATACGAGAATATGAAGCTAGATTGGAAAGTTAAACTATATAAAATTTTGTGGAAACATGAAGAAGACACTTACTGGACACAACATTATTCGAGGGTTCAGTTACATTAACCGAGAGATGAACCAATTTTGACACGCATTTATTCAGAGAGAGAGAGAGAAAACCAAGAAGAAGCTTATCCCCGAAGAAGAAGCAACTAACGAATTCCCTGTATTCCGCTCGATTAACAGAGACGAAGAAGTTGTGTACTTCGCAGGCAGGGGGACAGTCACACCAGGACCAACTGTAGGGATCTCCCGCCTCTTCCTCCGCGCTGTTCAGACACTTTCCTGGAAAGTTCCGTCAATATTTCTCTTGAGATGACGCATCTGAATCTTCCTAAAGAGGACAACAAGTAGAATATCAATCAACTAGAACTGAGCCCAAAAAGGACTTGTGAGCAAGGGGTTTGGATGTGCCAAAAACAAGCTCTTTGTCACTGAAACAATGAAATGCTCGGAAGACTGCCTGAGAAACTATTGAATTACCACGAACAACGAAAAATCTTTGAAAATTACTTTGAGTAATTTGACAGGCGGAGGCGTTGCCTGACATTGGGTAACGCGGATCCATACACTTGCATTTTTCGAAGATAACTTCTTGGTAGCAGGAGCGGAAGCAAGCCTCAAGCGCACCCGTATGCATACACATTCGACATTCAAGTAAATATACGACATACATATACCCTATCCCGTATGCTTCTGCCACATACGTGTATTTCTCTTGCCACTGTAATGTCAAGAGCAAGAAAAAAAATTGAGTATTGGAGATGGATTGTCCTCATCTGAATAACCTTTTTATTCCTAATGGTCGAGTATTTTTTCTGCAGTGGTAAGCTCACAGAAACGATTTATTTTTTGAAAACCCATTAATTGGGAGAAATCGGATATAAAACAAAATCCGAACCCATGATGTCTGCTTAGCATCGATTCTTTTACCCACTGATTGAACAATGCGATGTCGTGCACTTTTTGCCCTTAGCGTTATCGCCGTAAGAGGAGAATTGAGGAAAAACAGACTCCTTGGGAATAAGAACCGGGGTAGTAGTAGTGTGGAACTTCAGATTTGTCTCTGGCGCATTTGCCAAATTTTCCGCCGAGTTTGTGGTAGTGAGTCTTAAAAGACCACCATTGTATTAGTAAGAAAAGCGTTTAATATGACTTTTCACTTGAAGTTGTGGATGGAAGAGTGTGGAAAAGTCGGAAAATGAAAGTATTGAAATCAAAAGAGTTGAAATGAGGGACTTCACGATGAGCAACTCGTGTGAACCTTTGTTCTTTATTTCCAAGCATATTGATTTAGAGACAAGAAGTTCTTAGATTTAAAAGTACTTGCTGGTCTTTAAACATTTTCTTGACTTGATTAAATGATCACATTGACAAAACTCATTCCACGGGTGGGATCGAACCTAGCCGTCCCTCTCTCACCTTTCTCGCTCTTGAAAGCACTTTAAAACTAAACATCCGAATACGCATTGCTCATCCGGGCGATGAGCTTAATGAAAGTGAGCGAGAAAGCGCAACTTGCCTTGCTGACATCAAGAACGGTTTCCCCGCCCGGCTCGCACGCGTACCTCACTGACTCGGAAAATATGTTGTCATCCTTATTGTGCACGAACACCTGTACCAAGAACTGATTAATATCTCTCAAAATACAAAAAAATTCTAATCTCTCAGCATTGTTCTAACCTCAATCCCCCTGTGCGAAAAAAAAAACTCTGACCAGTATAGAAGCAGTATCAGTCCACGGAAGGTACTCAGATTGGTTCACCAGAGCCTTCGCATACAGTCCTCCTGGATCTCCTGAAGAAGGAAGGACATTGTTGCTGCTGAGTGCGAATTCAATCAATTTGTTGAATTACTTGAAAAAAGTTTCCTGTGATTTGCTTACATTAGATATATCGCATAATTTTTTAATTACGATTATTTAAAGAATAAAGTTACTGCCGAGGAGAACTGACTGCTCAGACGTCTTAAACTTTTGGATCACTTTAATGACAACAAAAACTTAGATTTTAGCTCACAGCTGATAAAAAACCGCAATACCTAGGCAGGATCGAACCCACACATGTACATGTACTGACTAAACTAGGATCGAACCCACACATGTACATGTACTGACTAAACAAGACCTAGGCAGGATCGAACCCACACATGTACATGTACTGACTAAACAAGACCTAGGCAGGATCGAACCCACACATGTACATGTACTGACTTCTTCTTCTTCTTCTTCTTCCTAGCGTTTATCCCGCCGCCGGGCAGGGTCCGCTTTGTAGACTGCACCACGCCATTTCACCCGATCAGCTGCGTCTTCAGCCCGGTCGTGTTCATGTCTACTTCGATGCAGTCTCGCCACCTAGTTTTGGGTCTGCCTCTGGGTCTTTTGCCCTCTACTTCGAGGTTCCAGGACGATTGAGAAACGGAATGGGGATTTGATCTTATCACGTGCCCGTACCATCTCAGCCTTGACTCTCGAAGCTTTTCAGATATAGGGGCGATGCCCAGACGATCTCGGATGGTTTCATTTCGCACCATGTCTAGACGAGTGAGTCCGAGGCTCCATCTCAGCATTTTCATCTCCATAACATGCAGCATCTGTATAGTCTTTGCTGTGCATGGAGAACATTCGAGGCCGTACAACGCTACTGGTCTGACAACTGATCGGTAAATTTTACTTTTCAGTCTGTCAGGCATTCGCTTGTCGCATAGTACACCGGTTGATTCTCTCCATTTGAGCCAGGCAGCATTGACTCTCGCAGCAACTGTAGCCTTGGGGTCTAGGTCTGCGGTGATGTAGAATCCGAGGTACTTGAAGCCATCCACTTTCCGGAGTTCGGTGTTCTTGACTTTGATGGTATTCGAGGTATTCGAAGTACTTTTTCCCATTTACAAGTACTCAGTCTTTTGGAGGTTTAGTCGTGGACCATAGTCACTGAAGCGTTCGTTCCACTCTCCTAGCTGTTTCTCCAAGTCCTCTGTTGTGTTGGAACATAACACAACGTCGTCAGCATACAGTAGAGTTTTCGGAGGGCTTGTTTGTAGATCTCTGGTGATCGTGTCCATTATCAGTATAAAGAGCAGGGGGGAAAGGGCGGAACCTTGATGAACTCCTACAGCAACCTTGAATGACTCCGAAGTACCCACTGGACTTCTCACGGTACTTCTAGAGTCAGTATACATCATTTGAATCCATCTTATGTACTCTTCTGGGACTAGGTGGTCTCGAAGAGAGAACCATATCAGCTCATGAGGCACACGGTCGAAAGCTTTCTCCAAGTCAAGGAAAGCGCAATGGACTGACTTCGCCTTTTCCCTGTGTTTCTCTAGATAAAGACGAATGGCGAAAATAGCATCTGTTGTTCCACTTCCTTTGACGAAGCCACACTGATTGACGGTTGTGCTTACAATTTTGCGGAGCCGTGCTTCGATGATCTTTTCCAAGATCATTGTGGTATGAGGAATGATTCTTATCGGCCGGTAGTTGGAGCATATTGCGACATCTCCTTTCCCTTTGTAGATGGGTATTGTAGATGATCTACTCCAGTCTTCGAGATACTCCAGGCGAGCAGTGGCTTTTTGAAAGAGGGTCGTAAGATGGAAAAGTCCACAATCACCTGCGAGTCTCCATGCAGAGGCGGCAAGATCATCTGGCCCACATGCCTTTCCGTGCTTCATTTTCTGAAGGGCTTCTCTTACTTCAATCTCTGAGATGGTGGGAACTGGTCCTTCTACTGGTAGGGACAGAGGGACGGGAGGGTGGTCGAACTCGATGTTCGAGATTTCCTCGAAGTGTTCTCTCCATCGCTGACAAATTTCGACATTGGATCGGAGGAGTATGCCGTCCCGGTTCTTGATTGTCCGCACGTGAGAAAGGTCTTTTGCTGCTGTGGCTCGTGCTTTGCAAATCCGGAAAATTTCCTTCTCTCCTTGAGGCGTGTCGAGCTTACTGTAGATTTCTTGGATGGCTGAGAAGCGTGCCTTCGCTACGGCTCTCTTAGCTTCTCTCTTCATACATAGGTACAGAGCTCGGTCAGCTTCGGTTCCGGATCGTTTCCATTGCTTGAGAGCCACTTTCTTCTCCTTGACAGCAGTTTGAACGTCTTCGTTCCACCACCATGTCTCCTTGTCTACAATGCGTTTGTGACCTGGTTTTGTTAAGCCCAGAGTGACTTCTCCTACCGCCTTCATCTTGTCTCGAACGAACCTCCAGTGCTCCTCAATGGAGTCAGGGAACGTTTTTTGGAGAGTGTCCGGGGATAGGGCGAGAAGAAGCTGATGCATGAAGCGAACCTTGTTGTCACGTACCTTCCACCATTTTATCCGAGAAACTTCGTTCAGAGGCTTTACGTTGCATTGCTTCTGGGAAAATCGGAGATCGATTATAACTGGATGGTGCTGCGAGGAGACGTTATCGCTCGGAATCACCTTGCAATCAGTGATGAGTCTCAGATTGGTTCTTTGCGTCATCCAGAAGTCGATTTGGGTTTTCCTTCCACCACTGCAATACGTGGTGAGGTGAGACTCTCGTTTGCAGAAGAAGGTATTGCAGATGGAAAGATCGTGCTCTTCGGCAAAACTCAAGATTCGCTCTCCTTCTGCATTCGGCAAACCATAGCCGTTGCCTCCATGAGCTTTCTTATGGGCTTCGCATCTTCTTCCTACGTGCCCGTTCAAGTCTCCTCCGATCATGAGAGTTTCTTCCGGAGAGCATTTTCTGATGACGTCATCGAAGTCTTCCCAAAACCCGTCTTTCTCGGAGTCGCTGCATCCTGCCTGCGGTGCGTAAGCACTGACTATTTTGAAGAGTTTGCCATTGCATTCCAAGGAGATGGACATCAAACGATCTGAGATTCGACAAACTTCCGTGACGGATGTGGCAAGGTAGGAGGCAGCGATAATTCCGACGCCATTGCGGGCTGCTGATGAAGTATTGCCCGAGTACCACAGCTTATACCTCCCGTCGAGCTGCTTTGCTTTCCCTCCTTTCCACCTAGTTTCCTGGAGGCATGCCAGATGTACTCTTCTTTTTGCCAGCATGTCACAGACTTCCATGGACTTCCCCGAGAGACTTCCGACGTTCAAGGTAGCTAGTCGGAGGCGTGTAGGCACTGCTATTTGATTAAATCGAGGACGCGGCCTATTATTCCTCGAAGACCCTCGCATATTCTCACGTCGATCGGGATTCGACGCGCGTCGCTTGAAGGGGACGCCCTAGCATTGGGGTTACTCTGATGGTGCATCTTGGGGGGATGCGACGGTTTCTTCATAGACCGGCTTGTCGCACGAACATCCAAGTCGATAGTTCAGATTTACATGTACTGACTAAACTATCCAAATGTTTTCTCAACTCGGTGCGTCATTTAGAACTTCGAAACTCATCAAATGTTAGCTTAACCTGTAGCCCTCTGTTGATACTTGAAGATGAGGTTCCGATGGTTGAAAGTGAAGCAGTTACCCAATACTGCATCTGTCCACATGAGTGTATCTTCCCTGCAGGATTACATAATGCGCGTGCTAAACCATTTTTTACTCGAGCACACTGGTAGTGTAACTGGTAACGCGCTTGCAATCCTGGTCAGAGAAAAAATATGATTTTTTGGTTCGATGCCACTCCATGGAAAAGGTTTCATATTGTAGTAGTTTTAGTGGTTTAATTGTATTCCATTCCAGACCAGGGTTGAAACGAAATATGAATGAAATTTCGCTCGATCAAAAGCTAGTAGACAGAGTGAAAGCGGAGCGAGTCGTTTCTTTATCTCACCGGTCGCGAGCGTGATTCGGTCGATACGCACCTAATAGAATTAACATTTTTGATGAAAACAAAATTTTTTTGATCAAGAAAAAGATAATTTTTTATTTTTCTTGGTTTTTTTCGTTCCTAATAGTATAAATTTACTTTGAAAGTCTGAAGAGATTTACATTAAAACGATTTCGAATTTAATGTGAGATGTGAGTATTCTACTCATAAGAGGAACCAAAACCCCAACCGGAAGTCAATGTCGTGCTCCTCGAAAGTCATCCACTCGAACATCTCATCATGTGTCCAACTGAGCGCGGTCTGGTTCTCAGTCGGTGCGAGGGCAATCAAAAGTGGCACAACTGATGTGATCTCAGCAGTATTGCCAAGAAGTGACTCTAGAAGCTGAATGACTAATCTGAAGGACTTCATGAAAATCGTATCAAAAAGCACTTACTCCGACCCGAAGTTGAAAAAAAAAGTATTTATCTTTTAGTTTCGAAAAGAAGGTAATAGAAAAACCTTTCTCGTAAATCTATCACTCTCTTCTCTCTCTCTCTCTCTCTCTCTCTCTCTCTCTCTCTCTCTCTCTCTCTCTCTCTCTCTCTCTCTCCCTCTCCCTCTCCTTTTTTTCCTTCCTAGGTTAGAATAAGTTGAAATAAAAGAGGTTGCGTTTTAGATCAATAAATGTTATCTACTTCAAAAAGATTCCGGAAATTCAAATTTTTACGCATAATAATTATGTATAAATCTTTTAACTTTATGTATTCATCAAGAAAAAAGGCATTCTTACACTCCGAATCTCTTTATCTCTTTATCTCTATCCCACTTTTCTCTCTCGCTTTGGGGGATTCTACAATTGAGCTTGGAAATTTTTGATTGAAAACAGTGATTCTCACCTTCATGATATCATCATTGATCTCGCCATACAACGCCATCAGCAACCTCCAGAGGAACAAGTCTGAGAAGGAGTGAAATGACACTCCTCGCGATTTGCCCATTTCAAACGCAATTCATAGGATTTATAACTAGGTTCAGTATACCTCTGTTTTTTCAGGATATGTACAGTCTAAAAAAAGCCGGTTTCAAGACACAGTTAAACACATTGAGGCTGTATCGTCCGGAACGTAACTGACATTTTCGCCGCTAATTCACCTCACTACTAATATTGTGCGCTTCCATCGCTCTCTTTGACTCGAAAGATTGATACTAGAAAGTTTGAACTGAAGTGGGTACAAATGCAATTTACGATTAATAGCAACTAATAGCAGATGGCCTTTGAGCCCCTCTGGCACTAACGCACGGGTTGCAATATGTCCTAAGTAGTGTAATGGAAACGTGCTCGGCAAGAAAAAGAGACGGCAGGTTCGATCAAGCTCCGTTGATCTGATTTTTATCGAACAATAGTTTAGTCAAAATTGTAATACCGTACTCATATCACAGAACTTTCCCGTGAACGCCGGAGAGCATTGGCAAATGAAACGTCCCCTTAGATCGTGACACTCAGCGGCTTCGTCTTTAGAGTTGCATTCCACGGGTTTTTCATCTTAAATAATATGAAAACTGCTTCATCTGTAGTTATCACAGCCTTCGGGTGTGGCATAATGGTAGTGTGCGCCACTATTGTGTAAAGAATTTAGAATTCAACGCTCCCTCCGGACAGATTCACTCAAGTCAAGAACTAGGAGATAGTGCTTGCATGAATCTGAAATCTCCATTGTTGCTATACACACTAGCAGTTAAATCAATTTTTTTATTGCGATTTCTGTCTTTAGATGTTCAACAGTACTTTCGAAAAAAACTGCCCACGATGAGAGTGTTATTGACTTATGCGTAATGGATATAAAAACTGAACTTCTCTCCCTCCCCTCTTTCTCAGGAATTTCACCCAGACCCAAAAACTTTCGATAGAAAAAAGAAGTACGCTTTTTGTTATAATCTTTCCGCCCAGAACACTAGCAGTAATCCAGAGAGGTTCAGCTAGGTAACTTATGTATCTCATCGCATTCAGAGCTTATTTCGTCTCGAGGAAACATAAAGCGCAATAATCACACGGAAAAAAGGCAAGTTGATGTGAGCGCTTAAACTAACGATGGTTTAACGATAACAAGCAACCTTATGATCAAAAATTTGCACATGACTTTGAAAAAACTGAAACCTTTGAGCTCGTAAGAGTCACCCTCATACGACCAAGTGGACAAACAGTCGTCGGGATCTAAAATCGATCTAGTTTCAGATTTCGCCCAGCTCAAAATAGTCGTTTACTTGTACGTGTATTTTTACTTGTACTCGTTTTAAAAACGGTCGTTCACTAATACTTTACTCGGTATGATAATATTGTATTTTATGGATTTTTTAAATTTTTTCTTCGATTCCTGAATAAATTGAATATAAAAACATAGCAATTTAAGTGCCAGTTAGCGCTTTTACATAATATATTAACCTATAAGCATTTTGGAACCATACAAAGGCTTCTGAACCATTTTAAACGACCAACTTGTTTCACAGTTCTTTCCGAAAGTGCCGAAAAGGCATCTGCACTCGTAGTCATTAAATTTAGGGTAGCATTTTGAGTTGAATTGGCAAGGAGAAGATTCGCAGAAATCGATTTCTGGAGCGGAATTTCGGTTTTTTTCAGGATCAACAAACGGGAAAAGTTATACATACATATATCAATTCATTCAAGTTCACCAGAAAACGCAAACTAATATCTTTGTTTATAGTAACAACTCTCTCATCGATTTCATGTGTTATAACAACCTTACCCTTACTTCAAACATCCTTCCAACTATTCTCACCCGGCCAATCCTTTTTCTTCATTCTTTTTTTGCCTCTTAACCCGAACTGGGGCGGCTTCTCATAAAATGCGTTTTTTGGCCTTATCTCAGACCTAAATTTTCAACAAGATCAACAAAAACGCACCCTGCTCGCAATTTTTGCCTGTATAACCAGGGAGGCAGAGACAAGTGCGGGTGCTGCTGAATCCAGGATCTTCCTGATTGAGTTTACACGTGCCACCATTAACGCATTCCACTCCATAGCAGGCATCAAATACTGTAACACTGAGTTATTCCTTCTTATATTCATTCATTTGACTGTTCCATTCGTCAGTTTATATAAATTCATTTGAATGAAACAACGAAAAAGTACCGATTGATCACATGTATTCTGAGTTTACTGACGTCAGAGACAGTGTAAACTAAACTTGAACTCAGAAGGATTGGTTCTCGTAGAAATATGAATAATGGAAATGCTAAAAGACGAAACACTTGCTGACCGTCTCAGCCCTCAGCACACAAACCTGAGCAATCTTCGCCAATCCAAGGTTTGTGGCATTGACAAGTGTAAGAACTGCCAATATTATTGCAAGTTCCTCCGTTCTTGCAAGGTTTCTCTGCACACGGAAGTGGCTCTAAAAATATCGAAAACTCGCTTGGAAAATTAGTTCCAGCTTAAGTCAGTTGATTCAAAATGGCAAAAAAAAACAAGTTAAGCTCCAGAGTCTTCATCAAGTTCTGGAGAAAGGTATAAAATGGAGAAGCGCTCTTAGCGTCTCCACAAGTCTTATCGAATTCAAAGCGAGGTTAGTGAGAAAAAAATGAGAGAGAGGAAGAGAGTAAGAGAGCGATAAATAGAGAGAGAGGAAGAAAAACGCAAAGAGAGAGAGATAAATAGACAGATAGAGGGGAAGAGAAACACAGAGAGAGAGAGAAATTTATTCAAGGTGTTTTCAAGAATGCTCTTGTTTTTTTCCTGACTGGTTATCCAGAAATATGGTGAGTCAGCGAAGCGAAGTAAAAACTAACTGCAATTTTGCCTTCCTTCGTAGTCTTTCGGACAAGAGCACTCGCGTTTGTCATCTACCACGTCACACTCTTTCGGATCAGTACATGGATTATTAAGGCAGCGGGTGACATCTCAAACAAAAAATTTTGTGTGACCAGTTGGTTACGCGCACTTACTCACGGAAAGAGGTAGGGAGATTACAGGGTTTTCCTCGGGTTCAATCCCGCCTCGTGTACTAGCTTTTGTGAGAGTTAAATCAGAAATAACTCTTATACAGTCAAGCGAACATTGGAAATCAAATTAAAATATCTGTTAGTACGGTTTATATAGAGAGACATATTACCAATTTAATGTATTTTTTTAACAAGCTTGTATGTCCTATTTGGACATACCTGATTCTAGAAAACTCTCTTGCATGGAATAGTAATGTGTTACCAGTAGTGTTTTGGTTCCACAGATAGAGAGATAGAGGGAGAAAGATTAAGAGAGAGATGAAAAGAAGAGAGAAAAATAAAGAGAGAGACAAAAAACGGAGACAGCGCGAGAGAGAGAGATAAAAGAGAGAGAGTGAAGAGCAAGGAGAGAGATAAAGACTGGCTTCCATCACATCACGGTGACCACCTTTTCCCGCAAACATTTAAACTCATTCTGCGTAAATTTTTGCAACCCTGGTCCGTTTCTTTATTAGGCTACATAGAAAGGAACTCAGTGCCAATTACCGAACTTTTTCCGCAGTTTGGCCCTCCCCATCCTTTTTCACAGACGCACTCGAAATTATCGAAAGTGTTTCGGCATTTTCGAGTATTCCTCCACTTGCAAGAAGCCGATTCGCAGAAGTTTTGAACTGAAAAAAATCCGAAAGAGTGGCAATTATTCATTTCTCATTGACTCTTCTTCAGTACTCGGTTGCTTCGTTTTTGCCTTGCTAGCTCTTAAGACGCTCCGATCTGGACTCTCATAAATGAAGTCGAAAAGCTGAGTCTTGTGAAAGCTGTGAAAATGGGTCTGCTCGAGCTCTTCAGCGCAACGCGACAGTTGCTTATATGTAGCTCTGACTGAGTCTTATCATAAGTATCTCTCAACCATGTTAAGTTGACTCTAAACCAGTTCTCCCTTGATTCTAAACCATTTATCCCTTGATTCTAAACCAGTTCTCTCTTGACTATAAACCAGTTATCCCTTGATTCTAAACCAGTTATCCCTTGATTCTAAACCAGTAATCCCTTGATTCTAAACCAGTTATCCCTTGATTCCAAACCAGTTATCCCTTGATTCTAAACCAGTTATCCCTTGATTCTAAACCAGTAATCCCTTGATTCTGAACCAGTTATCCCTTGATTCCAAGCCAGTTATCCCTTGATTCTAAACCAGTTATCCCTTGATTATAAACCAGTAATCCCTGTATTCTGAACCTCCCTTGATCCTAAACCAGTTTACCTTGATTCTAAACCAGTTATCCCTTGATTCTAAACCAGTTATCCCTTGATTCTAAACCAGTTATATCTTGATTTTAAACCAGTTATCCCTTGATTCTAAACTAGTGATCCCTACCAACCCTTTTTTCTTTTTATATTTTCTCATTCATTCGATTAGAGAAGCTTCCACTGGTCCATTATGAGTCCGTACTGTTCATGTTCTGTTACCAATATTCATAATAATAATAATAAAACATGTAACGAGATAAAAAAAAAACGAAGGAATCAATTCAAATTGTTATACAATATGTAGAAACAAATCAGAATTAATGAATGTCCCTCGATTTAGCAGTAGATGTCGCTTATTTTAGTTATGGAATCTTCCTGTTAGATATTAAGTCTATCCTCCCTAGTTCTAAAATATTTATTTAACATCAAGTAATTCCTGGGTAAATCGGTAGAGCATTAGACTATCAGTCTGAGCCCTCTCAAAGCGCGGGTTCGGCTCTCATTCGGACCGGCAAAAGAGCGGTTGTTTCTCTACCTCCAATTTTCTTCCTCCACTCATCAGCATGGTTGAGCTCAGTCTCTAACAGGATTTGGACACCTCGGGACCGTATCGTCCAAACCATATTCTACATTCTCTCATTTCTTCGTTTAACGTTCTCGCTCGTACTTCATCAGGAACAAGAATGATAGTATAAGTGTAATGATTTGTATGAATAATGGCTCTTCATGTCTATGACATTCATTATAAAACGAATAAAAAAATTTTTAATAAAAAGTAGTTCATAAATAAAAGAGCCATTGACTGAATCGACAAATGAATCAATGTGTCGTATACGTCAAATAAAAGAAAACTGAGATACCATTTTGGCCACTTCGCGCTTCCTCGAAACTTGGCGGAAAACTCTGGAAAGAATAACATCAAATAAAACTGACAATCGCAATTTGGCTCCGTTGTTCCCGGGATGCAGAAACATCTGTCGCAAATCCACTGGTCGTTCTCTTTTCTCAAGGAGCCTTCATGACAAGCGGCGTAGTTATTGCAGCCAAACTGCTGAATCAACTCGGTAGAGGCACAAGTGCAATAGAGAAAAATCATCTGATGCAGCAAAGTCAGCAGCTTCATCCTCCTGGAAGATATGTGATAATTTTTCTGTCAGCTGTGGACGAGGCAAATCTTGTCTTTGGTTGTCTTCATCAAAACTGAAGACGAGATGCCAACTAAGGCTCATCTCCTATTTAGTAGTGTTCTTCACAACTGAAGACGAGATGTTAGCAAAGGTTCACAACAGAATAAGCAATAAATCTAAGTCAGGATCTTGCCTCTTATTGTGAAACCAAGACAGGCGTTCTCATCAACGAATATCATTTTAGAGGTGCCATAAGCAAAGTAATTTTGAGCCTTCCATAGCAAACACTAATAGGAATTTCGATCACGCTTGAGAGCGGCGATTCCCTTTAATCCTCGTTCAGAATATTTAGTGCGTAACAGCAATCAGATCAGCTAGAAAATAATAAATTTTCGAAAAAGACAGTCTCACATGAAGCGTTCGCTCGTAAACACAAGTTTCTACTCTCTATTTTCGCATAGGGACCGCGTCTTCCAAAGACGCTTGACTGATCCAGTCGGGAGGGAAATCGAGAAAAGAGGGAAAGCTGGAATGGGATGAAAGGAGAATGAAGAAGAGTGATAAAGAGAGTAAAATAGAGAGAAGAGAGGGATGAAAAGAAAAGAATGGAAGGTAAGTAACACCTAAGATAAATAATAAAGGTGAAAAGATGAGTGAGAAAAAGAAATAGAAATGAAAAGAGATAGAGGGCGAAATAAGAAGACAAAAACGGGCAATGGGGGAAGGATTGAGAGAAATAGATAGTTATGGGAAGCAAAAAATTATGAAAAGGGAGGAGTCAGAAACGAAGCACAAGAATGAGAAAAACGAGGGAAAAAATTAATGAGAGAAAGGAGGGTGAAATTCTTTGTTGTTACTACTATGTGCTTCTGGAGCTTTTGATGTCATTGTTTCGTTGGTCGCAGGTATCTATTGGAGACGCTCTCTGCTCCGAGAAGTCAGCTTTCAGCATTCCCTCATGAATGTTGCGGTAATTATAACTTTCTCGACTCACAATCGTTCGCTCTTCGTGATCAGGAAAAGGGGAAGATTAATATCAATCAAGAGCATATTTTTGATCGATATTTTTCAACTAAGAGCAGGCTTTTTTTTACTTTTGTTTATTTATCTAATCGTCATAAAATTAATTCAAAATACTTTTCAATAAAAATAAGAAACTACAGGAGGACTTTGTCGGACGCAGTAAGAACAGAATTCGTTCATGGAGAATTCTAAAGGTTCGGATAAATAGATGCTAATGATACGGAAACACATGACTTTTGGCACGAATTTCAAGGGAAAAAAGAAAAGCCTCTCGAGATGGGGGGAGTTTTGTATTGTTCTTCTTGAGACCTGGGCCCGTATCCACCAATATCGCAGGAAGGACCAGAAGCCGTATCCACGAATGTTGCGGGAAGGGCCAGCGCGGGAAGCTCCAATTAGCTTCCCGCGGAAAGCTTTCGCCCGCGTCTACTAAAAAGCTTTCCACGAAGCTGCGGAAATAAAGCTTCCTAGGCCTTCCCGCGTTAAGGTCAAAGACTTGCGCAGTTGTAGTTCTCAAAAAGACGGCTCTCAAAAAAATGAAGGTTACGAAACACGGCTTTCTTTTACATGAAGGGGTCAGTGCTGTAGCGAATACGAATTTAAGAGAAAGGTTATAATATTTAATTTTTGAGCTTTTCAACATCATTGTGCGTTAATATGTCATAAAGCGTGACCCCTCTTTAAAAAAAAAAACGATGAAGAAAATCTTCTTTTTTTTCTCAAAATTTTCAGAGTGTTAGTTCGGAGCACAGAAAAAATTTTTATTTCAAAAATCCTTTTTTCAGTTTTTTTTTCGAGAAAAAGGACTCTTATGTAAGGACTCATTGAAAAAAATAGTCATCGGAAAAAAAGAACAATTATCCTTCTTAATCAAACGAGAAATAATCCGTCGCATGAGCAAAAAACAAATTTAGATTGAATGTTGACATTTAAAAATTGTAAAATAGTAGAGTAATAACGGTTTTTATGGATGGAATTAGTCGCGGGAAGGTTTGGCCCGCACCTAAACATTTGGAAAGGTGCGGGAAGGTAAGAGCTGCCCGCGGGAAGGCGCGGGAGCTTCCCGCGTAATTGGTGGATACGGACTTTCGCCCGAGCCTTCCGTTTTTGCCCGCGGGAAGGCTCGGGAAGCTTTTTTAGCTTCCCGCGACATTGGTGGATACTGCTTCAGGATCGCAAAAATTTATGCAGAATCAGTTTAAATGTTTGCGGGAAAAAGGTGGTCACCGTGATGTGATGAAAGCCAGCCTTTATCTCACTTTTTATACTTAGTTCATCTATTTTTTCATTAAAAATCACTGGCTTTCTTATCGACGTTTTTGCTTTTCAAGTTCTTAGAAACAAACGTTTAAATTGATAGCATTCTTTTCTTTTTGTGTTTCGTCACATCAATTGCTTTATATATAAGTTTATCGCATCGTAGTAAATAATTTGCAAGAGAATGCAAAACAAATACAACGCAGCGTGACACTTTAATTAATAAAGTGAGAAAAATTGGTTCTTTTCGAGAAGAACCAGAAAGAAAACTAGAACAATGAAAAAGGCCAGCTTAATTTTATAGAGCTAAAGTCTTAATTTTTTTTAAAAACAATTCAGTTGAACTAGTTGTAAAAATCGAATGAGGTAAACTATTCCATCTTTGTACGACTCTAACAGGCAGAATGTTCGAGTGCGCCACAGTCTTCATTCTAGGCATCACGAGAGAATACTGGTGAGATCTAGTAGCGTAACTATGGCTGGGAAGAGAGAATATGTTCGATGATGCTAGTGGCGTCCTTCCACTCATTATTTTATACGTCATCAACAGATCTGCTTGAATTCGTCTTTTTCTAAAGATTCCAACTGTAAGAAACGGAGGCGATCTTCGTAAGTCATCTCTCGGAGTCCTGATCTTCTGCAAATGAATTTAGTGTAAGAGCGCTGTACTTTCTCAATGAAATCGTTATATAATCTGAGATGGGGTGACCAGATAGTTGAGCAGTATTCTAGTTGGGGGCGAACATATGTAATGAATAGATTCTTGTAAAGAGAATAATTCTTGGATTTGAAAGTCCTAAGAATATAGGCGCACCTAGCTTTCGCTTTATTACAAATGTTCTCGATGTGTTGCGTGAAATTCAAACTGTTTGAGTATTCTACACCGAGATCTCTTACTATATTTGATGAAGGTAGTGTTTGATTGTTCAGAAAGAAAGGATGAACAGGATGATTTTTACCTAGATGTATGACTACAGTCTTGGTTGTTGATATGGAGATACCCCATAGCATGGCCCACTCTGATATTTTCTCTATGGCAAGCTGTAGGAGAGCAGGGTTATTGATGGTGGAAATTTTAACATCATCTGCATACATTTTAATTTCGCATCCTTCGGGAAGACCCGTTGGGAGATCGTTTATATATAGTAAAAACAGGAGTGGCCCCAAGCAGCTTCCTTGAGGCACTCCGGAAGGTGTCGGATAAGGTGTCGAGTACGAGTTTCCAATTCGGATTCTTTGTTCGCGATTATAAAGAAAGTGACTTATGAATCTTAAAAGTGAGCCGGTAATTCCAAATGAGGAGACTTTTTTTATGAGAAGGTGCAATGGAATAGCATCGAAAGCTCGTGTGAAATCTATAAGAGCACAACTTATGAAATCTCTATTATCTAGTCTACGATGCCATTCGACTTGAGACTGTAAGAGTGCTAGCTCACATGAATGACGTGGCCGGAATCCAAATTGGTTCGGATTTATAAGATTATTTTCATCCAAGTACTTCAAAATGCTCGAACAAACCATGCGCTCCAAAACTTTGGAAGTAGATGTGGTAAGGCTGATCGGTCTATAGCTACCACAATCAGTTCGCGCACCTTTACGTTTGTATATTGGCTTTACGATTGCAGTGAGCCAGACAGATGGACATGTTCCAATAAGAAGAAATCGATTGAACAAAATTGACAAAGGTAATGCAATGCTTTGCGCAGTATTCTTCAAGAAAATGTAAGGTATTTCATCTGGCGATGTATTTTGTTTCGGTGCGAGATGATTCAGCTGAGCGTACACTTCATGAGAGGAAATCTGTATAGAATCTATTCTATTTGATGTCACTAAATCTACTGTAGGATTCATGCTGAAACAAGAATTAGAACATTTATAAAGGGATTCGAAATGTTTTCCGAAGGGTGAAGCCATACTTGAATCTCTGGTAAGAGTAGTAGCATCTGATAAGACAATAGGTCCAATTTTAGAGCCATCTTTAATGTTCGCGCTTGTAAAACGGTATAGTCTTGTGAGGTTTTTACTTTGAATAAGCGATTTCTCTAAGTTACGCCGGTGAGAATCTAGAGCTCTTCTTAGTTTGTGATTCATCTTAATATATGGCGCAAGTCCGATGATATCTCTTTTCTGGTAAAGACGAGACACGTGGCGTCGGATGCGAGAAACAAAATGCGGCTGTTTAGCCGATTTTCTAGCCACCTTCACTTTTGGTACGCATTTTACTATAATGTCTTGGATAATGTTCGTGAATTTGTTATAAATTACATCAGGATCATTTGAAATAGAAAAATACTAGACCAATCCATTGAATTGATGAGGTAGTTGGCCAACTTGTAGTTACCCTTTTTGTAGCAGAGAACTTGTCTGGATTCTTGGAAACTCTCAGAATTAGTTAATACACTGAAAATGACGGTATTATGGTCGCATGATGGCGGGGGAAGACTCACCCAGCAATCCGAGATAGTATTACGTTCAGAAGTGAAGACGAGGTCTAGGATATTATTCAGACGTGTGGGGGAAGTCACATGTTGATCTAAAGAGTATTGATAAGCTAATCGAGATAGAGTTCGGGAGTGATGATTAAAAGGAATATTCCCGGGTACGTTACCAGTAGGCCACTCTATTTCCGGAGTATTGAAATCTCCCATTATGATATGTTTACAGTCAGTGAGAGATACCATAATACTTTCTATGTGAGACAACGCATTTTCAAAAGCGGAAAAGGTGGTACTCGGGCTACGATACACTAAATGCAACACGATGTTCAGTTGGGAGTTGATATGCAGTCGGACACTGATAGTTTGACAAAATTCAGTGAATGAGTCAGAAGAAACAAGGGAGGCACAGATTGAATTATGAATAAGTAATGCTACACCCCCTCCAGGAAAAGTGCTAACTCTGTCACTACGGAAAACGGCATGGGTTTGACCGACTGATAGCATGGAATCGTGAACGGTTGAGGGACTAGCCCACGTTTCGGTCAAAGCTACGATCAATGCTTTATGCTGCATAATCTGATCTTCGACAATGTTAATCTTATAGGAGACAGAACGAATATTGATCAGGATACATAGAAATTTGAACGAGTTTTTACTCTTGCTAGTTTTCAGGTAGCGGACAGAATGCCTATGAGAATCTCTATGAGCTTCATCCTATTTTGAAGACACTTTGTTTTTGACCTTTTTTGAGCTAGAAAGGACTGACGGCCCTTTCTTCGTGACTGGGCAAACAGCAGCTTCTCTCTGATCCTCAGATTTCTCAGCTCTTCCGTCTTGACTTGACTCCGCTGCTCTCTTCCCACTTCTAGTGACGATGGTATGGCTGTTGGCCCGAGTTCGAGCTGATTCTTCCCTGTGTTGCACTGGTTGTTCATTCTGAGAAGAACGAGAAATAGCGGGATTAGCGGCATAGTTACCTCTGTCTCTCTCAGATTGCTCATGAATTTTACGTCTCGGGAGCTCTCTTGGGTTTCGAAGACGGAATATTTCCGGCCCGTTACCAATGTCCCTTACGACAAATGTCAATGAATTTTCTGCTTGATTTTTCTTACCGCACTCTTTTCTCAGTTCGGCATCGTACTGAATCTGATGCTTGAGATAGTCAGGTCTCGCGTAGCTGTGAGCGTTTCCAGTAAGCTTAGGAACGCAGCGAGTGCCTCTTGTGAACTTGAGAAATTCATCTCTCGATTCTTTGCTAGGTAGTTGTACTTTTATAGGCCTAGGTCTGAACTCTGCTTTTTCCCGAGAGTAACTTACTCCAGTGTGTCTATACACACGAATCTTACCGCTGTCTAATGAATCCTCAGGTGTGAGAAGCTCGGAAAGTGCATTACTTTCGGCCGACCTGATGATTTGAGTGACCAATTCCTCGTCTCTCGCTTTCGTCTGCGTCTCTGACTCTCCTTCTTCGACATTGATAAGAACGACTCTCGTCATCTTTTCTTTCGCCTCTGCGTCTCCCGCTAGACAGCGTGTTACGACAGAGGCAATAGCACTGTAGTTGTTGTTGTTGTAGCCGATAGATCTTCTATTCGGCATCGTCTTCGGTGATCGGTAGTTTTAGAAACCTTGCAGCTTCTACTGGGTCGGTCCAGAGAGACCAAGCCGTCAAACTAGTCGGCCTATCTGGACAGGAGAAAAGGTTAGTCGTTGTGTGTCCGGGTTCGTCGCAGTCCGGACATCTGTCCACGGTTGTGGAGTCAATTCTGGACATATAGCTTCGCAGAAATGGGCTATATCCAGACCGTAGCTGGGCGAGTGTTCGTCTTGTAGATCTCGGAAGATTTCTCTCTTCTCTGGAGATAGGCGGTGGTGGGTATCCTCCCAGTACCACAGGCGGTGAGTATTTGTTTTTCACCGCTGTGACTGTATCCGTGTGTATCTTCTTTATGTCTTCACGGTACGCTTCTTCTGTCTTCACTTCTTTATCTTCGTCAAGGAATGGAGTGATGCAGTTTTGGTGTTCACTGAAAAGGGATCTCGCCCTCTTCAACTGTCTGGGAGGAGGTGGCATCTTGGTTGTGTCGTGATCAATGTGGTCTCGTTTATGTAGCCGAAGGAGGAATTGCTTGCACAGCATGTCGTTGTGAGGCTTCACCGGGAGGACTTCGGATTCAATATGGAGATGATCTATCGGTGTCATCTTGACGCATCCTGTTGCCGCTCTCAGAGCAACATTTTGGGCAGCTTGAAGTTCTTTCCAATGGCTTTCGGAGAGATTCGGAGACCATATTGGCGCGGCGTAGTTGATAGCTGGTCGGCCGACGACTTTGTAGGTAGTCAGCAAGAGTTCTTTTTCCTTTCCCCAGGAAGCTCCAGCAAGTGCACGTAATGCTGCATTCCGGTTTCGGAGTGTCGTCCTCGTTTTCTTCGCATGAGATCCGAAAGTGTACATCGTGTCGAATGTGACGCCTAGAATTTTGATGGAGCGGACAGTTGGAACAGTGATGTTGTCTATACGGATGTCGAGCTGCTGATTGACCTCCCTGCTATTCAGCGTGAATAGCATTGCCGCACTTTTCTCTGCTGCTAATTTCAGTCGTCTGGAGTCGAACCACTGTGCTAGTTCGTCGAGGTAGCTGTTGATTTTGTTGCATATTGGAGCGATGTCGGACCCTTTGGCAAAAATAGTGCAGTCATCGGCATATGAGACGAGTTCGATCTGTTCCGGAGGTAAAGGGATATGTGACAGGTAGTGGTTGAAGAGAGTTGGTGACAGTACACCACCTTATTGAACTCCAGCACGGAGTTTACGTTTCTTGCTTTGGATTCCACGAAATTCGACGTAGGTTTGTCGTCCTCTCAAGTAGCCACATATCCATCTTCCTATTTTGTCTGGTAGCGATGCATTTGCAATATCTTCGATCAAGATGTTGTGGTCCACGCAGTCGAAAGCTCGGCTGAGGTCTAAGGCAACTACTACTGTACGACTAGCCGGTTTCTTCTCGTTGAGTCCTCTGGCAATGTAGTCGTTGAACGTGTGAAGAGCAGTCGTAGTGGATCTATCTTTGGTGAACCCGTGTTGATGTTTTGCTGGAGGCATCGCTTGTTGTATGTATGGAAGAAGCAGACGTTCAAGAACTTTTGCGACTGGTGAGAGGAGGGAGACTGGACGGTAAGATGACGACATTTCTTCTGGTTTCCCTGCTTTCAGAAGAGGTATTACTTTGGCCAGTTTCCAAACAGATGGGATTTGGCTGGTTCTTAGGCTGTTGTTGTATATCGATGTCAGGAAACGGTGGGCATTGGGACCAAGATGTTTGAGGTGAATCATAGTAATTCCGTCAGGGCCAGCGGCTTTACTAGACTTGCTTCCTTTTATTGCCTTTGAAACTTCAGATTCTGAAAAAAAAGGGCTGAGTGATCATCTTGGGTCGCCGTAGGTCTCTTCTTGCGCGTCTAGCAGATTTGGTTGGATGGACTTTGCTTGCTGGGGTGAACTGTTTATTGAAAGCGTTGGAAGCCTCTTTTCGATTGTAGACTGGGATTCCCGAAAAATTGATAGCGCGGTTGTTCTCCTTTTGAGTGGGATTTACAATAGATCGGACAGTGGTCCAAAGTCGTTTGGCTCCTTCTTGTAGATTCATCGTCTGAAGGTAGCGTTGCCATTTGTTTTTTCTGTATTCGTCAACTTTTTGCTGGATCATCTTGTTCAGTTCTCGGATTTTGGGGTCAGCGGCGTTTTCTTCGCGGAGTCTATCTCTCTCATCTGCTAGCAAGGCGGCGTCAGTAGGGAAGCCGGGGCGAATGTTTGGAATACGTCCTTTGGGCACGTAGCGGCGGTCTGCGGAGAGTATCGCTTCGCGGAATTTTCGCTCAGCTTCGAAGATATTAGAGAAGGAGTTTTCTCTAAGCTCCATTTCGCATCTGTCTCGGAAACCTTTCCAGTCAGCTTTCGAGAAATTCGTGTAGCATCTACGTTTAGTCTCTTCTCGGACGATTTGTCTCTGGAGTCGCACTACTATTGGAAGGTGGTCGCTGTTCAAGCCTGTAGAAGCCGTCCAAGTTATGTTGCAGGCTAGAGAGGAGGAAGCGAGTGTAACATCGGGTGAGCTGCTGCATGTTGGAGTAACGCGAGTTGGACTGAAGTCATTCATCACCACCAGGTCTGAGTTGTCAATTGCCGAGGCCAGTTCTACTCCACGCTGATCTTCGTCGATAAGCGCATCCCAGTCTTCATAATGTGCATTTAAGTCGCCGAGAATCAGGCAGTCTTTGAGTTGAAGTAGTCCATCCCAGTTGGGATGGTGGTTCGGCGGGCAGCTGCTGGTGGGGGGAAGGTATACGTTGACCAGTGTTACTTCCTCTTCAGCAGAGCTCGATGCTCTGACATTGATTGCCAGCGTCTCCAGGTGTTCGTCGTTTATGATGTTAGAGAGATCTGTGACACGAAAGGCCACTGACTTATGGAGTATGAACGCAAGACCTCCTCCTTTGTTACGTGTTCTGTCCGATCTGATGACGATGAAGTCGTCGTTCTTCGGGAGTTTTGTTCGATCAGTAAATTTCGTCTCCTGTATGGCTGCAGCTGCGACATCATGTTTCTGCATGTAGTTGATCACTTCTTCTATATTTCCTCGAAGTCCATTTGCATTCCATTGTAAGATGTTGAAGGTGTTAGTGAAGGTAGTCGAATCGTTTATTGCGGCGGGGGCTCTAGTTGACACTGCTGTTGTTTCACTTGTTGTCACTGTAGTCAACGTTGATGTACTCACAGCACAGCATTTTCCAATGTAGTTCGACTTCCAGTCGTTCAAGCTGACCAGTGTTGAGCAGTCCATGTGTAGATGAAGCCAACCATTGCAGTTGGTACATCTCACCATGCCTTTAGACTTCGCCATTCTTTTTGTGCACACGGAACAGTACCAGATCTTTGGGGGACCAGGATTTAGTTCCACGCCGGCTATGATGAGTAGAATCTGGAGCAGCGACGCCGGTGAAGGCCGCTCCACGATCAAAAAAACGATGGTGATTTGATCGAAATTCCATTCGGATGGTTGCCTGTCTTTGGCCACTCGAAAGTGGGTGTTCTCCCGGCGAAGACGGACCAGGCGTGGAGAACGCAATAGCACTGTATGACATGATAGGCGAAGTGTCAGAAACAATAGGGAGGTTAGAGACAATGGAGGAGCGCGAGGGCGCAGACTGTGAAAGAAGAGAGTTAACACATTGTATGAGAGAGGAAACAGTAGAAATCAGTTGATTTGTTGACTCTGTCTGAGCACTAATCATGCTCTTTAAGGTATCGATTGTTTGAGCATTAGACGACAGAGTTTGCTCAATCAGAACTGTTACATGCTGCAGAATAGCAACTCCTTCCTCAGACAAGTTTGATGTAGCAAGAGTCATGCTACGATTTGAACTGAAATGAGGATGATTAATGAACAAATTCACGATAAAACACCTATGCTCAACTGGGCTGAGTAGCTAAATAGCTACGCCGCGAAAGCCTCTTTTAGTAAGTTTTAGATTCTCAGATCTCGCTTCTTTTACTGCTGCTCACGATACCCCTGCGGCAGTTGGTGGAAAGTATGAACCGGTGCTCGCAGTTGCACGCAAGACAGCAGTTGTGGCTGCTCAGGCTTATCTGGCACGACACAGGAAGAAAGATCAAAGAACACAGTGAAAGAGTAAAGAAAAAAAAGAGCGAAGGGATGAGCAACCTCCCCTCGCGAGCACTTTTCACGGGAATGACTCTTATTCCCCTATGGGAATACTATGTGGACGAAAATTGGCTTTAAACGCTACGGTATCGACAAATTTCTTCATAGGTGATCATTTTGAGCATCATCAGGGTCTCCGTTATTGAATTTTAAAAAAATTCACATTAAAAAACGCTTAGGCTTAGTAAAAGTTTACGCTAACGAGGCCACACGGCTTAGGCTAACGAGACCGTATCAAAAAAATTACGGTACAAAGCATCGTGCCAATGTCTGCAATTGTTGCATAAATGCATTCATTGTAAGGTTCACTGTCGCACATCTTCTATTTATTCAGTCGCTCCTCTCTCCACATTCATCAAGAATTCCCACAATTATAGAATTCAAGTTTCAAGTAAAAATCACCCGTTGAAAGCTTCAACATTTGCCTTCAAGAGCTTCAAGAGCTGTTACTACCTGGAACAGCCTACCGATCGATATTGTGTCTATACCTAACAGCGAGACCTTTTCTGAACGTCTAAAGAGTCTTCCCATCGGTTTGCTACTACCGAACCGAATCATTAAAGATTAGAGATAACTATTGAATAAACATTTCGAGTACTAATGAGCTATTTATGATCAATTAATCTATTTAACTATATGTGTCCTAAATTTAACTTAAAATGATATTTTTTTTAGTTTGTGCTCAACTTATGGAGCGTTAGAATTCAACTTTTCACTTTGCAAAGTAATCTCTGCAAAGTGATTCCGTTGAACGCTCCATCACTCTAAAACCACAACGAGCGGTGCGAGAGCGTCGTAAAATATAGCATAAAGTTGGAGAAATATTTTTTTCACTTTGCAGAGATTAATTTACTAAGTGAAAAGTTGAATTCTAACGCTCCATTAGTTCCATTTTAAACCACCGCCCCCCTGCCAAAAGCCTCTTTGGTGCCTTACACCAAAACACAGTCCATGTCTCCTACTAAATTTAACGAGATATAATCAGTCGCAAGAGCAAAAAACAAACTTAGACTGAATGTTAGTAACAATTTATCTACATTTTTGGAGCAAAACTATGTTGAAATTTTAAAGTTGAAAAATACTAGAATAATAACATTTTTTTATGAAAAAATTAGTCGTGGGTAGCTTTTGCTCGCACCTAAAAAAAATTGGAAAGGTGCGGGAAGGAAAGAGCTGCCCGCGTGAAGGCGTGGGAGATTCCCGCGTAAGTGGTGGATACGGACGGGGAAATATTCAACGTCCACCAAATAAAATGCGACGTCCACCAAATATTGTGGAGACGTCCACCAAATAAATTGTATTCATGTGGAGACGTCCACCAAATTCGGTCAACGAAATAAACTTTTTTTAAACGTTTGTCTTTATGAATAGTTTTTTTTAAATCTCGTTTCGGTTCTTTTCTTTGTCTTTGTAACAAATTTTTTTTGTTGAGACATTCACCAAATTTTTTCTTCGTGATCTGCGGCGACTCGTCGACACGAAGCCATTATGACGGTACAACAATTCAATCCTGATTGCACGATTTCATTTTTTAAATGTTTCCGGTTTTTTCGACATTTTGCGAGATATGTCGGAAAAACTTTTTCGATTTTTTTCGAGCAAGCTTCGCTCCCGAAAAATCTCTCCTACTACAATTCACTCCCGACAATTTACCACGAAAATTTTTCTCACCTGACACCAAACGGTAAAGTTTTGTGAACTTTTCTGCTCTGTGTGAAAAAAAATCCTGCCAGGGTTGATAAATAGTATAGTAGTATACAGTATATTATTATTTTTACAGCAACTAATCGTTTCGAAATCAAAAAAAAATCGTTCCCGATTGTAAGGTTATTCGTTCTGTTTGCCACAATGATATATATTGACTTCGTTATCATCAGAAAATTTCTTTTGAGACTGAACATTTTTTTAATGTAAAAATAGTTTTTTGTAAATTTAAATAAGTCAGACGTATGACCCAATTGAACCTGTAGTAGGTGGGGGGTGCTCTAAAGTGAAACAGTACCATTTCTTCTTGATTTTTTGCTATGGTTATCATAATTTATTTGAAGATGTCGTCGCCCTTAAGCCGTTTGTTCGCTTCACATAGCAGTATAAAAAAATTACTAAGATCTAAGGTTCAGTTTTGATAGGTATCGACAATTTGAGTAAGTTTTTTTATATTGACAGAGACTAATATCAACAAAAACTCATCAAGAAGTCAAATGAAGATTTTCATTCAAGGCACTTATAAATATATAAACATGGAAATAATTTCCTGGAAGAAACAATCATAGGAATGTGTAAAAACAAAAACAATATTCGAAAAGAAATCAAACATAGAAAACTAGTAAAAGAGCAAAAATACCCAGGGTTAAATAGTTTTCAGTTCATTACACTAGGAAAGGCAATTCATTGGATGCAAAGTTTAGATAGTTCAGCTGGAATACCCCGTTTTACTGAATGCCCAAACTATCTCATGACCATAGAACTCATGTGGTTCATTCTATTCACTGTCTGTGAATCTTTCTTACGCATTGCTAAAGGTTTCTTATGGAAACCTTTGGCGATGCCTCAGCAATGCCTCTTCAAAAAAGTCAGTCTTCCCTTTTAATTGACCCAACTTTTGTTTTTAAAATCTTGGTTTCGGGTGCGGAACCTTTCTTAAAGATTGTTGTGAAGAGATACATACATGAATTAAAATGCATTAAGATTCTAAAAACAAAAGTCTAAAAACTATCTATGTAAGCAATGTTCTGAGGTAAAAAGGTGAAAATTTTCCAGAGGCCGTATGCATTGAAAACATGCATACGGCCTCTGGAAAATCTGGATTATTCTAATCCAAGGATTACAAAATCCAAAAAAGTTTTAAAAATTTTGGATTATGGAAACCGGTATGCATGGAAGTCAGATTTCTTAAACTTGGATTATTGTCAAAAAGGACGCGGAAAGACAAGCGTAAGCACTAAAATGCATCAAAATGCACTCTAAAAACTGTAATTGTCGAAAACTAAATGTCCTCTAAATACTATAATTGTCGAATATTAGTTAGTATTGTTATAAAATTACAACATTTTTTCAATTAATTTCGTTGTTGTTAGTGTTAAAGCCGTACTGCAAGTTGAATGTAAAATTTTATGAATTTGGTAGATAAAATATTAAGATGAACATTTTCAACCTATGTTTTCAATCAAAATGTTAGTTGAAAGGTGATTTGTAGTAATCGTTGTGCTCTATTTGGAACTTCTGCACTTTAGACCCCCTCCCCCTCCTTAAAATGTTAAAACTCTGCGGGTTGTTAAAAATGTTAAAACTCTGCGGGTTGTTGAAAATATTCAATGTTAAAAAAACAAAAAGAGCAACATGAACGGAATGGGTCAAATTGAGCCGATTATCTTTTTGGATTACTCAATAACCCACCTCCGGAGTAGGGTTACTAATTTTGTCAGTAATCCAAAAGTATTATAGCTTCCATGCATACCGGATTATTGAAATAAATTTGGATTACTGATAATCCAAGCTCATAATCCTTTTGGATTACTCCATGCATACGGCCTCTGAAGAGTAATTTGAAGGGAAATTGAAGACTTACCAATTTAAAGAACGAAGGAATACTTGAAATAAGAAACAAAACAAGATACAGGTAGAAGCTGCCAGTCTTTCGAAATTTAATTCTGATAAATGAGCAAGGATGAGCGAATTTCCTAATCGATTAAACGGAGTTGAGATAGCATGACAAAGGTGAAGCATTTGGCTGTGAGTCCAAACATTCCCATAACACAAGAGGTATTACTTCACCGAGAACTGCTTCGAACACTTCTTTCTATTTCCTTATATAAGATGCTGAGTAACTCTTCCCATGGTTCCTCGCGCCTCTGAACATCTCCCTATCTCTCTCTTGCTCTCTCTCTCTATCTCTCTTTCTCTCTCTCGCTCTCGCTCTCTGTTCTGTCAGCGGGTTCTATCAAATGGAGATGCTTCGACCGACGAATTGCCAGAGGTATCTGATAATTACCTGTGTCAGCTTCATTAACTGTGAACCATATTTCGTGAAAATTTACGATTACTTTCATTGAAAATTCTGTATCCATCAAAAAAGCTGGTGGTGATTTATGGTGTGGGAACTAAGAATGAGTACTACACAAAAATAAAACATGGCTTTTTATGTGACTTTCCCTACCGTTAGAATAATTCACTACAACGAATAAAAATAGAGAAAAATTATGACAAAACCAAAAGAAATAATAGAAGAGAGAAAAAAGAGAGAGAGAGAGAAAACGACCAAGAAACATAAAGAGATCATTCAAAAGAGAGAAACTAAGATAAAAAAAAAAGATAGAGAATGAGAGAGAGACAAAGCAGACATGCGTGGAATTCAATTCTATTCATTTCGAACGCTTTGGGACATGAAGCGCCATTAAATCGAACAGCTCCATCTGGTTCTCCGGACAGTACAGTAAGAATGAGAAAGTTGAATGCAGACTGGAGTGTCGATCGTGGTTTGGACATTACGGCCTCAAGGCGTCCAAATCCCACTAGACACCGAAATTCACCCATTCTTAGCGATAGAAATGAAGAGCGAGAAGTGAGTCGACCACTCTGAGCCATGGAGGATGCTCGGAATAATGAGAAATATTCTAAAGAGAAAATACTTCACTTAGAAAAATAGGAGATGATCCAATTTGGTAAAATTTAGCGTCTCAATACAATCTAAATTTGGCAAAAGGTAGGAAAACGTCAAAATACACAATTAATTTTGGGGCAATCTTGTCATCCCTTTTCTACTCCAGAGATCAGTCTGAAAAAGTTACTGATATCTAAGGTCCGATTTCCTTTGATTACCAACAATTTGAGTAAGAATTTTCAGGCATCAAAAAGCTCAAGAAGCTGAATGAAAATCCTCGAAACATGTACTAATTAGACCTTCGAAAGAGTTATATCTTTGTAAGAAACAATTATAGAAATGTGTCAAAAGATTTGAATAAAAATTATTGAAAAAAGTATTGTTTTAATCACATCTCTGAGCGGGAATGCCTTGTTTGACTGATTGCCCAAACTATCTTATGCTAGTATAACTTCATCTCTATCTTCAATCCAACTCTCGACTACCCACTAATCCGGGGACAATCACTCCTCTACATATTAACTGTCTCAGAATCTAATGGAACCTGGCTGAGGCATTCTTTTCAAAACCTTTGGCAATGCCTCTTCAAAAAGAGTTGGTCTTCACTTGTAATTGACCCAATTTCTGTTTCACATCGGTTTCGAATGCGGAAGGTTTCTTATAGATTATTGTAAAGAGATACATACATGTATCTAAACTTCTCATTTTTTTCACAGTCGCTTTTTTTCAAATAAATTGGCCTTTTCTAGTGTAATGAACTGAAAACTATTTGACTCTGGTGATTTTTTTCTCTTATGCCATCTCTTATTTCTTTTCGAAATTTGTTTTTATTTTTACACCTTCCTACGATGGTTTCTTCCAGAGACTTTTTTCCATGTTCTGATATTGAGGATCTTCAGTCAAATTCTTGATGAATTTTTGTTTTCATTAATCTCTGTGACTTTCCAAAAACTCTGACTCAAATTGTTGGAGCTCATCCAAAATTGGACCATAGATCTTTTCAACTTTTTTAGACCGATCTCTCAAGTGAGAAAAAAACGGAGAAATAAAAAATAAGCCCTGGAGTTTTTTCTTCAATTTTTTTGTCGTATTAGAACTAGAAATTCATAATTGTACTCTTCTTTCCGATATTTGAGGTTCATTCATTCATTTATTCATTCATTCTTTATTCCTTGCACAGATTATATTCAACTTCGGTTCACAGTGAACAATAACATTAGCGGATATGCATGGAATGTCTTTCTAGTGGCGGTGTGTGTAAGCAAAAGGTTGCTTAACTAGGGGAGGGGTGGGGGGAGATAGAAAATGCTATTAATAGAGAAACGAGCCTTTAGTTATCAGAAACAAAAGTATTTGGTAAAACTAGGTTGACAGGCAACTTAAGTAAATTGTTCTTAAATACCTTTCAATTAGGATCGTTTAAGAGTTCAAAATCCAATGAATTCCATACTGATAACTGACGAGAAACACATGTTGATATGAAAGACTGATTAATAATATTGGGCGGAATAAGACGCAAAGAATGAGAATGGCGAGAAAAACGTTCAACAGCTGATATTTTATATAAATGAATAGTATCTATGTCACATTTCTCATGGATACATTTGTGAATGAAAAGAAGGTCAGCAATGGTTCGACGTTATTCAAGAGTTTGAAGTTTTAACAACAATAGCCGCTCTGAGTACGGAAGTAAAGGTTGACCGGCTCTAGCTAGAATTCGTCTCGTAAACGAGCGTTGTACTTTCTCGATAAGTTTCACTAGTCCCGAGGACGTAGGGTTCCAGAGCTCGCTAGCATATTCTAATAATGGTCGTACATAGATTTTAAAGGCAGAAGTCAGAAGAGGAAGAGATGGCGATTTGAACGCTTTTAATAACATATTCACAACAGAAGAGGCCTTTTTACATTTCTCATTTATATGTTTACGATAAGAAAAACCATCGGATATTATCACTCCAAGGTCTTTGGCTGATTCACTAGCTAGAATGGGTATATTGCTCATATGATAAACATTACGAGAATTAGATGAACCAAGATGTAAAACACTACATTTAGATAGCGATAAACACAAGTTCCACTCTGAGCACCATGCTGAAACACAGTTGAGAGCGAACTGTATCTTATTTACAGAAAGAGGGACGCGTCCCATTATTTTTATGTCGTCAGCATATAAGGAGAACTGAATATTGGGAGAAAATACATGTTTAACAGAGTCAATGTACATTAAAAATAAAAGTGGACCTAGCGAAGAGCCTTGAGGGACTCCTGATATAACGGAAATAGGGTTGGAAAACACATTATCGATGTTCACTGACTGGGTACGTTGATTCAGGTAACTAATAAGCCATCTAACAATATTAGACGGAAAACCATAACAATGAACTGTGTGCAAAAGCAGTCTGTGGTCAACTGAGTCGAAAGCTTTGCTTATATCTAGAAAAACAATATCAACGGAGACACATTGAGCAAGAGAATCAACAATGAAAGCATGAGATTCTACCAAAGATGTGGTAGTCGATCTTTTTGCTCTAAAACCTGCTTGGTGAGGGGACAACAACTGTTCATTTTCTAAATACGAATAGACTTCACTAAAAACAATTTTTTCCATGACTTTAGACAAAGAGCAGCATAAAGAAATTGGTCTATAGTTACATACATAGTTACGTGAACCAGTCTTATGTACTGGTTTAACTATAAAACTTCTCCATATAGTCGGCACAATGCCTGAGAGAAGACTGTTATTGAATATTATACATAACGGCTTTACAAGAGCAAAACGACATTTCTTCAATAAAATGTTAGAAATATCATCGGGGGAAGTGTTACATTTGGATTCAAGAGAAGAGAGAGCGCGTAAAACCATCTCCTCAGTTATACAGTCAAGACTAAATGGTTCATTTACTTCAGGATAGGTTGGAAATGGTAAGGGACCTTGCAAGGGCTTTGAAAAAACAGAAGAAAAATAATGGGAGAAAGCGTCTGCCTTTTCTAATGACGAAGTTATTTCATGTCCCTGGTCGTCTATTAAAGTGGACATGGCTTGATTTACATTGTTACCCAAACGATTTCTGCAAGCAGCAAAAAAAGACTTTTGATTACCCCGCAATATCAACTTAGCTTCCTGTTTAAGTTCGAACTCATGTAAGAATCTATCAAATTCAACCGTTTTTCTAATACAGTAATCAGAATATGGGGAATTCTGATATAGAAATTGCAGCTTGCGGTGCATTTTACGGAGAAAACTGGGATAACGAAACGTTTGGTCTCCGCAATTAATGTTCGGGACATACTTATCAATAAGAGAGCGAATGAAAGAAACAAGATAATGATTAGCGGACTCTACGTCCATCGTAGAAAATGTTTGAGTCCAATTATGTACAGCGATTTGATATTCAATAGCAGGCCAGTTGGCTTTAGTGAACAACTTGAAAGGGGGAGACAATGAAATTGAAGTAGCATTTAAAGATAATTTGAATGAGACCATGTTGTGGTCACTACCGCTAAAACGACCGATAACATTACATTCAGAAATTATGGGTACATTCGTGAATAATAAATCAAGAATATGTTCGTTCCTTGTTGGAGAGTAGACGTACTGAGTCAAAAAATTGTCTGTCATGAATTCAAGGAACATCTCATGTTGACCATCTCTATGTGATAAATGATTGAACCAGTCGATGAATGGTAGGTTAAAATCACCAGTGATCATGATGGGAAAAATATCAGTAGTATTAGAATTAAATATCTGTTTGAAGTACGACAAAAGCTTTAAAAAAGAAGAAATTGGACAGGATGGCGAGCGATACACACAAATACATCTCAACTTACTCTTTACTGAAGAAAATGATTGCTCAAAAACATCTATGGTAACAGCTTCAAAGCCGTCGTCTGAGCAAGACGAAATAATAGAACAAGGGATGCCAGAAGAAACTAAGAAGGCTGCACCTCCTCCTCTCATTGAACTGCTTCTATCACAACGGAAAATCTGATATCCAGTATTACTTGTTATTAATGAATCATTCTCTTGACTTGTTAACCAAGTCTAAGTTATCCCTATCACATCATAAACATTAGAATTAAGCAAGAAGTATAAGCTGTAAAGTTTGTTACGAAGAGAACGAGCATTGAATGAAATGCAACTTATTGTCGAAACGTCAATGTGAATAGGAGAATATGGGCTACGAGGGTCAAAAAAGGGGAGAACACCGCCACTGACCTATCTTCTCATTGTTACGTTCTGCGAAGCTGGACCGGAACTCTGCGGCGACGAGATAGTGTTCATCGGAGTTGCGGGTGGTTGTGGTTGGTAGGATGAGAACGTCCGCACTGGTATAAGAGAAGTCCCAACGACCTTCCACTTCTGACCACCAGGGATCTGATTCCTTTCCCTGGCCACTCTCTTCATCTCCCGTTCTAGCTCGAGTCCCTCACGCGTCAAGTCTTCCCTGGTGTAGCTGTGCGGAAGAGCTGAAAGACAGGCAGGGCGCCTTCTTCGAATTTGCTGCAAGATTTGATTTCTCAGAGAAGATGATCCAAGAAAAATCTTGAGAACACGTCTCTTCTTGACTGGGTCACCAAACCTTCTGAACCGAGCAGTCGCGATCTCCGGGAGATTGAGATCCCGAGAGAGCGCTCTGAGAAAGTCCTGATCCGCTGCATCCGTTGACTCATCCTTGTCGTGCTCCGGGAGCCCAACACACACGATGTTCTCCATTTTCTCTTCAATCATCTTCCGATCCACAGTCATCGCTCGAACCGCGGCGTCATAGGCGAGAATGTGCGAAGGGAGAGAAAGGAGAGAGGGGATAGACGATGGTGACGGTGGGGCAGGCGAGGAAGGGAGAGTAGACAGACGAGAGACGAGTTGCTCGACTATACTCTCGAGTCGAGTAATTTTTTCCATCATCTCATCAAGTCTTTTCTCGTATTCGGGGCACCGTTTACAAGGGGGAGGGGTAATGGGGGAACGTTTGCCAGGCATTTAGAGAAGCGACCGGTTCAACACACGCCAACTAGAAAGAATGAGGTTCTAGTGATTTTATTACCTTTTTCTTTCTTCTCGCGAATTCCATATAGTATTTGGGATTTTTCTACCTTTTAAAGTTTTATTTTATGTTTTGGCACTTAATTCCATCTATTTTGTCACATCTCCTCTTTTTTCTATTAAATCAAATATAAAATTCTTTAGAATTGTTTTCATTCTTTCAAGCATTTCTGTTTCGTCTCTCTCTCCCTCTCTCTTTCACTTTCTCTCTCTATCTTTTGCTCTCTCTCTCTTTCTCTTTCCCTTGGTTTTCATTTTGTTTCCTGGACCTCTCTGACTCTATTTTTCGTCCTATAATTGAAAATCGGACCTTAGATCTCATTAACTTTTTTAGAGTGATCGATAGAGTTTAAAAAAAACCCTAGATTTTTTTCAAGTTGTTGCTATGATATTTTATTTAGAATTTCCTCAATTGCGCTTAGAGAGAGAGAAAGAGAGGAAGAAAGAAAGAGAGAGAGAGAGAGAGAAGTAGAGAGAGATATTCCGAGCCGCGATGAACCATCGAAGGAGTCTCTCAGCATCTTATATGTATATACGGAAATAGCAATAAGTGTTCGAAGCAGCTCTCGGCCAAGTAATGCCTCTTCTGTTATGGGAATGTTTGGACTCAAAGCCAAATGCTTCACCTTTGTTGTGCAATCTCAACTCAGTTCACTCGATTAGAAAATTCGCTCAACTTTGCTCATTGATAACAATCAAATTTTGAATGACTATCGGCTTCTACCTTTCTTTGCTCAAGTTACTGCAATCATACTTTTGGGAAAATTTATATTTGCGCTCTTTTTTACAATTTGTTTGGTTTTTATTTATGCAAGTTTAGTACTGTAAGTTGACGTTTTATTACCTGCAAGTTTTATATTAAATTTATACGCTGAATTTCATCCAATTTTTTCTCCACTTTTCACAAAAAGTCAAGTATTTAATAAAAAAAAAGTGTTTATTAATCCAAGCATCTCATCTAGTATGTTTCTCTCTCATTCTTTCTCTCTCTCTTTCTTTCTCTTAGTTTCTCTTTTTCCATTGATATCCATCTCTTTCTCTCTTGTTTTTCTCATGCTGAACCTCTCTCTCTCTCTCTTTCTCTCTCTCTCTCTTGTTTTTCTCATGCTGAACCTCTCTCTCTCTCTCTCTCTCTCTCTCTTTTTCTCTCTCTCTCTCTCTCTCTCTCTCTCTCTCCTTTTCTTTTTTTTATTTCTTCTTTGGTTTTCTAAAGAGAATTCTCTAGTTTTTCTTTGTTGTAGTGAGTTATTCGAACGATATGTTAAGTTACATAAAAAAAAGGTGTGTTTTCTTCTTCGTAGAGTACTCATTATTACTTCATACATCATAAATCTTCACCGGTTTTTTTTATGGTAACAGGATTCTCAGTAAACGGGATCGTATATCCTCTTCAAAGATAATTTGTATTTAATGAGGTCATTGGCTGATACAGAAACATCTCAGATCCCTCTGACGATTCGTCGGCTGAGGCATTCCCATTTGATTGTAACCGCTTTCAGAACAGAGAGAGAGAGAGAGAGAAAGAGAAAGTAAGATAAAGAAAGATAGGGAGATATTGAAAGACGCGAGCAACCAAGGGAGGAGTCACTCAGCATCATGTATATAAGGAAATAGAAGGATCATTCGAATCAGTTTTCTGCCTTGTAAGGCCCCCTTTCTTTTATGGTAAGATCTGGAGACTCTGACAAATTGTGTTATATTTTTTATCACTTTTCTCCAAGTCAGTTCACCTTTTCTCGAAGACTTGATTAATGACTCTATTCTCATTGATTTTTCGATTGTGTGAGGTGGATGGGTGTGTAACCAATTTTTAATAGTGTGTTAAATCGAGAGACTTTTTCTCTGACCGCAAAGAATCACTCCAGCTGATCTTTATCTCTATTTCTCTATTTATCTTTCTTTCTCTCTCTTTTTTCTCTCTCTCTCTTTCCCTCTCTCTTCTCTCTCTTTCTCTCTCTCTCTCTTTTTCTTTCTCTCTCTCTTCCTCTCTCTTTCTTTCTCTCTCTCTTCTATCTCTCTCTTTCTCTCTCTTTCTTCCTCTCTTTCTATCCCTCTCTCTCTCTCTCTCTCTCTCTCTCTCTCTCTCTCTCTCTCTCTCTCTCTCTCTCTCTCTCTCTGTCTTTATACTCTGTCAGATATTTTTTCTCTGAATCTCTTGAAAACATAACCATCCATGATGCTTTTATCTGCGTCTCTCAATATTACATGCTATTTTCTTTTACGCTCTCTAGCGTTTTTTCTCTTACAGTGTAGTCTTTCTCAGAAAGACACACTTTTTATACACTCTCTCCGATGTGTATTTTTGAATCTTTTATTTGAGAATTTTTATCACGTGTTTCCAATAATCACCGTTTTCATACACACATAATCTATGGATACGATCTTGGAAGGAAGCCATCTCCTACTCTCGCAACTTGCACTCTTTGCGGTAAAGAATACGTCATGTATTCTTCCGCCTTCGTAGAATAAAGAACACAAAGATTAGCAACAACATTTTATCATCTCAAAGACAAAACGAAACATGCAATAGAGGAAAATTAACTACATAGCTTAGTATTTTATTACTTTGAGGAAAAAACAAATCGAGTAAAAACAAATCTAGTTTCAACAGTTCGCAATGTCAAAGACGAAACGAATCTAGAACCAAAAGAATCTAAATTATAACACGTTCTAGAGATATTCAACTTGCAATACTTCGACCGGATAGACTGCTCCATTTCTCCCTCGGAAACAGGGGCCATCCTGTCTAGTTATTCTCACGTCGTATTGTGCCAGAAAATAATCCTGCAATACAAACATTTTAAAAATTGGCTAAAAAAGGACTTGAAACACAAAAGAGAAATTTTAAAAAACTAACAACGAGCGGGACTCGAACTGGTCTCAGACCCAGACTCTTCTTCCTTCCCTCCACCTTCAGCCTTACGGTGATGGGATGATAAACGCGAGTCCTTATGTCCAGTTGCAGATGATCCAAAAAAGTATTTTTCTCCATATGTGTTGTTTTTATCCTCAGATTAACGAGGGAATCATTAATTTCATCCATCTGGCTCAATGTGAGTTTGTCATAAATATCTACATTCATTTTGATTCTCAGATAGGTAGCGAGAGCAATGTGAGGCATCTGAAACTTTTTTTAGTCACACAAGTAGGAGGAAAAGGAACACAACCTCTATTCAAAATTGAAAACAAAAGAAATGAAAATTATTACAGAGTGCTACCTGTACTCCCATCTAGAGATCACCCCGAATGATTAGTAATCACTAAAAACTTAAAATTTCATTTTTATAGGGTAAAAAACTTACCAGAAGCTACGAGTAATTGTCGATGAGTCCTTTCCATTTGAAAATGTCCTTCTATCCCTCAAGTTCTTGACAATGATGTTGTGGTAAATTGCAGACTGCATCCGTGAATTAGTGAGAATGCAGGATTTACACAATTTGAAAGTGACAGTACAATCAATATGGGATATGACGGTAGGTTTGGAGCAAGTGTTACAAACAGCCATAGTAATGAATCTTTGCGGTCTGAATACTGAGAAATCCCTTCCAAGTTGTTGAGGCTCTTCATGAAGGTTGACGTGCTCATGTGACGGAAACTCAACAGTTAACGGTTAATGTTGTGAACATATAATATAAAATTTTAATAAACCTCAGTGTTTTCCTCCAGTCGTTTTCTTTTGCGTTTGAAATGAACTTCCTCGTGAGTAGAAGTATCGCTTGACTCGGACATCTTAATCTTCAGATAACTAGTTAACAGGTAGAAACTGCACAAATACATTATCAGATTCATCCGCGAGTAAGTGAAATGAGCCAATATTACGAATGTATCTAACACCTGTATCTCCTTCAATACGCTTTCTCGCTCGGCGTAGAGTTATGCCAGTATCCATAACAGTTACCAAATCTTCGCAATTACTTGAGAGTTCCTTTTCTTTTTTGATGGAAGACTCAGAGTTAGTTGATGAGTCAGAAATTTTCACAGGGGCCTTCTCAGAAAGGAGGGAAATTTTGTCACTAGACATGGTGAAGTAAACGATGCACTATGATTTCTCTTCATCTATTTATACATAACTTGAGGTGATTTAAATACCATTTATATACTAAAGAGTCATTTTTGCTTAAATTGTGACGATGGAGTGATTTGAGCAAAAAGCTTAAGCTTTTACCTTTACATCTGTTATAGAGAAAATATAAACAAAAGTGTCCACATACATTGCTGAAAAGACTTTGAACACGAAAAGGAAACTTTTCTACTCTAGGAAAGTTAGACAACCACGTTTCAAGGGTATTCAAACACTCGTCTCCGTTTGAATCATAGTATTCAGCAATATTAAACTTATTCACAAATACAGCAATCCAGTGTTCTCCTGGCAAACTAGACTTGCTGGTGTTGAAAATAAGGCAGAAAGGTCGACTCTCGGGAATATCAACAATTGCATCGGAGGGGAAACTTCCTAGATAATAGAACCTTGTAACAGGACAATTCCTCAGAATATTATTTAGCTCTATATTAGACAAAGCAACCGCGTTAAACAACATCAGTCATCCCTTTTACATGGAAATACAATTGTTATGAATATATCTACACCTGTTGGTCATTGAAAACATTACGATAATGATCGATTTGATACATTCCGTCATACTCGGCATATACTATGAGTTGTAGTCCGGATGGAGGAGTTTGTTCAGCAAATCTCAAAGCTATTTGAGTGGTTCCACTTTGCACAAGTTCAAAATCATTATTAGCATCAGTTGGTACAAGATTAAAAGCAAAGAGAGTGAAACCGTTCCTATAGTGCTTATAAGATATTGCAATGTCACGATTTTCACTTATAGCTCCAATGTTTTCATAAAACATTGCGAAAGCTTCTGCATAACATTTTTGCTTAAAGTTGATTTTGAGAGGCTGAGCGGGGAAAGTAACTCCTCTTGCGTCTATAGAAATCTCCGAAATATTAAAGTGCTTAAAATTGAATGGATTCTTGGACGAATGACCATCAAAAGCATCCTGCTCTACACATCCTACAACAATACGTCGCGGAACAATATCGGTGAAAAGCGTTGAATATGGAAAATCAGAACGTCCGCCGGGTATCGAAATTACACGTAGACGTGTTCTGTGATAAGGATATCTTGCAGGGTATGAAAGTAATGTTTTTTCTAAGGCGATACCAGCTGAACTTATCACATCTACCGCACGCATCATGAGCTTCATGGAAACGACTTCAATGGATATTCCAGATTGTTTACTTGTTGTGAAATTTTCTGTTATAAAATCATCAGAATTACGATAGAAACGAAACTGTAGATTGAGGTGAGGAATGAGAAAACGGTCAGTGGAAAAGTGGTCAATATGAAGAGGCGCAACTAGATCCACAACATCATTAGATAAAAGCTCAACTCTGGAGTTGTATCCGCTATTCTCGGTACTTTCCAAACCTTCCTCGTCATCTTGATAATAACCACTGGCTTGAAGGAAACCTCGCTTTTGATCTGTACTATGGTTCAAAAGACACTCCAAGTAAGCTTTGTAAGCATAATTGCTGCAATCAAATACTTGCTGATTGTTTATCTCAAGAGTTACCTGGTTGAAGAAAGTACCACCAATGTAATTAATCAAACCGTACTTCTCCTTAATCAATACGTTATCAGCACCTGTAGGTCGTTTGACTCGGAGACGGAGAGCAATGTAGGATTTACCAACTTGAAGGAAATGTCATGAATCAACCAAATTGAACAAATATGGTCCAGAGTTGTTGATTGGAGTACTTGTAGGTATAGATAGCCATCTTGAGGATTCTAGGGCAACTTGCGTTGAAGGTATCTCAAACACACTCAATTCACTTCGAGTAGATGGAACAGATTTGGGGTCGATCAGTTTCCCCATTTTTTCACTTGGAGAAAATATCCTTGAGAGAGTTCAGAGACTTTTGAACCGTTCTGTGTCGCTGACGTTTCACTACTGACCTCTTTCGAGCCTTGACTCTACTTTTCTTTTTGACTATCCGAACTTTCCGCTTTCTTTTACCTTTGCCTTGCTGTAGTCTAGCGTTTGCTCGGTTTACTAAATTTTTATAGGCTTGACGACCGTGCATCTTTAGGGAATCTTTGACATTTTTACCGTCAATGATGTCATCAACGAATTTTTCACTTGCATTCACAGCTTCAGTAGCAATAGACCTCCCTGCTGATTTGGCTATTGGCAGAATGAAACTGAATAGCTTTGAAAGAACACCACCCAAACCAGAAGCACCACGCTGATAAGGATAACCACGAAATCCTGAACCACTCTGACGTGCTTGCTCAATAAACACATCGTACCAGTCAATACAAGAGTCGGGATTAAAAGGTACATGCATACCTACTCTGCCGAACGTTTAGGTTTGAAATGAAGTACCATGCAGATCTTTCCCGAATGAAAATTTATATGTTCATCAAGGTCGTTCTTGATATCAACAGTAATGTATTCAAAGTCTCTGTAGCGAACGGCGACATATTGAGGTCTTGTGAATGAAACGTTTATATTTTCACCCAATTCTCCGTTTGTGGCTATTACTTTCAAAAGTGGACACAAAACATTAGAAACCATTTGATTCTCGACAATATTGACATAAATGAACATCATTTCTTTAGCGACATGAACAGGATGAGAAGAAATGTAGGTTGACTGATGTTCTATTGTTTCTTTAATACCCAAAAGTTAGGCGAAACGTTTAGAAAAAATTACTCTTCCAATCTGTTCAGGTAGAGTTATTTCGCATTTTCTCGTATATGGGTTGTAATATAGCATGTTCATGTTTTTCGTATTATACTTGAAACTGAAGAATTCATTCAAAGAGTAGTTTATCTGTCCAATCAAGTCGGATCCTGACTTGTAAGAGCATGGAGTCACAGCCACAGTTCCAACACTACCGTTGAAATCTTTCAGAAATATCGTGTTATCATTGAAATTATCATCTTCCCTTCTATCAGTCAAAAGGTCGAAAGTATTTGGGTAAATTATCTCTGTTAGCGCAACTTCGTAATCCTCATGCAAAGTAATTGAAGAAGGTAGTTTGACGCGAAATTTAGAAATCACATCCTCTTTACGAGTGTTACTTAAAAGAGTTAAGTAAAAGTCCTTCATAATTTGTTAAGAGTGATGGATGGAGATGGTAGTAGATACCCTATACAGGAAGAAAGAATGGCAATCCACAATTTGTTATCAGGACAATTCGAGAAAGTTAGGTTATATATAGAAACCGAAACTACAGCATAGATTAACATGACTTGAGCGACGTAGACAACTAAAGCTCTTGAGCAAGAAGTGGTACCCAAATGCCAAGAGTTACCGGATTCTTCTTGCATCGTCGGAAGGTATCCAAGAATTGAAACTGGATGGATAACCTAACCACTTTACCAGTAACTCAGTTTTTTTATTTTTCTGCCGTTTACGTAAAATTTTCTCAATTTTAAACTCTTGTTTAGGAACGTACTTGACGAGTTCAGGCTCATAAACAATACTGTCAATCTCCTCACCGTTCAAGTCTTCAATGATATAAACAGGAGGATCCTTGTATAATAATTTTTTTATTCTGAAAACTTCTAATGTGAAGGTGTTTTTATAACCTTTTTTGAACAATGTATTAAACTTGGAAAGTCTGACCGTGTCTCCGACACGAAACACATGTTGAGGAGTTTTATACCTTTCTTCTCCGTATAGTTTTCGCCACACTTTCTCCATGTTTCCATGATTAACATCAGCGGGTGGTATGCCTCCGATAGATTTGATCGGTGAGACATTCAAACCATGTACTACATCTTGTAGTACATCTATCCAACAATATGTATTATTCTCAGAGAACACACGATACAGACGGGTTTTAACCCGTTTCACAGCGTTCTCAGCAAGCGCACACTTCACATTATGGTTCTTTGGTTTCTTGTGTATTATCTCTTTTTCACTCAAAAGTTTTTGAAAATATGTATTTAAAAACTCTTTTCCCTCGTCAGTGTATAGTCTGAACGGAATTCTTCCGCTAGAGTAAAGTATACCATTATAAGCAGTCGCAGTTTCTTTTCCAGTTTTGTTTTTGAGAGGTGCACACATCACAAATCGAGAGAGGACGTCAACAACAACGAGAATGTATGAATATCCCTTGTTATACCTCTTCAGGTCAATAAGAACAGCAAGATCAGCTTGATGATCGCTGTCAAGCCCTGTCGACTGAATTTGGCCTGTTTTGAACTTTGTTCTAGACGGATAATGGGCCGTGTATGTATCACTTTGATGCAGAAATCTCTTCACTTCTTCACGAGTCACCTTAATTCCGGCATTATTGGCTGCTTTTAGCAAAGCATTCACTCCTCTAAAACCTCCGGGGTTTTGGGGGTCTGAATATATCTGCTCCAATTTATAGTCTACTGACTTGAGAACCATTTGCTCACAGCAAAATCTGACCGGTTCTTGTTCGCAATCTGCTCAACAGGGAATCCTGTGGATACAAGTGCTCGAACAAACTCTTCGCTACCCATAGGAGGTGTCGAACGACTCCGCCATCTATTAGAGAGATCCGAAATTATCGGCAAAACGTCAAATTCTTCATTTTCCAAGTCAATTTTCCCTTTGTCGTTTATTATAAAAATTTCGGGAAATTTTCTTAAATGTTCAACTATCAAATCAGCTTTTGACTTTACTGTAGCATTTGTGAATTTCAATTCATCCAAATAAATTTTCTCTTTTTTCTCTTCTTTTATTGTCTCAGGTTTAGTCGATAAGTTTTCAGAATTCAGGGTTAAAGCATGAGTTTTTATAGAGGAAGGTGTTGTTTCTACACTATCAGCATTAGTTGGAACGTGAGTCGACATCTCTCCCTGCCAGTTTTGTTCTGCATCTTGATAATTTATATTTTTATGAATAGTTGACGTGAGTTGCTGGAGAAGGGCTTGATACAATCTCAGACGTTTATCATCACTCTCTGTCGAAGAGAGCAAACTGCGTAATTCTCTCTCTATTCTTTCAATTTGGGTTTCCGGTTTGATGGAAGAGAGCGCCGCTAACCTTTCTTCAGGCACTAACACCATTTTATTGAAGGAGGGCATTGGAGAGTAAAGTACTCGCCAGGCTCACAAGTATCGGTATGATAGGTCCAATGAATCCTCCCCCCATCTGGATGAGGGTCTTCTTTGCTTTTTGAATGTTTCTTATAGGAGCAAGTTTACGCATTACTGGCGCAAACTTTTTCATAGTTTTACATGTTTTCTTAGGAATCGGAACATTTCCATAGAGAATGTTACAAATAGCTTCAATAAGACAGATCACTTCATTATCTGTCAATCTTTGTAATCCTTGTTTGAATTCTTTGTCTTTTGATAGAGAAGCAATGCTCTTGATACACTGTTCAGACCAAACCGCTCGCTTCATTTGGGAATATAACAAATAACGCAATCAGTCAAAGGAAAAACACTTGTGCGCAGACGGAATTTGACATCTGTATTCTTGTGTAAATCAACGAAAAGATAAGCATGAGGTTCACGGGTTGCGTCCTCGTAACACTCTATGAAAAACGTTCTATTGGTAGGGTAGAGTTGAGTGGCAAGATTACGTATAGTGAGTTGATCCGAATTGTTTTTAAACAGACAAAGATAACTAGAGTTTATTCTTAAATTACGCATCACTCTAGAATAAAACAAGGAATGCACAACAGCAATAACCGACATATTGTAATGATGAGAGGCTACAGTGAATAGCTTCTCAGCATCAGGCCATTTATCGAGAGCAACCATCAAATCGTCAAGAATCAGCAAAGTAGGGGTTGACATTAATTTTTTAAGATTTTCTAGTTGTGGAAGGCCTAAACACATGGTTACTCTATCAAGGTTGGCAAATTCATCATAACCTTTTTGATATTCGTTATAACAAAAGTATATACATTTTGGTACTTGTTCATAAACTAGTTCAGGAGACTTAATTATACGATGTACAAGGGTACTTTTACCACAACCACTAGGCCCACACATCAACATTGTGGACGGCCACTCGAGAAGCATCACAATAAAGGGAATGAACAGTAACAATGAACAGTTTTTAATCATATGAGATCAGTCCTTATATCCATATGGGGTTGTCTTGTACGTCCCCCGGACGATGACCCTTTTGTCGAACACGGCGTTCAACTTCTTCTTTTGAAGAAGAGATGTCACCGTGTGACTTCTCTCTGTGACTATTCGGTCATAGACGACTGTGACCGGGAAAGGTTTCTCACCTTTCTTCATTTCCCTTACAAACTGTCGCATCTGCTCGAAATGGATCTTCTGCGATGCTTCGGACGTGAGAGGGAAGCCCTTGCACTTTACCATGCTCTTTTCCTGCAAGAAATCAAGACATGTTTCTCCAATTTGAAATCCTCATGACCCATTGAATGTAAAACTCTCACCATGCCGTCATGCGTGACGTATTTGTATGCGTAGGCTTTCGGCCCCTGCGACACGAACTCTGTTCCTTTTCCAGGAATTTCGTCCGTCAGGTCTCCGAGAAAGTTCCCCTTCAGCTCCTCCAGGGGATCCACTTCACTGTCTTTGTGAAGGTAGATGACCGAGTCCGTGTCTAAAAAAAAAAATAGGGTTGAAACAAAAAGAATTGGAATATACAGCAAAGAATAACGAAATAATTTAAACGAACCACAATACAGCAGTCTGGAGCTTTGCACACGCGAGATGATATTGTAAAGTGTCACTCTCGCGTAAGCCGTCGTGAGCACTGCCGACGCCAGGGAAGTTGTGCTTATCGGCTCGGAGTGGCCAGTCTTCTTCTTGAAGGAGACCCAGAGCTTCTCATCGGTGAGGACAATAATGTCCCCAACCTCGGTCTCGGCCTCGATCAGAAGGCTGTGCAGTCTTTCGGGGGAGATAACCATCTCCTGCTGTTTCCTTCCCGAGCGTTCTCCGAGTTTTCCCCACTAAAAATTCAGAATAATTTGTTTGTAATTATCTAATACACAGAAAGAATCTTACCAAGGAGTTGAGCATCAGCTTCGCGACTTGTCTTGCTGCGCTGTTTGGCACCATCTTTGCAGGGTCGAGCGTCACTCCTTCTCTCTCCTTGAAGGCCTCAATGTACTCGGCCTGCTTCATGACGTCATCGCCAACGTCTCTGGGCCATCCGCTTGCCTCCTTCAAACAGCTTCATTTTTGAAAAGATCATATGAGAATCAACAACACGCTACTAAACAATAATTAAAATCACTAACCGTTTTGAGCTTCACAAAGGTGTTCATGTACTCGGAGAGGATGCCGTGACGTACACGCCCGCTTTCAGGATTCATCTCGTACTGGCTCCAGTTCTCATAATGTCTTCCCTGAATTGTAGTAATGAATGACAGTGATATATGTATATATATGAAAAGGGACTACCTCATAGGCGTTCAGAACTGTATAGCCAGTTCTCAAGGCGAGCTTGATCTCCTCCGTGGCCCATGTTCCTTCGAAAGCTCTCTCCTCATCCGTATGCGAGCATGAAGTTCTCTCTGGGGACTTTTCCAGAGCACATTGTTGACATAGTGCGTAGATGCACTTTCCTCCCACTCTCATACATAGAACCGGTAGATGCAGTTTGGGTGGTGCCAATACCTGAACAATAGGATTGTAAATAAAAAACAGGAAAGCGTTACATCAAGAAAACATACTCTGCACTTGAGGAATCCATTTACGCCCAAATCTTGTGCATCGTTGATTGGGCATGGGATATCCTCTCCAGAAACGTAGACTCCAACGCCGATAGGATAGGGCTTGTACTTGTTGGTGAACGGGTACAGGCTGAAAGTAGATTGTTGAACATAAAAAAAGACCATGACAAAGAGATAATCAGTAACCTGCAAACATCTTGATAGCGGATGCTCCATCCTTCCTGACATTTTGCATGCAGTTTGAACGTCTCGGTTCTTCCGCCAAAGAATGCATCGTTGATATCAAGAGGTTCCTCAATTATAAATTTATAGGCAAGTAAATGAAGGATAAAACAAAAATAAAACTTACTAGAATTCGATGCTTCATGAAGATTGTCCTCATTTCCTCGTCCCGACGCAGCATCTTGTTGATTTCGCACTCTCGGTAGACCTTCACCTTGTAGTTTGGCTCGAGTACGCTGAGCCTCAACTTGTTGTCACGCCTTATTTCGGCAGCGGTGCGGCCTAGTATGACGGCGTCATCCTGGTACGAGCAGATGCATGCGTGGTAGTAGCATCCATGTACCTACAAAATATTGTTTTAAAAACCCAAATGTTTCAACATTATCAGCTAACCTCGATAGCTACCGGCTTCTTGCCCTCTCTAGGAATGTAGCCGTCCACGTGGTATCTTGTTCCGGGGACTCTGTGTTCCCCTCCGTGCGTCGCGTCCTGAATCCTTTGTCCCTTCGTCTCACGAAGGTATCTGCAATAGTTTAAAATTGAACAAAGCATAAAGAGATTGAAATTTATTTGAGTAACTTACGCCAGAAACTTGAGGGCCAGGATGCTCTGCCTCTTGCATGGAAGCATCGGTGCTTCAATCGCCAGATTTTCCTTTTTCAGGAAATTTCTCCGGAAGATGAGCATCGCTGCACTTGCAGCTGTGACACTCTCATGGAATACGTGAGTGCCCGATATACGGAAGCACTCCGTGTCAAAGGCCGTTGCTCCTCTGCTGAGCAATGCCACATCAGAGTAGCAGTAGGCCAAAATTTCCTGCCGAAAGTTGAATTCTACTCCACTTTGAGCCGCATGCCACTCCAAAAACTGCTTTTTCCCTTCCTCCTTCATTTGAGTGGGATTGTAGAAGGTGGAGTCCGGAATGGCTCCAATGTAGTTGTAGTTTTGCGGGCAGTTGAAGAGATGGGGGAAGTAGCCTGAATTGAAAATATTTTACAAGAGATGAGGGAAATAATTTAAATTGAAAATTTCTTACATCAACTGTACTTGAAAGAGAATACAACAAACCTTTCTTTAGTTCCGGTATTCCAAATGCCTTGGGGAACGATGCGAGTGGCATCTGCAGGAAGTTTAGCGTGTCCACAAACCGCACACTCCTGTTGACCATGTGCATGAGCTTTAGTCCCGAGAGTATCATCTTACTCGGGACATCGTCGCTCGACATCATGGTTCTCAGCAGAAATTGACCGTCATACCTCAAGCAATACATGATTGAAGAGGGATAGAAAACGAAAGAAATCAACGAGTGTCAAGAGAGTAAGAAAGTTGGCTTACCCCTTTAGGTTATGCGCGAGAACCGTTGCGTTACGGTTTTCCTTGAGGTTCAGCCACTGGACGAACTCGCTGACAAGGTCCCTGTTACATCCATCCAAACCATGCCATACATGGACACGACGCCCTCCGCATTGATTGCACGAGTCTTGAGACTCGTGAGACTCTGGCGTGGTGTGCTGGCAGGCACTGCACGAGCGGATGGCGATGATGACGTTCGGCTTGTGAACGTTTTTGCCATTCTCGCTCACAACTGTCGACTGAACAAATGAATTGTTGAGGGCTAGTTTTGAAAGAGCTTGTGAGAGAAAAGAACTAGTTTTAAAAAAAAAATTATATATACTACCTCAATATCGAAGGCGATGGTCTTGAGTCGAAATCTGGAGGAGATGGGACTCGCTGGTGCAACGAAGCATGTTGGGTGGTCTTTAGGCATATCCGTTTTGCATCGAGGGCAAAATGACATGCCGCATACGTGAGCTCGCCCTGTCCGTCCTTCGTTGATCAACTACAAAAAAAAAAATATGTAGTAACGCTTTTTTCCAGGGTGAACAAATCTAGTAAATTTAATAACCTGATTGCACATCTCACAGATTTGAACGCGCTCGCATCGTGATGCACCTCCTCGGACACCTTGCTCCAAATGACGTTTGAAGCAGTCCTCGTTGTTGAAGACGAATCGACACCGAGCGCATTCTTTATGTAGCTGGCCACTACACTCTTCGATGCGTGGATGGGTGCAGAGAGAGCACCTCATGGGGCAGTTGTAATGGGCATCTCTGTTCATGTAGAGCGAGTTGCAATTCCCGCAATAGTAATCGTTCTCTGAAAAGATTTTTTTTTTCGGAATCTTTGTAATTAAACCATTAAACTGTCAACTAATCAAAGAATTTTTTCTCTTTTGGGTCATGATTATTAAAACAGTAAACTGTCAACTAATCAAAGAATTTTTTGCTCTTTTGGTTCTTTGTTATTAAAACAATAAATTGTCAACTAACCAAAGAATGCAGGGATTTTCTTGATGTGGTCGTAGTGGTTGGCCTTGAGTCGCAGTCCAATTACCTTTCCATCTCCAGCAAAGGGCCCTCGGAATAATGGATGCTTGGCTCCATCAAATACTATGAGCTGGTAGTCGGTGAGCCTCTCTTGCATCTCCTTGACATCGGCAAGGTCATACGATTCCTTTTGGGGAAGACCCAGACGGTTGAGTAGCTCCAGAGCAGCCTTCTGCTGAGGCTTCATGCATCGAGAAAGAGCTCTCCATTTGGGGAAGTCACCTTCCCTATTCAAGTAGGCAAGGCCTACGGCGATGGCTTTCGGGAGGCAGTTGTTCCCTTAATCAACACAATTGTTCAGCATATCGTTCTCGTACATCTTTTCTGAAATGTATAGACGGTATGTAAACCCAATAGTTCAAAATTGTAATTTCACCAACACCTACCTATGACTTTTGTGATGTTATCGTCTCGACGGGACGCGTTGTTGGCCGGTCTACCCGATCCTGATGGCATATCCACCCAGGAAACACGCATTTCAAGCTGAAATTGTACATTTGAGGTGTGAGAAAGGTGAAACAAGGATTCGAATGTTTACTAACGTTTCCGAGAACCAATGGGGCGATGATGCCGGTACTCGTCTCGGCGATTGTCATCTCGCGCCGAAGCGTAGAGGCACTGAACCTCGGATAAGGGATGGCCCTCATCCCAAAGTTTTTTGTGCTTCCGTCCTGTGTGACGCCCACGGACACGTACAAATTGCCCCCTGCCGGTTTCGATGTTTCTACAAGGTCGTGGACTACCTGTAAAAAAAAGCATTTTCTATGTTGATATCGAGTATGCAAGGATACAATAATAACTCAATAAATCATGTTATTAACCTTGTCGAAGAGATCCTCAATGGAGGACGTGTCATTGGCCAACTCATTCAGCCTGAAGGTCAAGTTCTTTTGAACTACTCCAAATTTTTTGGAGTGGCTGTTGTCTTCTGCGGTGAGGTTGTAAAAGTCCCTCACATCATGCTGGACGCCGTTCACGACAAGACAGTCCTTTAAAACGCATTCTTTAGTACAATTAATAATAATAATCTTTAATAAATATAATAATAATAATAATAATAATAATAAATAATAATAACAATAATAATAATAATAAAAATAATAAATAAATAATTGATATTTAATTAATAATAATAATCGCATTCTTTAGTACAATTATCAATTGATATTTTCTCAAGATTTACCTTTTCAATCTGATCCTCGTCTGAGTCATCTTCGTCGGAGGATGAGGGCTCCGAACTCTGCATTTCAACATCCAACGATGTAGATGGTCCGCCTCCATAATGTATTCTGTCCTGCTCCATCATCTCGACGTCCTCATAAGGGCAAGGCATCTGCTCCTGGAAACTTTCGGGTAAAATGTTTATTTTTTCAGAATGATAAAATGTAAAATTCCTAACATTGCTCAAGACACATCGAGAAAATTCTTTAATATACATTCTTTTGAACAATTATTTACTGTTTTTGGTGTTATATGAAGATATACCTTTTCAGTCTGCTCTTTGTCAGAGTCATCTTCGTCGGAGGTAGAGGACTCCAAACTCTGCATCTCAACATCCGAGGATGTTGAGGGTCCGCCTCCATACTGTATTCTATCCTGTTCCAGCATTTCGAGGTACTCCTCATAAGTGCACGGCATCTGCTAAAATAAACGTTGTGTGTTAAATGATTGTTTTCTTATCAAAATAATAAAGTATAACCATGCTAAAATAAACGTTGTGTTTAAAATGATTGTTTATTATCAAAATAATAAAGTATAACCATTTCAGGATTCTGATAAGCCTCCATATCCGAGGCTCGATCTGACGTAAGTTACATATCTGGAATTTTTAGACAAATTAATAACACAATAATTCAGTTGACAGATTGGTTCTTATCCGGAGAAAATACAAGAAGACCCGTAGCCGAAAAGAAGATTCGTGCTGACGGACAAGGATACGAGAAGGTTGGTAATATTGAACCTAGGTCTAAAGAACAAATACTAATGACTTTTTTTTTGTTGCAAGGTTAACGAATCTAAAGAAAGTATCGAGAAGGTGAAGCCGATTCAATACGTCTTCAACATTGAGAAAGGAAGCAAAGTCGTCTTCAATTTTCACACCTTCAAGTGTAAGTTGACGTCAATCAGTCATCTTATAGTTATCAAAACAATCACTCTCCCCCTCCTCCCGCATCTTCCGGTTTTTCTCTCTCTTTCTTTCTCTCTCTCTTTCACACAGTATTTCTTTCTTTTACCCTCTCTTTGTTCCGTGATCTCAAGCTTCGCTAATGGAATGTCTGGAGATTGCATAAGCTGATAACAATAATCATCGGCCAGAAACTTGATATTTAGCTCTTTTAGCTTCATTAACTGGAAACATGACATTTACATATTTTAGCTTCATTCATGATCAGATGTAAGGTCAAGCTGTTGTGCTCTTTTTTTTTTTGTCCTTTATTTATCTCTGACATTTGATTACTTCTCTTACTTTGGAAATTTTGATTATTTCAGAAATTTACCCCTTCCGGACCCTAACCAAAACGCTTACAGAATATGTTAGTTTTCTACTTTTGTCTTATTTAAAGATTTTTCGGTTTCATCATCTTTTTTCACAAACCTTTTTTTTTTCCAGTTAATCAGGATGGACACCCCAAAAGTCGAGAATGAAATGGGCAAAAACATGGACAAGAAGAAAAGCGACAAAAGGAAGATGAAGGTTTAAATTGATTCATAACATATTTAAGGATGAAGTAGGCTTTCAACTGATTCACAAGGTATTGAGAATAAATAACCTTCTTTTTTTTCCAGGTTGTAGAAGAGCGCAAGACGAAAGAGAGATGGCTTGATGAGGTTAATTTTACAGTTGGTAGATATGATAATTGAATGTTTTTCATTGTGATCAAATTCTGACATTATTGAAGGTGCCATATCGCCCCCATAAGAGGAGACGAGAAGCTGGCTGCTTTTTCGCAGCAATATCTAGGCCAGACACGTTCACATATGCTGTTGCTACAGCTTTGCCGAGCCTGTGGTGAGCGCCTTCCACTTGTGAACAAGGAGGTCGTTCATGAGGGCTTGCCTTGTCTGGTGGTACCTTTGTGTTCCAGCTGTGTCTACATCAACCGTAAGAGCGGTTGTGACACATTTTTCAATATCGTCTTGAAAAATATACATAACCCTTGACTGAATATAGATTTTTCCAAATGAACTGTTGAAACTAGATTTGTTTTTACTCGATTTGTTTTTCCTCAAAGTAATAAAATACTAAGCTATTCAGTTCATTTTATGTTTTGTTTCGTTTTGTCTTTGAGATGATAAAATGTTGTTGCTAATCTTTGTGTTCTTTATTCTACAAAAGAGGAAGAATACATGACGTATTCTTTACCGCAAAGAGTGCAAGTTGCGAGAGTAGGAGATGGCTTCCTTCCAAGATCGTATCCATAGATTATGCGTGTATGAAAACGGTGATTATTGGAAACACGTGATAAAAATTCTCAAATAAAAGATTCAAAAATACACATCGGAGAGAGTGTATAAAAAGTGTGTCTTTCTGAGAAAGACTACACTGTAAGAGAAAAAACGCTAGAGAGCGTAAAAGAAAATAGCATGTAATATTGAGAGACGCAGATAAAAGCATCATGGATGGTTATGTTTTCAAGAGATTCAGAGAAAAAATATCTGACAGAGTATAAAGACAGAGAGAGAGAGAGAGAGAGAGAGAGAGAGAGAGAGAGAGAGAGAGAGAGAGAGGGATAGAAAGAGAGGAAGAAAGAGAGAGAAAGAGAGAGATAGAAGAGAGAGAGAAAGAAAGAGAGAGGAAGAGAGAGAGAAAGAAAAAGAGAGAGAGAGAGAAAGAGAGAGAAGAGAGAGGGAAAGAGAGAGAGAGAAAAAAGAGAGAGAAAGAAAGATAAATAGAGAAATAGAGATAAAGATCAGCTGGAGTGATTCTTTGCGGTCAGAGAAAAAGTCTCTCGATTTAACACACTATTAAAAATTGGTTACACACCCATCCACCTCACACATTCGATTTCTAAATTATTTCTTTTTCCTTATTTTTTCCATTCATGATTACTTCTTGGAGTGACTTATTCGGATTTCTTCACTCATTCCTATGATTTTTTTTCCTCAATATATTCATTTCCAATACCTAATAAGTATGTTTTTTCAACTTTATTCGAGGTCCTGATGTCTTTTCATCTTGTCTATATCAATGCCTGAAGGCTCTTACTAAGATTGTTGATCTTTGAAGAAAAAATGATTCTTAGAAACTAAAAAAACTGATACGTGAAGCTAGGAATCAAACAAACGGAGTAATGACGAAAAGTTTTAAAAAAATTTCTTCCATCTTTTATTACATATACTATTTTAACTGAAAATCATGTACTTGTGCTCTTGTTTCACGATCAGTCTGATGTACCTCACTTGTTTACTACCCTTTCTCATTATATATAAATTCTCATTTCTAAGTGAAATATTTTCAATTTATATATTGTATTTTGACGCTTTAATTCGTTAATTCTGCCACTTCTCTCCTTTTCTTAATTTATTTAATTATTGTATGTTTAGGTTAATGTTTCTTATTCCGAGTCTTTCGGTTTGGATCATCTTTCTCACATTATATTTCTCTTTTTCCCTTACTCTTTCTAATTCTACCTTCCTCTCTCTCTTTAAAAAAATTATCTCTCCAGCACTCTCTCTCGTTTTTTGATCGTTCCTTCTGGTTCAGTTTTTCTACGGCGGCTCTCTCTATCTCTCTTTCTTTATCTCTCTATCCTTCTCTTTCTCTTTATCTCTCTCTTTCTCTCTCTCTCTAAATTTCTGTTATAGTTGATCACCTGAACAGTAGGGGCAGGTTTTTCAAGGAGGGGTCAGTACAAGCCCTCTAGCAATGCCACAGCCGAGGCATATCCATCTGGATTGATAAGAAGGGTCAATGACGCGAGAAAACGTGAGAAAAGTCGTTCAGAGGAACATCTTTTGCATATCATAAGAGAGCAAGAGACAACCGAATCAGTTTTCCCCATAGTGAGGCCTTTTGGGTTAGTCTGAACACTGTACCAATTTTTTTGCATCTCTCACGCTATCTATACTCCAACTTTGTTGAACATGCGTTTTATCGCGCTATGATTTTATAGTATAAGTTCAACTCTTTTTTTAAAAAATAAGATTTTTTCGCATTCTGTTTGCTTACGGCAGAATCTGATTTTAATGTATTTTAATGTTTCTAAGCTCTTTCATCGACATCGACTTGTTTTAACCTGTCGATGATCTTATTTAGCTATTAATCGCATGCCTTTTTGCTGTCATTCTTCTGTGTCAAAACTTCAAGTTTATGTACTATTTTTTTTAAAACTTTTCTTCTAATTCTTGATGAGTGGAAATTTACGTGATGGATTTGTTATAATAAAATAATTATTTCTCGAATATAAAGCGTTTGATGAAAAATTTAGTTTCAACACACTCCATGGCTGAAAAGATTGAGACTACGATGAAGTTAAAGATCAAGGAAACCGTTGTACTGCCCCCGAACTACTTTTTAAAGGTAAGCAAAAACTTCTATAAATTCCAAATGATACAGATGGTTTTGTTTACATTCTCTGACTTTTCATTGTATAAATTAACTAACATTAATAAAAACGTTTAATTCGTTTCAAATCATGAAAAAGATTAGGGTGGCTGAGTTTCTAGTATTCCTTTTTTTTTAGAAGCCAGACAGTTTTTTATTATTGTTCAGATGACAGTGGGTAGAATTATGCTGGGCTTTGGACACGACCTGGCCGGCTGTTTCCTCTGGAAGGCCACTACAAGCAGTGCGCCAACTGTCATCACGCGCTTGGAAACAAACTGGATTTTATTGGGTGATATGCAGTTAAGGAAAGCAGGTCATTCGTAAGTTTTAGCGTTTTGTTATTTTTTTCCTGTGACTCTACCCAATATTTGCTGGTGGCTGGATTTTTTCCATTAAAATTTTTCTCGAATTTCAGACTCCTGGTAGTTCTTTTACCAGAAACATACTTCTGCCCCATACTTACTCTCATTTGGTGGGAGTGTCAGTTCTCCGACGCTACCTTCAAAAGCCTTCTTAGTAAGAAGCAGCGCACCTCGCAAGAGATGGTGGTGTTTCTTCACGATTCGTACTTTGTCTCCATTCCAAAGGACACTTAAAATTTCTCAAAAAAATCACTCCTCGAAAAATTATTTTCAAAATTAGGGGTTGCATTTGAGAGCTGAGTGCAGTACAGTGAACAAGGAACGTACTGATTCACAACTTGTTCACAGTTTTCCGATAGAGTGAATGAAGATCCTCCTATGCGTTGAAAAAACTAGAGCTTGTATCTAGAGTATCTCGAAAACTATAGTAACGACACCATAACACTTGATGACCATGTAACAGCAATTTCCAATCCACAAATGCGTCTATGAGTTCTAATTATGTTATTTTTTCTGCAGAAAACACTTTGGCTGATTCAAACAAACACGAAGCTTTCCGTATACGAAGTCCCCGTCGGTAAAGGTGTGTTAGCCGCTGTTATATGACTTTAGCAAAAGTGTTATTTTCTTTCTCCAGCACCAATAAAGTTTTCTTCAGACGAAGCGGAAGTGAAGAGAGTGGGAACCATTGAAAGCCACTTGCTGAGTGATCACAAATTCATCGGTCATCATGGAGGAAGGTTGGTTTGTGGGGAATAGAGTGAACTGAAAGAGTTGTTCATTCCCAGCGCGAATCTCCATGAGTTACTAAGCTGATATGTTTTACAGGCTGATGTTTGCTCTATATCGTCTAAACAGAAGACTACCCAACGAGTACACAATTGGGACCTGGAATGTGACAACTAAAGAGCTAGAATTGAGTCGCGTCGAGCTCCCATCGGCGCTCCTCGAAGAACTTGTTTTTCCAGATTTCGGATTACCAGTCGTTTTGGGGGAAGAGGTTCCTTTAAAGTTTGGGATCTGAATTTAAATACAATTTTAAATGTATAGAAAAAAACTTCATGGAAGCGTTTTGAATATGCAAAACATCAAAGTTGAGAATTGGACAATCACGAAGATCATTCAATCGAACGATCAATTCTCACGCCATCTCATCTCTTAACAGAATGTCGAACTTCAGGCGTATTTCCATCTCAAGGGAGGAGTGCTGGTCGCGATAGATTTAAACGAGATGACTTCCCGACAGGTACTTCTCTTTCTCTTTCTCTCTCTCTCTCTCTCTCTCTCTCTCTACTTTTTTCTCTCTCTCTTTCTCTCTCTCTCTCTCTTTCTCCCGCTTTCTCTCTCTCTCTCTTTCTCTCTCTTTTTCTCTTTTTCTCTCTCTTTTTTTCTCCCTCGTTTTCTCTCTCTTTCTCTTTCTCTTTTTTTCTCTCTGTATCTCTGTCACACTCTCTTACTTTCTCACTCCATCCTCTCTCTCCCTCTAATTCTGTTTTTAGATCTTTCATTCTCTCACTCTGTCTCCTCTCTATCTCTCTCTCTTTCTCTTTCTTCCTTTCTCTCTCTCTTACTTTCTATCTCTACCTTTCTGACTCAACCCTTTATATTTCTCTAACTCTGTTTTTATATTTATATATCATCCTCTCACTCTGTCTCCTCTTCGTCTCTGTCTTTCTTTCTCTTTCTCTTTCTCTTTCTCTCTCCCTCTCTCCATTTCACTCTTCGTCTTTATCTCTCTCTCTCTCGTTTCCTCTCTCTCTCTCTCTATCTATTTTTTCTGTCTCTCCCTCTTTTTCTCTGTCTCTCTTTCTCTCGGTCTCTCTCTCTTTCCTTTTTCCTCTGTCTCTCACTTCCCTTCTTTCACTCTCTCTCTCTCTCTCTCTCTCTCTCTCTCTCTTAAATTTCTATCCCTAACTGTCTCAAACCACCTATCCACTCTTATCCTTTTCATCTCTCTTACTTTCAATTTGGCTCTTCTATTTATCTCATTCTTTCATTCGTCTCCCTATGTAAGCGGTTGCTCCTGCACCGTCCCTTCCCTCGTCTGTGAGAGTCCTTTCCCGAGAAGATTTGGCGCTCCGGGATCGTAGCGCCATGATGAGCGACAGAAGAGGAAGAGTAGCACTTCGATCGCTACTGTTTGCCTCGCTCAACCTCCGCTCAACGCTCAGTTCCCATTATCGATTATGTTATATTCCCGATGTGGCTTGTTGATCTTGATAAAGCGTTTAAATTGAATTGAATTTATCTCTCTTGTCTCTTATTTCTCTATTCTTGTTGTTAATCTCTTCCTATATTTTTTTCTCTCTTTCTTACTCACCCAATTTCTTATTCCTTCTTTCATCCCCCATTTTGATATCTCGGTCTACTTTTCCTCAATATTTTTCTCAAGCATTGACTGCCGCCCATCTAGCTTGTTCAGTACAACCGCAATTTTTTCAGATAGGAAAGCTGCCTCAAGACTCCCGATTTGAGGTCGCTCCTACAATCATCGACGAAAGCAAATCAACCATCACGTTCTCCGAAAAAGACTTCCTCAACCACCGGAAGCTGTGCTACACCTTCTGGTATGGCTTGCCATCTCTGATGACTCTCTCTTATTATAGTCTTCCCGATCAAGAAAACCGTGAATGCTTAAAGACTATTCTTTGCAATTTTACTTACGGTGGGTGGCGCGAAAGTACGCAGTCCGAAAGTCAAACGCTTTTGTATCGTAATCAATAATCCAATTCCTCTCAATTCAACACATTTTATTCTCAACATATATATGTACAACTGGGTGAAGTCAGTTTTCAATGCGGCCGCCCTTGGCGCGGATGACTTGGCAGAGACGCTTGGGGAAAGCATCAGTCGTGGCACGCAGGTAATCAACGTCGAGTTCCTCCCAAACTTTGAGCAGGGCCTCCTTCAGAGACGCCAAATTGGGGTGGGGACGAGCCGAGGCTTTCGCCTCGAGGACCGACCATACGGAATAGTCGAGCGGATTGAGATCCGGCGAGTAGGCGGACCACTGCTTACTCGTTATGAAGGTGGGCAAGTTGTTCGCACACCGCTCTTGCGTCACAACGTCCTTGTGAGCGGGCGCGGAGTCCTGTTAAAAGCAGAACGGGCGGCAAGCGAAGTGCGTACGGGTCCAGGGAAGCAAGGCGCCTTCGAGAATGTCTTTGACATAGTTCTGCTTGTTGATCTTCACGCCCTGATCAACGATGACGAGCGGAGACTTGCCCGAAGCGCAGACAGCCGCACAGACCATCAACTGAGCTGGATCGGAGATGCGGTTGACGACTCTTCCGTTGCGATCGGCTTCCTCAGGATCTCTGGCGATAACCCACACGTTTTGGGAGTTGTAGGCCTCCTCGATCGTGAACAACTTCTCGTCTGAAAAGACTATCTCTTCGGCACCAGGTGCGGCCGTGTCGCGAAGCAAGGCCCGACTTCTCTTCACGCGCTCTGCCGTGTTCTTGGCAGACAACAAGGCACCCTTGCGAGTACGATAAGGGCGCATGCCGAGGTCAACCCTGACGATGGTCTGAGCCGACCAGCGGGATATTTCGAGCTCCTGGGACATCTTGTTAATGCTCCGCATGGAGTTTCGGCGTATTCGCTCCCTCACTGCTTCTATCTTCGCCGGCGTCCGAGCAGATCGAGGTCGGCCATTTTTTGGACGGTCCTCAAGATTTCCGAGCTCGCGGTAACATTCGATGGTATTCCAGACAAGATCTCGACGGACGACGAGGCGTTTCGCGATGTCGGAGTTGGAGTACCCGCGCTGGTGCAAATCGACGATAGCGGCACGCTGGAGATGGGGACCCGTCATTACCTTCAAATTTAAACAATCGTTGTCAAACTTCAACACGATGTTTAAAACACAATAAACTTCGAAAATCAAAAAAAGGAATCGGTGCGTGCACGAAATAGTGCGTAGCACACTCCTAAACCTCGGACTGTGTACTTTCGCGCCACCCTGTAGTTTGCCCCTGGAATTCTGAAAGCATTCAAATCTCTTTTTTTTCTTCTTCAGATTTACTTACTCAGTAGATATGACTTCCATTAGACTCTCACTTAACGCATTTTTAAGGTTCTTCAGCGTATCGCCAATAACTGTGATTTTATGTTTTTCTTTTCAACCAAGAATTTTAATCTGCAAAAAGTTTTATAATAGGTTCCACTGTTCTCTTTCACCGATTGCTCTGTTTTTTCCTTGCTCGTGATAACTTGCTATGTTTTACTATTTTCGTATGGCCGTTTGAGTTCAAAAAACCTTGTTAACTTGTGAATTCTTAGCATCTTTGTACTGAATAAGAGGCAAAATTGAGAAAAAATTTTTGGACATTAAGTTGAGTTTGAAGAAATCACTAACGAACTTTTCTCAGCTAGAATTTATTTTTTCAGCTAGCATTTTTAGTGACCACACAAAAAGAATAGCTTGTTCTCCAGTCAATTAATACTTGTGAGATACGACCTGCTTTTTTCAACGACTGAAATAGTCTCGATCCAATTAAGTATATCCATTTTTAATGCCTCAACAATTATTACATCATTTGAAGAAACTGAAATCATCTCATCTTGTTTTGCGCCATCTGACTCTATTCCGTCTATTGTATATAAAAATTGTGCAGAATTACTTGCCGAGCCCCTTTCGTTTCTGTTCAACTTTTCCTTAATACTGGGTAAGGTTCCTGACATCTGGAAACAAGGCATTGTCGTACCAATTAATAAAGTTGCTTCTCCAAGTTCTCCCGAAAACTTTCGGCCAATTACAATATCTCCTGTTGCTTCTAAAGTTCTAGAACGTTGTCTTAAGCCTGAAATAAATCACTGGTGCAATGTCTTCAATCTCATTCCAAACTGTCAACACGAGACGGGTTTCGCTCTCGTAAATCGGTTGAAACAAATCTCCTAGAATGTACTCAATCATGGCAGCATGCACTAGACTGTGATAATGTTATGTATATACATACAGTACCGCCCGAAATGTTATCATTTATAGATTATTGAACATAACTTTTTTCAAAGATAACGTTCAAAGCTCAAATTTTCACTGAAGTTTTTTTGGGCGTCTGTACCGTACCGGACATCTTTTGGATGAATTTATTAATTATCTCCAGGAAATACATCAAAATTTACAACCTTCTATTTTTCAGTTTTTTCTCAATGAATTTTTTGTTGAGTTTTTTTTTTTGTTGTTTTTTGAACTCAGTTAATACGAATTCTGTTTCAAGTCATTGTTCGAACTGTTGGACATCGAAATACAAGTAAAATCATGCAAGAAGCTGTTTTTTTCTCAATGATGTTTATTATAATTTTTTTGTTTTGCGAACTTAATTCATAGAATTTTGTGTTTCAAGTCATGGTTCGAACTGTTGGAAATCAGAATAAAAGTAAAAGAATCTGAAAATTTGAGCTTCATTCGGTTTTTTACAAAAAAGTTATGTTCAATAATCTATATATGATAACATTTCGGGCGGTACTGTACTATATTACGATTGAGCGAAAGCTTTTGATACAGTTTCAAATGATAAGCTGTTACATATTCTTGAAAGTGTAGGTTTTCGAGGCAATTTGTTTTGCTGGTTCAAGTGTTTTTTGAAAGGCCGTACCTCGCGTGTTCGTGTTAACAACACCCTTTCTGATAGTTTTCCAATAAGTTCAGGTGTGCCCCAGGGCTCTGTCTTAGGTCCGATTCTATTCTCTCTATATATCGCTAGCCGGTCATTTAGGCTCGAAAATTTCCATCTCGTTTATGTCAACTTGAATTGAATTAGCTTTATCATCAAAGGATAGCTTGTTATGGCTATCGCTGACATGGATGATGGGGAACTTGAGAGGGAATTTTGGAACTGTGGTTTTCTTGGACGCTTTCTCGAAATGTCATGTCAAAAAGGAAGGTAGGCTTATGTATTGGGTCAGCGGGGAGTCTTCTAGGATCTTGACGAAGGCTTCGACTTCTTTGATCTCGGAATTATCATCGGCAATTGTGTTCCAGAGAGCAACGACGCGGTAGAAGAAAAATTGATTGTGTTTGTAGTTCTCTTCATTTAGTAGGCGCAGTGAGCTCGATCTGGCAGAGGTTCTGAGATTAGCACATGTCCTGAATGATACTTGACGCCTGCATACTTCACAATCACTTCACAATACTTCACATACTTCACAACTTGTTCGCGGATGACATCAAAGTATTTGCCAATTTCTCTCCTAAAGACTCTACTCTTGCCCACTTACAATTGAAATCCGCTGCTCTAGAAATACAGACTTTTTGTGATACATGGCATTTGACGATCGCGAATAACAAATGCAGTGTTTTACACTTGGGTAAATCTAATCCTGGTCTACCTTATTTTGTAAAAACCGATGATCATAATGGCATTCCATTCAAAGTTGCAGAATCACCAATAAGAGACTTGGGAGTTTTCATTCATGTTGATTTGTGTTACGAATATCATATTGACGATGAGATTAGTCTACGCTTTATTTCGGTCATTATGCTTCAAAAGTCCATTAGCATATATTCGTCCACCAAATTCGGTCAACGAAATACGTCCACCAAATTCGGTCAACGAAATACGTCCACCAAATTCGGTCAACGAAATAAACTTTTTTCAATTCAGTTCAATTCAATTCTTTATTCCAGTTGTTCAAGTAACGTAACGTGCATGACAAAGGATGACTGACACAGTGTGTTTCAGTATTTAAATTAATGATACAGATATTCACAGAGTAAAATTACAGTTTTTAACAGATAATGATAAGTATTCACAAAATAAAAGGAAATTTTGATGTCAAGTTTTCACAATGGAAGTTTCTGGGCACTAAAAAGTGTTGAGCTTATTCACTAGAAGAATAAGTTGGAAAATTCAATAACAAGATTGAGCAAGGAGAGGGTAGTGGGACGGTTTTTTTATACATTGCAAACAATAGTAACGAGGAAAAAAAATCAAATCTTAAAGAATCATGTACGGCGAAGTTTTGTGCTGGGCACAATTGACTCAGGGTCTAAATTAAGCAATCGGCTCTTAAACTGCGATGAAGAAACAATTGAGACTATGTCTGCTGGAAAAGAGTTCCACATGTTAATACAACGAGAAACACACGTGTTATGAGCCTTCGGCATGTTAAATGGTAGCGTCAATCTAAAAGAGTGTGAGTTCCTGTGAGAATAAGGGGATGGTTGGATTAGGAAAAGATGTGAGTGGTCAAAAATAATGTTACGGTGAATGACTTTGTGAATGAAACAAATATCCTGAATGTTTGTAACCGTTTGTCTTTATGAATATTTTTTTTTAAATCTCGTTTCGGTTCTTGTCTTTGTCTTTGTAAAAAAAATTTTTGTTGAGACATTCACCAAATTTTTTCTTCGTGATCTGCGTGCGACTCTTCGACAGGAAGCCATTATGACGGTACCACAACAATTCAATCCTGTGGCCGGTTTCAAGACGTTTGTTTTTCACAAATGGTTTGAAAAACAAACGTTTTACGATAAAACTGGTTTTACTTACAAAAGTGTTTTTCCGGTTCCAAGAACAATCTTTTGTACTGAAAACGTTTGTACGTAAAACGTTTGTTTGAACTTTCGTTTTTCGGTACAAAGCTGGCGCACTTTTAGTGCAACCTTTGATTTTCATCATTTTTCGTTATTAATTTGTTGTTTCCGACAAATATTTTGGAGTTAAATGTTTAATAGTTCGAATTACAGTGATCATGAGTGATTTGAAGCGGCAAAAAGTGGAGGAAAGAAATCACTTCGAAGAAATCACAGAGTCACAGGCCAAGAAATCTAGACCAATGAGTCTTGTCGAAATGGAGGAAGAAGAATACGTTGACGTTGAGTCGCCTCAAGAGAACGAGAATCCGGAATAATCAGTTCTCATCTCTTCTGAAGCAGCAAAGTCTCCTGGTAAGCAGTTTTGATTTCAATGATGATTTCTTCAGCAGTTTTGATTTCAATGGTGCATGATTTTTTTGAAGGTTTTCGTGAGCGCATTCGGGAATGTTATCGCCGCTCGCAGGACAAGCTCATTGATTGTGGAGATATTAAGGAGCAACTGCTGAGTCGTTAGCTCGAAGTCGCGGATCTTCGACTCAAAACTGATCGAGAACTCGCAGTTCTTCGCATCCAACGTGAGCAAGAGGCTATTGAGAGCAACCGGGAGATTACATTTCTCAAGAAAGAACTTCTCAAAGTGCAGAGAGAGGCGATACTGGCGAAAATGCAAGTAAACGGCCTCGAGTACTCAGAGCCATCTTCCGAAAAGTGAAGCCATGTATGGCTTCACTTTTTTGTAAAAGTTCGATTTCTTTTCGCTGTATACTGTAAAAGATTAGAAAGAGACTCTTCACTGCTGTGCTCATCAATGTTATTTAGATGATAACAATTCGCTGACGATGTTTGATAAAGCGAAACGTTCGGACCCAACTTGTCTCTTCAACAGAGCATTTAACAAGGTACGACACAGAAAATAAGATCATTTACAGAGAATTGATTGTAATTCAAAGAGAATAATAAAGAACAAATAAAGAGATTCAATTAGGTTCAAGAGAAATACTGTCCTATTATCATGCTCTGTAGAGCGGATCCTCCAGGTGTGTTTGATGTATCGACTTCATGGTTATCTAGGTTCTGATCCTCGTTATCATCGTCAATGGGATCGTCAAATTGTGCCTCATTCATGTCGATTGCAGCATTACGGAGACAGACGCATGCCGCAGCGATAGTTGCAACACGCCTTGGTTTGTACCGACATTCCGCGTGCAGAATGTGCCATTGACGCTTGAGACAGCCGATTGCATTCTCAATCTTCACTCTGACTTTGAGTACCGCGGCTGTGTACGCTCTCTCTGGAAAAAAAACAGCAATGCTTACTTTTGTGTGCTTCTCAAGAGGTTAAAGTCATTAATATCAGTGTCTTTATAACCTTCTTCGTTTCTTGGTGTGAGGATTGGCTTGATCAGAAAGGCATCCGCACGATATGCTGAGTCTCCGATAACTATTCCTTTGTAATCCTTACTTGTTAACTTGGCATGTGTTACCTGAAATGCGAACTTTCTAAAACAGCTTTCTAAAACAGCTTAAAACATCAATGAACCAACCGATTCACGGAATACGCGGCTATCGTGTGCGCTTCCTGGGAATCGTGCACTGAACCAAATGAACCGGAGAGTCGAGTCGTACATCAGACCCAAATTAATGGAGTGAAACCCTTTCCTATTTACATACATGTGCTCGTTGAACGTTGGTGCAATAATCTTGACGTGCGTACCATCCACACAACCGATCACGACAAGAATGTCGCTAATGGCGCGAAACCTGAAGTTCAAAATTACTTTTCTGTTTTCAATAGACAAAAATTGTAAGTCATTTCAATGTGAACAGAATTAGCCTACTCTGCATGGATGCTAATCCGATCGGAATCGCTTGGCCAGTAAACGAAGTCATCAACGTTACGAACAATCATTGACGATACTTCATGAACGATGCGGCAAACTGTGCTTCTGCTACATCCTGACACCTCAGCGGTAGTTCCTTGGAAGGAATTAGACGCTAGCACTTCAAGTGCAATGCCCAAACGCTGAACCGGTGAAAGCGCCTTTCCTCTATTTGTTGGCTTGCTTAGCTGATATTTGAACGTATCGAGAAGCTCAAAGAATGCTTTCCGTGAAAAACGGTACTTCCTACGGAATTCTGCATCCGACAAGACGTCGAATGGATTTGCTCTGTCACGGAATATTCGCTGAACCGAGCCTCTTATCCAAAATTCTCGGAGGTCCCGGTCAATAGCTTCCATTCGTTTCTAAAAGTTAATAAATTTACTAGAATTTGAAAAAAACATAGAAAGGACGTAATAATTTAACAATAAACCAAAAAACTGTTGAAAATGATGAAAAATAATAGAAAAATTGCTTCCTATTGTGAGTAAAACTTGTTTTACCGAACGTTTTACTAGGGTACGCTAGAAAAACACTTTTGTACTATAAATGGGTTTGAAAAACAAAAGTGAGTAAAACAAAAGTTTCTTGCAACTGGAAAAACAAAAAACAAACAAACGTTTGTACATAAAACACTTTTGTAACAAAAGTGAGTAAAACAAAAGTTTCTTGCAACTGGAAAAACGAAAAACCGCAAACTTTTGTACGTAAAACACTTTTGTACGTACAAAAGATGTTCTTGAAACCGGCCACTGATTGCACATTTTTCGATTTAAGCAGAATGGGCTTCCCTCCCTCTCTTTTCGCAAGCAAACGCGTCAACTGCGACGCGTCCCATGTATGCAATTTCCTTAGGCTGCGCACTGTTTTGCTCACCGACAGTTTTTTTACCGTAAAAAAGTAAAACTAATTTGCAGCAAATCTCTCCTACTACAATTCACTCCCGACAATTTACCACGAAAATTTTTCTCACCTGACACCAAACGGTAAAGTTTTGTGAACTTTTCTGCTCTGTGAAAAAAAAAATCCTGCCAGGGTTGATAAATAGTATAGTAGTATACAGTATATTATTATTTTTACAGCAACTAATCGTTTCGAAATCAAAAAAAAAATCGTTCCCGATTGTAAGGTTATTCGTTCTGTTTGCCACAATGATTTATATTGATTTTGTTATCAGAAAATTTCTTTTGAGACTGAAAAATTATATTATAATATACGTATCATAACATATGATTATGAATCACATTTATTTATAAACCTTATCTATACTTATAAAACCGAGATAGCTCGGAGAGAACAGTGTGTTTGGAAAATGAACCCCACACACATCTGAGAATTTCAGGTAAAACACGGCCAAAGTTAAGTATTATTTTCGACCCGCTGAAACTATTAAAAGCATCATAATTTGTTTTTTATCAACCCTTTCTAAGTTCTTACCATAACCATGTTCGTTTTTCAGTGGTTCGAGATCGAATCGATTTCGTGACATGAGCTACCTGCAAAACTTTAACACCTGAATTTGTAACTTAATTGACGGGAGTTTATTTTCGGGTTTAAATTGTTTGGAAGTAAAACGTCGCGATATCGATTCAATGATAAAGGTCGATTAGGTTTATAGGACTGTTTCGGTTAATAGGATTTCTTCGGCACTGTTTCACTTCAGAGACACCCCCCACCAGAAATTCAATTGGGTCAGATGAGAGTGGCATTTTTTGAGACGGTCTCGTTAGCCTGAGCCATACGGCCTCGTTAGCGTGAACTTTTTCCTAAGCCTAAGCGTTTTTTCAATGTAAAAATAATTTTTGATGTAAAAATTGTTTTTTTGTAAATGTAATAAGTCAGACGTATGACCCAATTGAACCTCTGGTAGGGGGGTGCTCTAAAGTGAAACAGTGCAATTTCTTCTTGATTTTTCGCTATGGTTATCATAATTTTTTTGAAGATGTCGTCGCCCTCTAACTCAAGCCGTTTGTTCGCTTTCTCGGCTCGGGCCGCGTATTTGCACTCTTGGCAGCTGGCTGTGAGAGATGTTACTACAGACTGCCGAGATGAGTGGGCAACGGATATACACTCAGACTACAATATGGGTTAGCATTCTTCAGTATTATATAGTAGGTTAAAGTAAAGTTGGAACTTTTTTTTACTTGAGGGGCCGCACTTTACTTGAGGGGCCGCACTTTACTAGGGGGTCAGGTTACTATTCACTGTTTGTTTTTGCTAAGCCTTAGGCAAAGGTTACGCTAACCAGACCATACGGCCCAGGAACGAGACCGCATGAAAAAAAATCTCACATTAATTTTTTGCCGATTCAATCACTAAATTTGTCAGAAATAGAGAAAGTGAAGTTAAAATACAGTAATTTAAACACACTAAAAACAAAAGCTTCTCCCCCCTAAGTAAAGTGCGCCCCCTGCTAAGTAAAATTGTGCCGTAAAGTTCAACTATGCAGAGGTTCTTCGTGGCAGAACAAGTCTGAAGAATAAAAAAAAGCCCTAGTTCTATTGAATGTTTCTGAGAGCAACCACACTAAGAGTTCAATTTTGCGCAAAAGCCTCAGCCGTACACAATCCCTGTTTCTCTAGCGTTTTTGTTAATTGAATCAAGCTTGATAATATGAGACTTTCGAAATAAGTCTTGGGGCTCATTAGATTTAAAAGATATCTGGAGGCTGCATTATGAGCTTAAGTAGAAAAACAACGTTCACTGTGCCGCAAAAATCACCAAAAAGAAGGTTATAAAGATATTTGAAAGTTATTGAGTCCCCTCATAGAACCATGGTTTTACCACTCATGTAATTTTTTTAACTACCGCTTTTCTGAGCGGTATATCTAGAAAAATGGGAAACGAGCGAGTAGTGAGGAGCACAGAAAGAAGAGATCTATTATTTTCCTCTTCCGCTCAGATGAACACTTTAAGAAAATTTTTTTTTGAAAAGTGCCTATGAGAAATGTACAATACTAGCCCATAATAGGTTCCCATGTTCTTCTTCTTCTTAGCGTTGTCCCGCGCCGGCCTAGGTCGGAGTAGGGTCCGCTGTACGGCTTCTAGCTCTCCAGAAACATCTGTCCGTTGCGTCTTCCGAGTGGAGTCTAGCAAGGCGCAGGTCTTGGTTGAGCGTATCCATATATCTTGTTTTCGGTTTGCCTCGCGGGCGTTTGCCTGGTACTTCCATGTCAAGGACGTGTCTTGCGATGTTTTCGCGTCTCTTCGCATCACGTGTTCTCCCTTATAGGTTCCAATAGGTTCCCACATTATCTTGAAAAGTAAAATTTTCAAAGAAAAAACTGATTGCAGAATCATCACTTTTAAGGTGACGTGCTTTCCTCGGGAAAGTTCGGCATGCTAATAGGAGCGCACGGGCGAGATTTCACTTGCGGAGCGGCGCAATCCGCGCAGCCAAGAGCTTGTGCTGTTAAAGTTGTCTATCTGGCTAGGAAGTTCGATCAGGTCAGATCATGGGTCAAACAATACATCTTGAGATCCAGATCAGATCTCTTCCGAGGCTAATATGAACCGTCTGAAAGTGTGGATTGAAAGCACATAACTGCAGTGTTGGGAAATTAAAAAAAACTACCGTTCTTCGAGCCTAAGGTGCGAAATAATCATAATCTCTTTTCTGCTTATCATCCATAACTCTCTTTTCAATTTTATATCCCTTCCATCGCTCGAAAAGTGGTGTTTTTAGAAATTTTTTAGCGGCTGCGAGTGAATTGTACTTTTTGGCACCAATCGGGAGTGACAGCAGAAGTCATCAAGGCAACCTAACGAATGAGAAGTAAACCTATATTAAGAACTGAAGAAAGGATCCCGATCCGAACCGCTCTCTCAGATAGAAATTCCCCCATCGGGGTCGTTTCCAATCCATTTAATACCCTTGATCGCGACAGAACTTGTTCGATAAGAAAACGACTCAAAAATTCCCTATTCCTCTTGTCTTTAAATCGTTTGAATAAAAATTTAGAGAGAAATAATCATTTGGAGGTTTAAGTGGCGCTTTGAGATTGGGTAGAAAGAAGTTTATTAAACATAACAAAGTTGCTTTTTGCAAGTTTCATCAATCGATATAATTTTATATGAACCGGGCGAGAAATAACTAGACGAACTTTTTTCCGCGGAGAAAAGTCCACTGCAACAATTTCCATCACATTCACCACGGTGTATAAAAGAGAAACTTACTCTGAACTCTGAACAGAACTTCTTTCGGCCAAAACTGTTGAATTTTTTGAAGGTGATGATGATTGTTGCCCGTGCTGTTCCTTTGGCGTTGAAAGGGGTCCACTGTCACACTCACTCACTTCTCTCTCTCTCTTTCTCTCTCTCCCTCTTTAAAAAAAAATTTCATCCTTCCATCCATATTCATCCAACAACCAAATTTATATAGTCAACAGCAAGAACAGCAAGCCTATACTGGTGATGAAATCTAACTATTGTTGGAGGTATATGTATTAGATCAATCACGAACGTACCGCCAACATGCTGAAAACATCAGAGGACGATTATTCAAGTGTCTCAATATCCTGCGAGCGATCGCCGGGAAGTCCTGTGGGCAGAGCCCCAAAACGCTGACATCGACCTAAAAAGCCAACACTCGATCAGTGATGAATTACGCTGATTTAAACACCCCACAGCTTGCAAACACTCACTGGTGCTAACTTCAAGCTTGCCAAAACCGGCCAAATAACAAGCTGTGACTGGGAATGTCGGAATGGTCTGCAATCATTACTTGGCTCATGAATTTAAGATGTTTCGAGTCAGCGACCACAACATGATGCTCATGAAGCAATATGTCACAAAGGTGAGAATGCAAAAAGAACACCCTGCAACAAAATATGCACCCAAACAAAACCGGCAAAAGTGATTCGGAAACATGCGAAAGACCTTGAGATTGACATCATCAATTTGGACTGCAAAGCGGCTCTCAGAACAGTTCATACCGAGGCAGTTCGACAGCTTCTACGAAATATTGAACCCAATAGGGTGTTAGGAAGCAGACCCCCACGCATTCAAAAGTCCATAGAGAAACTCAGCAGGAAAAAGCAAGTAACATTATCTCGATTGCGCCGTGGTTTCTCCAGTCGCTTGAAAAGCTGTATCCATAGGAAAGGAGCCAGTGCCACAGCATGTTGCCCCGAATATGCAGGATCCGATCATAGCACTGCTCACTTGTTTGAATGTCGATGTTACCTTACGAGTATCAGACCCGTCGATCTATGGCGTAAACCTGTTCAAGTTTTGAATTTTTTGTACAAGTGATTGTAAGAAAGGATGGAGAAAAAGTGAGGTGAAGAAGGAGGAAAAAAAGAAGAAAAATAGGAGAGACTAAGAATGAGTGGCTCATGTTGAAGCCACACAACGAGATACTAATGATTCATTCTACGAAACAAGGAAGGACTACAACGGACAAGCAACAACAACAACGAACTTTTCTCAGGCACTCGAAGAATGCGGTTCGGACGAGGCGAAGTTTGTTCGACGTATAGAGGCGATGACCGCTCGGCTTATGACAGAGCTGTTTATTCTCACAAGGTTTGTCAAATAAACACACCATAGGTATCTTTTCTTGTCTTGCGGCTTCACGAGCAAAGGGGTCTAAAATGATGACTAGAGAGTGAGATGTACAGAAGAAGAGGAGAGAACTTACAGGTTCGAACAGTTCAAGACATTGAGAATGTCAAGACTGACTTCCTTCTAATTGTACCTAACCTCTATTTTCGATGAGATGTTGTTTGAAGAAAAAAAAAGTTTTTACAGCGAAGAAGATCAATGGTGTTGACCACTAAATATAGTAATCCCCTGATTATGACCCCGCGTAGAAGTAATGCAAAACGATAGAAGTTGACACTAGGACTGACTCGCCTAGATTATTTGCGTAACACGATTGTGAGAGGGAGACTCGGCGTTGCCCCAATACAAGACAAGATGCGAGAAGGGAGAGTTAGATGGTATGGACACGTGATGCGAAGAGACGCGACCAACATCGCAAGACACGCCCTTGACATGGAAGTACCAGGCAAACGCCCGCGAGGCAAACCGAAGACAAGATATATGGATACGCTCAACCAAGACCTGCGCCTTGCAAGACTCCACTCGGAAGACGCAACGGACAGATGTTTCTGGAGAGCTAGAAGCCGTACAGCGGACCCTACTCCGACCTCGGCCGGCGCGGGACAACGCTAAGAAGAAGAAGTAGAAGTAATGCAAAACTTAAAAGATATGAGAATTATCTTTTTTCTCTACTTTTATTTTAATGATTTTAATGACTCTATTTTAATGAGCTCTTCAAAATTTTATTCTTTCTCAAGATTTTTCTTTCTTTCTTTCTCGAAATCCCTCTTTTTCCTCTGCAAAATCTCTTAGTCTTCTCAAGTTCTCTCTTAGGTGTCGTCATCAGAACATTCTGCACGCGCATGCCATTTCAGTAGCGGGCGGGGACCTCTACATTGTCCTACCGCGACTGTACTCTCTAGAGACACTTATCGAAAAGTACCGGGGAAGGTACAATGGAGAGGTAATTTGTTCCAGAACACGAGACAAGACGGGGAGATTAAAAGAGAAAAGGAAGGTTCTATTGATGGCACTTCAAAGATCAGGTTGAGCTCAGTTGTTCATAGGGTCTGACGCTGTTACTCCAACCCGCACTTCAAAAAGCGAATCAAACGCATTCTCTCTTTATAAAAAATTGTTTATTTTACATTGCACGCACTCGGCCTCTCTTCAAAAAAGCCGTTTCCTTATTATTTTTTCTCATCCAGGCATCATTCGTGTCAGTGGAATGATGCCTGGATGGCCCATGCGGGGATGCTTGTTAAAGGCTCCGTCTGGAACAATCAAACAGCAACCGCCCATTTGAGCAGGGGCCTAGAATTTCGAGAAGCGATCAAAAAGTGGAGGGCAAAGTAGAGAGTGATTGAGCAATATGAGATATAAAAACTAGGAAAGCTTGATCATTTATAATCAGCTGTAGTTTTTCAATGATGATACAAGTGCAGGATGTGATGGTAAGTGTTTTCAGTCAATGTCAATCCGCTTCATCATGATGATAGTGAGGCAGATCTGTCTGGGGATCGATTTCTTGCAAAGAGTCGGAATCATCCACAGGTAAGCTTGGTTTATAAGAAGATACGACAGAGTTTTGGACTGGAATCGTCGCTTCCTCGTGCGGGTGAAATTTAAGTGCTAATCTATGCGCTCTCCGCCAAAGCTGTAGTTATGTTTGTTCTGCTCGTATACTTTTTCCCATCGTTCTCTCTCCAAATTTGAAGACTTTTTTGGTCTAAAAACAAGATTTTTATTTAACACGTGTCCGTATCACAAACAGGGTGTTTCTTCAAAACCGCCTAAGAGAGGTGATAAAAAAAACCGCCTAAGAGAGGTGATCAAAAAAAAATAGTCCCGAGGGAGAGGCCGACTTCGGCAAGACTGTGATCGTGGAAAAAACGCGGACGAACAGAGTTTGTGTCAGAAGTCTTTGAATAGCGCATATATTTGCGCAGAGATTTAACTCGCAGGGCGGGATAGAGAATTATTCTTATCACAAATTCTTTGCGTCAACGAACTCGTTCTTTACTTGTTTTGCTCGCCTGTCTATGCTTATTCTTCCATCAGTTTTCTTTTTCTTCTATGGTAGCCCCGCGCCTCTCTGGACAAGTCTGGAATACCTGGGCTTCGATGTTGGTAACCGTTGTTCTTTCTTTCTTTGGCTCGAAACAATGTTGAGATTGTGCAGAGACATCCATCCGGAATACATCTTTCTGACCAGGGGTGGCACAGTCAAACTGGGTCACTTTGGGTCCGCCAGAGCACTCGACTGTGGTGGCCCAAAGTGTCTCACGCCTGTCGGCAAGAAGGAGTTCATGTGCTACGAAAAAGTTGGTCTAAAGTTTGCTTTGCTAAGAACCGTACTTCAACCAAGGTCACTTGCAACTATGGGACAAATTTTTTTGGTGAAGCTTGGAAGGCTCTGAAATAATAAGAAGCGAGCTAGAGGTGGATGGCACAAATGGTTCCATGACTATTCACTCCCGGACAATTCACTCCCGACTCCCGACGACGGACACTTTCACAAAATAAAATTTTTTGGAAGCTCAATGTTTATCAAAAATAAAATGTAAAGTTTTTCTATTCAAAAACTAGCTTCGTGAAAGATATCAAGCGGTGAAGTTGTGTGCACGCTCGCTCCGGAGTGAATTGTCGTAGGAGTGAATTGTCCGGGAGTGAATAGTCGTGATACCGGCACAAATAGAAAAGCTTTTATTATTCTCAACTCCTCCATTCAAAAAATGTTGTTTTTTTATTTTCAAAAGTGCTGGTCTTAAACAGGGGTTAAATAGTCATGACAAATCTTCTGTCGGCGGGCCTCTGTTTTCTAAATCATAAGGGGGGACCCTTATGTGAAAAAAGGTAAGGGGGGACCCTTACGTGAGAAAAATTTTTACCCCTAAGGGGGACCCTTATGTGAAAAAAATTTCCGCCTTCGGCGGGCCTCTGTTTTTCCAAATCGTAAAAGGGAACCTCATGTGACAAAAAAATTTCCGCCTTCGGCGGACCTCTGTTTTTCCAAATCGTAAGGAGGGACCCTTAGGTGAAAAAATTTCCCGCCTTCGACGGGCGTCTGTCTCTTTTTCTTTCACACTAAAAAACCCCTGGTCACAAATGCAAAGATCAATTTATTAGAATTCAATCAATTGTAGTCATAACCAGGCTTCACTGCCTTTAAAATGTGTAACTGAGCATTTGGAGATTTATGAAAAGAGCACATAGAAGATGATAACTTGGTGGCTTGGAGATGACTTGTTTAGTGTCATTTCTGGTGTAGTTGAAAGGAAAGGTTTAATGAAAAAGAAACTATGGAATAGGAATGAGTAGCTAAGGCTTTGCATTGGAAAGTCTTCGTGAAACTCTTGCATCAAAAAATCTGCGGGATTTATGACGATCATCAGGGATGGGCGCGGTAAAAACTAATTTTTGCGATAAACGGTGAAACTTCTTTTCAAAAAACAGATTAACGGTAGAAAATAACTGGTGAGCTTTCACCACACTTGAATATTTCTTGTTTTCTAGTCCATTCTCTCATAAAAATATTTTTCTTAAATTCGAATGTTATTGATTTTGGAATTGTGCGGGAAAAAATAACAACAGAAGAACAACGATTCTAATTCATTGGTCAGGGATTGAATACCATTATGTCAATTGCGTGATGCAGATAGAGAAGTTTCTCTTTTTTTCTGGAGTAAGCCGTGTGCGCGGGTCTGAGACAATAGCACCTGAAGTCAAAAAAGAAGTTCGCTTCCGGAAGAAGTGGAAGGAGAACTAAGATATTGCTTAGCGATGGTTTTTAGCAACGGGAAACGAATAGCTGAGTACTCTGCGCAGAAAGTAAGTGTCCGATTTGCAGTTCGACTTAATTAACAAGTATTCTTTGACCTCGACAGTAGTGCGTTTTTTTGTATCGAGCGTAGTAGGCATGGATATTATGTGGCGTTCCAAATGGGTGTATGTACGTATCCGCCACTCAACCCGAAAAAAATTGAACTCGAGATTTTCCTCTCGGTGGCGGTCGTTGCTATCTTTTCTGCTCCAGCTTGAAGTAACATTTTTTTCAGTGACATTTTCTTTCGACCTAACGAGAAATCAAGACATTTACCTATGCATGTACGTATCCGCCGCATAGGAGTGGCAGTTCACTATATTATACCTGGTAGTAGGGCTTGGCAAAGGTCGGGGCCGCTGCAATTTCTCGAAAATGCCTTCCTCATCTTCTCAATCAAGCTCCGATGTCAAAACCCTCATTGATGCCGTCAATCGCCAAAGTGAGCAAATATCTCAACTACTGACCGCGGTCACTTCCATGATGAACACCTTCTCTTCAATCATTCCACTTCTCTCTAAACTCACGTCACAAACCATGGCTACTCCAAACAACTTGGGAACCTCTTCTCTCAATCTACAGCCAGAATTGGTCGCTTACGACGCCGTAAGGAGAGTTCTCCAGGAAGACAGAACACTTCTTGAAGAGAAGTCGCACAACCTCGTCATCGTTGGCATCCCGGAAGAAGAGAGGGATGAAGACACGGATCAACGAGATGGACAGCTTTTGGACTCACTCGTTAGTGAGCTCAATATTCTGTCACTCACTGATGCACACTCTCAGAACACCATCACTCATCGCCGTTTCGGGAACAAGGAAAGTAAGAAGAGGATTCTGAAAATCCACTTCCCCTCTCCCTCGATCCGTACCGAAGTTCTACGATCATTGCGAGCTCGCCGTCCTGCCGTCTTCCGCAACTTCAAGAGAAGATCTGACGAGAGAAGGGCTTCTGCTGGAGAAGGACTGCAAGAAGATGGCCAAGGACCGGAACGAGCAAGCTGGTGCGATGAAGTGGGGAGTTCGAGGGACAAGGCTGATCCGTTTCTCTCATCCCAGGCCTCTCTACAACTCGAGCAACAATGAAGGGCTGCAGAACGTGACGATTCAACAGCCTAGCAGCCCGGCAATCGTGTCTGCTCCTCCGCCTACGCCTTCTCGGAAGAACGCGAAAATGACGAAGACGATCTCATCGAAGCAGCTCTCCCAGGCAGCTCGCTCATTCAACTGACGGGACAAACAACGGTCAATTTCTATTTCTAGTTTGAATTGTGTTAATTTGAGTTGCTGTGATAAGAATTCTCTTTCTTGTTATTTAGTCAATTTTCGCTCACTGCCTTTCAAGTTAGACATTCTCACTTTTTTCTTAGAGTCTCATAATGTTGACATTCTATGTATAACTGAGAGCTGGGGCTCCCCAGATAGATTACTTGACTCCATGTTAACTAATGGAGGTCTTTATACTGTTCATCGTTGTGATAGGGTTAGTGATTTTCCGGGAGGGGGTGTTTTAGTATTGATTTCTTCCCGTATTACTTCCACGCTCATTTCCTCTCAATCTTTCTCAGCCTATTGTCAAATGATAACATGTGAAATCAAGTGTAAGCCAGTTCCTATCTTGTTGTCGGTAGTGTATAGAAGCCCTTCGTGTGATTTAGAATCGTTTTCCGAATGTCTTTCAGTTCTTAGTGATTCATTCGCTACCTCGTCTTCCCCATTTATCCTATGCGGTGATTTCAATTGCAAAGAGATAGACTGGTCGAATAACAAATTGTATGTTCCTGTGTCAGAATCCCACCCTTCTTCAGTTCTTCTTTCTTTTGCTCTATCAGCTGATCTATTCCAGAAAGTTAGTGAACCAACAAGAGGTTCGAGTCTGCTTGACCTGGTATTCAGTAGTGACCCATTCATCATTTCTTCATGTATTGTTGATCCTCCTCTCCCTACATTAGATCACTGCCTAGTTCGTTTTTCGATTTCATCTGCTTCAGCTCCTAAGAAAAAGCTTTACTATTTAGACTATAAGAAAACAAACTTTGAGCTTGCTGTTTATCTGATTTCATCTTATGATTGGACCCAACTTCTCTCCTTTTCCGCCGACCCTAACATTCTTTATGATACCTTCCTTTCAATAATGCTTGACATTATAGGTCAAACAGTGCCTAGACGTTGTGTTCCATCTAAGAATACTTGTTATTCTCAAGAGATAGTTGCATTGTTGCGTAAATGCCGTAAGCTTTATAAACGTGCTTCCAAAATAGGTTATCGTTCATATTTCAAACACTCAATCAAGTTACGTTATGCTATTCGCAAGTTTCAAGCCAAACAAGAATCTGAGATTGCCTTATCGAAGAACAAAAGGCGATTCTATTCTTTTGTGAATAATAAACTTAAACCATCATCTTCTGTTGGACCTATAAAAGACCCATTGAATGGAATGATAGTTGAGACAGACCTCGAAAATGCCGAAGTACTCGCTAGAATGTTCTCATCCTCTTTCACCGAGAAACCGCATAGGGAAGTGAACAGTCCCATCTCCTACACCGAAGCCACTATTGATTATATAGAGATAACTCCATCGATTGTTTATCATGTCTTGTCTTAGCTCAAAAATGTCAATTCTATGTCCCCTGACCATCTTCCGTACTCATTTTTGAAAGGATCGGCCCAAGCTATAGCTACACCTCTTTCAATTCTCTTCAATAGTTTTCTTCTTCATGGAAATTGTCCTGATATTTGGCGGCAGGCTTTCGTGAAACCGTTGTATAAACGTAAGGGTTCCATACAGGATGCAGCTAACTATAGACCTATTTCGTTGACTTGTTGCTGCAGCAAAGTATTTGAGAGAATATTGAGCACGTCACTGCACACTTACCTCGAGGCCAATACTCTCTTAAGTCCTCACCAACATGGTTTCCGTTCTAGAAAGTCCTGCTCTTCCGCTCTTTTGACTTCCTTGTCTGTTTGGTACAAAGCACTCGATGTAACTTCTTCTGCCTATGTTTCTTGTGTTTTTATCGACTATAGCAAAGCGTTTGATACAGTACCTTTGAACCGTCTAATGCAGAAGTTGTCAGCCTATGGTATATCTGGTTGTCTTTATAAATTCATTTTTTCTTATCTTTCTAACAGGAGTCAGTGTGTAGTTGTTAACGATTCATTCTCTAGTAGTTATTCGGTTAGATGTGGGGTCCCGCAGGGATCTGTGTTGGGTCCATTGCTTTTCTTGCTTTATATAAATGATTTACCCAGTGCTTTACCGAAAGATGTTTATTGCACGTTGTATGCTGACGACGCTAAGCTTTTCACACTTAACAATTCCAGTCTACTGCAGACAGCTTTGGATTCAGTATCTCAGTGGTCTGATGAATGGGGACTTACTATATCGAGCAGTAAGACAATTGCTATGCAAATAGGAAGGGATCATCCAGATGTCAACTTTAATCTCAATTCCTCTCCGATTTCGTTCACTTCATCATTTCGTGATTTAGGAGTAACTATCTCCAACGATCTCTATTTTAAGGAACATGTTAATCATATCTGTAATAAGGCTTTTTCTATTTCTTATCTCATTCTGAGATCTTTTCGTACAAAAAATGTTGCAATTCTCATGAAGCTATTTTGTACTTACGTTAGACCTATCCTGGAGTACTCCAGTGAAGTCTGGAATACTATTGACTTAACGCTAAGTAAGAAAGTAGAGTCTGTCCAAAGAAGATTTACTAAGCGTATTTTTAATAGAGCAGGAATTAGTTTATCTTACGAAGGAAGACTGAATTGGCTTGGCTGTGAAAGTCTTCAAAGACGCAGACTTATTAACGATGTGTTCACTTTGCATAGAATAGTGTTTAAAAGATTAGATATCACTTGCCCAGATTTCTTACCAATGTCTCACTGTACTAGGACTAGAGGACATCATTGGAAGCTTTTGTTGCCTTTGTGCCGCACAAACCGATACAAGAAATTCTTCACAAATAGAGTTGTGAATGATTGGAATTCTCTTCCTTCTTATTTTTTCAATATGAATGCATTGTCAGCTAAGAAGTTTCTATTCCAGTTCTTAAATTAGAATCCTGATCATTTATTGGCTGTTGTTCATTTTAAAATATTGATTACCATGTTGTAATCTCTCACCATCCGTTGTATGTCTGAACCATTACAACTGGAATAAAGAATAAAGAATTCTTCTTCACGAGGAAAGTTGACGAAGGGGTTAGACGAATCATCCGGAGCCACTTATCTTTATTCTTCTTCTTCTTCTGATGTGACAAGTGAAATTACTGCCAGTTCTTCCGTTTTTCGTAGTAGAATATGGATTTTGGCTCCATATTCAAACACTGTGTCTTTGAAACGGATATCGAGCATTGTAGCAATGATAAGTGTTTCGCAGTCTTGATAAATCATTATTCAATTTTTGAGGCCGTTATTGATAGATCGTCGCACCTCACGAAGAGGACCATCTTTATCGAGCTCTTTAGCTAGAACGCAGCATAGTGGGAGTATTGTGAAAATAGAAGCAAGTCGACGAATGTAGTCGACATCGATCATTTTCTGTATGAGAGACTAGTTAGCATCAATGAGTGTTGGCGACGAAGAGGAGGGACCGGGTGGGTCGAGTAGCAGTTCCTCTATGGCTCCACGGTTATCATGAAACGCTGAAGCATGCTGTACATGCTACTCCAACGGACATCCATATTCTTGATAAGTTACTTCTGAGGAAGGTCGCAAAGGCGCTGACAATCCTCGAATGTCTCTTTAGCCACAGATGGCTTCTTAGCTTGCAGAAAAATCAATTTGAGAGGAATAAGTGCTGAATCGAATGTTTCATTTATAAAAAAAAGCTATATTTAAAAAAAAAGATGCATTGAAATGAATGCCGAAATAAAATTGAATTACATCTCGTTTTATAACGCTCTTTCACCGTATAGTGCGTTATGGATTCACCGAATGTTCTCGTTATGGACCTCTCGATTTGTTTTTTTTTTCTTTTCTATTTTTTTGAGATTTTACCGTATTTTACCGGTAAATGACCTCAAAAATGGTGAACGGTAAAACGGTAAATTTACCGCAAAAATGACGGTAAACGGTGAAATGCGGTAAACGGTAAACGGCAATCCTTGGTGATGATCTTTAATATTAGATGGTTGGTAGAAAAGAAGAGCGAAAAAACGATTACTCTTAGACTTGGCAAACTGAATTGATTCTTTCAAAGTTGCACACTTAAAAACATCAAAACATAAGTAGTTTTTCATAATTTAAAACACAATTTCGATGAAATTGCCGTACCCGATTGAAAAGCCAAATTCCAGTTTTCACTTATTAAAAAAATTGCATTCATATTTCACAAAACTACTAAAGACATACTGCTTAGCAAACCTCGTATAGAAAATATTATGTTCAGCAATTCAATTTGTTCACGGCGGAATCTCGTGAAGAATGTTTGGAGTACGGTAGTGCGGCTGATATATGGTCTCTTGGTGTCATCGTTCTGCGGATGATTTCTTACTTCCCAAACGAGAAGTGAGCTTCACTTTTTCGTATTCGATCGGTTGTAATTTATTTATTTATTTATTACATGTTGTTCATATAATATACAATGATAGTACACAAACATCATGTGGGTTATAGTGATTCCAACAAGTTGGAAGATAATAAGCATTAAAGTAACAAACCAAACATTAGATCATAAACATTACAACTGGACACATGAACACATTGAGCGGAACAATATTATAGATACTAAACACTTGAATTTAATTCAGTAAACAGACGAGCAGATCTTATTGCGAATGAATTTATACGACAAATTGTTTTCGGGGCACGAAAATGTAATTTGAAGTTAGATCCACGTGTCGCGGATTGTCTTAAATTATAGAAATGGGGTTTTCTGTCTGAAAGAGTTGTTTTTCCCCTATTAGTTTTAAAAGTAAACTCAAATCGTTCGATTCTCTTATGCTTTCCAATGAAAGAAGGCCTAATTTTTTGTTTCTAATTTGACTGTTTGGCATGTTTATGTAATCAGTACCAAAGCAGCGATAGAAAACTCGGCGAGTGAAAAAGTTTTGGACGTTTTCCAATTTTCTAATATCTTTAACGAAATGGGGGGAATAGACAGTGGTACAATGTTGAAGAATAGATTTAATATAAATGTTATAGGCATCAATGAGCACTTTCGTGCTCTTACTTTTGAGAACTTTTAGAATGAGGTTGGATCCGTTCAATGAGTAAGGATAACGAGGGGGTTTTTGTGGGCCTATTCTTAAAACTTTACATTTTACAGAAAACGGTAATTGCCAAGCTTTTGACCAATCAAGAACAGAATCTATAGCGTTTTGCAAAGGAGTATGAGAGTCATTAAAAGACAAGTGCTTATATACTTTCATATCGTCGGCAAAGACCTTTATTTTACAAGAAGAAGAGGAAATTTTAGAAACAATATCTGAAGTGAAAATGATGAAAAGTAATGGGCCGAGAACACTGCCCTGGGGGACTCCACTGCTCACAGTGAAGCTATCGGAAAGTGCGTCTCTAACCCTAACTTGATAGGTTCTGTTACTTAAGTATTCTTCTATCCAAGAAACTATCTTAATTGGAAATTGATATTCTTTCAGTTTATGGATAAGTTTAATATGAGAAACTTTATCAAAAGCCTTTTCAAAATCGAAGTAAATTATATCTGTAAATTTCTTCTTATCAATCTCTGTTGTACATTCGTCTAGAAATAAGAGCATAAGTTGTTCTATGGATCTCTTGCGACGGAAGCCATACTGGTCATCATGAAGAATATCATTTCTTTTACAGTGATTATCAATTTCTTTAAATAAAACTTTTTCGAATATACGACAGAAGAGAGAAGTTATACTAATTGGGCGATAATTAGATGGGCTGTTGAAAGGGGGCTTCTTTTTGACTGGAGTCACTATAGAGTGTTTCCATCTTTGGGGGATCTGAGCCTTCTGGTAGGACTCGTTATATATGATTTCAAGAGGGATGGATAAAGGTACGGCAATCTTTTTTATAAAGAGCATGTTTAAATTATCTGGAGTACTACAAGAGGAGATTGGATACTTTTCAATTAGATCACAGATTTCATGACGTTTAAATAATGGTGTTTCTGGATCCAATATTGTTTTGATAGGAGAGGGTTCAAAAGGAGGAAGTATTCCATTATCTTTAGTAAAACATTTCTGAAATGTTCTAGCAAGAAGATTAGCTTTTTCTAAATCTTTAGTCATAGTAATACCAATCTCATCTAGTAATATATCAACACCATTCTGCTTCTCTGTGGTGTTTGTTCTAATGAATTTGAAAAACAAGTTTTTGTTCTTGCTATTCACAATAAATTTTTCAAGGCTACCATTAAATTTATCTACATACTTCTTGCACTTTTTACTAGCTCTAACATATAACTCATAATCGGCAACAAGTTCACTAGAGAGGTATTTGTTCCACAAGTGAAAGCGTTTACGCTTAGCTCTTTCTATATGAGAGGGAAGAGGAGCGTGAGTTGATAGACTCACCTTCTCTAGAGGAGCAAATTCTGTCACACAACTGTCTAATACCAATAATAGCAATTCATACTTGCTATTGGTATCATCGCTTAGACTTAAAATGGAAGTCCATTCTAAGTTAGATAAGAAACAGAGTAAAACTTCGTAGTTTATTTTATTGAAATTGAGTCTATAAGAATATAAGGGAAACTCATAGAATAAGGACAACTCAAATGTTATTGACTCGTGGTCAGAAGAACTAAAAGATGGGGTTACAAGTGAGTTTTTTACCACTTTGGGACTATTAGACAGGAGAAGATCAAGAATATTTATACCTCTTGTGGGTCTTTTTATGTACTGGGTCATTTTAGTAGTCGCACAGAAATCAAGGAAATTTTTGGAGTAGTTTGTTAGAGAAGTAATTGGAGTAGAAGTCCAGTTAATATCTGGAAGATTGAAATCACCTATAATAACACACGGATGATTACAAGTCACAAGGTCACTTAGGAGTTTGATCAAGTTATTGCTGCCTTGTGCATCAATATGAGGAACACAATAAACAACGACGAATCTGATTATGTGGGACTTGATATCGATGTCAATCGCTAATACTTCATAGGAGTTTTTAATAGTCTGGGATAGAATGACTTCATGGGAAAGGGTTGAGGCTATGAAGAACAAAACTCCCCCACCACTAGTTTGTCCCTCTCTATCACATCTACAAATGGAGTATTGAGAGGAGAACGATGAGAGGAGGAAAGAGTCGGGAAATGAGTTGGAAAGCCACGTTTCACACATCGCAATAACAGAGAATTTCTCAGAGAGTAGAAGTTGCAAGTCTCCTATCTTGTTAACTAAAGAACGAACGTTGGCAAAATAACATTTAAAATTATGAGCAAGCGACCGGAGATCATTACTTAGTTTTATTGAAATGGAGATCGGTTAACATGAGAATGACGAAAGTTAGATTGAGAATTGAGTTGGACATAACGTCTAGGTGGGTGGCGGATAGTTTGGGCCATAAGTGGTTGAGGAGAAGATGGGAGACGAGGGGAAATGAAGTTAGGGATGAAAGGTTTGGGTTTGGAATTGTCTTTTCGCCAGGTGAGGATGGCTCTTTCATATGCGCGCTCGCATCTGGTCTGGGAATGTCTTACAAAAAGGTTGTGGTTTCTGAGCAGAAAACTCTTTGAGAGTACTGCCTGTTGAAAATCCACAGTTGGCATAACGATTTTCAGGGGTCTGGGATTGGAGTTACGGGGGTTGAAGGGGATATGAGATGGCATGCGATAAACTTTCTCGGGAATGGCCTGGACATCCAGGTCATTGAGGATTCTGCGAACATTCAGGAGGTCTTGGTCGGCACGTGCAGCAGCAGAAGGCGAAGGAGATTCCGGGAGGCGGAAGAGGACAAGAGAGCGATAGCGTTCTCGGCGATCAGCTATTTCAGATGGGGATTCGAAGTATCGGAACGATGGGTCAGAGATTGGAGGGGGCTTAGAAGCAGGAGTAAAATGAATCATAGGAGAAGAATTCTGGACATTCGAAGATATGACATTGTTTTGAGAAGTAATCTTCTCGACGGTAAGAGTAAGAGTTTCAAGAGTATCTTTGAGTGAAGAAATGGATTTGGTCTGTTCTTCAATTATAGACTGGTACTCAATACACCTCTGCTCCAATGCTTCGTTGCGATGTAGAACTGCTTTCATCATCTGGTGGAGTTCTTCGAATGAGTCGGATGTTCCCACATCGGCCCTTCTTCTCGTCGATCGTAATCTGTTAAAGAGAGAACCAAGCGGGGATGATTGAATATTTTCTGCAGAAGAAGATATACTGAAGATCCCAAATACAACGAGTCTTACTAACTTTATGAGGTGCCAAGTTTAGAGAATAGCCTTGGCACCAGGCGTTCCGTTAGTCCAGCTTCGAAGATTCAGTCGATGAGGAGCTCGCAGTTGTTAATCATTCATCACTTATGCCGCGTTGAGAAGAAGACGAAAGGGGGAAATGACTTTATTCGCTTGGGGAACTTTGTTCACAGAGAGAGAAAACGAAACTCGACCGCTCAGTGTGAAGAAAAGGAAAGGAATGTAATGTGGTGTTTTGTAAATCAAAGAGATTTTAACCGATCAGAAAATGTCTATTTTGGTTTCCCTAGCCCTTTTCTCCCCTTTTAGGCTCCTCTCGGTAAACAACAAGCACTGTTTTTATTCTTCTCAGAAATGTTCGTGGAATTTTTAAAATATAGAAATACATTGTTCAACGTGACGTCAATTCTTGAAGTTATTTATGAGATTGATACTATTCAAGAATTGTTACGGGACATCCTTTGGTAGGTAGAAGTTCTGGTTGGAAAAGAACAACAAGGACATTTTAGAGAATAAGGCCAACTATGTAGGAGATTAGCCAATCAGGGGTTGAATAGTAATAGTGACCGGATCGGTCCCGTCGGCGGATACATGTACACACACTATTGACAAAAAAATCTCTTTCTTTTCTTACCTTTTTCTTCATCCCCTCTTCTTTTTTCTTCCAAACTTTGAGCGGCGGAAACATGTAAACCCTAATTGGGCGGCTCCATTTAACCTCTGTAGCCAATCGACAAAATGGATAAGTGCGATCTAAAAGGCGCGCTCCGGCGACACAAACGCTCAGAAGATTAGCCATTCGGTTCATTCCAGGTGGCATAGACTACCGGTGGACTTTGCTATCACAATGCACGAGGAGAACATGCCCTTCAAATGGATGATCGCCGAGATGATGGTGAACTCTCTTCCTCTGGGGCAGACGAGTTATAGATGGCGAGCTGAGCCTCCCTCGGAAATGGCGCATACAAAACTTGTCTTGCGGTTTATAACGAGTTCTAGGAACCTCTTCTCTTCCTCCAGAACGATTTCTGGGAACCTTCTCTCACTTTGAAATTGGCTCCAAAGAAACTAGTCAACCTTTCTAGTTATAACTACAAGTAATTGTTTTTGCGTCTCTTGTAACCTGAAGTTATATCGCATTACTAGAGGGATGACTGATTGATCTCCTAGAAGAGTAAAATGGTCAAAAAAGATTTTTGAATGTTCAAGAAAATTTTTCTCAGCAATTGCGTGTGCGACTCGCGAAATGTGGTGGATCGGAAGATCTCCGAAACTGGTTGTCGGACAGGTTACTATTTTTCCCTCTGAAAAATAGTTTTGAGCCTAGAGAGAGATAGAAAAAGACAGATAAATCGAGAGAGAGAGAGAGAGAGAGAGAGAGAGAGAGAGAGAGAGAGAGAGAAAGAGATGAAGGGACTACGAAAAAGTAAAACTTATGTTTACATTATACATGACTACGTAAGTGATATTGTATTTTTTGTTGGATGGTAAAATTTTTTCATTCATGCTTATAGCGGTCTTACTGACTCCAACCTTGGTATGCCTTTGTTGAGATTGCTAACAATGGATCCATCAAGGAGGGCGACGGCAGCTGAACTCCTTGAGACTGGGCCCGTCAAGCGAATCTGTCATGATGTTCGTACTTGCTGCTTCCTGCCGACAAGTCAATCTCTCTCTCTCTCTCTCTCTCTCTCTCTATATATATATATATATATATATATATATATATATATATATATATATATATATATATATATATATATCCTCTCTTTCTCTCTGAAGCTGGTACAAGATTTGTTTTATCTATTCCTCTCATCAGTTAAGGCAAGAGAAGACTGTTTGAAACAACTTGATTAGCGCCTTACCGAGAAAATCTGTTCGGGACCAGAGTGCATGCGGTTCGAAAACTTTATTTGGTGGTCTACATGGGCTCATTTTCAATATCCGAGAAATGTGGCCTCAAATTTAGTGTCTCAGAGCGTGGAGAAAGACAAGTCTTACTTGGCGAAGCATCTTATTCTCAATCTGGACTGGTCGAATAGACTAAAGCTGGAGATGGACAGACCCAATTATGATGCGCTCGAATCGGTCAGTCTTGTTATTAGTTCGAGTCATAGGTCATATGTGTTGAAAGCTTCTTCACCGTCTCGCCCTTCCCTTGTTCCCCACGTCTTCAGATTTCTAGAGCCGGTTACCAGTCATTTGTATTTTCACTATTCTATCTCCCCCATTACTCCCATCGCCTGATCTGGCAGTTCCATGTATTGTTTTACAAGTGCTGTTTACCACCAGGTTGTTTAGTACCATCTGCGCGAAAACGTGTTGATCAAAAAGACTAATCGTGATGGAACTTGAGCAGCTTTGTGCAATGCACTTGATGCTATTCCACTAAAGATATATAACGTCACGCATGGAAGAGAAGAGAGACCGATCGCGTGTCTTGAAAACCGAAGAGAAATGTTATACAAACAGGGAAACGTTTCTTTTGCTAAGGAGACCGCATGGATGAAAGAGAAAGAGACCGCATGGATGAAAGAGAAAGAGACCGCATGGATGAAAGAGAAAGAGACCGCATGGATGAAAGAGAAAGAGACCGCATGGATGAAAGAGAAAGAGACCGCATGGATGAAAGAGAAAGAGACCGCATGGATGAAAGAGAAAGAGACCGCATGGATGAAAGAGAAAGAGACCGCATGGATGGAAGAGAAAGAGACCGCATGGATGAGCTCATGCATTTTAACCACAGCGCAAGTTATACACAAATCCCGTTTACCATGGATTGGGTATTAAATGTTTTACCTGACATCGAGAATAAAGCGTTTGAATTGAATTAAATTGAACATAAATCTTCCTTTTTTAGCTGTTAAACTCTATTTTCAATGATTTTATAAATTTTTCTGTTCCAAGAATTTTCGCTCACCAAAATCCAATATTTCAGAAAGATATTCCTGCGGACTTTTATTGGGACGACTTCGAGTCATGGAAGATTCTGGAGATAACAGAGTTTGGCTATAAAATCACAGTAGAAGAGGAGACGTTGGAGGAGCAGAAAAGAAAAACCTTCATACAGTAAGCCAATCCGGGTAACCTAGCTCTTTCCTCCCGGGCTGTCATCTAGTATCTTCTTCTTCTTCCTCGCGCTTGTTCCCGCCTCGCGGCAGGGTACGCGCTCCCCTGAGATGCAGGACAGACCTATCCTGGTAGAACCAGTGGCTGCCTGCTATATCACTGCTAGTGTGATTAGCAGCAGTGGGGAGAGTCAGATTCGTGCATGAGCACTACACACATTTCTTAACCCCCTTGGTTTGGGTGGATCTGTCCGGGGTGGGAGTCGAACTCGAGACTCTTCGCACAATGGTCTATCACACTACCACTATGCCACGCCCGGGCCATCTAGTATACATAACCTAAACTTGTCAACTCTCCAACACATGCGAACAGTGGGATAGAGTGATGAGAAGGAGAGAGCAGAAGTGAAATAGAGAGAGAGAGAGTCAAGATCTCGATGAAGAAGAGAAAGCGAAAAGATTGGAAAAATGTACGGCAATTATCAGTATACGGGATGGACTCCAACTCAAACGCCCTCCTCTTGCCAAGGGCGTTACAGCCGAGAACAAATTGATAGCAGATGCGAAAATGTATAAGCAAACCTCAATGTGCTTCTATTGTGCGGGAAGAAGAAAGGGTTGACCATAACCCCGGAAAGATCGAACCAAACCAAGGGGGGTTGATGAATGTAAGTAGTGCTTACCAGAATCTGGCTCTTCACACTGCTGCTATACATGCTATCAGTAACCCCGGTATCAGTCACTGTTGGTAACAGAAGCGCGTAGAGCGCGTGACCTCCAGTAGAGCAGAAATAAGCGCGAGAAAGATTATTATTAAGAAGTAATTATTTTTCTTAAAGGGGAAGCTTCATCTTTTCTCGTGCTCATGAGCTTCTGGCCGCACTCATGAAGGAAGTGCACACAGGCGCCGTCTCCTTCATCGATCTGCTCACTCTCGACCACCAGATCCACAAGTGCGCCTTCGTCGCGTTGCGCGCACGCCTTCTCAAAAAGTCCTTGACACATTCCAAACCAGGTGAGGAAATGTTGCTCGGCCTCAGACAATTAGTTCACCGAATTGAGGCTTTTATATAAAAGTTACTAATCTTGCGGTATTGCGAGCTCTGTTGAATCAAAAGGTTTATAAATGAAAAATCTATAAAAAGGATTTTTTGAACTCTTTCGTTGAACTGAATAAGTGTATGGCTCAGAATTTTAACCTGAAATTTCCGAAGTCCTCAAAATTTGACGACTTTGTAAGATGCCGGATTCATAGTAGTCAAAACGGCCAGAGTGTTCCCCTAACCCGCGCTGTGAGTGCAATCTGTGCTTTTTCAACACAAAAAACTAGTGATAAAGGATGTCTGTTTTTTGGTGACATTTTCTTTTTCCTCCACACGTAATCTAATCTTTCTTTTTCCTCATCACACGTAATCTAATCTTTCTTTTTCCTCATCACACGTAATCTAATCTTTCTTTTTCCTCATCACACGTAATCTAATCTTTCTTTTTCCTCATCACACGTAATCTAATCTTTCTTTTTCCTCATCACACGTAATCTAATCTTTCTTTTTCCTCATCACACGTAATCTAATCTTTCTTTTTCCTCATCACACGTAATCTAATCTTTCTTTTTCCCCTCATCACACGTAATCTAATCTTTCTTTTTCCTCATCACACGTAATCTAATCTTTCTTTTTCCTCATCACACGTAATCTAATCTTTCTTTTTCCTCATCACACGTAATCTAATCTTTCTTTTTCCTCATCACACGTAATCTAATCTTTCTTTTTCCTCATCACACGTAATCTAATCTTTCTTTTTCCTCATCACACGTAATCTAATCTTCCTCATCACACGTAATCTAATCTTTCTTTTTCCTCATCACACGTAATCTAATCTTCCTCATCACACGTAATCTAATCTTTCTTTTTCCTCATCACACGTAATCTAATCTTTCTTTTTCCTCATCACACGTAATCTAATCTTTCTTTTTCCTCATCACACGTAATCTAATCTTTCTTTTTCCTCATCACACGTAATCTAATCTTCCTCATCACACGTAATCTAATCTTTCTTTTTCCTCATCACACGTAATCTAATCTTTCTTTTTCCTCATCACACGTAATCTAATCTTTCTTTTTCCTCATCACACGTAATCTAATCTTCCTCATCACACGTAATCTAATCTTTCTTTTTCCTCATCACACGTAATCTAATCTTTCTTTTTCCTCATCACACGTAATCTAATCTTTCTTCTTCCTCATCACACGTAATCTAATCTTTCTTTTTCCTCATCACACGTAATCTAATCTTTCTTTTTCCTCATCACACGTAATCTAATCTTTCTTTTTCCTCATCACACGTAATCTAATCTTTCTTTTTCCTCATCACACGTAATCTAATCTTTCTTTTTCCTCATCACACGTAATCTAATCTTTCTTTTTCCTCATCACACGTAATCTAATATTTCTTTTTCCTCATCACACGTAATCTAATCTTTCTTCTTCCTCATCACACGTAATCTAATCTTTCTTTTTCCTCATCACACGTAATCTAATCTTTCTTTTTCCTCATCACACGTAATCTAATCTTTCTTTTTCCTCATCACACGTAATCTAATCTTTCTTTTTCCTCATCACACGTAATCTAATCTTTCTTTTTCCTCATCACACGTAATCTAATCTTTCTTTTTCCTCATCACACGTAATCTAATCTTTCTTTTTCCTCATCACACGTAATCTAATCTTTCTTTTTCCTCATCACACGTAATCTAATCTTTCTTTTTCCTCATCACACGTAATCTAATCTTTCTTTTTCCTCATCACACGTAATCTAATCTTTCTTTTTCCTCATCACACGTAATCTAATCTTTCTTTTTCCTCATCACACGTAATCTAATCTTTCTTTTTCCTCATCACACGTAATCTAATCTTCCTCATCACACGTAATCTAATCTTTCTTTTTCCTCATCACACGTAATCTAATCTTTCTTTTTCCTCATCACACGTAATCTAATCTTTCTTTTTCCTCATCACACGTAATCTAATCTTTTTTTTCCTCATCACACGTAATCTAATCTTTCTTTTTCCTCATCACACGTAATCTAATCTTTCTTTTTCCTCATCACACGTAATCTAATCTTCCTCATCACACGTAATCTAATCTTCCTCATCACACGTAATCTAATCTTTCTTTTTCCTCATCACACGTAATCTAATCTTTCTTTTTCCTCATCACACGTAATCTAATCTTTCTTTTTCCTCATCACACGTAATCTAATCTTTCTTTTTCCTCATCACACGTAATCTAATCTTTCTTTTTCCTCATCACACGTAATCTAATCTTCCTCATCACACGTAATCTAATCTTCCTCATCACACGTAATCTAATCTTTCTTTTTCCTCATCACACGTAATCTAATCTTTCTTTTTCCTCATCACACGTAATCTAATCTTTCTTTTTCCTCATCACACGTAATCTAATCTTCCTCATCACACGTAATCTAATCTTCCTCATCACACGTAATCTAATCTTTCTTTTTCCTCATCACACGTAATCTAATCTTCCTCATCACACGTAATCTAATCTTCCTCATCACACGTAATCTAATCTTCCTCATCACACGTAATCTAATCTTCCTCATCACACGTAATCTAATCTTCCTCATCACACGTAATCTAATCTTCCTCATCACACGTAATCTAATCTTCCTCATCACACGTAATCTAATCTTCCTCATCACACGTAATCTAATCTTCCTCATCACACGTAATCTAATCTTCCTCATCACACGTAATCTAATCTTCCTCATCACACGTAATCTAATCTTCCTCATCACACGTAATCTAATCTTCCTCATCACACGTAATCTAATCTTCCTCATCACACGTAATCTAATCTTCCTCATCACACGTAATCTAATCTATCTCATCACACGTAATCTAATCTTCCTCATCACACGTAATCTAATCTTCCTCATCACACGTAATCTAATCTTCCTCATCACACGTAATCTAATCTTCCTCATCACACGTAATCTAATCTTCCTCATCACACGTAATCTAATCTTCCTCATCACACGTAATCTAATCTTCCTCATCACACGTAATCTAATCTTCCTCATCACACGTAATCTAATCTATCTCATCACACGTAATCTAATCTTCCTCATCACACGTAATCTAATCTTCCTCATCACACGTAATCTAATCTTCCTCATCACACGTAATCTAATCTTCCTCATCACACGTAATCTAATCTTCCTCATCACACGTAATCTAATCTTCCTCATCACACGTAATCTAATCTTCCTCATCACACGTAATCTAATCTTCCTCATCACACGTAATCTAATCTTCCTCATCACACGTAATCTAATCTTCCTCATCACACGTAATCTAATCTTCCTCATCACACGTAATCTAATCTTCCTCATCACACGTAATCTAATCTTCCTCATCACACGTAATCTAATCTTCCTCATCACACGTAATCTAATCTTCCTCATCACACGTAATCTAATCTTCCTCATCACACGTAATCTAATCTTCCTCATCACACGTAATCTAATCTTCCTCATCACACGTAATCTAATCTTCCTCATCACACGTAATCTAATCTTCCTCATCACACGTAATCTAATCTTCCTCATCACACGTAATCTAATCTTCCTCATCACACGTAATCTAATCTTCCTCATCACACGTAATCTAATCTTCCTCATCACACGTAATCTAATCTTCCTCATCACACGTAATCTAATCTTCCTCATCACACGTAATCTAATCTTCCTCATCACACGTAATCTAATCTTCCTCATCACACGTAATCTAATCTTCCTCATCACACGTAATCTAATCTCCAAACTCTGTCGTTGCCCCATGAATTTGTTTTTTGTTCTACACAATTCGTTTGCGGAGTGTAGGAAAAAGACTTGAACCAACTAATGTCGGCCTCGGAAGACAACAAGATGAATTGTCTTTCAGAAGCCAGCTTCTCCCTGCCCGATACACTATCAGCTAGCAAGAGAACTGCTCTGGTCAGCGTACACATTGTGGCTATTAGAGAGTAAACAGCAGACAATGAGGATAGAAATAGAAATAATCGATTGTCTTTATATCGATTGAACACTATTTCATCTCTTTGTGTTTTCCTGAATGAAAAATTTGTTGTATTTGTTTCAATCTTTTTTCTCTATTCACATCAAAAAAGTAGACGAGTTTTCAACATTAACTATGTTTTCAGCTAAAAGTCATGTCTATTTTTCAATAGATTGGAGAAATTGCTTGATACTTGAGAGATATGAAGCAGCCTTCATGACAGAACAGGTCTTAATTTTTTAAATCGTCTTTTCAAGCACATGCTGGCGGTGCTTTATTAGTTACCAATTGAACAGCTGCGTGAAGCCTCGCTCAGTTAACTTCATTTTTGCTTACTTTGCTGAGGATATTATACGGTTGTGCTTATCCATCTCTTCTAATTCTATGTATAATATCAGCCTCTGCATGTTACGTAAATCATAGGAATCTGTTTGTACTCTACAAATCTTCCCTTTACCTGGTTCGTATGTAAGCCAATTTTCCAGCATTTCACGGAAAAATAAATGTGCAAGGTTGGACGTATTCCGAAACTACAGTATGCAAATCTTTTGACATGCAAATCGTGGTGAGAGAACAATCTTTCGAATAGAAGCAGTTAAATCTTTAGACGAAACACTAGTGCACCAGCACTAAAACTTACACTAGTGCACTAGCGCTAAAATACTTTACGATATAACACGTCAACATAAATTGAATTAGTTTTTTTGTTGCTATTATTCCTCTCAACTAAAAAACTGCGCATGTTCTGAGCGATGAAGCGATTTAGAACAAAATTTATCACATGTAAAGCCTCTATACTTCTCGGTTACGGGAATACACCCTCTATAACCTTCACTTATTACTCCAGATGTGATGAGGCTTGATAGCCTTTAAACGATGCCTGCCACGCGGATTCAAAGAATGTTTATCTGAGCAATTTTATTAACAAACACCAAAGCAACCAACGAACAAACTACTAGAAGAGAAAGGAGAAGGGCAAGAAGAGCATTCAACAACTAATTAATTAGAAGTTATTCAACTTAAATTAGAAGTTGTTCAACTTAGCTGTGCGACTGGAATTTAATCAGTGAACGGAACCTAGAAACCTTTGATAATGCCGACGACTTCTCTGTTTCGATCGACATGGACGAGTTCTTCTGTTTTAATCACGAGGACGAGCGGGAGAGTTGGGGACAGCGTACCTCAAACTTGTGTAATTAAACCTGTGTTCTATTGTATAGGTTAAATTCCGAGCCGCACGACAATTGATAAACGCGAATTGTCCTAGACATACTCGAAAAACTATGGTTTAGGAAATAATAGTATTTTTAAACTAGAACACTGAGTTTCTCAAGGCAACTCTAGAATACTAAGAGTCTGTAAAGACAAGGCTAGAATTTCTATTCTCACTTAAAATACTGAGATTCTCTTAGTACTGTGAGATGGTTGACCTATTATATAATACATCATCGTCCTATATTATTAATCACGTAGGACGAGGAGATATGAAAGCCCCACCCATATGACCACTATATAAGCCAGGTTATTGGGCGGAGCCAGAGAGAAGAGAGGAGAGGAGGGGACGATGAGACCTATGGGACGGACGCCCGGGAGTCCGTAGGGATCTGTTATATGATGTGATCTTATAATGTAATTGATATGTATGATATGTATTGTTCCTTTCGCCATTCTACTTTTGTAAGATAAACCACAATGAAAAGTGTTCGTCTCCGGGGACATATTCAGGGGCAAGCACGCATCCTTCACTGGTAACAGCGAGTGGTTTAGACGAACACCCCCCTCCTCTCCTCTCTTCTCTCTGGCTTCGCCCAATATCCTGGCTTATATAGTGGTCATGTGGGCGGGGCTTTCATATCTCCTGCGTGATTAATAATATAGGACGATGATGTATTATAATGATTCAAGAAGTCCAATAACTAGAGACTCAGCTGATTTACATTCAAGGGTAACATGGTCATCACACGATAGCTTACCATTTACGGACACACCTAAGTCTTTAATTACGCGAGAAGAGGGCAGGGGATCACCATCCAGCAAATAAATATAATTAGTTGTTTGGTTACCTAAATGCGTCACTGTAGACTTGGATGAGCAGAGTTTTAGGTTCTACTTTTGACATCAACAACTGATCTTGTGTAATGCTAGTTGAAGGTCATCGGATCTAGCAGGAACTGAGTGTTTCTGCTGCTTGAATTTATTAGCACAATACGAATAGAAAAGTCGAGAATTTTTTATTTTTAGATACAATATGAGATTCTCTACCCGTTTCGAAATGATATAATTCAACAGACAAAAATTTTTTTTGAGACGTGAACAGTATGCAGAATAATAGGGTGCTCTCTTCGAGGCTTCTTGTAGTTTAAAGAATATGAATCTTCTTAGGGCCTTAAAAATTTTATGCACAGTGCGAGTAGCGTATTCACATAAGTAGGGCATTGATCACGGCCTTCTTAAATATCATTGCATCATTGGCTTCTCTTTTCTTTCCTTTCTCTTTCCTTTTCTTTAAACTTTTTTTTTGAAAGGCAGCCAGGCGTTGAAAGAAATTCGGTTGGGTGGCGTAACCATGCGGAACATGGGTACCAAGAAGACAGACTCGAGACATGAATGTAATTCAGAAAAAAAAACACCACGCCTTAAAACTTGCCTGTGCACTCTCACTAACCTGACGAGTCTGCCGTCCTCGCTTCTCACTTCAATTGACGTTTCAATTGGGAAACCATATATTTACTAACCGGAACATTCTCCTTCGGTCGGTTCTATTCGGACGGGTGCTGTGCCGCATCTTCAGCCATTGCTGGGTATTTCTCTTCGACCGGGAAACTACGTCGACGGGGCTTCGGTGCCCTCGGGACACTTCTGAATTGAACCTTTTCTCTTATTCCTTAAAACTGACCGGTTAATCTCAACTCGCGGTACTTCGGTCCGATTTCCATCGACGGGGTCACTTCTCTGATGGGAGGCCCGTGCCGTCGTGCTGACTAGAGCTCTGCTGGCTCTTCTGCTGCTTCCTTTAACAAGCATATTCCTACTTTTCCCCCGGGAGACCGGTGATCAGTCGGTCTCCCTTTTTTGTGTTTTAAAAAAATTATTTTTATTAATAGGGTTGTTTGTTAAACATATTAATAACATCATAGCATTGAATGAATTAAACATATTAACGAAAAGGAAAAGAGAAATACAACGGAGCAGTAATCAAATGAGACTTCAGAGTATGAATTGAGCATATTAAAGAAAAAGAAAAGAGAAAATAATAGAGAGAGAAACATAAAGAGAGAGCGGAGAAAGATGCTTTGACAGTTTGTGCTATCACATGTTTGCTACCACTAGAATTGATCTTGAGCATATGTTGCTTTCGTTCCTCATCTTTCTCGCTGTATCTTATCATTTCAGAGCAAAAGCAAAAAGATGCAAATAAAAACAAAGAAGAGTGAGAGCAGTCTAAAAGAGAGAAAGTTAAAAAGGTTGTATCCACTTTGCTCTGTTCCACTTTGCTCCGTTCCACTTTGCTCCGTTCCACTTTGCCCCATTCCACTTTGCTCCGTTTCCACTTTGCTCCGTTTCCACTTTGCTCTGTTCCACTTTGCTCCGTTTCCACTTTGCTCCGTTTCCACTTTGCTCCGTTCCACTTTGCTCTGTTCCACTTTGCTCTGTTCCACTTTGCTCTGTTCCCCTTTGCTCCGTTCCACTTTGCTCCGTTCCACAAACTTCGTACCCACGTTAAAACGACACTTTGCACCCCGAAACTTCGTACCCACGTTAAAACGACACTTTGCACCCCGAAACTTCGTACCCACGTTAATACGACACTTTGCACCCCGAAACTTCGTACCCACGTTAATACGACACTTTGCACCCCAAAACATCGTACCTACGTTAATACGACACTTTGCACCCCGAAACTCCGTACCCACGTTAATACGACACTTTGAACCCCGAAACTTCATACACACGTTAAGACGACACTTTGCACCCCAAAACTTCGTACCCACGTTAATACGACACTTTGCACCCCAAAACTTCGTACCCACGTTAAAACGACACTTTGCACCCCGAAACTTCGCACACACGTTAATACGACACTTTGCACCCCGAAACTTCGTACCCACGTTAATACGACACTTTGCACCCCGAAACTTCGTGCACACCTTAAAACGACACTTTGCACCCCAAAATTTCGTACCCACGTTAAAACGACACTTTGCACCCTGAAACTTCGTACACACGTTAATACGACACTTTGCACCCCGAAACTTCGTACCCACTTTAATACGACACTTTGCACCCCGAAACTTCGTACCCACGTTAATACGACACTTTGCACCCCGAAACTTCATACACACGTTAATACGACACTTTGCACCCCAAAACTTCGTACCCACGTTAATACGACACTTTGCACCCCGAAATTTCGTACCCACGTTAAAACGACACTTTGCACCCCGAAACTTCGTACACACGTTAATACGACACTTTGCACCCCGAAACTTCGTACCCACGTTAATACGACACTTTGCACCCCGAAACTTCTTGCACACGTTAATACGACACTTTGCACCCCGAAACTTCGTACCCAGCTTTTGCCAAAGCCTAAGCGTATTTTATTGTGAAAATATTTTTTTGTAAATATAAATGGTACTTTTTCGGTTCATTGGATTTTCGCGTCGCGGCCCCCTTCGTGCCGTACGGCCTCGTTAGCTGAGCCGTACGGCCTCGTTAGCTAAGCCGTACGGCCTCGTTAGCTAAGCCGTACGGCCTCGTTATCGTAAACTTTTACTAAGCTAAGCGTTTTTTAATGTAAAAATAAAAGTTGTTGGCACAGGTGATTAGAGAGGCAATAGAAACAAGGCAATCTCGAGTAGAGGTAATAGACGTGTTTGAGAAAATAGGTAGAAAATGCACGAAATTAGGCTGACGTATTTTTTTTTTATTTAGGTGAACGTTTCACTAAAATAGGTAGACGTTTATTATTTCCCCCCAATCTTTATCATATCGCGCCTGAAATGATGCCTGATTTTTGCGCCAATTTGAATTTAAAAAAGAAAACTTTTGAGTTCACATTAACAGCTTCAGAACGTATAGCTTATTTGACTTCTAAGGTTACCAAAATGGTGTAAAGGATGTTCAACTTTTAAAAAAAATGCTCTGAGCACATGTTTCGATGCATGTATCATGAAACAGCCATCAGAGAAGGTTACCTGCGGCCTT
>OZ057403.1:9532854-9621079 GCA_964056735.1 Allodiplogaster pararmata
CTACTTCATAACTTAGGTAGTTGAAAAAATTTTCTAATAATGTAAAATTCACAACTTCATAAACTAGTAAGTTAAAAAAATTCTCACAACAATGTATTCAATCATCACTTCATAAATTAGTAAGTTTTAAAAAAATATTATAACAATGTATTTAATCACCACTTCATTATTGGTTAGTTAAAAAGTTATTATAAACATGATTTCAATCCCAACTTCATAAACTAGTTAGTTAAAAATTAATATAACAATGTATTTATTCCCCACTTCACAAACTAGCAAGCTAAAAAAAAATTATTCTAACAATGTATTCAATCACCACTTCATATATAAGTAAGTAAAATTCTCACAATAATGCATTCAGTCACAACTTCATAACTTAGTAAGTTGAAAAATTATTCTAACAATATATTCAATCAACACTTCATGAATAAGTACATTTTAAAAAATATATTCTAACAATGTATTCATTCAAAACTTCATAAACTGGCAATTTAAAAAAATTCTTACAACAATCTATTCATTCACAACTCCATAAACCAGCAATTTAAAAAAATTCTTACAACAATGTATTTAATCCCCACTTCATAAACTAGTTATTTAAAAATTAGTATATCAATGTGTTCATTCCCTACTTCAGAAATTAGGAAGTTAAAAGTTTTTACAATAATGTATTCAATCACAACTTCATAACTTAGTTAGTTGAAAAATTATTCTAACATTGTATTAATTCAACACTTCATAAATAAGTACATTTTAAAAAATATATTCTAACAATGTATTCATTCAAAACTTCATAAACTGGCAATTTAAAAAAATTCTTACAACAATCTATTCATTCACAACTCCATAAACCAGCAATTTAAAAAAATTCTTACAACAATGTATTTAATCCCCACTTCATAAACTAGTTATTTAAAAATTAGTATATCAATGTGTTCATTCCCTACTTCATAAACTAATGAGTTAAAAGTTTTTACAATAATGTACTCAATCACAACTCCTAACTTAGTTAGCTGAATTCTTACAATACTGTATTCAGTCACAACTTCATAACTTAGTTAGTTGAAAAATTATTCTAACAATGTATTCATTCGCCGCTTAATAAATAAGTAAGTTTAAAAAAAATTCTTCCAACAATATATTCAACCCCCAGTTCATAAATTAGAAAGTTAAACAATAATGTAATCAATCACAACTTCATAACTTGGATGAAAAATTGTTCTAACAATGTATTCAATCAGCACTTCATCAATGAGCGAGTTAAAAATCATAACAATTGAATCAATCCCGACTTCATAAAATTAGTAAGTTAAAAAATTATCATATATGTAGGTATTGATATACTGGAGAGAGTAAGACAATAAGGTGGATGCGAGGCTTCTATAGACATAAAGAACGTTTTTAAATGAGATATACTCAAACCCCAAACACAGGACCATTCATGCAAAGCGTCTATTGCCTTCTGAAGTGGACCAAAGTCATTTTCAATGTAGATTTTCGCGTCATCTGCAAAAAGTATACAGTGAGCTCCTTTTGAGAGGTAGGCAGGCAAGCCATTTATGTATAAAATAAAAGAGAAGAGACCCCATAATACACTACCTTGGGGTTCGCCGAGTTTGACACTGAGAAAATGATTGGTTGATCATAACTGATCGGGTCCGGTTCGTTTAAAAATTACTTTATCCATTCGAAGGCACACCCACCAATTCCAAAACTACCTAGTTTGGTTAGTAAGAGGTCATGGGGAATGATGTCGGAAGCTTCTGTGAAATCCAGGAATACAGAAGAGATATTGTAGGAACCTTTTTTGAAAGCTCTGTGAAAGTCCGACAAGGATGATCATAATGCAGAAGAGCAAGACCGTTTAGGTGTGAAACCGTGCTGGGAAGAAAAGAGAAGATTGAATTCTGTTAAGTAAATTGTGAGAGATGCGCATAGTATTCTTTCAAACACTTTGCAGATGCCAGATGCAAGAGAAATAGGTCGGTAGTTCGGAGGTTCATGTATGCTTCCTTTCTTTTCATAGACAAGTTTAATGTAGGACGCTCACCATGAGGCGAGCATCCATGCAGTAGAAAACTATTGAAAATCATTGAAAATGGTACTGAAATGGCTAAAGCTGTCCCTTGAGGAAATTATTTGGGATACCGTCCGGAAAAGTAGAATTCTTTTTTCTTAATCTGGTAATACACATCGGGAATAAACACACAAAAAAAGAATAAACCATATATTAATGTAATGTAATGAATAAAGAAATGAATGACAGAGTAAGCGAATGGATTAATGATCAAATTAACTAACAACTAGCGTATTGTGAATGAAGTACTTTTTGATCTAGCGAATCTTAGAAAATCCATGAAGAATCAAATGAACTAAAAATCGAGATTCAATATAAGCTATCCGGTTCTGTCGAGAGAATAGTACTCGAGAGGAAGGGCATCGCGACCAAAGGCAACCAAATCAAACCTTGTTGGACTTTAAAAGTAGAACTGTCTGAGTTAACGAATGGATTAATGATGAAATGAACTAACAACTTCATATTGACATTGTTGAAAGAGTAACATGTAGTATTTTTTACTATGAAATAAACAGCATCGAAACTCGGCTTTTAAAAATCGGTAAAACAATAGTCGATATTCCAACGTTTATTCCAAGTCGTCGAATAAGTAAACGGAGTGAATTGAACATAAAAGTCAGCAGTAAAATGAATTGTTGAACAATTAGACAGGTAAAATAAACGTTCTTTGGGTAGACCGGACTTTTTTGGATAGACCGGACTGAGTTCCTCAGTGTATTTACTTATGGAATATGGATAGAATCGCTTCACACAGGATTAAGCTATGGTCTAGTAGGTTATGAAACCCTTCATAGTGAACATCTGAAGCATCAGTGAGTTGTTTTTAACCTCTACAAAAAAATTACGGGAAAATTCATAAAACAGCTTAAATGAAAGTTGAATAGACTCAACCCATCACATTGTAATACGATAAAATTAATTTAGACATGCAAATTACCCGAAGCGATCTGTCATTAAATCCGTGTTTTAATGACCCATTTTTAGTGTTGTTCTAGCTAAAGAGTTACGGTAAAAGCTCGCCTCGCGCACTAGATCTTTCGTGATGATTCATTTAATCATCGCCTTCATCTATGCCCTTATCTTCATAAGCTACGCTTTTTCATTTTAGAATTTATAGAATTCTAATTTATAGTAATATATTCTATATATTCTATACTTCATTATGTTATCATGTAATAACATTGCCTCCTCCTAGCCTCATCTAGTGCACTAGTGTGTTTTGAGTGCTCTAGGAGCATTGTCTCCAAGTTTATGGAGTTAGAATATTTTTGATAGCCCATTGAAAATTCTCATCATTAATGTTCTGGCCTTCGTGCCTCTTCTCCATCTCTTTCATCTAGCTAATGTTTGGCTAGGCGCGTTTCGTGCGTGTTTGTTTTGTTTTGTTAATTAAACCAAAGGGTTTAATTACCCAAGTTTGAGTGGGCGGACACTCTCTCCCACGGGCAATCCCATCCAAGGTCAACCCCTCCCCACAAGCGTCTCTCTACGCGACTCCATCCAACGCGGCGACGCCAAGCAGACCACAAGCAGATCGACGGCTGAAGTCCGGGTTTGAATAGAGTAGGGGCGGGGGAGTTGGGAAAGGAGGTTTCCAGTAAATTGTGACTCCCAGTTCATTTATCTAGCTTTCTATTCTGGCATTCTAATTCAGTAATTATATTACTTAAGTAATTTATCATTCTCCATTTATTTTCTTCATTTGTTTGTTTGTTTCTGTGAAGTAAAGGTCATTAAAGTCCCGCGTGGCAATTTCACAAGTAGAGAGAAAAGGATTTATCCTTGAATTTATCTGCTCAGAAATTCAAAGGCGACTACATGGTGCATACGGGCCCAAGGTCTTCGGAATCGGACAACACTGAAGCGAAAATGGCCGAAGAAGAGGAGATCGACATCGATTGCCTGCCTCAGCAAAGCCACCTCGCTCGACAGTACAAGATCCTCGAGTCGCACTTCCAGCAGAAGGAACGATTGGAGAATCTGAATATGAATCTGAATATGAATCTGAATCCGAATCTGAATCCGAATCTGAATCTGAATACGAATCTGGAGAACCGCTCGTCCCGACTGAGAGAAAACGCGTCGCTGCTCCGAGAAGTGAAAGTCCTCATAAGGAGGCTTGGCATGAGCAGAGACCACTACAAGAAGGCATACGAAGACTTGACTAAAACCTTGTCTAAGGTCAAGAACGCAGCAGAGAAAATCGGCTATACAACAGCGTTTGATTCTTGGATAAAAGAAGATGCAGAGAGATTCCTAGCTACGGTTGAGTCAAACGTGGAAGTCGCACTTCTGGATCTGGAGTTTCTACGCTCCGAATTGGAAACGGAAGCGCAAATCGCAGTATCACAGCAAGGTTCTACAAACGCTGCCGAGAGACTTGCTGGAGAGAATTCAGCCCACAATGCAAGTAGCGCAATAGAAGAGCGGCGGTTCCAGCAGGAGACAGCAGCACTGTCACGACTACCTCGCTTACCTCCGCTACCTTTGCCAGTGTTTGATGGGAACTGCTTGGAATTTCCAGAATGGTTCGAAAGGTTTAATGAAACGGTGCACTCGAGAGCAGACGTTTCGGACGCGGAAAAAATGAGCTACCTGCTGAGTTGTGTCCAGGGAACAGCGAGGATTGCAATTACTCAGTTTCCAATTACTGCAAGCGGCTATACGTCAGCCATGGATCTTCTGAAGGAAAGTTTTGGAATGAAGCAGAGCGACGAGAGAACGCTGGCAGTACAAATTGAGACATTGACAGCAGCTAGCTACTCATGGAACGACCAGCTCTGTCTAACGTTGACCCTGAAAGCTTTAGTAGCACGGATGGCAAGAACTCGCGAGAGCATCCAAAAAGACATCACACTACAAGAAATGATAACAAGGAAGTTCCAACCGCAGCTGAGAGACAAATTGCACCGTTTCACTTACCAAGCAGAGAACATCACAGTGAAGTCGATTCTGGATAAAGCTGAAAGCTTAATAAGAGAAGAAATGTTCGTCGCATCGATGAACGACCCGGCTGCGAGTAACACAGTGAGTTATTCAAAAGAATGCATAAACGTCCTGACGGTAAACAGAGCAGAGGAGCGCTTCGTTTCGCCAATGAATGTTCCAGTTGGAAGGGCCATACCAAATGGTCAGAGGCAAATCAGAAATTTCGTGAGAGGAGATCCGACTGAAAGCCATCCAAACACCGCAAGGAAAATTCAGAGACCAACCGCAAAACAAAGCTGCGTCTACTGTGGGAGGCATAAAATATCAAGGGATTGTTACACTTTGCGCCTAGTTAAGGACAGAATCCGATTTCTCAAGCAACGTGGCGTCTGCATTGCCTGCCTCAAGCCACATAGTACCGTGCACAGATGTGACGTCAAGTGTCCGAATTGTGACGAGGAGCACGACATATCTGTATGCATGCAATGGGCAACTAGAAAGCAGTCTCACAAAGGATATGAAATTGAACGTCGGAAGGAACTAAACCGTCGAGGAGAAGACGGTAGGACGGAACATGTTCAGAGACAAGAGGCAGAATTGAGGCAACAGGAACGTCAGAGGGTATTATTAAACCAAAGCCGTGAGAAGTTTGGCACCTTCTCGCCGCGACTACAAGCCGGTCGGGTAACTGCACGAGGAACTGCACATGGAAAAACCAAGAGAGTAGCCTTTTTAATGGACACCGGGGCCAGTATGAGCTTAATATCAAGGGTCCTGGCTGAGAAACTCTCGCTGCGGAAGTTACGAGACTGCGAGTCTTCTCTATGCGGACTGGGAGATAAGACGGAAGGTCTGAAAACCTATCCCATCTACGAAGTAATGCTCCAAAGTGTCACCGGGGAACGGATGACCATTGAAGCCCTGGGATTATCTGAACCATTATTGGGTTCACTGAAATTCCCGCCGCTCCCACAAGCAGATGTGGATGAAATTCGACGTCGGAAGTTGAGAATGGCCGATAAATGTGACAGGATAAGTATCATGAAGCCGCAGCTGCTGATTGGCAATGAAGATTACTTAAAGGTCACTGATGTCGATGAGCGCAGATTTAAGCTTCCGAGTGGCCACATACTTCTACCTTCGATTCTCGGGTGGATAGCCACAGGGTCAAAGGTTGAGCCTAAGTCCTCAATAATCGTTGCTCCAATCATCGACAGAGATACGGTCCGGAAAGAAGTGAACAACACTCTCCAAAACCACCCGAAAGTCAATTATCGCGCCAACGGAAAGGAAACTAGAGCTTCTTTGAGATGCTCATCCGAAGCTGTTCCCTACTTGCGTGACCTCGTTCACGGCAGGAAAGACGAAATAGGTGCGAAATGCCGCACGGAGGGTAGAGCCCTCAACAAGCTGTCTATGAGTCGCGAAGCGTTAGACCGTCAGAGACGCCACGTGACTTACGACCATCGCGAAAGGAAAGGGTACCAAGAGTACGACCCTAGCAGCGGGCCGACAGACATGATGAAGAATCGACCATGGATGGAACTTCCCAAGGGCCGAAGAATGGACGAAAGATTGTGGCGGATAGCTGAGACCTCTGGCGAAGGAACTCACGTAATGACTCCAGAAAGCACGAATTTGAGACCTATTAGAGGTTGTGAATCGCTTGCAAGGTTACCCCGCGTATTGGCAACTTGTTCGGAAATGAATAATCAGGCCGCCCGGGCCCCAGTCTCACCCAGTGACCAGTTATAATGATAATCATGAAGAGATTTCAATAAGAATGCAATTCGAGAATCATTGAAGAATTATAAGCGGAATGGTCTAGAATTTGGAATAGAGAGGAAATGCGCGAAGAATGAGCTTCACTTATTTAGAAATGGAAGCTCTGGATCAAATGACTAAGATGCTGTTCTCGAGTTGAAGTACCGCGACCAGGGAGAGAAATGAAGCCGGCCAAGGACGACCCCGCTACGATCTTCGCGACGCTCCGGTGCTCATCATCTGGCGACGTGCGCCCTCAATCCAATCTTCTGCCCTCGACCCTAAATCCCTACTTCTGCCCCGGGGCCCCAATGTCATTAAATCCGTGTTTTAATGACCCATTTTTAGTGTTGTTCTAGCTAAAGAGTTACGGTAAAAGCTCGCCTCGCGCACTAGATCTTTCGTGATGATTCATTTAATCATCGCCTTCATCTATGCCCTTATCTTCATAAGCTACGCTTTTTCATTTTAGAATTTATAGAATTCTAATTTATAGTAATATATTCTATATATTCTATACTTCATTATGTTATCATGTAATAACATTGCCTCCTCCTAGCCTCATCTAGTGCACTAGTGTGTTTTGAGTGCTCTAGGAGCATTGTCTCCAAGTTTATGGAGTTAGAATATTTTTGATAGCCCATTGAAAATTCTCATCATTAATGTTCTGGCCTTCGTGCCTCTTCTCCATCTCTTTCATCTAGCTAATGTTTGGCTAGGCGCGTTTCGTGCGTGTTTGTTTTGTTTTGTTAATTAAACCAAAGGGTTTAATTACCCAAGTTTGAGTGGGCGGACACTCTCTCCCACGGGCAATCCCATCCAAGGTCAACCCCTCCCCACAAGCGTCTCTCTACGCGACTCCATCCAACGCGGCGACGCCAAGCAGACCACAAGCAGATCGACGGCTGAAGTCCGGGTTTGAATAGAGTAGGGGCGGGGGAGTTGGGAAAGGAGGTTTCCAGTAAATTGTGACTCCCAGTTCATTTATCTAGCTTTCTATTCTGGCATCCTAATTCAGTAATTATATTACTTAAGTAATTTATCATTCTCCATTTATTTTCTTCATTTGTTTGTTTGTTTCTGTGAAGTAAAGGTCATTAAAGTCCCGCGTGGCAATTTCACAAGTAGAGAGAAAAGGATTTATCCTTGAATTTATCTGCTCAGAAATTCAAAGGCGACTACACGATCAATTATATTAGAAAGATGGAGAGGCATCCCCCTATTTAGGCGAATTAATTCAGATTATTTAGTTTGTCTCAATAAAAAACTAAGTCGGAACACATTAGGATAAGAGTAATAATCAGATGAAGGCCCCCTCAAATTCAGTCAGAACGTCTGTAACCAGTTACATCTAACGTTAGGACAAGATAGTGCCCCCCATATAGATGGTCCGAGAAATTTCAGGAAGAGGACAGGCTAGAGAATTTTTGAAACGTCTCCGTAAGAGGGGGGATCGCAAGAGAATACGTGTACTTTGGTCGGGTACTATCGAATTAATATTTTTATTCATTATCATCAGAGAAGTCAGTCAATGAAAAAGCAGGTCATGAGTTTATTTTAGTGTCAAACTCGAATATCTACAACTTTGCGGTAAATTCATCATATAACTCTATTAAACTGATGGAGTTTTGGAAACAGGCAATCGTATCTGTTCTACGTTTGTAAAAAAAAAAAGAAGAAGAAACAAAAGTTGAAAATTGCTCTAAAGCTGAATTAGTTCGTTATCAACTGAGTTCATCGAGTGATTTGTATTATGTTTTGCAGTTACAACACAATATTATATTCCATCTACATAAAGTTACAAATTATCAACGGTGAAATCGAAAGTAAAACAAGATGAGCCAGGAATTCCCCGGAGCAAAAGCTTTTCCTAACCACCAGAACCAACTACAATGTCATTTTAATGCCATAGTACCCTCGTTTAATAGAAAAGATTCGAGATTAGATTATACTGTGAAGATATTAACTGTTGAACATCACTTTCTCACATTTTTTATGTGAAAAAAGAAAACTAAACAAAGCAGGCGAGTATTTGACGGTGTGTCCCTGTCCATTTTAAATTTCATCCTATCACTAAATTTCTTGACAACGATGTTGTAGTAAATTACCGATAGCATACAAGCATTCTCGAAAATACAAGAATTACACAATTTGAATGTGATGGTAAAATATACGCGGGAAATGAAGGCAGGTTTGGAACAAGCGTTGCAAACCGCCTTATTAATGAACCTTTGCGGTCTGAATACTGAGTAAGTCCTTCCAAGTTGCTGAGGCTCTTAATGGACGTTGACGTGCTCACGCGACGGGAACTCAACAATTAGCGATCAACGTGGTGAATATATAATAGAAACATGAAAAAAACATCAATATTTTCCTCCAGTAATTTTCTCTTGCGTTTGGAATAAACTTCTTGATGAGAAGTGTCGCTTGATTGAGATATTTCAATCATTTAAATGATATAAAATGCACAAATACATTATCAAATTCATCTGCGAGTAAGTGAAATGTATCTTTTTTTTTGTATCCCCTTCTTTACGGTTTCTCGCCCGACGAAGAGTTATGCCAGTCTCCCTAACAGCAACCAGGTCCTCACAATAACTAGCAGTTTCCTTCTCTTTCTTGATGAGAACTTCATAGCCAGTAAATGAATCAACAACTTTCACGCAGTCCTTCTCAGCCAGGAGAAAAAGTTTATCCCTTGACAAGATGAAGTAAACAAGGCATTCTGAATGCTTTCAACTATTCATACATGACTTGAGGTAATGTAAGTATCATTTATACACTAACAACACGTTTTTTTTGCTCAAGCTCCTATGATGAAAGCGTTTTCGCAAATGTCTAACGCTTTAACCTTTATATCTGATGTGGAAAAATAAAGAAAAAAGTTACCACACACACACCTCACACAAATCACACTGAATACAGTATGGAAATATTTCTACCTTGCTAAAATTGGAGAGACATTTTTGAGGACATTCAAACACTCATCTCCGTTGGAATCAGAAAATTCTGCAAAGTTAAAAACCTTTACAAAGACGGCTACCCAGGATTCTACAGACAGAGTAGCCTTGCTGACGCTTAAAATAAGACAAAAAGTCGACTTTCACGAATATCAACAATTGGATCGGGGATAAAACTTTCTTAACCTTGCGAAAGATTTTTTCTCAGAAAGCTTTCTTAGCTTCAGATTAGACAGAGTAAACGCATTCAGCAACAGGAATCATTGCCTTTACAGCAGAATACTTTTATTATGGACGAGTCTACACATGCTGATGCTTGGAAACATTACAATAAGAATCGTTTTGGTGCATACTGTCATACTAGGCATAAACTTTGAGCTGTGTCTCTCAATATTACATGCTCTTTTCTTTTGTGTCACTCTTGCTCTCTTTTTTTCTTTCTTTCACTCTCTCGAAAATCAGATAGAGAATTCAACACAACACAATGACACTCTGCACAATCTGACGACTTACTACCAGGAGAAAGAACCTCATTAGATGTTTACATTTCTGTCTGTGTTTGGTGGTGTTCGTTGTTTGATATATTTTGGAAAACTAAGGTGTATATGTAGATTAACAAAGTTTTATATACTTGATATAGAGAATATCAAGCGATAAAAGAAAAAAAGTAACAATTAATTTTTATAGTGAAGATAACAAATAAAGATAACATTAATTAAAAATAGTTGAAGATAGGTTGTATAAATATTATAGACTTGACATAACGATAATTAAATAATAATAGTACTGATTAAAGACGATAAAATAAATAAAAAGTAAATATTAAGATCAAGTTACAATGTTAAAATAATACAAATACACACAAATGAAAAAATGGCGCCCCTTTTGTTGTGTTTGAAGGCCAAACGATTGAAGCGAGGACAGTGAAGCGTGGAGAAAGGCGAGTTTGGAGGCGAGAAGAGTGAAGACGGAATATAAAAAAACGTGTCTGGTTTTATGAAATGATTTGAATTCCACACAAACATTTTTTAAATTAGATTTCTACTACTATTTCTCGACTCAGCATTTACTGATGATTTTACTTGTTTTTTCAAATACAACCACTCAATTTGTTAACTTATTCTCTCTGGGAACTCACTGAGGAGCCCCCTCTTCCGCCTTCTCGCCTCCAAACTCGCCTTTCATCTCCACGCTTCACTGTCCTCGCTTCAATCGTTTGGCCTTCAAACACAACAAAAGGGGCGCCATTTTTTCATTTGTGTGTATTTGTATTATTTTAACATTGTAACTTGATCTTAATATTTACTTTTTATTTATTTTATCGTCTTTAATCAGTACTATTATTATTTAATTATCGTTATGTCAAGTCTATAATATTTATACAACCTATCTTCAACTATTTTTAAATAATGTTATCTTTTATTTGTTATCTTCACTATAAAAATTAATTGTTACTTTTTTTTCTTTTATCGCTTGATATTCTCTACATCAAGTATATAAAATTTTGTTAATCTACATATACACCTTAGTTTTCCAAATTATATCAAACAACGAACACCACCAAACACAGACAGAAATGTAAACATCTAATGAGGTTATACCTCTTTCTCCTGGTAGTAAGTCGTCAGATTGTGCAGAGTGTCATTGTGTTGTGTTGAATTCTCTATCTGATTTTCGAGAGAATGAAAGAAAGAAAAAAGAGAGCAAGAGTGACACAAAAGAAAAGAGCATGTAATATTGAGAGACACAGCTCAAAGTTTATGCCTAGTATGACAGTATGCACCAAAACGATTCTTATTGTAATGTTTCCAAGCATCAGCATGTGTAGACTCGTCCATAATAAAAGTATTCTGCTGTAAAAGCAATGATTCCTGTTGCTGAATGCGTTTACTCTGTCTAATCTGAAGCTAAGAAAGCTTTCTGAGAAAAAAAATCTGTCGCAAGGTTAAGAAAGTTTTATCCCGGATCCAATTGTTGATATTCGTGAAAGTCGACTTTTTGTCTTATTTTAAGCGTCAGCAAGGCTACTCTGTCTGTAGAATCCTGGGTAGCCGTCTTTGTAAAGGTTTTTAACTTTGCAGAATTTTCTGATTCCAACGGAGATGAGTGTTTGAATGTCCTCAAAAATGTCTCTCCAATTTTAGCAAGGTAGAAATATTTCCATACTGTATTCAGTGTGATTTGTGTGAGGTGTGTGTGTGGTAACTTTTTTTCTTTATTTTTCCACATCAGATGTAAAGGTTAAAGCGTTAGACATTTGCGAAAAAGCTTTCATCATAGGAGCTTGAGCAAAAAAACGAGTTGTTAGTGTATAAATGATACTTACATTACCTCAAGTCATGTATGAATAGTTGAAAGCATTCAGAATGCCTTGTTTACTTCATCTTGTCAAGGGATAAACTTTTTCTCCTGGCTGAGAAGGACTGCGTGAAAGTTGTTGATTCATCTACTGGCTATGAAGTTCTCATCAAGAAAGAGAAGGAAACTGCTAGTTATTGTGAGGACCTGGTTGCTGTTAGGGAGACTGGTATAACTCTTCGTCGGGCGAGAAACCGTAAAGAAGGGGATACAAAAAAAAAGAAGATACATTTCACTTACTCGCAGATGAATTTGATAATGTATTTGTACATTTTATATCATTTAAATGATTGAAATATCTCAATCAAGCGACACTTCTCATCAAGAAGTTTATTCCAAACGCAAGAGAAAATTACTGGAGGAAAATATTGAAGTGTGTTTCATGTTTCTATTATATATTCACCACGTTGATCGTTAATTGTTGAGTTCCCGTCGCGTGAGCACGTCAACGTCCTTTAAGAGCCTCAACAACTTGGAAGGACTTACTCAGTATTCAGACCGCAAAGGTTCATTAATAAGGCGGTTTGCAACGCTTGTTCCAAACCTGCCTTCATTTCCCGCGTTGATTTTACCATCACATTCAAACTGTGTAATTCTTGTATTTTCGAGAATGCTTGTATGCTATCGGTAATTTACTACAACATCGTTGTCAAGAAATTTAGTGATAGGATGAAATTTAAAATGGACAGGGACACACCGTCAAATACTCGCCTGCTTTGTTTAGTTTTCTTTTTTCACATAAAAAATGTGAGAAAGTGATGTTCAACAGTTAATATCTTCACAGTATAATCTAATCTCGAATCTTTTCTATTAAACGAGGGTACTATGGCATTAAAATGACATTGTAGTTGGTTCTGGTGGTTAGGAAAAGCTTTTGCTCCGGGGAATTCTTGGCTCATCTTGTTTTACTTTCGATTTCACCGTTGATAATTTGTAACTTTATGTAGATGGAATATAATATTGTGTTGTAACTGCAAAACATAATACAAATCACTCGATGAACTCAGTTGATAACGAACTAATTCAGCTTTAAAGCAATTTTCAACTTTTGTTTCTTCTTCTTTTTCTTTTTTTTACAAACGTAGAACATATACGATTGCCTGTTCCGAAAACTCCATCATTTTAATAGAGTTATATGATGAATTTACCGCAAAGTTGTAGATGTTCGAGTTTGACACTAAAATAAACTCATGACCTGCTTTTTTCATTGACTGACTTCTCTGATGATAATGAATAAAAATATTAATTCGATAGTACCCGACCAAAGTACACGTATTCTCTTGCGACCCCCCCCCCTCTTACGGAGACGTTTTAAAAATACTCTAGCCGGTCCTCTTCCTGAAATTTCTCGGACCATCTATATAGGGGGCACTATCTTGTCCTAACTTTAGATGTAACTGGTTACAGACGTTCTGACTGAATTTGAGGGGGCCTTCATCTGATTATTACTCTTATCCTAATGTTTTCCGACTTAGTTTTTTATTGAGACATACTAAATAATCTGAATTAATTCACCTAAATAGGGGGATGCCTCTCCATCTTTCTAATATAATTGATCGCTTCGGGTAATTTGCATGTCTAAATTAATTTTATCGTATTACAATGTTATGGGTTGAGTCTATTCAACTTTCATTTAAGCTGTTTTATGAATTTCCCCCCGTATTTTTTTGTAGAGGTTAAAAACAACTCATTGATGCTTCAGATGTTCACTATGAAGGGTTTCATAACCTACTAGACCATAGCTTAATCCTGTGTGAAGCGATTCTATCCATATTCCATAAGTAACTACACTGAGGAACTCAGTCCGGTCCATCCAAAAAAGTCCGGTCTACCCAAAGAACGTTTATTTTACCTGTCTAATTGTTCAACAATTCATTTTTCTGCTGACTTTTATGTTCAATTCACTCTGTTTACTTATGTATTCGACGACTTGGAATAAACGTTGGAATATCGACTATTGTTTTACCGATTTTTAAAAGCCGAGTTTCAATGCTGTTTATTTCATAGTAAAAAATAATACATGTTACTCTTTCAACAATGTCAATATGAAGTTGTTAGTTCATTTCATCATTAATCCATTCGTTTATTCAGACAGTTCTACTTTTAAAGTCCAACAAGGTTTGATTTGGTTGCCTTTGGTCGCGATACCCTTCCTCTCGAGTACTTTTCTTTCGACAGAACCGGATAGCTTATATTGAATCTCGATTGTTAGTTCATTTGATTCTTCATGGATTTTCTAATATTCGCTAGATCAAAAAGTACTTCATTCACAATACGCTAGTTGTTAGTTAATTTGATCATTAATCCATTCGCTTACTCTGTCATTCATTTCTTTATTCATTACATTACATTAATATATGGTTTATTCTTTTTTTGTGTGTGTTTATTCCCGATGTGTCTTACCAGATTAAGAAACAAGAATTCTACTTTTCCGGACGGTATCCCAAATAATTTCCTCAAGGGGCAGCTTTAGCTATTTCAGTACCATTTTCAATGATTTTCAATAGTTTTCTACTTCATGGATGCTCGCCTTATGGTGAGCGTCCTACATTAAGCCTGTCTATGAAAAGAAAGGAAGCATACATGAACCTCTGAACTACCGACCTATTTCTCTTGCATCTGGCATCTACAAAGTGTTTGAAAGAATACTATGCGCATCTCTCACAATTTACTTAACAGAATTCAATCTTCTCTCTTCTTCCCAGCACGGTTTCACACCTAAACGGTCTTGCTCTTCTGCATTATGATCATCCTTGTCTGACTTTCACAGAGCTTTCAAAAAAGGTTCCTACAATATCTCTTCTGTATTCCTGGATTTCACAAAAGCTTCCGACATCATTCCCCATGACCTCTTACTAACCAAACTAGGTAGTTTTGGAATTGGTGGGTGTGCCTTCGAATGGATAAAGTAATTTTTAAACGAACCGGACCCGATCAGTTATGATCAACCAATCATTTTCTCAGTGTTAAACTCGGCGAACCCCAAGGTAGTGTATTATGGGGTCTCTTCTCTTTTATTTTATACATAAATGGCTTGCCTGCCTACCTCTCAAAAGGAGCTCACTGTATACTTTTTGCAGATGACGCGAAAATCTACATTGAAAATGACTTTGGTCCACTTCAGAAGGCAATAGACGCTTTGCATGAATGGTCCTGTGTTTGGGGTTTGAGTATATCTCATTTAAAAACGGTCTTTATGTCTATAGAAGCCTCGCATCCACCTTATTGTCTTACTCTCTCCAGTATATCAATACCTACATATATGATAATTTTTTAACTTACTAACTTTATGAAGTCGGGATTGATTCAATTGTTATGATTTTTAACTCGCTCATTGATGAAGTGCTGATTGAATACATTGTTAGAACAATTTTTCATCCAAGTTATGAAGTTGTGATTGAATACATTATTGTTTAACTTTCTAATTTATGAACTGGGGGTTGAATATATTGTTGGAAGAATTTTTTTTAAAACTTACTTATTTATTAAGCGGCGAATGAATACATTGTTAGAATAATTTTTCAACTAACTAAGTTATGAAGTTGTGACTGAATACAGTATTGTAAGAATTCAGCTAACTAAGTTATGAAGTTGTGATTGAGTACATTATTGTAAAAACTTTTAACTCACTAGTTTATGAAGTAGGGAATGAACACATTGATATACTAATTTTTAACTAACTAGTTTATGAAGTGGGGATTAAATACATTGTTGTAAGAATTTTTTTAAATTGCTGGTTCATGGAGTTGTGAATGAATAGATTGTTGTAAGAATTTTTTTAAATTGCCAGTTTATGAAGTTTTGAATGAATACATTGTTAGAATATATTTTTTAAAATGTACTTATTTATGAAGTGTACAATGTTAGAATAATTTTTCAACTAACTAAGTTATGAAGTTGTGACTGAATGCATTATTGTGAGAATTTTACTTACTTATTTATGAAGTGGTGATTGAATACATTGTTAGAATAATTTTTTTTTTTTTAGCTTGCTAGTTTGTGAAGTGGGGAATAAATACATTGTTATATTAATTTTTAACTAACTAGTTTATGAAGTTGGGATTGAAATCATTGTTATAATAATTTCTAACTTACTTGTTTATGAAGTGTTGATTGAATATATTGTTAGAATAATTTTTCAACTAACCAATAATGAAGTGGTGATTAAATACATTGTTATAATTTTTTTTTTTAAACTTACTAATTTATGAAGTGATGTTTGAATACATTGTTGTGAGAATTTTTTAAACTTACTAGTTTATGAAGTTGTGAATTTTACATTATTAGAAAAATTTTTCAACTACCTAAGTTATGAAGTAGAGATTGAATACATTGTTATAATAAATTTTTTAACTTATTAATTTATGAAGTGATAATTTAATATATTGTTGTGAGAATTTTTTAACGAGCTAGTTTATGAAGTTGTGATTGAATACATTATTAGATTTTTTTTTCAACTACCAAAGTTATGAAGTTGAGATTGAATACATTGTTATAAAAAATGTTTAACTTACTAGTTTGTGAAGTGTTGATTGAATACATTGTTGTAAGAATTTTTTAAATTGCTAGTTTATGAAGTTGTGATTGATTACATTGTTATAATAATTTCTAACTTACTTATTTATGAAGTGGCAGTTGAATACATTGTTATAATAAAATTTTCAGCTAACTAGTTTTTGAAGTGGTACTTGAATACATTGTTATGATAAAATTTTCAACTAACTAGTTTATGAAGTGGTGATTAAATACAGTGTTTTAATTTTTTATTTATTTACTACTTTAAGAAGTAGTGATTATAAATACGTAGTTATAAAAACTTTTTAACTAACTAATACATGAAATGGAGATTAAAAACATTGGTATAATAGTTTCTTTTAAAACTATGTATCGATCTACTTCCATGTCCTACATGGATATTCACAAACCGAAAGAGAACTGTTGTGATACTTTTTCAATACGGTCTTAGAGAATAGCCATAATCTCTGATTGAAGTTGAGAATCCCTGTCAAAAAGCTGCTGAATAGTGCATCTTTTCCTTCATACTTCAGGTTGATTTCTATACTCGCTGTGTTGTTTCCAATGAATTGTTGTTGTTAATATCTGTGCTCATCATCTTACAAATGCGAAACAATACATCATATTGATGTATTTTTACCGCAAAGAGCCTGAGAAATATGGGGAGATTGCTTCCTTCCTTTCTCCTTGATCTTCTCTAGAGATTGTGGACTCGGGGGGATTGGAAACATGATGAGTCATGCCCTAGTACAATGGAAATGCTGAGTGGGGGTGAAAAAACACATTAGGGAAGGTGCATATGCAAGGTTAAAGTCAAAATAGAAATCATAAAGTCATAGAAAATATGGAAGAAAACCTTTTAAAAAATAGTGGTATTTCTGTGAGATTATTAAAAATCATTAAAAAGTAAACTTCAAATCAAAATGTTTATTAACAAAGGGCTTTTATAAGGAAAAAAAAGCAACAATTAATTAGTTTTAAAAATGATTATTAAACTAACTTTTTCAGTAATAAAACACTAAGCTATATGTTTATTATTTTGCTTGTTTCTTTTTGTCTTCGATTTGCTTGTTTCTTTTTGTCTTTGAGATGATAAAATGTTGTTGCTAATCTTTGTGTTCTTTGCTCTACAAAGGCAGAAGAATACATGACGTATTCTTTACCGCAAAGAGTGCAAGTTGCGAGAGTAGGAGATGGCTTCCTTCCAAGATCGTATCCATAGATTATGCGTGTATGAAAACGGTGATTATTGGAAACACGTGATAAAAATTCTCAAATAAAAGATTCAAAAATACACATCGGAGAGAGTGTATAAAAAGTATGTCTTTCTGAGAAAGACTGCACTGTAAGAGAAAAACGCTAGAGAGCGTAAAAGAAAATAGCATGTAATATTGAGAGACGCAGATAAAAGCATCGTGGATGGTTATGTTTTTCAAGAGATTCAGAGAAAAAAAAATGTCTGACAGAGTATAAAGAGAGAGAGAGAGAGAGAGAGAGAGAGAGAGAGAGAGAGAGAGAGAGAGAGAGATAAATAGTGTATAATTGTGAGAGAAAGAGAGAGAAAGAGAGAGGGAAAGAGAGGGAGAAAGAGAAAGAAAGAGAGAGAAAGAGAGAGTATAAAGAGAGAGAGAAAGAGAAAGAGAAAGAGAGAGATAAAAAGAGAGAGAGGGAGAGAGAGAGAAAGAGAAAGAGAGAGAGAGAAAAAGAAAGAAATAGTGTATGATTGTGAGAGAAATAGAGAAATAGAGAGAAAGAAAAGGAGAGAAGAGAGAGAGAGAAAGAGAGAGATAAAAAGAGAGAGAGAGATAAAAGAGGGTGAGAAATGAGAGAGAGAGAAAGATAGAGAGAAAGAGAGAGAGATAAAGAAAGAGAGAGAGAGAGAGAGAGAGAGAGAGAAAGATAAATAGAGAAATAGAGAGAGATAAAGATCAGCTGGAGTGATTCTTTGCGGTCAGAGAAAAAGTCTCTCAATGTGACACGCCCCTTTAAATCAATCGATGAAAACCGGCCACAGGAGCATCCACCTCACACAAACGTGGGTACGAAGTTTCGGGGCGCAAAGTGTCGTTCTAACGTGGGTACGAAGTTTTGGGGTGCAAAGTGTCGTATTAACGTAGGTACGATGTTTTGGGGTGCAAAGTGTCGTATTAACGTGGGTACGAAGTTTCGGGGTGCAAAGTGTCGTATTAACGTGGGTACGAAGTTTCGGGGTGCAAAGTGTCGTATTAACGTGTGTGCGAAGTTTCGGGGTGCAAAGTGTCGTTTTAACGTGGGTTCGAAGTTTTGGGGTGCAAAGTGTCGTATTAACGTGGGTACGAAGTTTTGGGGTGCAAAGTGTCGTATTAACGTGTGTATGAAGTTTCGGGGTGCAAAGTGTCGTATTAACGTGGGTACGAAGTTTCGGGGTGCAAAGTGTCGTATTAACGTAGGTACGATGTTTTGGGGTGCAAAGTGTCGTATTAACGTGGGTACGAAGTTTCGGGGTGCAAAGTGTCGTATTAACGTGGGTACGAAGTTTCGGGGTGCAAAGTGTCGTATTAACGTGTGTATGAAGTTTCGGGGTGCAAAGTGTCGTTTTAACGTGGGTACGAAGTTTCGGGGGTGCAAAGTGTCGTATTAACGTGGGTACGATGTTTTGGGGTGCAAAGTGTCGTATTAACGTGGGTACGAAGTTTCGGGGTGCAAAGTGTCGTATTAACGTGGGTACGAAGTTTCGGGGTGCAAAGTGTCGTATTAACGTGTGTGCGAAGTTTCGGGGTGCAAAGTGTCGTTTTAACGTGGGTACGAAGTTTTGGGGTGCAAAGTGTCGTATTAACGTGGGTACGAAGTTTTGGGGTGCAAAGTGTCGTATTAACGTGTGTATGAAGTTTCGGGGTGCAAAGTGTCGTATTAACGTGGGTACGAAGTTTCGGGGTGCAAAGTGTCGTATTAACGTAGGTACGATGTTTTGGGGTGCAAAGTGTCGTATTAACGTGGGTACGAAGTTTCGGGGTGCAAAGTGTCGTATTAACGTGGGTACGAAGTTTCGGGGTGCAAAGTGTCGTATTAACGTGTGTATGAATTTCGGGGTGCAAAGTGTCGTTTTAACGTGGGTACGAAGTTTCGGGGTGCAAAGTGTCGTATTAACGTGGGTACGAAGTTTCGGGGTGCAAAGTGTCGTTTTAACGTGGGTACGAAGTTTTGGGGTGCAAAGTGTCGCATTAACGTGGGTACGAAGTTTTGGGGGTGCAAAGTGTCGTTTTAACGTGGGTACGAAGTTTCGGGGTGCAAAGTGTCGTTTTAACGTGGGTACGAAGTTTTGGGGTGCAAAGTGTCGTATTAACGTGGGTACGAAGTTTTGGGGTGCAAAGTGTCGTATTTGTAAAGTTTTTATCTGTTTTATTAGTCGGATTATGAACAACTCTGGTGGGACACGGAAAGTAAAAACGGAGCAAAGTGGAACGGAGCAAAGTGGAACGGAGCAAAGTGGAAACGGAGCAAAGTGGAAACGGAGCAAAGTGGAACGGAGCAAAGTGGAAACGGAGCAAAGTGGAAACGGAGCAAAGTGGAAACGGAGCAAAGTGGAACGGAGCAAAGTGGAACGGAGCAAAGTGGAATGGGGCAAAGTGGAACGGAGCAAAGTGGATCACGCCGTTAAAAAGAGTAGAGTTTTGTGACTCACCAAGGAATGTCAGGCAGAGCCATGTAATCAGTTAGATCAAAAGGAAAGCAGAAGGATTAGACGTCAGAGAAATACAGTAAACTAGACCTTTTCACTTATGAAGGCGGAAATCGGGATGATATTGAAAGCTTTACAGTAAGAGTAAATTCCTCGACATAGAAATGACCATTTAGTAAAAGAAGAAGAAGAAATAAAAAAATTTCCTTAAAAAGCGGATGTCTAGATAGAATATAAATATTTTAGAAGTTTATAAGGAAAGTGCACACACATCTGGGACAGAGAAAAATATTGAAAACATTTCAGAGAGATAACAATACCATTACATTCTTAGTAAATTCCTTATCGTCTCCACAACCTGTAGAAGAAGTTTTGTTATTTTAATAGGGCACATTTTAAAAAGATCAAAAATATGCTTTTTCTTGACAAACTGAGGCCGTATCCACAATCAACACCAAACTTTAGCTGTCTTACACGTTAGACAATTCTAACGTTAGACAATTCCAACGTGTTAGACGTCTAACTGTTTTCCGGTATTCACAATGTGTTTGTTAGACGTCTAACGTTAGCTGCTAACGGTTAGACGCCTAACGCTAAATGCTGACGCAGTTTCGGTGTTTCACAGCTAAAAGCGAAGAAATCCTGTGGATTTCTTCTCTTTTAACCGTTTTTAGATGCTTTTAAATATTTTTCACGTTCTATTTTTCCTGTTGCCGTGTTTTAAAAGCTCAACAAATACGATTTCAGTACAATAATGCATGATCCACCGACAAAGAGACCCAAAATGTTTCAAAAATTGATTGAATAGACATTCAAAGTATGAAGAGAGAAATATCATTTGCAATTGTTTAAAATTGAAGAAAAAACCACCGCTATTTGAGCGAGAAAGTCTGAAATGATAGGGAGCGAGGTATGGATAAAGTCATAGAAAACGTTGCTTCTCCATATTCTACACAGACTCAAAAAAGTTTCCTTTTCAAAATTCTCAAAAATTGGTTCTCAATAAAGTTCTCTCAAAAGTTGTACGGTTCTCAATAAAGTTTCTATAAACTGTGTTGTCAATACATTGTGTGCATAATGTTTTTATTTAAAAAGCACGGAAAAAATTAATGGACCATAAACTAGAAAAATGTCTGGATGATGTGTGTCTGGAAAGCTGCTCCTGATGTACTGCTTCCCGATGAGATCTCACTCATATCACTGTCATCATCAAATGAATCATCAAACGCGGGTTCTTTCAGATCAATCGCAGCATTTCGCAAACAAATTGCTGCTGTGACCATAGCCGCGGCTCTTGTTGGGAACTTTCTGTAAATAAATAAAATTGCTTTTTCAAAACATGAAAAAATTTTCAGTAAACCGCTTCACCTAATCTCTCCATGCAGAGCATGCCATTGACGTTTGAGTGCACCGATGGCATTTTCGATCTTCACCATACCTCGACAAACCGCGCCAGTGTAGCGAGCTTCTGAGCGAAAAATGCTTGTTTTGTCAAATTATATTATAGAGTTGAGAAGAAGAAAAAGAGATAGAGAGAGAGAAACCTTGTTCTTTTGCAGCAGTAGGAATCTCTCTGCTGCGTATGCGGAATCAGCAAGTATTATTCCTTTTCTCTGGCCAGCCGTCGTAAGGCGGTAGCATTGAGATGATTTCCATACTCTACTGTCATGAGCCGAGCCTATTGAAAAAAATTGAATTATGAGCTCATGTGAGGAAGAGGCGTTGAAGACTAATTTGAAACTACATTGAAAAGCGCACCGGGAAATTTAGCAGAAAACCAGAGAAAGCGAAGTTGGCTGTCACACAATACTCCCACATTCAGTGAGTGGAAGTTTTTTCTGAATTGATTCGCAATTTACTCGTTTATAAAAGAATTTAACTTCGAACCTATGTACATAAGTGTACTCTTGTTCCGTCGGAGCAAGAATCCGTATGTGCGTTCCATCCAAGCATCCAACAATTCCAGGGATTCCAATGATTTCATAGAAGCTGAAAAAAATCTTATTCTTTGCAAAAAATTAGATTAACAACCTTTTTCCGATGACTTGGCGTTCTACATCGGTCGGCCATGTGACGAACTCATTACACCTCCTCGATACAAGTTCACAGACTTCATGCGTTATTCTTGAGACACTGGACTGTGAACAGCCAGCCGCATCGCCTATGTTTATTTGAAACCCATTGTTCGCAAGAGTTGAAAGAGCGACTGCCAGTCGTTGAGCTGGTAAAAGCGCTTTCGCTCTTTCTGTGTCGGTTTGCAAGTCATCCTCGAACAGTGTAAGCAGTTTGAAGAACCCATGACGTGTGAAGCGGAATCTTTTACGAAATTCCGTATAGCTGAGTGTGTCGAATGGGTTCGCGCGGTCTCGGTACACTCTTGGAACTCGCAGAACATTCTCTTATAGCTCGAGATCCAAATCTTTCATCGCCTGACACAATATGATTCATGTGAGAAGTAAATAAGAAATGAAGTTTGAAAAAGAGGAAAAAGTATGCCAAAAAGTGTGAAAAGAGATTGAGGAAAGAGAAATGGGAAATGAATAGAATGAAAAATATGTAAAAATGAAACGAGAAAAATGAAACAGAAAACAAATTGTATGAAAGCATCTCGCCAAAACGAAAACTCGCCAAAACGAACAGAGATACATATGTATTAAAGCAAAAAATGGGTCTGTCTAACTGTTAGACAGCCATTTATTTATTTATTTGTTTTATCTACATCATACGATGCAAAATCAACACATATTACAACTAAAATTCGAGCACAAACATTGAATAAGAATACACATGAGATCATCAGCACTCAAGTAAGGGAAACACCTCTCCTATATTATTCCATCGACATCCTACAATGCAAGATTATGGTGAGACACACCATACATACATACAAAATGATACATACAAAGTATGGCTAGAAGTAAGGAAAATTTCTAAATTCTACTGATTATTTGCCCATTCACTGACCACATTCTCGTTACGGAAACGACTTATGAACTGCTCTACTGTTCCTGAATTTAATATTTCACTCGAGATTCCGTAAAACATTCTTGAAACCCGTAAACCGAAACAATTGAATCTAGGAGTGGAAGAAGTACATTCAATTGCAATACCATTAATATTTGTACGAGTGGGGGAGCTGCGCTTGAAAATGCGTGATTTTTCAATAATAGACTTATCATTGAAGATCTTCCAACCCATTTTAAGATCTGCAATCACCTTTATTTCAGCTAAAGTACTCAGGCCAACTAGATTCAGACGATCTCTATAAGATTCAGAGATTCAGACGTTAGGCGAGGTAAACCTCGTCTAACACTTTAGACACTTTCTAACCGTAAGTTGTCTAACTGTGGCATTGTGGATACGGAACTTGTTGTTAGACAAAAATCTTCAGGCGTCTAACTGTTAGACAACCCGTTAGACGGTAAAATGCGATTGTGGATACGGCCTCTGGACGCTCATATTTGATTATTTAGTTTACATTGATAATTTAGTTGTTCGTTTTAACTCAATTATGAAATATCTTATTCATATCTTGGTTCCTAGAAAACAAATTAAAGCTGCTTTCAAATCTTATCATACTATGTATACCATAGATTTGGTTGGAATGAGCTTAATTCTGCAGGGGCCGTATCCACAATCAAACTCAAACTTTAGACGTCTAACACGTTAAACTTGTCTAACGTTAAACAATTCTAACGTGTTAGACGTCTAACTGTTTTCCGGTATCCTCAATGTGTTTGTTAGACGTCTAACGTTAGCTGCTAACGGTTAAACGTCTAACTCTAAATGCTGACGCAGTTTTGGTGTGTCACAGCTAAAGGCGAAGAAATCATGTGGATTTCTTCTCTTCTAACCGTCTTTCTTCGCTTTTTATTTATTTATTTATTCAGATACATTTTTGAAACAAAAATGCGACAACACTCGGAACATGGTGAACACATGATAAATTCTCTACAGGTTAGGTAACTGCAGATTGAGTAGTTCTAATACATCGAGAGAACTCAATCTTGCTTTCAGAGCAAGTACAGTGGGAGCAGAAACAATATCGTAGGCAAGCTTACAATAATATCTAGCGGAACGAAAGGCGAAAGAATTGAATAATGGTAGTCTACGCGTACGGGAAATGTGAAATGAATATTTAGAAGTACGACCATTACAAGGCTTAAGCCTATACATTTTACTAATTGGAATATCAATTAATCCATTCAGTATTTTATAAGAGAAGATGATATCTGTCTTAGTTCTACGCGACAATAAAGTATCTAATTGGAAGCTTTTAAGTCTATACTTGTAGGAAGGTCGGGTTTGCAGAGATTCTCGATTGTAAGAGCATCGAATGCATAGTAATCGTGTTAAAATATGCTGGACATGCTCAATTTTTCTGATGAGATTCTTTTTGTACGGAGACCAAATGACAGAGCCGAAGTCTAGTAAAGGAACAATGAAAGATTTGTAGCAACGAATATATGCTAATGGACTTTTGATGCATAATGACCGAAACAAAGCGTAGACTAATCTCATTTCTCGTCTTGTAACATGTTCAATATGATATTCGTAAGACAAATCGACATCAATGAAAACTCCCAAGTCTCTTATTGGTGATTCTGCAACTTTGAATGGAATGTCACTATGATCATCGGTTTTTACAAAATAAGGTAGACCAGGATTAGATTTACCCAATTGTAAAACACTGCATTTGTTATTCGCGATCGTCAACTGCCAGTCATAACAAAAAGTCTGTATTTCTAGAGCAGCGGATTTCAATTGTAAGTGGGCAAGAGTAGAGTCATTAGGAGAGAAATTGGCAAATACTTTGATGTCATCCGCGAACAAGTTGACAGAAACGAGATGGAAATTTTCGAGCCTATATGACAGGCTAGCGATATATAGAGAGAATAGAATCGGGCCTAAGACAGAGCCCTGGGGCACACCTGAACTAATTGGAAAACTATCAGAAAGGGTATTGTTAACACGAACACGCGAGGTGCGGCCTTTCAGAAAACACTCGAACCAGCAAAACAAATTGCCTCGAAAACCTACACTTTCAAGAATATGTAACAGCTTATCATGTGAAACTGTATCAAAAGCTTTCGCTAAATCGTACTATAGTATGTCTACAACATTATCACAGTCTAGTGCACGCTGCCATGATTGAGTACATTCTAGGAGATTTGTTTCAACCGATTTACGAGAGCGAAACCCGTGTTGAAAGTTTGGAATGAGATTGAAGACATTGCACCAATGAATTATTTCAGGCTTAAGACAACGTTCTAGAACTTTAGAAGCAACATGAGATATTGTAATTGGCCGAAAGTGTTCAGGAGAACTTGGGGAAGCAACTTTATTAATCGGTACGACAATGCCTTGTTTCCAGTTGTCAGGAACCTTACCCAGTATTAAGGAAAAGTTAAACAGAAACGAAAGGGGCTCGGCAAGTACTTCTGCACAATTTTTATATTTAATAGACGGAATAGAGTCAGGTGGCGCAAAACAAGATGATTTCAGTTTCTTCAAATGATGTAATACTTGTTGAGGCATTATAATACAGTCTGACTTGGAATAACTATTTCGAGAACTGAGAATAGGAAGGTTTCCATTATCTTGAGTAAAGACAGAGGAGAAGTAAGAGGCTAATGAATTGGCCTTTGCCTTGTCAGTCAACTTGGATGATCCATCGACAGTTATACAACCAATACGAGTTGTTTGTTTTAATCTGCTATTCACAAAACTGTATAGACTCTTAGTGGAATTTAAAAGTCTGAGTTCGCGATTTCTATTCAGTTTCTCAATCTCAGATTTTATTTTCATACATATTCTATTGTATTCGGTCACAACTGGAGCACAGTTCAGTTTGCGAAAAAGACTAAACTTGTACATGATCATTTTCTATATATGAGGTGGGTAAGAGTCGAAAGGTAGTTTACGTCTGTAAAAAGGAGTGTGATCAGTCATAAGAGGAAGTAGAGTGTTTAAGAAGCGAGAATATAGATCATTTATATCGATGAAATTATCGAACAAAGTGGTCCATGAAGTACTAGATAACGCAGCAGACAGAGAAACATAGTCGCAATGTCTATAATCAAGGCTAGGCTCAAAAAGGCTAGCAGAGCTATCATGGAGGATAGTGAAACAAACGGAATTGTGGTCACATGATAGAGAGAAAGGCGATGTTACATAGCAATTCGATATCGATCCAGGAGGCCCAATAACCAAATCAAGAGTGTTGCTCAAATGAGTAGGTTCCTTAACAAACTGAAGAAAAAAAAAACTTTTATCTGCTTTTAAATATTTTTTACGTTCTCTTTTCTTTGTTGCCGTGTTTTAAAAGTTCAACAAATACGATTTCAGTACCACAATGTAATGGATAAGCCACCGAAAAAGAGACCCAAAGTGCCAAATTCGTCGGATGAAGCGTTGATGTTTCATAAACTGTGTTCTCAATATATTTTGTGCATAATGTCTTTATTATAACAAGCATGAAAAAATGAATTGGATCATAGGAAAAACTAGAAAAATGTCTGGAAGACGTGTGCCTAAAAAGTTGCTCCAGATGCACTGCTTCTTGATGAGATCTCACTCATATCACTGTCATCATCCAATAAAAGATCGAACGCGGGTTCTTTCAGATCAATCGCAGCATTTCGCAGATAAAGAGCTGCTGTGACCATAGCAGCGGTTCTTGTGGGGCGCTTTCTGTAAAGAAATAAAATCGCTTTTTGAGAAAATGAAATCACACAAAAAAAATCGCCTTTTGCTTCACCTAATTTCTTCATGCAGAGCATTACACTGACCTTTGAGTGCACCGATGACCTTCTCGATCTTGACCCTACCTCGACTAACCGCGCCAGTGTAGCGAGCTGCGGAGTGAAACATGTTTGTATGTCAGGTAATATTATAGAGATGAAAAGAAAGAGAGAAACAAAGAGAGCGAGAGAAAAAGCATGTTCTGTTGCAGCATTTATGATTGGCTTCAGTATGAATCTTTCTGCTGCGTTTGCGGAATCAGCGAGAAAGATTCGATTTTATAAGTAAGATAAGTTTTTTTCTGGCCAGCCTTCATTAGGCGGTAGCGTTGAGATGATTTCCATACTCTGCTGTCAATGAGCCCGAGCCTATTGAAAAGTGAATTAGGAGTTCATGTGAGGAAGAGGCGAGAAGACTAATTTGAAACTACATTAAAAAGCGCACCAGGAAATTTGTAGAAACTAGAGGGAGCGAAGTTGATTGTCACACAATACTCCCACATTCATTGAGTGAAAGTTTTTCCTGAATTGATTTTCAATTGACTCGATGATCAATTAATTTGACTTCGGACCTATTTACATAAGTTTACTCTTGTTCCGTCGGAGCAATAATCCGTATGTGCGTTCCATCCAAGCATCCAACGATTCCAGTGATTTAATAGAAGCTAAAAAAATGTTTGCTAATGGACTTTTACAGTTAAAAAACGGAGCGAAACGCTTTAACAGGCCATTGATGTATAACAATCGATTATTTATTCATTTATTCATTTACACCATTAGGTGTTACACTAAAATGAGTCGAGAGAACAAATAATAATTAGAACGCACTTCCCACAAAGGGATTATGAGAGTAAAAACCTCTTTCCGATGACTTGGCGTTCTTCATCGGTCGGTCATGTGACGAACTCATTAAACCTCCTTGATACAAGCTCACAAACTTCATGCGTTGTTATTGAGACACTGGACTGTGCACAGGCAGCCGCGTCGCCTATGTGGATTAGAAACCCATTGTTGGCAAAAGTTGAAAGAGCTACTGCCAGTCGTCGAGTTGCTAACAGCGCTCCCACTCTTCCTGTGTCGGTTTGTTTCGCTCTTCCTGTGTCGGTTTGCAAGTCATCCTCGAACAATGCAAGCAGTTTTAACAACCCACGTGTGAAGCGTAACCTTTTAAGAAATTCTATATTGCTGAGTGTGTCGAATGGGTTTGCGCGATCTCGGTACACTCATGGAACTCGCAGAGCATTCTCTTCTTGCTTGAGAGTCAAATCAATCATCGCCTGCACGATAAAACATGTGAGAATAAAATAAGAACAAAGTATGGAGAAAAATGGAACAAATATGAAAAAAATTAAGAAAAGAGATTGAGGAAAGAGAAATGGGAAAAGAATAGATGCCAAAAATAGTGTGACAACAACATGATAAAAAATGAAACTGAAAATAATTTGTATGAAAACATCGAAAATTCGCCAAAACGAGTGAGATACATATGTATTGAAGCAAAAAATGAGTCTGTCTAACTGTTAGACAGCCAGTTAGGCAAGGTAAACATCGTCTAACACTTTTGACACTTTCTAACCGTAAGTTGTCTAACTGTGGCATTGTGGATACGGAACTTGTTGTTAGAAAAAAATCTTCAGGCGTCTAACTGTTAGACAACCCGTTAGACTGGTAAAATGCGATTGTGGATACGGCTCCAGATTACCTCCCGAAATAATGAGTTCTACAAGTTTGAACTTTTTATTACGCGAAAAGAATCACGTGGTGGATATTCTAGGGTTTTCGAAAATAGATTGGAGCGGTTAGAATTTTTGGAATTTTTCGATGTACCTGTACCTTTTTCTTAGTGTCACATAATAACCGGGGACATATTCAGGGGCAAGCACGCATCCTTCACTGTACAAGGCTAGAAACTCAAATAGCAGTCTATAAGAAGATAAAGAATTTCTAGAATAATTAAGTATTCTATCGAGAAAACTATAAAAAAATAGAAGTTAAACAAGGAACAGAAGTAGAGACCGCAATAGCTAAAATCAAAATAAGAATAGGTAGTAAAATGTTAGTTTTATGTGTTCTTAATCACTTAATTCTTTCAAGAAAACATGAAAAAATCACAAACAATTACTTTAAAGCTGAAAAATAGATTAGATTAGTTTCGAACATTCTGCCTATACACCCCCCGTCAGACGACCACTTTCGATAGACTAGGCCAGCACGCAAAATTTTGATAAGGATGCGCAGGCACGCACGCGAGACGCAGTCGCGCACGTAAGACGCACTCTGGTACTCTTTCGAGGGTGAGAGAATTCATGTCAATTCATGTATGCTCTACTCGCCTGCACTCTCTCTGGTTAGTGTGTTCTCTCTCTTTTTCTCTCTGTCTAACTGGTCAGTGTTGTCTCTCGCTCTCTTTATCTCTCTGTCTAACTCACTACGCTTAAAGTTACATTTAACCAGCATAAAATGGTACTTGCCCAATGCATATGCATATGCATTGCGAATCGCAAACAAAAAAGTGAAAAAACGGCCCTTATCGATTTTTTTTTGAAAAGCGCTGCGCACGCGCAGCGTGTTTCAAAAAAAAATTTTCAAATCCGCCGCCTTTTTAGCTACTTTAAGGCGGGATCGTTTGAAGTAATAAAAATTGCGTGCAAACTTAATTCCTCCTTCCTCCATTGTGTGACGGGGTGTGCCTATAACAAATCTTGGTACGCTAGAGCGCGGAAGGTCAGGTGGGTCATGTTTGTACTAAAACGCGGCCTTAACTTCGAACTGGTAATCTACATCAACTTCCAAAGGCCTTTTTTTTCGCTACGATAAAATTAAAAATTTCTTTCCATTATGTCAACTTGAGTTTTGTCATTAATAAACTGAAATAATATCTCTGCTTTTAACAATGGAAAGTTTGCCTTTACATAACGGCATTTTAGGCCAGAGAAACATCTAGAATAATGAACATGTTTGAACATGTCTAGAGAATAGAGTGAGTGCACTCGGGCCACACTATAATTAAGAATTAAGTCAGTGGTAATCATGATTGATTACAGCCTCTTAAGTGAGTAGTGCGAATCACAAAGTCTTTGGGCTTTTTTCGGGCGAAAAAAGACATTTTTCATAATGAAGTATAGTTCGAACTATAATATTATTGTTTCATTGTTTCGTTTGCTCAACATTATTATTTTGGTTTTATGGTCAATTCTATCTTTTAGGTCATTTACATTAGGTCATTTACACTACTATATTTCAAGTAATTAACATTAATATCACTTGTGAAATTTTAGAGTAGGCCCTGATGCCCTGCCAAACAGCCATCCCCCATCCCCTCAATCAATTACGTTCTTCACTGCTGTTCTGTCTTCATTACAGTGAGGCACTTTAGTGTAGGGGTTAGTGTGCTTGTCTGTGAGTAGCTCGGTGAGAGGTCGGATTCGTTCTGATGAGCAATTCTTGCCAAATTTTATTTTTACTTCAGAAAATTATTTTTACATTAAAAAACGTTTAGGCTTAGTAAAAAGTTGGCTTTAATCTACTTTAGCCGTCCAAAGATTTTTTTCCCAGAAAGAGATTTTATTCATGAAAACTCCCTTCCCCCTTTCTCCTTAGGGCCCCTTCCCCCCTTTAGGGCCCTCTTCCCCCTCCCCCTAGGGCCCCTACCCCCCTCCCTTTGCTTAGGTAGGGCCCTCTTCCTCCCCCTTTAGGCCCCCCTCCCTTCCCTGCTTAGGTAAACCCCCCTCCCCCTCCCCCTTTCCTTTCCCCAAAATTTATAAAGATAATTTTAAAAAGAAAGAGAAAGAAAAAAGAAAGAGAAAAAAATAAGAAAGAGAAAGAAAAAAGAAAGAAACAGAACAAATAAGAAAAAGAAAGAGAAAAAAAAAAAGAAAGAAAGAGAACAAGAAAGAAAAAATTGAGCCAGGCCGTTTTTAAGCTGAGGCCGTGTTTTAGAGAGGGGTGAGGGAATTGCCGTATGGCAGGACCTCAGAGGCCGTATGCAGGGAAAACAGATTATAATAATCTGGATTATTATAGTACAAGGATTACAAAATCCAAAAAAAATGCCGTATGGCAGGACCTCAGAGGCCGTATGCAGGGAAAACAGATTATAATAATCTGGATTATTATAGTACAAGGATTACAAAATTCAAAAAAGATATAATTTTTTGGATGATGGAAATCGGTATGCATGGATGTCAGATTACTTAACCTTGGTTTAATGTCAAAAAGGACGCGGAAAGACAAGCGTAAGCATAAAAATTCACACTAAATGCATCAAAATGCACTCTAAACACTATAATTCTCGAATACTAAATGCACTCTAAACACTATAATTGTCTTTCGACCATCTTTTTGGATTATTCATAGGCTGCACACTGTTTTGCTCACCAACCGTTTTTAACCGTAAAAATTAACCGTAGGTGATCGAATTTTTGACTGTATGTGAGCAAATTAGTTTTACTTTTTTACGGTTAAAAACGGTTGGTGAGCAAAACAGTGCGCAGCCATAAACCACCTCCGGAGTGGGGTTACTGGTTTCGTCGGATTATCAGTAATCAGAAGTATTATAGCATCCATGCATACCGGATTATTTAAATAAAGTTGAATAAATGATAATCCAAGCTCATAATACTTTTAGATTACTCCATGTATACGGCCTTAGGGTCTACTGTAAAATTTCACAAGTATTAATATCTTTGTTTTTAGGTCATTTCTTTTTAGTGTGATTTGGAGTGTGCAACAGGTTACGACTTTTTGTATAAAGGCGCTTTCGTGAATGCACTCTGAACGAAAAAATTGTCCTCGTTGTGGCTGTGATTTACCGTCAACACCTTTGAAATACTTCAAGACTCACTACGCCTGCAATATTCCTCCCCCTTTTTGTCTTTACACTATGTTTATCTCTTGACGGCCTTTCATCTCTTCGGCCTCTGTGTGCATCGTCTCTAAAAAGTGTCTTAACTCGAATGTTGTATTCTTATCATTAGAAAATGGAGCGTCATAGTCCGGAATCCTTACCTTGTTGCGTACTTTTCTCGTAACTCTGTTCCGACTCAGCTTATAAATTTGATACTCTATCTCCTTTTTTTGCTTACAAAAACTTATAAAAACACAAATGTGCCCAAATTTTTTTGGATTGGGCGGGCGTTTTCCAGATTGAATTCGGAAGCCCACGCGAAAAAAACAGTGACTAATAGCTGAAAACCGCTAAGCTAATTTACTCAATTAGCTTAGCTGTTTTAGACTAGATAAAACTGAAATATTGTGGCTAATTGTTCCATACAGCCTCGTTAGCATAAGTTTTCACTGAGCCTAAGCGAACAAATCAGTCGAAAGTAACCTTGCCCCAAAGTCAAGTGCGGCCCTCAATTGAAGTGCGCCCGCTCAAGTAACAAAGATCATTTTTTTATATCGCTTTTTTAGGCTTATTGTTAGGTAAAGGTTACGCTGAAGAGGCCATAAGGCTTAGGAACGAGACCAAACGGCTAAGAAACGAGGCTATATGGTGCAAATTGGTGGCTCACCTACACTCAGAAACATACGAGTTTTTTTTATTAATTTTTTTGCGGGAGCTCCCTGATTAGCAATTTTTATGAACGCTGTGACTGACCAATTGGAGCAACTTATTGCATTTTCAAAGAAGATGATGCATTTGGACAGTCACAGCGTTCATAAAAATTGCTAAACAGGGAGCTCCCGCAAAAAAAAAAAATCAAAAAAACTCGTATGTTTCTGACTGTAGGTGAGCAAATTAGTTTTGTAAAAAACGGTCGGTGAGCAAAAACAGTGCGCAGCCTAAATTGAACTGAATCATACGCTGTTCACCCTTAAAAAAAATTTTTTTTTTACAAAGTTGTAATTTTTTTCTGCAATCGTTGTCCAAAATCATCTCACGGCTTTTACTTTTCAGGTCTTGTGAGCTCATAGAAAGCTTTTCTTCTTTCTTCGTCTAAACAAGCAGCTGCATCTACTTGCTGCAATCAAGCAAGCACTTTCAGCATGCAGCTGAAATACAGTAAGTTTTTTTTGAAAGTACGGTCTTTTAGATTTTTTTATTCAATAAAACTTAGAAGAAAAAACTTACCCGTAATTGTGAAGAACGTCTCAAGAAATGATGTTTCAATATGTGCATTAAGTCGAATGGTACATACAGACCGCGTCATAATCATGCTAACACCCTACTTTCAAGGTTTTTTCGGAAAACCACTGATGATACCTAATAGTTAATTTCATGGCCTATTCGAAAGTATTTTTGAAACATTATGTGCAATTATGGTTCTAATCATTCATCATGATTACCACTGACTTAATTCTTAATTATATTGCGGCTCGAGTGCACTGACTTAATTATTAATTATAGTGCGGCCCGAGTGCACTCACCCTATTCTCTAGACATGTTCAAACATGTTCATTATTCTAGATGTTTCTCTGGCCTAAAATGGCGTTTTTATCCTTTATGTTCCCTGTTCTACTTCTATTTATTTATAGTATTCTCGATAGAATACTTAATTATTCTAAAAATTCTTCATCTTCTCATAGACTGCTATTTAAGTTTATAGCCTTGTACTAAGAGAATCTTAGTATTTTAAGTGAGAATAGAAATTCTAGCCTCGTCTTGACGAACTCTTAGTATTCTAGAGTTGCCTTAAGAAACTCAGTGTTCTAGTTTAAGAATGCTTTTATTTCCTAAACCATAGATTTTCGAGTATGTCTAGGACAATTCGCGTTTATCAATTGTCGTGCGGCTCGGAATTTAACCTATACAATAGAACACAGGTTTAATTACACAAGTTTGAGGTACGCTGTCCCCAACTCTCCCGCTCGTCCTCGTGATTAAAACAGAAGAACTCGTCCACGTCGATCGAGACAGAGAAGTCTTCGGCATTATCAAAGGTTTCTAGGTTCGGTTCACTGATTAAATTCCAGCCACACAATGTGAAGGTTATAGAGGGTGTATTCTCGTAACCGAGAAGTGAAACGAGTATATGTCGGCCCATAGGTGATCAACTCGACAATGTCTGAGAGCAAACCGGAACAGAGTGAGAGATCTACAGAGAAGAATATGTGTGAAGAGAACTACACTACGGCAAGCGTTCACAGCGATTTGATGAGTCTACTCACGCGAGCAGACAGCCTACCTCAAACACCAGCTCATCCGAACAGTGACGCTTGGCACACAGCAGTATTACTCGCAGAAGAAGGGGGGGGGAAACGAGTATATGTGGGGGTTTATGGAAGAGGGGCAGAAGAGGTGCAGAAGCCTCACAGGGGTTTATCTGAAGAGGGGCAGAACCCTCACAGGGGTTTGGGGTTTATCTGAAGCCTACAAGGGGTTGAGAATGATTGAGAGGATTTATGCTGGTATTGATGAGAGTTGAACAAGGGAAGAGCAGGAGTGAAGGAGAGTTAGGGTAAATTTTCTGTTTTAAATGTATGTCGGATTCGAGTTGATAGATGGCACCCTTTTCATATTTTCTAACCTCTAGTTCAAACGCCGATTAATAGCGGAAATTTTAGATTCTTGATGTGATCAACCTTCGTAGTACGAATTTCAAAGATTTTGGATTCTTCTTGTAGTACAATTTACAAGATGTGTCTTTGTGAACAAGGTTCATTAGGAACTGTAATGAAAATATTGTCGACTGACTCGAAAATAGATTTAAAAAAATTGTTGTCAGAAATAGATATTCCTTCGTAGCATCACTCGCTTATTTTCCATCTTTCCGGAAAACGTCTACGCGATTTTTGATAGGAGAAAAATAGTTTAAATTAGTATTTCCCATTGAATTAGTTTTAAGGTAGTGTTCCCCACAGAAACTCGCTGTTCTAGCCCGTTGTTGTTGTTTTGCCCATAGGTCCTGTCGAGCGGAGTCCTTTTGGGATAGGTTGGTGAGGATCCTTTTGAGTCCGGAGAGATTTTCTCCGTCTACACTCGCACCGCAGTCGGCGATCCTCTTGGCGAGACCCATTCATTAACCGGAGAAGGGCAAGAGGTTATTTCACTGGCGCCTCGACTCGCCATTGAAAGTATAGCGGAGTATCGGCTGATGTTTTGTCCGGTGGCATGCCCAGGCCGGTCCGGCATCGCCCTCCTTTGACGAGCTATACTACCCAGTTTTGGTCCGTGGCGGGATTTCTCCCGCTACCTCCCAGCACGAATTCTTCGTAGGGAGGCGTCCCTCTATCCGCCACCTGAGGTCGCGCTCGATTCTGGACTGGATGATCCGGCTCCATCCGTGACAGGCTCTTAAGGCTGTAGAGTCACGAATGGCAACTGTTGCCAGTGTGTTTCGAGTTCTAGCCCGTGGCTCCGATATACCGCGAGGTTTCAATTCATGTCTGAGAAATTTCGTTTTTAAAAAATATGTTTTGTGCATTTGCTAGTATTTGAACATTAAAGTGTCTTCTTGCTTTCATAGAAACTTTTATTTTTCCGGTTTGTAATGGGTTGATTGCTAACTTCTTTGCTATTACTGAATTCTGAAGTATAAGAGTTCTGCCAGTGGATTTCCTCTCTTAGTTGTACTCGGATCAGAAACAAATAGTCTTTTCTTGCATTATTTTTCAGAACAGTTATTGTTTTGCTCAAGAAACAATCATTTGTGAAGGAATGAGTCATTCATTTAGTCATTTTTCATTACATTCATGATAAAGAGCAGATCAGGATATGAAGTAACATTCGTTTCTGAAACATACGATACAGCCGTAGCAGACTGGAAAAGCAGGCTAGGTAAGAAGAATACAGATCCAGAGGAAGAAGTTCGCTATCAAGCATGGATTGGAGAAGCCCCCAGTGATCGAATGGTTCAACTGGTTCGCTTGCAGGTAGGGAAATCCCTACTCAAGATCAAGCGGGTGCTATCAACAAGACAACGGTCGGTTCTCAAGAGCCAGCCCCCTTTCCAGCTGATAACGAAGCCGTCCTTCAAATTTCAACTCCGAGCACTTCTTCACAGCAGCCGCACCCACCAGACACATAGTTAGCGGCAGGGGAAAATCTAAGTAGAGTGAGACTACCCCCCCCCCCTTCCCACTCCTTCTCTTCCAATCTTCACGGGAAATCGACTAGAATTTGCTTCGTGGTGGGAAAACTTCAGTGAGATGACCGATCGACGTCAAGACATTTCCCCAGTGGAAAAATGGCCTATCTCCGGGAATGTGTACGGGACACGGCGAAGACCGGCTTGTCACAACTTCCCATGAGTGGAGCATCATACATATAATAATGCAGTTAAGCTGCTCAAAGAATGCTTGGGAATGAGGAAGGCAGATGAACGAATGGCCCTTTCACATTTGGAGTCAATCACTGCCTCGGACGACTCATGGAACAGCCAGCTGTCGCTGGTGTTGACTTTGAAGGGAGCTGTAATGAAAATGAGCAGACAACAGCCAAACATACAACAGGACGTGATCTTGCAACAAGTTGTACTCCGTTAGTTTCCAATCAACACCAGGACCAAGTTGATCGAGTTCATCTACGACAAAGAAGAAGTCACAATCACCGAGATTTTGAATCGAGCTGAAGACATAGTCAAGAAAGAACTGTTCATTGCTGAGATGAGCGCAAGGCAGCACACGAAGGCAGCAGTCCGTCAAACGATAAACCTCAGTAACAAAGCTCAATCGATCATACTCGAAACGGCTCAAACCGCACTAATCCAAAATTCAAACTGCTTGTGGCGAATGACGACAAAGCTTGTGTTTTTTTTTTGTGGCAAACACAAGCTGTCGTGGGAATGCAGGACAATTCCATTAGTTAAGGACAGTATATCGTTCACCAAGGAACGCGGATGGTGTCAGTCTTGCCTCAAAGCAGGAGGCACCGTAAATCAGTGCAGCAGACGTTGCCCCATATGCGACGGCCCTCATGATCTATCACTGTGCTTCAAACTTGTTATCGAAAAAGGTTCCAAGAAAAACCGAAGTTCGCTGAAGAAACCCGAACGGAACAAAAGAAATCGGAATTTGCCGAGGAATTATGAGCGGAAACAAGAACATCAGACTATTTCCAAGAGTCTCATAAGAGATGAAGGAAACTTCTTTAAGCCAGCAAAAGATCCACAGTCAAAGCACATAGGACAAATACACTCCATCCTGCCTCAAAGGGAAATCTCCTTGGAAACTAGACTACAAACAGGAAAACTGATAGTAGTGGGCGCTCATCGCAGAAGCGTGGACTTCATTCTCGGCACATTCCTTGGAAACTAAAAAAATAAAGACTTCATTCAATGAGTCTTGTAATGGCTAGAAAGATGAAGCTGAAAAGGGTCAGAAGAACCTTCAGCAAACTTTGCGGCCTAGGAGGAGTTTCTTCCGGGAACAAGGAATACACCATCTACGAAGTTCGATTGGAGGGCACGGATAGATCGACCATAACTGTAGAAGCAATGGGACATTCGGACCCAATAACTTCCACGATGAAGTATGACGCTCTTCCTCAGCAAGACGTATCGTTCATCAAAAAAGAAAGCTACAGTTGGCCAGACGAATACGGCAGCTCATCCATCACGAATCCAGCCATCTTACTCGGAATAAAGGAGTGCTTCAAAGTTCTACATTTAGCGAAGAAGCCGATCAAGCTCCCAAGTGGATATCTATTGATGTCATCAATTTTTGGATGGCTAGCAGCAGGTGAACCTGAATTCAGGACGCTGAAGTCAGACGGACAGCAAACGATTTATCACCTGTCGGAAAGGAAGCAGTACGAGAGGGAAGTGAATAAGGCTGTCGAGAAATTCCTCGCAGTCGATGAAGTTGTAAAAACCGAATCGGGAGAAGACAAACTCCCAACGCAAGAAAGCTCCATTGTCGATGAATATTTCCGAGCGAATGTCTCCTTAGTCGACAACAAAGTATTTGCAAGATATCGCATGCGGGAAAACCTCCTGCAAAGGCTATCAAAGAACCTCAACTCATCCGTAGCACGACTGAGAAATGTGTTCATTAACTTTCAGGCCAAAGGGATGCTCGACCACTATCACAGAATATTTATGGATCACCTTGAAAAGAAGAAAATTGAGATAGTGTGTAAACCTTATGACGAATCATCAGTCGCTTACTTACCACATCTTCCAGTATTCCGAGAAGATAAGGAAACCAAGCCAATACGAATAGTGTTCGATGCATCCGCCAAAGAGAAAGGAAAACTTTCTCTCAACGAGTGCATGTACACGGGCGAAGTCAATCTAGAACGTATTCCCGCCTTGTTGATCAGAGCTCGTCTATCTCCGAGCATTCTATTGTGCGATGTGGACGCAGCCTTTCTGCAGATCGGAATCAAAGAGGATCAGAGAGACTGGATGCGATTCATCTGGCTCAAGGATCCACGAAAACCGATTCGAGACATACATATTGTGCACTACAGATTCACTGTCGCTCCCTTTGGAATAGCCCAGAGCCCGTACCTTCTGGAGTCTTCGATTAGACATCAAATCGAAAGGGAAGAATCTAGACTACGGAAGAGGGACAACATGAAAACATTTGTGTTGGAGCAACTGAAACATAATCTGTACGTAGACAATGTAATTTTTGAATGCGAAGAAACGGAAAAGGTAGAACTGTATGCCACGGCCAGAAGATTTTTCTCCGAAATCAGCATGAATTTGCGAGAATTTGCATCGGAATCTACGGAGTTCATCAACTCAATCCCAGAGCAAGACAGAGGAAAGGTCGGAATACAGAAGATACTTGGACTACCGTGGTCGTCTACATCACACACGTTGATTCTCAAGGCAACAGTCCCTGTGGTGAAAGGCATGCTAAGAGAAAGTATTGAAAATACTCGCTTCTTCGTTCGATCCTCTGGGCCTTCTCAAGGTTGTCCTCCTCCCAGCTAAGGTGTTTGTTCAAAAATTATAAACGAAGAGCTACGGATGGGACACGATTTTATCCGAAGAAGACATATCAGCTTGGAACCGAATAGAGGAGGAAATCAGCGAATTCGAACTTCATGTTCCGCGTAGACTAAACTTGGTACGTGACTCGTGCACTTTGGTGGCATTTGCTGACGCTTCCACGAAGGCAATGGGTGCAGCTGTCTACGTGGTTGATCATGAGGAAGGTTCACTGCTGATGGCTAGATCTCAGCTGGGACCTGTCAGAAACAAACAGACTATCCCGCGTCTTGAACTCAAGGCTCTTCTCCTCGCATCTAAGCTACTTTTGTTTGCTGTGAAAAGTATCCACCGTACTCATCCGACGTTGAAAGTGAAATGTGCACTGTTCACAGACAGCATCATAGCATTGTATTGGGCGGAAGATCGCATCAAAAACAGCAAGGGCAGCAGGGCAGTTCTAAACATGAGCAAAGAAATTACTGCGACACGTTGTCTCATCTGTCGCACAATCGATACGTCATGCTCAACACCAACGAATTGTGTGAAACTCGGGTATGTGAAGACGGAAGAGAACCCTGCTGATCTCGCTACAAGAGGTTGCTCTAGCAACAAGTTGCAAAACGAAGGCCATTTGTGGTGGAAGGGACCTTCATGGCTGACGTTCAGCGGCGTGAGTAATCTCCCACCATGGGTTCCTGATGAAACACCCGAAGAAGTGGAAATTCAAGCGAAGATGCTCAACTCACCACAGCCCATTCTTGTTCTCGGAAAAAAAGGAGATGCCTACGACGCAGGTACAGTTTTCGAGATTCTCGAGCTACATCAGACTACGCAACACAGTAGCATACGTTCGACGCTTTATCCGAAAATGGTTCCTGAAGAAGTGTAAAAATACACCGCCGGAAATCGAGAGGATCGCTGGAAAAGGTCCAACAGTGGGACCGATCACAGTTCTTGAGATGAAAGAAGCAGAATCATGCATCATCAAAATGCACCTGCTAGCACATCTCTCGTCAATCAAATCGCCTGGGAATCACAAGTTCGCCTTGTTCATTGATTCACAAGGGATATACAGATGCGGAGAACGCAGACTAAATAACTCCTTACTCTCCACCGACGAGAAGTATCCCATCTTCATTCCGGGCAATAAAAAGGAACCGCTCATCTCAATGATGGTCAGACACGTACATGTATCAGCGCTGCACGCGGGAGAGAACCATACCATGGATCTACTCAGATCCTCATTCTGGATCGAAAGAGCGAGGAGAGCAGTTCAATAAACCCTCAGGCGATGCATCACTGGTCGAAAAACAATAGCACAGCCGTTTAAATATCCAGCTGCACCCGAATTGCCTCCGGAGAGAGTTAATCCAAGCAGACCACTCAAAGCCGCAGGAGTCGATTTTGCAGGTCCGTTCACAATCCGAACGAAGGCAGAAAGGACCAAAGTTTACGTACTACTCTTGACATGCCTTTCAACGAGAGCCGCTCACTTGGAGGTGACTAAGTCACTGTCTTCGACGTCATTTCTAGCAGCATTCAAAAGGTTTATAGCCAGAAGAGGAGTACCAGAAAGTTTACTCTCGGACAACGCTTCTGCTTTCAAGAACACGGAAACACTTCTTAGCAAGGATTCAGAAGAAAGTGACCTTTTCCAATCCTATTGCGCTACCAGAGGAAACGGTTGTCACTTCACAGCACCACACGCACCATGGCAGTGGGGCGTATACGAGAGGCTTATAGGAATCGTGAAAATGTGTATGGTCAGGAGCTTCGGACGACGCGTGTTGGATAAAGACGAATTCACTACCGCAGTGACAGAAATCGAAGCGATAATCAACACTCGCCCGCTAATAAGACTTTCAGACGATCCAAAGGACCGTGTTAGAGTCCTCCGGCCTGCGGATTTTCTCACACCAGGAGCTTCCCTCGGGATCTTTTCACGAATAATTACTTCTGAGGACGACTACGCACCACCCGGCAGTACAGCAGATGCGTTAACGAAGCAACATATCGCCGCACAAGCTCGAATGCAGAGGTAATGGGAATTGTTCTTATCATCTTACATCGGATCGCTCAGTGGCAAACAGGATGCTAGCGTCAAACAAGGGAAGACAAGTTCACACTCTCCTAACAAGGGAGACATAGTACTTATCAAAGAAGAATGCACACCCCGTGGATCCTGGCCGATTGGCCGCGTTCTAGACTACACGGAAAGGCAAGCAACTGTTCGGAGCTCATCCGGTCGCATTATAACAAGGCCACTCAGTTTGCTCATACCCCTAGAGCTTGGATGTCATGAAGAAGAGACGCCGCAACAGAGCATCCCCGACGAAGATCTCTCCAAAACAAAGGAATCTCGACTGGAAGAAGCGACAAGTCGGCCGCAGAGAAGTTGCAAATCGCTTGCTCGTGACCCAGGATTTTGGGAAGCGTTGAGATGAGTCCCGTGGGCGCCAGCCTCTCCTCAAGGAGACCACTTCCCATATCCCGACCCCTTCTCTCATTGTCTATTGTTGTATTATAGAGTTTCTATACAATTATTTTAGAGTATATAACTATACAATTAAAGTTTTACAGTCTCTACTCTCTTACCTTATGAACTCTTATTATTAAGTTAATAGGATTACTTTATTCCTTGTAGCCATTAATTCCTCATTCTCTGTAGTCAATCATTCAAGTTTAGATGGATGGCCCTCAGCCGGAATCTCCTCTACACGAAGACGACAACCAAAACGTGCCGAATGAAGTTCCGACAGCAGACAGTCTTCTCGTGGCGTCTATGGAAAGACTCACGATAACCGCCAAGCACGATCAGGAGAGAAGGATAGATGCGTTGGGATTTCGTATGAAGTCTCTAATGGATGCAATTCATCATAGACTTCTTCAACTTGAAGACATACCCCTCGTCTTGTCCAAACTCGATAAGTTGGACGACAATATGGAGGTCGTTCTTGGTCGGCTGCGTTCCCTTGAAACTGAAGTGTTGGGGAGTTCTAGTAGGCGGTCAAATACGGAAACTTCGCATACCTGCCACAACGACGACTCGTCAAGATATACGTCGAACCGCGATTACAGGAAGAGATTCCGTAGTGATACAGACTCGCTAGACACCCCGTCCAGACCTAGAGAGCTCAGCTGCATCTTCTGCAACGTACCTGGTCATAAGGCTGTGGTGTGCAGAGCGATACCCAAATGGAAAGACCGTCTCTCTCTGCTGAAAATCAGAGAGAGATGCACTAGTTGTTTGAATTTCAGATCCAAGGACTACGTTTGCCCCCCCCCCCCCCCATTACTTGCCCATACTGCGGAGCGTCTGGTCTTGACGCGCACAATGGAGGAGAAACCATTGCGAGGAGAACCCATTCATAAAAAGGACTTAGTTAGACCTTCTTGTTCAGGTGGCCCCAATGTAATCATTCATCAAGATTACCACTGACTTAATTCTTAATTATAGTGCATCCCGAGTGCACTGACTTAATTATTAATTATAGTGCGGCCCGAGTGCACTCACCCTATTCTCTAGACATGTTCATTATTCTAGATGTTTCTCTGGCCTAAAATGGCGTTTTTTTCCTTTATGTTCCTTGTTCTACTTCTATTTATTATAGTTTTCTCGATAGAGTACTAAATTATTCTAGAAATTCTTCATCTTCTCATAGACTGCTATTTAAGTTTCTTGCCTTGTACTAAGAAAATCTTAATATTTTAAGTGAGAATAGAAATTCTAGCCTCGTCTTGACGAACTCTTAGTATTCTAGAGTTGCCTTGAGAAACTCAGTGTTCTAGTTAAAGAATGCTATTATTTCCTAAACCATAGGTATTCGAGTATGTCTAGGACAATTCGCGTTTATCAATTGTCGTGCGGCTCGGAATTTAATCTATGCAGTAGAAAACGGGTTTATTCACCCAAGTTTAAGCCAGGTACGCTGTCCCCAACTCTCCCGCTTGTCCTTGTCATTAAGACAGAAGAACTCGTCCACGTCGAGACAGAGAAGTCGACGGCAATATTGAAGGTTTCTAGGTTCGGTTCACTGATTGAATTCCAGCCGCACAGTTAAGTAAATTAACACTTCTAATTAATTAGTTGTTAATTTCTCTTCTTCTTAATTAGAACTTATAATTAACTAGTTGTTGAATTCTCTTTTTACCCTTCTCATTCTCTTCTAGTAGTTTGTTCGTTGGTTGTTTGGTTGCTTTGGTGTTTGTTAATAAAGTTGCTCAGATAAACATTCTGTGAATCCGCGTGGCAGGCATCGTTCAAAGGCTATCAAGCCTCATCATATCTGAAGTAATAAGGGAAGGTTATAGGGGGTGTATTCCCGTAACCGAGAAGTGAAACGAGTATAATGGTAATCAATGGACGCAAAAAAAGTCCATTGATTATTATTATCGTTTTTTCTGCCGCGTCATAATTATGCTAACACCCAGATTTTGAACATGTTTGCTTAATGTTTTTGCTGTTTAGACATAATGCCCAGCTCAAAAATGCTTCCTGCCTCCGAGCAAGACACGATAAAAGCTCTGCGTGCCAATGGTATCTCCGCAAGAGCTGTTCAGCTAGGACGTTCCAATGTTGTAGTCAGCAAGTTCCTCAAATATCCCGAAAATAATGGGACTAAGAAGCATCCTGGGAGGCTCAAGAAGTTGTCGGAGCGAGATAGTAGGAGGACCTGCAGGTTGAACTTGTTATATTGTTGTTTTGCTTCGGTAAAACTTAAAATTTCGGCAGGATCGCTTCGAACTCTATAAAGTCGGCTGTCGGTGCCGAAGCTAACGCATCTGTGAGCAAGTCAACCATTTTACACAAGATTTGACAGTCCGACCATCTGGTGTCTGGTGACTGAATCCCACAAGAAGAAGCGCCTTCACTCCCCGTCACCCAATGAAGAAAGGAGGAATTAAGTTTGGACGAATTTTTATTACTTCAAACGGTCCCGCCTTAAAGGAGCTAAAAAGGCGGCATATTTGAAAATAATTTTAAAAGGTGCGAAATGTTGAATGAAAATCGGTAATGGCCGTTTTTTCACTTTTTGTTTGCGATTCGCAATGCATTGGACAAGCTTGTCCAATGTAACTTTTACGTTGCAGTCGTTTTTTTCTGTAATGTTACACTCGTTTTCTCTGCGCATCTTCAGTCATTCGAAGCCTTGAATTCTAATCTAGGCCTATGTATAACTCTACTAGAGTTGAAATTGAATCTGTTATAACAGCTGTTACTTTGATCCTCAAGTTTTTCATGTATAACTCGGCTAGATCTTTTATTCTTCAATATTTTAAATAGGATTGGGATTTTATTCATTTTCCAAATTTTTCTTTATGGTTATACCATCGGTTCCATGACGTTTCGTGCCTTGACATTTTGCATCACAACACTTCGCACCGTACATTTCGCATTTTTTTCCTTCAGAAAAAATTATGTGGCTAATTGTTCCATACGGTCTCGTACTAAGCCGTATGATTAGTGAAGATTAAGCGTATGATTAGAGAAGGTTTTGGAACAAGAGCTGAGTTTTAAAGTTGCTTAGATTGAGCCTATGATTTTTCACGAGTGGAAAGTATTGTTTGTCTGTATTGGCGGAGCCAGAGGAATTGCAGTTCGAGCTGCGTAAGAATCCACGTCCAGAGAGTAAAAGAGCTGGACGAGGTCTTCTCCATTCGACCCATCTCCGCTCTCGCAGTTCAGGTAGCTAATTTTAAATGTTATTGATAAGAGTGAAGCTGACACCATAGCAAGACGTTCTCGGCTCGGCAGCGATTAGATCTTCTATTCTTTAAATATTTAAATAGGATTCTGATTTTATTCATTTTCCAAATTCTTCTTTATGGATACCATCGGTTCCATGACGTTTCGCACCTTGACATTTCGCATCACAACACTTCGCACCGTGCATTTAATAATTTTTTTTCTCCAAAAATGTATTTATGTGGCTGAGTGTCGTCACATGTCGCAACAGATCTCATAATCGATGATGTTATGTTACCGATGTGGCTTGCTGATCTTGATAAAGCGTTTAAATTTTGAAAATTGAAATATAAAAAAAATAAATAAATACTTGTCGGTTCAACCCATCACGACATAACAGACAATTTTATTTAAAGGTGAAGAATATGGAAAGACGGGGTAGAGAGGAGCATAAGGTCATTGGCTTTATCATGCATGTTAAAAAAATTCCGATTTGAACCTTATATTGTTCAAGTCAAGATCTTTCTTCAGGCTCGGCATGGCGACTGTTGATAGGAGGGGAGAGGGCGGTTGGATGAAGAAGGTTTTCAATAATACATTAGCAAATAATTGGCCAATAACTTACATTATCAAAGACAATATTTGGTTTTAGAATTGGTTTAGAATGTAAAATAAAAGGAAGAGGGATTAGAACGTGAGGAAAATGAGAGAACAGGAGCAACATCGTGCAGCAAAATGAAAAGGGAAGAGCCTACAACGAACTAGACAAGTGCCTATTTATGATAAGATTGAGAAATAACGTAATAAATAGACTAACTTGCCTAGGAGTGGCAAACATACCTATGTTAATAAAACTTCACAATGGGACAAAATATGCGTGCGCGAGTGCGTGCGCGCCTGCGCATCCAAATAGAAATATTGCGGGACGGCCTTGTCTATCGAAAGTGGTCGTATGACGGGGGGCGCGCCTTGATTTCGAAAGGGGGAGGGAGTTTCAAAAAGGTCTAACTTTTATTATTTTTCTTCGGTCAGTTTAGTAATTATTACCTTACAGGTGGTTTTTTCGGACGAGAAAAAGTTCAATTTGGACGGGCCCGATGAATTTTCGCACTACTGGCGAGATCTGCGTAAAGATCCTCTCTATTTCTCCAAACGCAATTTCGGGGTGGTACCATCATGGTTTGAGGCGCATTCTGTGGCAACGGCACGGTTGCTCTAGATTTTATTTAGACTCGTATGAACTCAGGCGACTATCAGCAGCTTCTTGACACTAATTTGGTTTCGTTCCTGCGGCAGCGTGGTTTTCCTGCGACATTCAACCCGAAAAAATTAAAATCGAGATTTTCCTCTCTGTGATAGTCGTTGCTATCTCTTCTGCTCCAGCTTCCAGTAACATTCTTTTTTTAGTGACATTTTTTTTCTCGACCCAACGAAAAATCAAGACATTGTACCTTTGCATGTACGTATCCGCCGCATAGGAGTGGCAAGTCACTACAGGATGACAGAAAATTTTTTAACGCGCTCTATTGCACGACACAATTGACCGATCTTTGTTTTCATTTTTCCATGATAATGCTCCGAGACTGGTTGTTTCTTGTTTCAATTTTCACAGGTATGGTGAAAGCAAGTCCTCTCCGAACTGCGATCATTGCATTGAACAACTCCGGCCACACGAGAGCGGACATCGCGCGACGACTCAATGCTCCACGATCAACTGTTTATATTATACCTGCTCATATAGTTTCATTCCAGGAGAGAATTTAAAATGTGTTTTTAGCTTCCTTCCTTTTTTCAATCTCACTTTGTATATTGGCGAAAACTTGATTGTTATTGAAGACTGTTTATTAATCGGAAAATTCACAAAGTTTTAGCAGAATTTTATATGTCGTTAAATCCGTGTTTTAATGACCCATTTTTAGTGTTGTCTATTTATTCATTACGGTAAAAGCTCGCCACGCGCGCGCTAGTTCCTTCTCGATATTTATTTTAATCATCGCCTTCATTTTTACCCACTTTCTTCATAAGCTACGCTTATTCATTTTAGAATTCATTGAATTCTAAGTTATATTATGTAATATATTCTATACTTACTTATGTTACTATGTAACATTATTTTCGCCTAGCCTGATCTAGTGCACTAGTGTGTTTTGAATTGCTCAAGGTGCAAATTCTCCAAGTTTATGGAGCTAGAGCATTTTTGATAGCCCATTGAAGATCCTCATAATTAATGTTCTTGCCTTCGTGTATCCTCCATTCTCTTTCACATCTAGCTAGTGTTTGGCTAGGCGCGTTTTGTGCGTGTTTGTTTTGTGTTAATTAAACCAAGGGTTTAATTACCCAAGTGCGAACACTCTCTCCCACGGGCACTCCCATCCACGGTCAACCCCTCCCCACGGGCGTCTCTCTACGCGATTCGAACCCACGCGGCGACGCCAAGCAAGACGACAACCTGATCGACGGCTGAAGTCCGGGTTTGAGTAGAGTAGGGGCGGGGGAGATGGGAAACGGGACACTCAGTAAAATAGTTTTCCAGTTAAGACTCCCAGTTCATTTATCTAGCATTCTATTCTGGCAGTCTGATTAATTAAATTTATTGATTAAGTAATTTATCGTTCTTCATTCATTTCTTCATTTGATATTTCTTTATTCCAAGCACATGAGACATCATGAAAAACACAAACAAAAACAAAGTTAAATGCATGGACTTTCTTCTGAGTGGCGGTGTTTAGAAGTTGCGGTATAGATGAAAAAGGGGGGGAGGGTGATATACTTAAAATCGACAATTATATTAGTCATGAACGAAAGGTTTAGGTAATTTGTTTGTTTGTTGCTGTTAAGTAAAGGTCATTAAAGTCCCGTGGCAATTTCACAAGTAGAGAAAAAAGGATTTATCCTTGAGTTTATCTGCTCACAAATTCAAAGACCATATTATATTCACAGAGGAAAATTGAATAAATTAATGATATAACACAACAATTTCGTGAAGTTTCCGAGATCAATTATGATAAGAATGTGGGAATCTGTAAATGTTGAAATTGAAATGAGTGAAAGCATAGGACAGTAATTCAGCGCCTTCCCTGAGCGATATTTTTCTTTACTATAGTCTTTAGCCATGGGTGTGATCGTCTTCCACAAAATCATACGCTTGTGATTTGTCGATTTCGTCCACATGCGACACCTTTAATAAGATTCTTTTACGAGACAGAAATTCGCTCTCTTTTTGCCTTCCCCGTCTCTTTATCTCTCTCTCTCTCATTTGTTCTAATCAGCACATTGAGAGTTTTTTTTAAAGTCACTCGAAATTGCTCTCATTGCTGCATCCTCGCATACACAGCTATGCTTTAGTAACACATAGTCTTTGGTATAATCAAATATAATTTTTGCAATAAAAGTTCTCTTTTTACTGCAAAAAATAATCGATGACGCAAAGGATAAAAAAGTCCAAGGAAGACAATCTATACACGTACCTATTCTATTCAATGGTAGCTGCTTACATCGCACTTAGCTTGTTCATTTCGTTGATATGAACTGTTGTTTGCCTAGAGCTCTCGTTAAACGAGGCTTTATTGGGCTAATTTTAGTAAGGATTACGAATGATTGATCTATCGCACAGAAAAAAAGCTAGTCCACCGGGAGGGATCGAACCCAACCATCTCTGACTCAAACCGGGAGCGCGTGTTACCATTACACTTAGTAAGGATTCTTGAGATTCCGCTGAGAAGTCCCCAATCTTCACTTCCATCACAGCAGGCAAGCTTTTAGCAGAAAACAATTTGACCGTAGAAAGCCAATAAACTATTTTGCTGAATATGTTCAAGTAAACGGGACGGATACAGCTGTGTCAAAACCCAAGATGTAACGCGCTGAGGAGCGAATAATGAACTAAGCGCCTACCTTATTACGGAATCGAACTCCGTAGCATTTCTCCGCCCATTCCAAGAGTTCCGGTCGGAAGGTCGTCGTGATGAATTGAGCAGAAGACGACAGCTCGTGGATCATGTCTGAACACGAATGGGGAAAATAAAGCAAGTTGTGACAGAGTAAATAAAAACGATGGAACAGAGGATGAGAATGAGGTCAAGTGGAAGGGAGAAAGATAGAAAAGCAACGACTTTTAAAGTCCAGCCAGACCGACCTGCAACAGCTTTCCGATGTTGAGCATCAAGAGCTGCGTCGATCTCGTCGAACAAGTAGAAAGGCGCCGGATCACATTTTTGGATCGCGAAAATGAGCGCTAGGGCTACTAACGACTTCTGGCCACCTGTGAAACGAGAATATAAGCGAGTAAAGGAGAAAAAAATGTTTTCAGACGAGTGAGAAATTGCGTTCTGTAGCGTATACGTTGCCTGTTCCGCAAAAAGAAACAAGGTCATGAAACTGAGCCATCAACATGTTTTATTCTTTGGGCAATCGACTCATAACCGAATACACCTTGGACTACCGGAAATATTAGAAACACCTAACCAGATAGCTGCTGCATTTCTCGCGTGTTGTCTTGGCCACTGAAGGAAACCTGGAAATTTCTCCATACTTTAATAAGTAATTACTACGAGGACCTTCAAGAGGTCGCGACGGAGGTCACCTACACGCGGTGCGACTGTGGACGACGCTACATGGCGTCGGACCCAATGGACCTCCAAAACAAAACTTCCCAATGGAATCTCCCGCAAGGGACAACGAGGACGGCTTCCCCCGAAACCTCATTTTTTCTAACACGGATCAGAAAGACCCAGCGTCTCTGATCCGAATACTCCTCCAAATCGCTGGTATCGAGACTAACCCAGGCCCAAGATGGCCTTGTTCTGTATGCTCTCTTAACGCGCCTTCGAATTGTGTTAATTGTAGCAAATGTAAGAAATGGGTACATTTCCGCTGTTCCAACCTTAACAATCTTAATGATTGGAACCCCCAATGGAGATGTAGAATTTGTGAGAGAGCCCCGATCCAGCAGACTGCCTCCCAGACGGTAGCTAACCTGAGGATAATCCAATGGAACGCTAATGGACTGAGAGCCCGACTAACCGAGCTAGAGGACCTTTTACATGAGTTGAATGTTCACGTAGCACTCATCCAAGAAACCAAAATGGATGCTAGTATTCCATCTCCGAATATCGTAGGTTACACGATCATAAGAAAAGACCGCTCCAACTTTGGAGGCGGACTTGCGATACTAGTCAAAGAGAATATTCGCTATGCTAACGTGACCTCCCCAACAACGGACCAGACAGCCGAAACACTCAGCGTGGACGTGCCAACCGACCAAGGAACCATAAGAATCTGCAACATTTACATCCCACCTCGATCGTCCTGCCCCAACACATACGCGCCGAACTTCAACCGACTCCTAACACAGAAGAAACCATTCATTGTCGGTGGAGACTTCAACGCACACAATAAAGTTTGGAGTGAAGGTACGGAGGATAGCAGAGGAGATGAACTATGCGACTTCATTGACGACAGCGATCTTGTATGTCTCAACAACTCAAAGATGCCCACAAGACAAAAAGCATCACCAGACATCACTCTCGCCTCTAACGACATAGCCATCGACTGCAACTGGTCAACAATCAACAGAATGAACTCTGACCACCTCCCATGCCTGATTGACGTCGAAACACAGCCATCCAACATCTCAAACGCACGTTGTTATACAAATTACAACAAAGCGAATTGGGAAGGCTTCGAAAGGGACATCAACAAGATTCTCATGGATTTCCCATTCGCCGGCAACTCAGTTCAGATGCACAAATTCCTGACCACCACCTTGACCAAAGCGGCTAAGAACAACATTCCCCGTGGAAAGGTGCCAAAATACACGCCTCACTTGAGCGAAGATGTGAAGAAGCTGATTACAGAACGGGACCAAATGAGGAGGGACAATCCTACGGACCCCTCACTCCCCTCAATAATGGCCGAAATCTCCTTCCGCATCAACCTCGAAAAGAGGAAGGCTTGGGAAAAGTACATATCTGAAATTAGCCACAACGAACCGGGCAACAAACTCTGGAAAACGATAAAGGCTATCGACGGCAAATCAATAAAACCGACGCACTTGACCATCACCCACGACGGGAAAAGTCTATGCCCAACATCTGCCTCAAACGCTTTTGCCAGAAAATTAGCTGAACAAGCCCCTAAAGAGGTCGACAAATCAGCAAGAAGCACAACACGACTAATTAAAGGCCTCAAACGGACAGACGCTCCCCAAATTTCCCTGGCACAGATCGAAGAAGCAATCAAGAAAACCAAAGGTTCCAAATGCCCAGACAGTGAAGGCATCTGCCCTCTACTACTCAAAATGGCCGGTGAAAACTTCAGAAAGTGTCTCTGCATCCTCTTCAATAACACGCTGCAAACAGGTATTATCCCGTCCAGATGGAAAGATGCAAGAGTGATAATGTTACCTAAACCAGGAAAGGACTCCAGCAACCTGAACGGCTATAGACCAATATCAATACTATCACCTATAGCCAAAACATTCGAACGGGTCTTATTACCATTCCTGGCGCAAGGCTTTCAAATCGCTGACTGGCAACATGGATTCCGCAGAGCACTCGACTACTACCGCACTCCTGGAAATAACCGGGAAAATAACAAACGGCTTCAATCGGAAACCACCCCCGGACCGCACTCTCATGGTCGCCCTTGACCTCACTGCAGCATATGACTTAGTGAACATATCCCTTCTCTGCAAGAAACTCACTGAAACGAATATGCCAAGAGCCATCGTCCGATGGATGTCCAGCTACCTAAGAGGCCGTACAATCAAGGTAGATTTCCAAGGAAAAAGCAGTCGACGTCTCACATGCAGATCTGGTGTCCCACAAGGAGCAGTGCTCAGCCCCCTCTTATTCAATCTCTTCATAAACAACCTCCCGCAACCCACAGGAAACACGCAGATGACAGCCTACGCCGACGACATATCAATTCTCTCCTCAAGCCCCTGTATTGAAACCTGTAAAGATCAGATCAACCACTTCCTACCGAAACTCGTAGAAGAATTGGAACAACGTAAAATGATCATATCCAAGGAAAAGACTACGGTCACTCTTTTCACAACCCATACAGGCGAATGTAAAAAAGAACCCAAGGTAGAAATCCACGGAACCCTTTTGCCGACAACTAAAACACCCAAAATACTCGGTGTCGTCTTAGACCAACTCGGCACCTTCCGACAACATGCAGAATACCTTAAACAGAGAACGGCCAAAAGACTGAATATACTACGTGCCCTCGGAGGAAGAACATGGGGCCAACAGAAAAACACCCTTCTTGCAACCTACAAAACAATGACCAGATCCGTTCTCAACTACGCCGCACCAATTTACTCCCCTCAATTGGCCGAGACGAACTGGAAAAAACTACAGGCAAACCAAAATAGAGCAATTCGGATAGCAACAGGAAACCTAGCAATGGCCGGCACAGAGCACTTAGCTCTAGAAAGCGAAATGTTACCCATAAAGGAGCACAACACGATGCTTACCAAGCAATTCGTTGCAAGAGCAAGACTCCTCCCAAACCACCCCTCCCATCGTCGATGCATGGAACCCAAACCACCTAGAACTATTCGTAAACATGCCAAGGACTTAGAAATTATGCTAGTAGACAGTGATCAGAAAGCCGCACTTAAAAGAATACATACTGAGACTGTTAGAAATTTCATTAGATCTTGCTCCCCTAACCCAGTTCTAGGTAAGAAACCTCCCAGAATCCATAAATCAACGAATCAACTTCCCAGGCAACAACAAATAACAGTATCGCAACTACGTAGTGGCTATGCAAGTTCCCTTAACAGCTACCTACACAGAATAGGAGCTGCCCAATCACCTCTTTGCCCAAAATGTTTAGAAGAGCCACATACAACTAGTCATTTATTCTCGTGTCGCTGTGACCACACACTTTTAAGAAGTATAGATTTGTGGAATAGCCCGACGTCTGTTGTTAAGTTCTTATACCAGTGATTCCTTTCTCTCTCTCAAAAAAAAAAGGGGAAAAAAAAAGAAAAAAAATAACAAAAAAAAAAAGAAAAAAAATTAAAAAAAACCCGAGAGAGAAAGAGAAATAATGTAATTAGATAAATGATGTAAGTAAGGTTATTGTTTTCTGAGCCATGTCAAAGAAGACCTCGCCTACCCAGCCGGAGACCTACGGCGGGCAATCTACAACAACAACAGGACCTTCAAGTCATGGCTGCTATTGCAGTCGATGCTTACAAAGTTTACACAAGAAAATGTTGAGCCTTTTTTTCTGGAAGAACTATTGTTGTTGTTGTTGTTTTGCCCATAGGTCCTGTCGAGGGGAGTCCTTTTTGGATAGGTCGGTGAGGATCCTTTCGAGTCCGGAGAGATTTTCTCCGTCTACACTCGCACCGCAGTCGGCGATCCCCCCGAAGAAGAGCAAGAGGTTATTTTACAGGCGCCTCGACTCGCCATTAAAAAGTATAGCGGAGTATCGGCTGATGTTTTGTCCGGTGGCATGCCAGGCCTGTCCGGCATCGCCCTCCTTTGACGAGCATGGAAGAACTATCTCACATATAAGTAATGTCTTCTCGGTCTTTCAATGTTTACGCGCTCATTAACACTAAGAGAAAGATGACTGGAGTCGATACCGTCCGGAGGAGTAGCTTTCTTCCGGGCCAAAAGAAAATCCTATTTCGGTGATTTCAAACCCCAGTCAAGGGTTAAATAGTGACCGGATCGGTCCCGTCGGCGGATACATGTACACACACTATTGACAAAAAACTCTCTCTTTTCTCACCCTTTTCCTTCATCCCCTCTTCTTTTTTCCTTCAAACTTTGAACGGTGGATACATGTAAACCCAAATTGGGCGGCTTTATTTGACCCCTGACCCCAGTCCTGCGAGGAAGAAACGGGATGAAGTGCGGTAGATAAAGGGAATGGGAGGAGATTGGGAAAGAGGAGTGCGGTCTCATCCTAGTACTACTATACATTCATCGGTATACATGTGACCGCCGATAAGTCTTGTATATTGCCCAATACAGGCCCCATACCAACCTTGATGCCAACCCAATCCAGACTCATACCAACCTTGATGCCAACCCAATCCAGACTCATACCAACCCAATCCAGACCCCATACCAACCTTGATGCCAACCCAATCCAGACCCCATACCAACCTTGATGCCAACCCAATCCAGACTTTATACCAACCTTGATGCCAACCCAATCCAGACCCAATACCAACCTTGATGCCAACCCAATCCAGACCCCATACCAACCTTGATGGCAACCCAATCCAGACCCCATACCAACCTTGATGCCAACCCAATCCAGACCCATACCAACCTTGATGCCAACCCAATCCAGACCCCATACCAACCCAATCCAGACTCATACCAACCCAATCCAGACCCCATACCAACCTTGATGCCAACCCAATCCAGACTCATACCAACCCAATCCAGACCCCATACCAACCTTGATGCCAACCCAATCCAGACCCATACCAACCTTGATGCCAACCCAATCCAGACCCCATACCAACCTTGATGCCAACCCAATCCGGACCCCATACCAACCTTGATGCCAACCCAATCCAGACCCCATACTAACCTTTATGCCAACTCCGGTGAACCGGTCGATGAGCGGCCGGGAGAGTTCCGACTGTGAGAGCTGCGAGCTGCTTGTGTCCTTCAACATGAACATCCTAGTGATCTATCGATTAACTTCTAATTCTAATTTACCTTCACTCTTCTTTCTTCATCGTTAATTGAGTGATGCTTCATTTCCGACGCATTTGCTTAATCAACAAGCGTGACTGAGAAAACAAAGCCGTTTAGACTTTGATCTAGCACTATCGCAAGGATTATTCATTCGTCCTCGGTAGTGTATTAGTAACACACTCCACACTCGGTAACCCCATAAAAGAAACGGCCGGGTTCGATTTCGCCCCGGTCACCAGCTCTTGTCAGAGCGTTGGTTTTATTCATATTCATAGTGAAGCATAAGCCTCTGGAGTTGTTAGATCACCTCACCATCAGGCCTTCCTAACGTGTTACCCTTCGATTTTACTTGCTTTCTTTTCACTCTATCGTTTCCCAGTTTCCACAAACTCCCATTTCTCCCCGCCCATTTGCTAACCGAATCCGCCGTTTGCATCACTAAATCACCGGTGCCTTGAGGGACGAGTTTGTTGAAGACTTCTTTGAAGTTCTTCGCAACCTTCAACACAACTCAAACTAAAGTATAGAACCGAGAACACCATTGCTGACGAAACGGTTGGCTCAGAAAAGCACCAGCGAATGCCAGTTATGAAGGGGAAAAAAGAGAGAGAGAGAGAGAGAGAGAGAGAGAGAGAGAGAGAAAGAAAGAGAGAGAGAGAGAGAGAGAGAGAAAGAGAGATAGAAAGAAAGAGAGAGAGAGAGAGAGAGAGAGAGAGAGAGAGAGAGAGAGAGAGAGAGAGAGAGAGAGAGAGAAAGCGGTAGAACCATTTTGTTCTTCTGACTAGCTTTTTAGACAACATATACAGTACCGCCCGAAATGTTATCATATATAGATTATTGAACATAACTTTTTTGTAAAAAAAACGAATGAAGCTCAAGTTTTCAGATTCTTTTACTTGTATTCCGATGTCCAACAGTTCGAACCATGACTTGAAACAAAAGTTGTTTGATTTAAGTTCACAAAACAAACAAAAAATTATAATAAAAATCATGGAGAAAAAAACAGCTTCTTTTATAATTTTACTTGTATTTCGATGTCCAACAGTTCGAAGAATGACTTGAAACAGAAATCGTATGAACTAAGTTTAAAAAACCACAAAAAACTCAACAAAAAAATCATGGAGAAAAAAACTGAAAAATAGAAGGTATACCAATTTCGATGTATCTCCTGGAGATAATCAATAAATTCCTCCAAAAATTGTCCGGTACGGTATAGATGCCCAAAAAAACTTATGTGAGAATTTGAGCTCTGAATGTTATCTTTGAAAAAAGTAATGTTCAATAATCTATATATGATAACATTTCGGGCGGTACTGTATACTGCACTCGCAGTACGCGTGAAAGAGACTCCTCGAACATTAGCTGTCCTCTCTCAATGCTTAATTGTACGATTCCGTTAGAATTGATACGAAAAACACAAGAACATTCGCCCGGATCTGACCTGCTTGAACGTCAGACTGATAGCATCATATTTGCGATTCTCCAAGACTTCCAACAGGTTCTCGATCGACTGAAAAGTACGGTAACGATCCGACTTTTAACAATTCTTCTATTTCTAATCCTCGATTAAAATTAATTGAGAATAAGATTTAAGCTGTTTTCAATAAAAGATTTAGTTAATGATGAACGTAACTATGGAACCTTCTCATTTTCTTCGTGCTCTTCCACTCGCTTCTGTAGATCTTCTTTCTGAGTGGAAGCCTGCACAAACTGCTCAAGCGCCTGTAAATTTCATCTGCTAATGAATTGGACCCATCTGCTCTTGAACCCAAATCATCTGCTAAAATAATGAAAAGTCACGTCTTTTGCGAAAAAAATTATCCGAAGTATTACTCGACTTACTCATAAAAGTTTTCTGAAATATTTTCCGACTTAATCTTCAAGAATGAAATGTACATTGTTAGTTGACTACTAAAACATGTTAATGTTATATTCCCGAATCGTAATGTTTAATATACTCAATTAGTTATATACAGAGGTTTTTTAGTAGGTTTGAAAACGGCAAAGACATCCGCTGGAGGTGGAAAATTTTTCAAACAGACACTTGCGGTTGGAGAAAAAATTATTTTCAACCAATGATGCTAAAGAGAAACATTTCCACAGAAAAAAGTTAAATTACTCTAATTGATGACTGTTGAACATACTTGAACTTAAAATGACCAAAAAAGGGGAAGAGTGCACGGAATGGTTTTGAAAAACTTGAAATGAATCTGAGAATAAGTCGATGAACAAGTTCATAAAAAGCAAACGATATGGTACTGCAAAGCTGACAAGCTACGATTAAACTTGTTATTATCAATAATACAATACAAAACTTGTTATTATCAATAATACAATGCAAGAGAACAACATACAATACAAACCCTGAATCGAATAAACATAGAACGAGTAAAGTTTTGAATGTTTTGATACAAAATTTCCACATATTCAAGTTGGGAAGTAGCTGGCTTTGGAAATTGCACTAAGGCATCATCACTTACCTCACTTACCAATGGTGTACTTACCTTCAGAAATTTTTGAAATAAAAAGTTAAAATACGGATTTCACTGTAGATCCAGAATTTTAACAAACTCAGCGATATCGAGATTCTACATGAAGAAATTGAAAATCGAAACTTATGTGAAAAAGTTATAAAACACTCTAACGAGTCAGAAAACACTCGAACGAGTCAGAAAACAATCGAACGAGTCAGAAAACACTGTAACGAGTTAGAAAACACTGTAACGAGTCAGAAAACACTGTAACGAGTCAGAAAACACTTTATGACTTTGAATAAATGAAATTCCAAAATTTTACGGGCCACTTTTTTAATATGAAGTTTTTTTTAGATTTCTCTTTCGAGTTAGAAAACTCATCAAATTTGTTTCGTGGCGTTGTAGACAAAGGATTGAATTTGTTTCGCTCACAAAATTTTACTGAAAGTTCCGTTACCGGTTTGATTGACCAGTTTCAAAACAGTGGTGTAGTATATGGTACAAATTTTGGCGAAGGGTTGTTTTTACCCTTAACTTCTCTGTCCTCAGTGTGTAGACTGTTAAGGTGAAAAATTTTGACAAAGTTTTAATTAGAAACTTAGTTCATTCACTTTAAGCTTCTTTTTTATGAGATCTTCGTTTTGATTTTTCGAAAGAAGGGGCCCTGATAAGATTTTTACATTCAGATTTTCCTCATCAGTGTTAGTGATGTAAACTGGGAGCTCTGCTTTGAAAAGCTATTTTAAGGATGAAGCTACTAAAAAATTAAATTTTGACAGAAACTATTTTCAGAACAGTAAGGAAAACTTTTTTTAACATTGGGGTTTACATTCATGATTAAAAAGACAGTCTCGCGAGAAATTTTTTTCGAATTTCGAAGGTTCCCTTATTACGATGAAAAAAAAAAGAAACGACCGCGAATGGAGGGTGGGAAATGACCCTCTGGCTATACTATAAGTGACTCGGATAAGTCACTAAGTCAATAAAGTTATTTTTTCTCGGAATTTTGTCAATAAATGACTCGAAAAAAGTCAGGCGGAAAATTGATGAACTAAAGAGTCATCAACTTTCTTTGGAAATACTTGGTCACCTTCTTGTTGACGTTCTCGTACTTCTTTAGCTCATTCATGCACTCCGCCAGTTTCTTGTCCAATTGCTTCGCGTTCAAATTCATGAACTTGGAGAAGGCTTCCGTTGGCAGCGTGCCAAGATCACGCACCTGTTAATCCATACAACTATATTTCTAAGCAGCGATCCAAGACTAAGCACCTGTTGATCCATAAAGCTATATTTGTTGACAGAAAGCCAAGGACACGCAACTCTTACTCCCAATACCTACATCTCCTGACGGCAAACCAAAGCCCTCAACTTGTTATTCCATAAAGCTGAATCTCTAGCCAGAAAGCCGTTTCGTATCGGTTGATCCATACAGACATACCCATCAACAACATGCTCACTACTAACTAGGAGTACTTTCGATATGGCGATCAACCCATATGAATTTAGCTACTCAACTCAGTTGAGGCCGTTAATTAGACTGTTGGGCAGTCTAATTAAAGGCCTCAAAAAGGTCCTGCAACAGAGTCTCCGCTCCCTCTCCAACCTTCTTGTAAGCTTCTTCCCTTTTGCTCTGCAGAGTCGACTGCTTCGTGACGATCTGATCGGCCTGTTTGGAGAACTCCGCCACTTGGGCTTCTAGATCCTTCTGCTGCTCCTTAAAAGAAGATGACTTGGTGAGGCAGCCGTGTTGTCTACTACCGTAATCCACCAACCTGCACATCTTCTAGCTCCCTCGCCAGTTTTTCGGCTTCTTCTTCGTACTCTTGGAGACCTTCTTCGAGTTCGTTCATTCTGGAATAAGAACTATCTTCAGCAGGGCTCAAATAGAGACCATAACAGCTAATGCCATGATGAGTTAACACTTTTCTCGAGCCGCTTCTTAAGGCATTTCTCCCACCCGCACTGCGGGCAAAATCTTCGCATAAATTTATTTACACTTCGAGGAAAACTCAGAAATAAACATTTTCTTTTCTAATTTGTATAATGCACCATGAGTATCTATGAATTAGCTAGTTGTAAGTTTTCAAATAATTGTATCGAAACTTTAGCCTACGGTCACCTTGAAATTCAACCTTTTTATTGGAGAATGTTTGGTGCATCTTCAGACGCGACGATGCCATTCAAAATTCTTACCTGGTTCCAATTTGCTTCAGTCGACTGAGAACGGACTGCAGATCCGCGTTTTCCGCTTGCAGATTGTGCCTCTTCTCATCCACAGACAGGTCTTGGATTCGCTTGAAAGGAAATTTAGGTTTTTCACCAAGAGACAGTATCCTAGAGAGAGAGAGAGAGAGAGAGAGAGAGAGAGAGAGAGAGAGAGAGAGAGAGAGAGAGAGAGAGAGAGAGATAGAGAGAGTAAGAGAGAGAGATAGAGAGAGAACGGGAAGAACAGATAGATAGGAAGATAGAGTAGAATAATAAGAGGAAGAGCAAGAGAGAGATAGAAAGTAAAACATAGAAAGAGAGACTACATAAGAATAGAAAGTTGGCTCTCTTGCAAGCTGATAGAACGCCATTCAGATCGCTAAAGGCGTGGGGCTCAACTCAGATATGAATTTCCTAACGAAAACGCACTAACATTGACAAGTTCATCCCTCTTCTTAAGTAGATTCGTGCTGAGTGAGTTTTCCAATTTGTGCTTCTGCCCCTCGACTTCACCACGCTCTCGGGAGACTTTTTGCAGCAGATTCTTCTTTTCTGTGATCTCGCGCTGTAAATGGGAGCTTCTTCCAGTTGTGAAGTCATCTTCTTTATAACAGTGATATTCACAGAGAATCTTCTTGCTGCCTCATTGTATCGTTTTTTGCTGTCTCTTAAGTCCTTTTCGGAAGCTTTATAAACTTCTGATTTGACCCAAGTGAACAGACCTGAAGCCTCTCACACTCCAACTTCTCATTGTCGGAGAGTTGACTCTGCATCGCCTGGCCCATCTCCGCCTGCAGATTCTCTCGCTGCGCGTGCATTTCGCGCACTCGGTTGCGTTCTTGCAGAAGTTGCGTCTTCTTAATCACGAATACTTTTTGTTGGAAAGGCTTATCTGCCCACAAGTTACAATTAAATATTGGGAAACTACCACTTTTCGAGGAAGAGACGTTCTAGAATACGAGAAGCGAGATAAGAATGGAGGGCATACAAATGCGGAAACATCGGATAATATAAGAGATAAGATTCGACGAAACCGTTTTGATTTATTTGTAGTTTTTCGTTTACTTTCTGATAGAGCGGATTGTCAGACATTCAAAAAAGAGCTGAAGTTAGGAACTGAAACCAATCTCCGCACTTCAGACCGAACCTCCAAATCAACTCTGATGAACTTTAAACGATACAATGATCCACATTCTTTGTTCTCTAGAGCAATTGCTTTATGCAATAAAGTTACAGATAATTTCAGAGAATCAAGATATCGAAGCATTCGGCCAGGCTCTAGAAGAGATCGACCTCTCAAATCTCATAGCTCTACCGAACTATCTGTTGTCAACAACAAGAGTGCACACCAACGAAAATTGATTATCTTATTCCCCATTACTCCACATTATTTCCCTTCCTATCTCATGATTCCATATAAGCGATGGCCTTACAAGCTATCCTATGGTGATAAAGAATTTCAAATTTCAAATTTCAAGGTTGTGCAGACTTGCTCGCTTCTCATTTTCCCCGTCCCCCCAACGTTCACAGAGCGTCGCTTTTTCTTTCAACACAGCATGTAATTCTATGCTCACAGTTGTAACTCATTTTTATAATTGAGCGAAGTTTTTTTTAAAAGCTGTTATTGGAAGTGACCTTGGGCTCTCTTCTCCTCGTCGACTGTGTCAATTGATCTGTCAGGACCCGGCGCCGCTCTGTCAACGCTCGATGGACTTCTTTGAACGAGTTGATGTCATTGCAGATCTGAATGTTTCAAGTTAATTCCAATCGAACTCATTTCTCTCAAGAAGCTGCTATGAAACAAACCTCGCCATGCTCCAATTCTCATCTTTTAAGCCTGCAAACTATCAAACGGATAAAAGTCATTCTATGGACGCGGCTGAACCTCGCAAATTTTTCTGAGTTTAAGCGAGTATCCTTTCGTCTCAGCCACTCGTTTTACTGTCAACTGGCGTTATTGCCAATGAGCTGTAAAACTGGGCATCATTCCATTCTTGAAGCCTATATGTATCATGATCCTTGATACTTTGGAATTCTTGAAAAGACTCTCTTATATACGTCACACATTATTTTATGATCAAAGCAAATCAAATAATGCAACAAATTTATTTGCGAATTATACTGAGAAAATTCCAAACCTTCTCGATTTCAGCCTTTATTTTCTCCGCGTCTCTGTGTTTGTTTTGGAGCTTTGCTTGAGCGTCAGACAAACTTCTCTGTCAAGGAAAACTTTTTAAGTGTTTTTAATTCATGTTCCAGATCGTTCTGAGATTTTGTTCTTTATATGCTGCTTTGAAGCCTTTTTTATACTCTCGATCTAACGGATTCCTTATCCCACTAGGCATTTTTCGTGCAGTTCTTTCTTTGTTGGCCTCTCTGACTGTCACTTCTTTCTTTGTTGGCCTCTCTGAACTGTCACTTCTTTCTTTGTTGGCCTCTCTGAACTGTCACTTCTTTCTTTGTTGGCCTCTCTGAACTGTCACTTCTTTCTTTGTTGGCCTCTCTGAACTGTCACTTCTTTCTTTGTTGGCCTCTCTGAACTGTCACTTCTTTCTCTGTTGGCCTCTCTGAACTGTCACTTCTTTCTTTGTTGGCCTCTCTGAACTGTCACTTCTTTCTTTGTTGGCCTCTCTGAACTGTCACTTCTTTCTTTGTTGGCCTCTCTGAACTGTCACTTCTTTCTTTGTTGGCCTCTCTGAACTGTCACTTCTTTCTTTGTTGGCCTCTCTGAACTGTCACTTCTTTCTTTGTTGGCCTCTCTGAACAGTCACTTCTTTCTTTGTTGGCCTCTCTGAACTGTCACTTCTTTCTTTGTTGGCCTCTCTGAACTGTCACTTCTTTCTTTGTTGGCCTCTCTGAACAGTCACTTCTTTCTTTGTTGGCCTCTCTGAACAGTCACTTCTTTCTTTGTTGGCCTCTCTGAACAGTCACTTCTTTCTTTGTTGGCCTCTCTGAACTGTCACTTCTTTCTTTGTTGGCCTCTCTGAACTGTCACTTCTTTCTTTGTTGGCCTCTCTGAACTGTCACTTCTTTCTTTGTTGGCCTCTCTGAACTGTCACTTCTTTCTTTGTTGGCCTCTCTGAACTGTCACTTCTTTCTTTGTTGGCCTCTCTGAACTGTCACTTCTTTCTTTGTTGGCCTCTCTGAACTGTCACTTCTTTCTTTGTTGGCCTCCCTGAACTGTCACTTCTTTCTTTGTTGGCCTCTCTGAACTGTCACTTCTTTCTTTGTTGGCCTCTCTGAACTGTCACTTCTTTCTTTGTTGGCCTCTCTGAACTGTCACTTCTTTCTTTGTTGGCCTCTCTGAACTGTCACTTCTTTCTTTGTTGGCCTCTCTGAACTGTCACTTCTTTCTTTGTTGGCCTCTCTGAACTGTCACTTCTTTCTTTGTTGGCCTCTCTGAACTGTCACTTCTTTCTTTGTTGGCCTCTCTGAACTGTCACTTCTTTCTTTGTTGGCCTCTCTGAACTGTCACTTCTTTCTTTGTTGGCCTCTCTGAACTGTCACTTCTTTCTTTGTTGGCCTCTCTGAACTGTCACTTCTTTCTTTGTTGGCCTCTCTGAACTGTCACTTCTTTCTTTGTTGGCCTCTCTGAACTGTCACTTCTTTCTTTGTTGGCCTCTCTGAACTGTCACTTCTTTCTTTGCTGGCCTCTCTGAACTGTCACTTCTTTCTATGTTGGCCTCTCTGAACAGTCACTTCTTTCTTTGTTGGCCTCTCTGAACTGTCACTTCTTTCTTTGTTGGCCTCTCTGAACTGTCACTTCTTTCTTTGTTGGCCTCTCTGAACTGTCACTTCTCACCGAAACCCCAATTTAAGCGCTGTAACCTCTATTCTCACACGTTTTGAGCGCTGTTGAGGTCACATTTTATAAGAGTTTTGAATAACGTAAGAGTTTTAATGATTATAAGGCTAGAAAAATTTATGAACAATTTTTTCTCATTAAAAGGCGTGCAACCTTTTCAGTGGAACCATAGACTACACAACTTACTGAGGGAGTAACACAGCATGTTCGGAAAAACTAACACAAAAGCTTCTTTTTTTTCTCAGGTAACAAACTCGTGACTTTTTTCATCAGGCAAAGTTCTTTCCACTTGGTAAACTGAGTTAAAAATAAGTGAAGTCTCACTTCTGAAGAGCCTTTGGCAAACTTTTAATGAGTAACCTGAATCTCATCTCTCTGCTGAACTAGACTACGTAGAGTCTTTCTCGTCTCCAACTTGGACTTCTTCGCATCAATATATCCGCCTGTCCAGGTTCCCTTGCGAGAGACCTCCAAGTTCATACTCATGTATTTAGTCTCAAACCTATACCTCTATCTCAATTAATATATCCGCCTGTCCAGGTTCCCTTGCGCTGGAGGGTCGAGAGCTTCAACGACTTCCTCCAGTGTCTCGCGAAGGAAGATCTACCCGTTGGGCAAGACAACAACAACAGGTTCCCTTGCGAGAGACCTCCAAGTTCATACTCATGTATTTAGTCTCAAACCTATACCTCTATCTCAATTAATATATCCGCCTCTCCAGGTTCCCTTGCGAGAGACCTCCAAGTTCATACTCATGTATTTAGTCGCAAACCTAGACCTCTATCTCAATCAATATATCCGCCTGTCCAGGTTCCCTTGCGAGAGAGCTCCAAGTTCATACTCATGTACATATTTAGTCTCAAACCTATACCCCTATCTCAATCAGAAATCAATTACACCAAGTTGTTCAAAAAACTTCTCATCGCTCTCTCATCTTTTTCTAAAAATTAGCCCCAAAAACAATATCAGTAAACTCGATTAAGATATACTACCTGATCGCCTTCCATTGTGACACAGTCGACGTTATGCGCTCTGCAAACTCGCGGACCAACATCCAGTTTGCGAATTATCGCAGTTGACCCGAACACCTTCAATAAATCATTCAGACCTTAAAAAATTGTATGAAAAAGGAATCATTTTCGAAAATAGTATAATCAATCTAACTTTCTTTCGAAAAGTAACTTATAGTTTCATGACCATCAAATTATCCCGAAGCAGAGGTTAAATAGTAACCGGACCAGTTATGTTGGCGCACACATGTTTGCGCCAAAAAATGATCTACATTCTTTTCTCCTTCCGTTATATTCTACAGTTCCTCTACTTCTCTTTTCACTCTTTACATTGCCCATACTCGCTCGAATCATAAGAAAATTCTTAAGACCGGTCTCATTTAACGTCTGTCCCGATGAAAAAATCAATCAATAACCAGTCGCATGACGTTCTCGAAACGATCCTCGTAGTCGAGGTAATCAAGCATAGCACGTGCATCCTATGACAAACAATCATAAAACATAAATTATCAAAGTAGAGTTCATGTGAGAAGAAAAAACATATGATGGTTTGGGTTCGATCCCGCCAGGTGGACTAACTTTTTTCTGTACGATAGTTCAATAATTTGTCATCTTAACCTGGCGTCACTGCCTTTAAACTGTGTAACTTAGCATTTTAAGATAATTTCTGAATTCTCTCACATTTCAATCAAGAAGAACATAAGCGAATTCATACAGTAACCAAAACCAACCGGACGGAGCCACCCAAACCAAGGGAATCAAGATATGTTGGTTGTGCTCTTGCACGAATCTGACTCTCCCTACTACTGCTAGACACACTAGCAAAGACCCAAAGGATAGCCTCTGGCTAAACTAGGATAGGTCTCTCCCGCATCTCAGGTAAGCGCGTTACCTGCCGCGAATCGGAAACAAGTGCGAGAAAGGTTTTTAAATTAAACAGAAACCAACCTCATCAGTGACTTCTCTTCTACTTGCAGTATTGATCCGATTTAGTGGAAAGAAATGGATCTGTAAAAATTTATTTTTCCAATAGTTCATTTTCCTTCAAAACTAACGAAGTTGTTTTTTTAAATTTTCAAATTTTATATTTGGAATTAGCACGAAATAAACATAATTATAAAACTGTTAACCTCTCCGGGAAGGTTCATCTTGTTGATCTGTTTCAGAATACGCGTCGCAATATAGTCGTTAAGCACAATGTGATGGTGAAGGCGGGAACCCGCAGTCACCTTGTAATCAAGTAACACTTATCATAAAGACTCGACTTGAGTACAGAGATCGATTAATCAAGGCTATTATGAACAAAAAATGTTTTGAAAATAACAATAAAACGCCATTATTGGCCGTTCGTTTTCAAAAACTTGGGTAAACTTCGAAACTCAAATAAATAGATTAAGAACTTGTCTGGATGTAGCTCAACACATAAAAGTATACCCTCTCTATTTCTCGATGGGCCCAAATTTAACGCCCTTTTCAAACCTACCCGCCCATACAATCAGGTTTTTTTTAGTTGGTCCGAAAATCCTACAGACGCCCGCCGGAGGGGATTTTTTTTGTGTACAGGCACTTGCCTTACAACTGGAATTTTTTCCTCCATGTTCCAATTTTATGAGATGAAAAGTTTTTGAAAAATTTTCACACTTAAGAGATAAAAAAATTTCACATTAGGGTCCCTCCTTAGACAGACAGTCGCTGAAGGTATAAAACAGACGCCCGCCGACAGGCGACCGGACATAACTAAATAACTACTGCATACAATTAGTCATTTCCGCACATTTCTGATTCTCTCCTTTATACACTAGTTAGTCATAAGTCAGGTGCACTTGCCCCTCTCCCTTTCAGTCGCTTATCATTATTTTACGCACCCCGCACAAATTATCGGTTGCTTTTTCGGCTATTTTTCGACAATGTATGTGACCTATCCCCTCAACAATGACTGAGGAAGAAGCTGGTAGCTTTTAAAACCGAGTTACTCAAATATTTACATGTTTTGAACGTTACCGACGAACTTTATAGCAAGAATGAATGAACGAAAGCTATAATGGATCAATCACCACGGGCAACTAACTTCCACAGCTTGGTAATAACTGGGATCGCATTCCAGGAAGTCCAGCAGTGTTCCTGTAGATCAAAAAACATGTTTTATGGAATTCTTAACCGTTTCTCAACTACTTCAAAATATTTTGTCTTGATTAACAAGCTTTTTTACGATTTATAAAAAATATTCCATTTCCGTTTTCAGGTACACTTTTATTTTAGTGTGCTTACCGTAACACCCATCAACTGCTTCCATATTGCCCTGCTCTTCAGAGTGGTCTCGAAAATAGTCCAGAACCTTTTTCACCGAATCGATTCCATTCATAAGAGCCTAAAAGCAGAAAACTGATTTTTCGTCTCATGATTAAACATTAATTGCAATGGGAAAGAAGAAGGTTCATTCCAACGACTCCCATCATTGAAAAGTTCTCCCGCCCTTCCGAAACCCCTTCCAATCCCGCTTGAGTTTCAAACACCTCCGTTTCACTCTCACATATCTTCCCGATAGATCATTTTTATACACAGCAGGGGTGTTTGTTAGCGTATAAGTAGTCTCAAAGAGCCCATATAATAAACTGCCGCTTTTTTCCAGGCGATCATGGAAACCTAACCTGCACTTATAGACTTGACCTTCTAATACTCGACTACAACACCGTTTTTGTTTATTGCCCATAGTTCCTACCGAGGGGAGTCCTTCGGGATAGTTTGGTGAGAATCCTTTCGAGTCCGAGGAAATTTTCTCCGTCTACACTCGCACCGCAGTTGGTGATCCTCTTCGTGAGACCCATTCTTTAACCAGAGAAGGGCAAGAGGTTGTTTTACTGGCGCCTCGACTCGCCATCACAAAGTATAGGGGAATATCGGCTGATGTTTTATCCGGTGGCATGCCCAGGCCAGTCCAGCCTTGCCCTTCTTTGACGAACTACACTATACAATTTAGGTCCACGACGGGCAAGCCCGCTATCTCCAATGCACTTGTGCAAAGCTCTATCTGCCTCCTGAGGACGTGCTCGATAACGGTGAGGATGAACCGGTCTCTTGCGATGGTGCGAAGTCGTTGGCTGTAGCACCATCGAAGGCGAAGACACCGCCGATCGATTCAGTATACCCCTTTTCGTCTGCTTTCATGCTTTAGACGCCCTTTGATTCTAATTTGATCTCTTCCGTCAATTCCCTTCTATTACTGGATTAGAGTTAGGTTTTCACTCAAGAATTTTCGCTCCCCCTCTCCTTCCTCCTCCTCTCCCTCCCCGATATTCTACAGTAACCTTAGATGCGAGTTGTCGCTGAACTTGTTCCATTCCCTGGATCTCCTGATTCAGTCCTGTTACGCTCTCACGGATGGATCGCTCTTCACGACCAGCGTTACTGTATAAATCATTTAATGAATCACTCTTCTTTACCCTTCGAATGTACTAACTCCATGAACCTGAAAACCTACTAAGTCCAGGAGCGGTATGAGCTCTTTTTTTGTCTAAACTGTTTTCATGAAAAAAGCGTCTAGTTCGAAAAGACTAAATGTCAGATAATCAATGTGAATGTTGTAGAACGCCCGCAGTACGGGTTTTAAACTGACTGATGCTGGACGATTCCCTGGTCCAGTTCCTTTTTCAGCTTGACATGCTGCTGGCTCGACTGCTCTAACTTCATCGTGTTATCTTGCAATTCCATCTCCAAGCCCTGAAAAACAAGTTGATCATTATCTTCTAAGGAGCTAATGGTTATATCCCTTTCTCTTTTTATATCCACCCAAAGGATCTCATTATCTCTTACTTCGTAACAGAAATATGTTAAAGATGATTATTTCAATTAGGTTGTGACGATGATCAACTCTTGGCAATTGTGTTCTTTTTTTACTGATACCCTTTCTCATGAAATACCGTATACAAAAATGCTCATCTATACTACAATCTCCAAACCCACCCGTATTTCTTCGGCAATCTGATCCTCTTCCTCGCCATCTTCCGTCATACTCCTCTCAATCTCCTTCTGCTGCTCCTCTGCCTCCGCAATCTGCCGTTGCAGTGTACGCAGTTCCTTCTTCAGGTATGCGTCCCGCTCTTCGACCGAATTGAACTGAGTACTGTACCGGAGGAAGTATCTATTCGAAATCTGGTACGATACCGCTCTCTCAACCGATCCTTTCGCAATCATTATTTCCTAATTATTAATCGCTTTTAAACCTCGAAACTTATTAAGCATATCTCATCCCTTTTTTCTCTCAAAAGATCAGACTCATTCAATCACTGAATTCAGTTAGAACTTATACCTACAGAGCCCCAAACTCAATACTCACAAATAAATTTCAAAATCACTTGATACAAATAATTTATGACTTTTTTAATGAGTAAATCGATAAATTCACGAACCGATGTCCTTGCTTCGCGAATAGTTCTCGAAGCTTATTCTCGGCTATCCTCATATCAGACGCAAGCGCTGATTCTTGTTCGATCAACTCCTGAAAAACTTTTTTCTGTCACCGTGACCCGTATCAAGAATAAAGGCAAGATTATCGTCGTAAGACCGCGCCTCATCATCAGCTTGAACAAAAAAGTGCTAGATAATTTCATTTGCTAGACGGTCGCTCGACAGGAATCTAACTTTTTGCTTGCTGTAAAATAAAACTATTCCCTTCTCTTCGTTGATCTCAAAAAACGGATTTTTATACAAAACAGAGTAGCTGATTTTTCGCAGAAACTTATGCGAAAATCGTGTGTTGTGACGGGAACCGAACCCGCGACCTTCGCTTTCCGGGCGATACTCTTACCCACTGAGCTACACACGCACACAATATAATGCCCATTTTGAGGCCCATAAACTATGGGAACGTAAGAGCTTTTCCCATTTTGCTACCTGCGCACTAAATGACATTTGGTTTAGATGCTCTTCAACACTTTCTAACCTATGCGTTGATAACGGAATGTTCAAAAACTGTCGCAAAATATGTAAAATCTCAGGATCGATCCCGGTCGTTGAATTCTCTTTTACAAGCTTGGCTCAGCCCACACCTGATACTTGGGAGTGAGCTTTTCGAGAAGTTCCTCCTTGGTAGAAATGTCCGTTTTCAAAAGGTTGAGAGTGTTCTCCGCATTGTCTCGATTGTGTCGCTCTTTTTCCACTTCTTCCTGACAATCATTCAACAGTACAAATGCGATTCATATTCCCACCATTTTCCAATTTTTTTTTAAATATTCTATTTAGTGTATTACTCAAGGACCTTTGTTAACTAAATAAGAAATTTTAATCTACTTACAAGAAATTGTCAAACCGTAATCCGCATATCAATTCTTCAGCAATTTTCAACTGGGATTTCTGTTATTAAAAAAAAAACATCGATTTGTGCTGAAGAAAAATCGATGTTTACAAGAATTTTTATTATTATGACCATATCATTCTAATTGCACCTGCAGATCCTTGATTTTCAATTCCAACGCCGTCTTCTGTTGGTAGCGTTCATTCTGCTCCGCTTGTACTGCTTCCTGTAACTTTCTTCTTCATCTTACGAGCAGTTTTTCGGGTTATGCTACTCCGGGTGCACTGCCCTCTACCGTAATCAGTTACCGGCTCTTCACTGAAAATAGGTTCCCTACTTGGTCAAATGACCCTAAAGAAATTGGTAGATCAACCGACCTTCTCATCTCTCATCCCTTTGAATCGATTGTCCAATTTGCGCTGTTCAGCAGCCGCGCGATTACTTCGATTCTGCACTTCTACTAGTTGACTGGCCACCTGCAAAGAAGAACACATCTTATCACATTTTGATCATTCCCGCATTCGTAAGACTTCTAACTGAGGAGAATAAAATTACATAATTCGAGGTTCTGGGCTTTTCACATTTGTGGAGCAAAACAAAAATTTAAAATTCTACTAGACTTGGAGTGTTCTAAAACTAAATAAAATGTTTTGGACGTTCTAGAGTCTTAACAAATTTTATTCACAAACAGAAAAATCGTTATCAAATGACAGGTTTTTTCTTCAAAATTTCCAGGACGTACAGCGTTCTGTCGTATATTCATATCCTCCCTCTGCTGCGCCAGTTTATCCAGTTTAGTGCGCGCTTCATTGCTTTCTGTGTTATACAAGGTGTACTCCAGACATCTGCAAGCGTTACGAAACATTAACTCGGAGAACAAAGCAAAAATCGAGCTGGTTCTTCGACCCGCACTGCTGATAAAATTCATGCGAAAAGCTATGTGCTCTTTGAGTAAAGAGCAATGCTTATTCCCTGCTTGTAAGGTCTTTTCTATTTTGCATCTCAGCATATCGGAAAAATGCCATTTTTTCAAGACTTTTATTTTTTATTTACACGCTTCTTCAGTGGGTAGTAATAAATAACCTTATGTTCGTGGCAGAATACACTATTCCTGGATTTGAGATACACACCCATTACCAGTTAGGGTACACTATTCCTGGATTTGAGATACACACCCATTACCAGTTAGGGTACACTATTCCTGGATTTGAGATACACACCCATTACCAGTTAGGGTACACTATTCCTGGATTTGAGATACACACCCATTACCAGTTAGGGTACACTATTCCTGGATTTGAGATACACACCCATTACCAGTTAGGGTACACTATTCCTGGATTTGAGATACACACCCATTACTAGTTAGGGTACACTATTCCTGGATTTGAGATACACACCCATTACCAGTTAGGGTACACTATTACTGGATTTGAGATACACACCCATTACCAGTTAGGGTACACTATTACTGGACTTGAGATACACACCCATTACCAGTTAGGGTACCCTATTACTGGATTTGAGATACACACCCATTACCAGTTAGGGTACACTATTACTGGACTTGAGATACACACCCATTACCAGTTAGGGTACACTATTACTGGATTTGAGATACACACCCATTACCAGTTAGGGTACACTATTACTGGATTTGAGATACACACCCATTACCAGTTAGGGTACACTATTACTGGATTTGAGATACACACCCATTACCAGTTAGGGTACACTATTACTGGACTTGAGATACACACCCATTACCAGTTAGGGTACCCTATTACTGGATTTGAGATACACACCCATTACCAGTTAGGGTACACTATCACTGGACTTGAGATACACACCCATTACCAGTTAGGGTACACTATTACTGGATTTGAGATACACACCCATTACCAGTTAGGGTACACTATTACTGGATTTGAGATACACACCCATTACCAGTTAGGGTAAACTATTACTGGACTTGAGATACACACCCATTACCAGTTAGGGTACACTATTACTGGATTTGAGATACACACCCATTACCAGTTAGGGTACACTATTACTGGATTTGAGATACACACCCATTACCAGTTAGGGTACACTATTACTGGATTTGAGATACACACCCATTACCAGTTAGGGTACATTATTACTGGACTTGAGATACACACCCATTACCAGTTAGGGTACACTATTACTGGATTTGAGATACACACCCATTACCAGTTAGGGTACACTATTACTGGATTTGAGATACACACCCATTACCAGTTAGGGTACACTATTACTGGATTTGAGATACACACCCATTACCAGTTAGGGTAAACTATTACTGGACTTGAGATACACACCCATTACCAGTTAGGGTACACTATTACTGGATTTGAGATACACACCCATTACCAGTTAGGGTACACTATTACTGGATTTGAGATACACACCCATTACCAGTTAGGGTACACTATTACTGGATTTGAGATACACACCCATTACCAGTTAGGGTAAACTATTACTGGACTTGAGATACACACCCATTACCAGTTAGGGTACACTATTACTGGATTTGAGATACACACCCATTACCAGTTAGGGTACCCTATTACTGGATTTGAGATACACACCCATTACCAGTTAGGGTACACTATTACTGGACTTGAGATACACACCCATTACCAGTTAGGGTACACTATTACTGGATTTGAGATGCACACCCATTACCAGTTAGGGTACACTATTACTGGATTTGAGATACACACCCATTACCAGTTAGGGTACACTATTACTGGATTTGAGATACACACCCATTACCAGTTAGGGTACACTATTACTGGACTTGAGATACACACCCATTACCAGTTAGGGTATCCTATTACTGGATTTGAGATACACACCCATTACCAGTTAGGGTACACTATTACTGGACTTGAGATACACACCCATTACCAGTTAGGGTACACTATTACTGGATTTGAGATACACACCCATTACCAGTTAGGGTACACTATTACTGGATTTGAGATACACACCCATTACCAGTTAGGGTAAACTATTACTGGACTTGAGATACACACCCATTACCAGTTAGGGTACACTATTACTGGATTTGAGATACACACCCATTACCAGTTAGGGTACACTATTACTGGATTTGAGATACACACCCATTACCAGTTAGGGTACACTATTACTGGATTTGAGATACACACCCATTACCAGTTAGGGTACACTATTACTGGACTTGAGATACACACCCATTACCAGTTAGGGTACCCTATTACTGGATTTGAGATACACACCCATTACCAGTTAGGGTACACTATTACTGGACTTGAGATACACACCCATTACCAGTTAGGGTACACTATTACTGGATTTGAGATACACACCCATTACCAGTTAGGGTACACTATTACTGGATTTGAGATACACACCCATTACCAGTTAGGGTAAACTATTACTGGACTTGAGATGTTGTTGTTGTTGTCTTGCCCATAGGTCCTGTCGAGGGGAGTCCTTTCGGGATAGGTTGGTGGTGAGGATCCTTTTGAGTCCGGAGAGATTTTCTCCGTCTACACTCGCACCGCAGTCGGCGATCCTCTTGGCGAGACCCATTCGTTAACCGGAGAAGGGCAAGAGGTTATTTTACTGGCGCCTCGACTCGCCATTGAAAAGTATAGCGGAGTATCGGTTGATGTTTTGTCCGGTGGCATGCCCAGGCCGGTCCGGCATCGCCCTCCTTTGACGAGCTATACTACTGGACTTGAGATACACACCCATTACCAGTTAGGGTACACTATTACTGGATTTGAGATACACACCCATTACCAGTTAGGGTACACTATTACTGGATTTGAGATACACACCCATTACCAGTTAGGGTACACTATTACTGGATTTGAGATACACACCCATTACCAGTTAGGGTACACTATTACTGGATTTGAGATACACACCCATTACCAGTTAGGGTACATTATTACTGGATTTGAGATACACACCCATTACCAGTTAGGGTACACTATTACTGGATTTGAGATACACACCCATTACCAGTTAGGGTACATTATTACTGGACTTGAGATACACACCCATTACCAGTTAGGGTACACTATTACTGGACTTGAGATACACACCCATTACCAGTTAGGGTACACTATTACTGGATTTGAGATACACACCCATTACCAGTTAGGGTACACTATTACTGGATTTGAGATACACACCCATTACCAGTTAGGGTACACTATTACTGGATTTGAGATACACACCCATTACCAGTTAGGGTACATTATTACTGGACTTGAGATACACACCCATTACCAGTTAGGGTACATTATTACTGGACTTGAGATACACACCCATTACCAGTAGAAGCAGAATTTACTCACTATTTCACTACTATTTTGCATGAAGGTGATGAGTTAGATAGGTACGAGTGAACCCCACAAAAAATCCCTTTATGATGATTGTTGCCCGTGCGGTTCCTTTGACGTTGTTGTTGTTGTCTTGCCCATAGGTCCTGTCGAGGGGAGTCCTTTTGGGATAGGTTGGTGGTGAGGATCCTTTTGAGTCCGGAGAGATTTTCTCCGTCTACACTCGCATCGCAGTCGGCGATCCTCTTGGCGAGACCCATTCGTTAACCGGAGAAGAGCAAGAGGTTATTTTACTGGCGCCTCGACTCGCCATTAAAAATTATAGCGGAGTATCGGCTGATGTTTTGTCCGGTGGCATGCCCAGGCCGGTCCGGCATCGCCCTCCTTTGACGAGCTATACTACCCAGTTTTCGTCCGCGGCGGGATTTCTCCCGCTACCTCCCAGCACGAATTCTTCGTAGGGAGGCGTCCCTCTATCCGCCACCTGAGGTCGCGCTCGATTCTGGACTGGATAATCCGGCTCCATCCGTGACAGGCTCTTAAGGCTGTGGAGTCACGAATGGCCAATGTTGCCAGTGTGTTTCGAGTCCTTTGACGTTGAAAGGGGGGTCCACGAAAGCTCAAGCACACAGTCACACTCACTCACTTATCTCTTTCACTTTTTGTGCCTCTTTTCTTTTCGCCTTTTTTTTGGTTTCGGCTCTGGCTCAAAAAATCCCTTCAGAAATATCTGTCCAAGGCTTATGATGAATGAAAAAAAAACTTCCTTTCTAACCTCTTCATCTTGTCCCATTTCTGGTATTCTTTCAAATCCTCTTTCTCTTCCTCCAGTGTCTTCAAACGATCATTGATGAACTGTAGAAGCGCCTCGATTTTGGCCTTCTTGGTCCCTGGAATCGAAGAGACCTTCTGAGCTTTTAAAGTCATCACCAAACTATCTCAAATTACTTTCGAATAAAAAAATCTGGACTATTTCCAATTGGAATCAAGTACGATCTTCACCCAAGAGTTTAGGTGATGATTAATAGAACCAAATTTCACCCAGACATACCAATCTTCATTTGGTCCCGTTCAAGGCCTTCTCATTTTTGCTCTCTCACCCTAAACCTCAACACTTGAGTAAAGTGGATAAAAACTGACGAGAGTCCTTCAGTATCTTGATGCTTTCTTCTTTCTTCTCATCGTATACACGAGTTCCGGCGATCTAGAAAACTTTTTCGAATTCGCGCTCTCTTTTAATCTTAACTTTCTTTTATCTTGTAAGGACATATCTCATTTGCACTTTTCCAAAATGGGAAAAACGGCCGCTTTCCAAGCAAGCTAGCAAAAAATGGATAAGATTTGAGCGAAAGGTTGAAGAGTAAGTAAATGGATTGAAGATTTGGGCAATAAAAGAGATCAAGAATATTGACCGTCGCTCGCTTTTCACTCATGTTTCACTCAACAATTAAAAAGTTCTAAAAAAAATTAAATTAATAGACGAGTTCACGTGTCTTCAAACGAACCCTTGGTAAGCTATGCTTGCGTGAATCACCTGAGAGTATTGCAAGGGTCGAAAAGAATCTCGAAATAGCATCTCAAACTCAATATTTAGGAAATTAGTATCCGAAAAACGAGCAAACGGCTAAAAGAAACACCCACTCAAAAGATTCCAAACTTCATTTGACCAAACTTTCGAGATGGATGTCTTCCATGAGCATAGCTCACCAGCAAGTATTGGGAAAAAAATTTACACGTGAGCGACCGAGGGGAAGGGTAATCGTAAATTTTACTTTTATTATCCGTCCAAAAAGTTAACGCAAAAAATTGTTTATGGAGCATTTTGTGATCATCACACAAACGTGAAGAAAGTTATACGGTTATCAATTACTCGAGTCTTGTGAGAAGAAAAAAACGTATGAACCGGGCGGGCGACCGACAGAACTTTAACAGGTTTGATAAGCTATACTCATGAATGTGACTTTTCCATATGCGCACTTCTCTGAGTAACTTGAGTCGATGCGGATCCGGTGCAGTCGCCAGTTCGTTGATCTTTCCCTGCTTCACGATGTAGTAGGGGTTGGATCTCGAGAAACCCGCCGACTCCATCAAATTTACTACCTTTAAAATGGTCCGTTTCTTACCATTCTTAAGGGCAGCGTGTAGATCAAAGAGATAATAACGAGGAAATGACGAACTTCCTATAAAAACCTAAAGCACTGAAAGTTAGTATACAAAAAAAAGTTTTGTTCAAAAAGCAATTGCTTTTTTTCTTTCAAAAAAGATTTTTTTTGTTGCTGTTCTCGCTGTATATTTTTTCCCTTAAAAGTCTTTTCAAAAATTTCGAGTTCTCTCGAAATCTTTAACATTGATTTTCTCACTTTTTTTCAATGAAAAAGTGAAAAGCATGTGAAATGATTTCAACTGTGAACGTTATCGCTCTTTTAATGATTTTGCAACTCGAACTGTGCAATAAAGTATTATTAATTGCTTGAACTCATTGAAATTCTATTTTGTATCTAAACTTTAAAAAGGTGACTCGGTAGGTCATCTCGAATGAGGGAGAGGGTCGGTAGGTCATCTCGAATGAGGGAGAGGGTCGGTAGGTCATCTCGAATGAGGGAGAGGGTCGGTAGGTCATCTCGAATGAGGGAGAGGGTCGGTAGGTCAACTCGAATGAGAAAGAGGGCCGGTAGGTCATCTCGAATGAGGGAGAGGGTCGGTAGGTCATCTCGAATGAGAAAGAGGGCCGGTAGGTCGGTCGCCCTAGACAATTTTTCACCAGTTTGCTGTTCTACTGGGCCCACACTGCTCCTATGAAGAAATTCTATACTATTTCAATCATTTTGTCACAAATTTGTGTGGAACATAGAAGTCTGAAGAAAATGGAATTTGCTTTTGGCCTCATCCACGTCTACGTTTGTATGAAGAAGGTCTGACATCAGCTCTGGTGACTATCTTCCCGTCGATGTAGTATACTTCTTTCTTTGAGGAAACATGCCGAGCCACTCGAACTTCTGCTGCGTCATTCTGAATGTTTTTGTTTTAGAAATCTTGAATAAATCAAGAATACTTTTTAAAACCGTTAATTATTATTATTATAAAATATTAAGACATCCTTCAGGTGTTTTACTCAGTCGATTTAACGGTACAAAAAACTACTTTTATATTCACTGGCGTCTGATTAATGCGTTTTCCCTTTGATTTAGTACGAGGCTGTTTCTTCCTACCCGCAGATGCGCGAAATATGTATGTAAATATCTCCTCTAATCATGAGGGAACGACAGGCCTCGAGAGATGAGAAGAGAGTGCGAGAGCGTGTGATGTAAAGAGAGGATGAAGACGAACAGAGCATTTGTATCACTAGCCTTTTTCGATAGCTCAAAGATTTGTGCATAGATTTCATAGGCAGTGCGGGTTAGAGAAACAAGAAGAACGAACGGCAACAATTCGATGATCTGAGTTGTCGAAAACAATTTCCACCCTAGCATTTGTAATGGCAGGGCCTGTACCCTCGTGAAGTATCCCAAGTCTTTGCTCCGACTTCAGATGCGCGAATTCTTCACTCAGCACAAATTGAATACCTAAAGTTTTGAACATCTCTTCTCTAGTTTTGCTCTTTTAAAGTCATTAAAATCAATTCTTGAACTTATGAGAACATATTTGTTGTGAAAATTGAGAAACACCTCTTAAGGAATATCAAGCTATTTTTTTAACGCGCCGATCGAGTTGGAAAAAGGATGGAGAAAAGCTAAAAGAGTGAAAAAGTAGAGGGAAAGTAGTATAGAAAGGAAGACTAAGACAATGTTTTTTCCGGCGCTCACATGTATGCGCCAACTCAGCTGGTCCGGTAACTATTCAACCCCTGGTACCGACAAACAAGGACATGGAAAACACTTCGATCAGTGTTTTTGATAAATTTCTAAATGGATTTTGACGGCGGTTACGTGAATGAAGAAAATTAATTTTAGGTTCGAATTAAGGCAGCCCTAAATTTCAGTTTTTTTATTGGATTAATTCTTCTAATACAACTTAAAAGCTTACCGAAAAAGAAGTTGGACTTTCCAGACCCGTTTCTTCCGACAACAACATTGTGGCACGGTGAAAAATTGTCAATCGAGGTCAACTCTCGGTAACTTCGAAATCCAGCAATATGGACCTGATTGAAATATATACTTGAGTACTGAAAGTTCCATAAACCTTTTTCATAACATCTTGAAACCTCAACAGAAGCACAACGAAAAACTCTATACGTAGCATATGAAAATGGTAATAACTTACTTCTTTGATGAACATGTTCGTTCGATGGAGACCAAAAGGGATTCACAGCTATCAGACGTGGTTCACTCTCTTGTTCTTGAAATTTGCTGCAAACTATTCTTTTTAGGATCCGTATTTTGAATCAAACTACCAAGATTGCGATTAGAAGGTAAAATGGGTCTTTAGCAAATCAGCCTTCCTGTCTTCATGTCTCTCTGCTGATCTAACTACTAACGTTAGTAAATCACAGAAAAGTTGACTTTTGGTGTCGTTTCTCGATGTCGACGTTTTTTTGCGATAGAAGTTGCTCCATTTGGACAGTCACAGCGTCATTTTATTGCTAATCAGGAAGCTCCCGCACGGAAAAATTCAAACAAAACCTGTATGTATCTCACTGTAGGTGAGAAAATTAGTTTTACTTTTTTACGGTAAAAGACGGTCGGTGAGCAAAACAGTGCGCAGCCTAAAGTGATCAAAAGCAGGAAAGCAGGGCGATTGTTGCCCGGTAAAACTTCACCCTCTACGCTCTTTTGTTACGCTCTTTTGTCAAAATTTTCTTACCGTAATCAGCTCTCCGAATTACTATTTACTAGTTTATACGCTCTTGTTACGCTCTTTTGTCGGCCGTTACAGAATTACACCATGGGCACTATACACCATACAAATGTACACCTTACACTGCGGCCGTTACAGAATTACACCGTGCAAAAAAAAAGAAGCGTCTGCTAAGTCGATGTTTTTCTCTCTGAACTGGTAAAAGAACCCTTCTGGACCTTTCGCGTCGTACGGCCTCGTTAGCTAAGCCGTACGGCCTCGTTAGCTAAGCCGTACGGCCTCGTTAGCTAAGCCGTACGGCCTCGTTAGCTAAGCCGTACGGCCTCGTTAGCTAAGCCGTACGGCCTCGTTAGCTAAGCCGTACGGCCTCGTTAGCTAAGCCGTACGGCCTCGTTAGCTAAGCCGTACGGCCTCTTTATCGTAAACTTTTACTAAGCCTAAGCGTTTTTTAATGTAAAAATAACTTTTTTGATGTAAAATTAATGTTTTAAAAAAAATAGCAACGCGTTTGTCCGGTGAGCGGAAAAAGTGCCCAAAAATGCCCAAAAAAAAAATTTAAGTGTGCACGGTGTAATTTTGTAACGGCCGCAGTGTAAGGTGTGCATTTGTATGGTGTATAGTGCCCATGGTGCCCATGGTGTAATTCTGTAACGGCCCTTTTGTCAAACTTCTCTTACCGTAATAAAAAACCGTAACAAAAGAGCGCAGAAACTAGTTGAAAGGATTTAGGTGAGCTGATTACGGTAAGAAAAGTTTGACAAAAGAGCGTAAAGAGCGTAAGCGTGATAAAGGGTGAAGTTTGTTAAAGGCCTGAGGCCGTATGCATGGAGTAATCTAAAAGGATTATGAGCTTGGATTATCAGTAATCCAAATTTATTTCAATAATCCGGTATGTATGGAAGCTAGAATACTTTTGGATTACTGATAATACCGACAAAATTAGTAACCCTACTCCGGAGGTGGGTTATTGAGTAATCCAAAAAGATAATAGGCTCAATTTAACCCATTCCGTTCATGTTGCTCTTTTTGAAGTGTGTAGTGAAAGTAAAACTGAACGGAATTTTTTTTCTAACTTGCTATGATTTAATGAAAGTATTTATTGTATATTTCAGAACATTCTTCGCTTTTCTCATAGGAGTTATAGTGTTTATAGTGCATTTAGTTTTCGAAACTTACAGTTTTTAGAGTGCATTTTGATGCTTTTTAGTGCTTACGCTTGTCTTTCCGCGTCCTTTTTGACAATAATCCAAGTTTAAGAAATCTGAATTCCATGCAAACCGATTTCCATAATCCAAAATTTTTAACTTTTTTGGATTTTGTAATCTTTGGATTATAATAATCCATATTATTAAAAACTGTTTTCCATGCATACGGCCTTAGATTATAATATTCCAGATTATTATAAACTTTTTTCCATGCATACGGCCTCAGTGGTGTACCCGAACACTGAAATCATGTTCAAATCTCAAGTTATGTAATGGAGCATTAGAATTCAACTTTTCACTTTGCAAATTAATCTCTGCAAAGTGAAAAAAATTCTACTTCTCCAACTTTATGCTATATTTTACCACTCTCTCGCACCGCTCGTTGTTTACGCCGTGGTTTTAGAGTGATGGAGCGTTCAACGGGATCACTTTGCAGAGATTACTTTGCAAAGTAAAAGTTGAATTCTAACGCTCCATAAAAATCTGTGATTTCTCTGATTCCTTCATTGAAAAAATTATGGATTGTGTTGATTAGATGTCAGGTTTAAAACAAACTTTCAGCTCTTTTTCGCTTTCCAGCACTTTGTTTTATCTTCCACCCCGTCGATATTTGCAGATTGAAAATGGAAGCGATGGAGATAGACAGTGTTCAGACAAATTACCGTCTTCCATGGATCGAAAAGTACCGCCCGTCTCAACTCGAAGACATATGCTCACACACTGAAATCATCCGTACATGTTGGTGTTTTTCATGTATTTTTTGCCTGGATGTCCCATTGGAAAAAAAAATTTTAAAGGTAGTTTGGTGAGAATCATTCTGAGTACGTAAAAATTTTCATGGTTCCGTTTTTTTTCATTTTAAAACTTTAAAAAGACTTATTTTACACTACTGAACAGCGTGTTTCACTTTTCGACCCTTTCGTGTAGGTTTCATGACAGTAGCATCAGTTTCCCTGTATCAAATCAACTATGAATTCAGTGAAGAAATGGATCACAACAAATCAGCTCCCGCACATGTTGTTTTACGGTCCACCTGGCACCGGAAAGACAACCTCGATTCTTGCTGTCGCGAAGGAACTCTACACTGATCAACAGAGGCCTTCTATGGTCAGTTTTTCTTTGTAACTTTACCATAGTTGTAAAGATGTTTAATATGAGAGACGATGCCATATGTAAACTGCCGAATGGCAAAAAAAATTTCTAGGGTGACCGACCTACTGACCCCTTCTAGGGTGACCGACCTACCCATTCCTTCTAGGGTGACCGACCTACCGACCCTCTCCTTTACTCGACATGAAAATATCAGAGTTTTCACAGCTAAAACTGAAAGAAAACATTTTCATTACTCTACATAAATATAACGTTTAAGCCATAACTCATCCTCAACAGGTTTCGTAAGTTAAAAGGAAAACGTTGAACTCACTTGAGATCAATACATATTTCACCTATCCTAAGCTTTTTCTCAAAGCATTCTCAAGGTTTTGGAGCTGAACGCGTCTGATGACAGAGGAATCAATGTCGTCAGAGAGGAAATCGTCACTTTTGCTCAAACAAAGGGCCTCCACCGCTTCGGTTAGTAACCACATCGCATTTCATGTGCTTATGTGTTGGCTGATTTCTTCTGTTCATAGGCCGTATGCATGGAAAACAGATTATAACAATCTGGAATATTCAAATCCAAGGATTACAAAATCCAAAAAAGTTTTAAAAAATTTTGTCGGATTATCTCTAATCCAAAAGTATTATAGCTTCCATGCATACCGGATTAGTGAAAAGTATTTGGATAACTGCTAATCCAAGCTCATAATCCTTTTGGATTGCTCCATGCATACGGCCTCATATACATAGGTCAACAGCATTTTTTAAACTAAAAAAAACTACATTTTTTGAGCAGGAGAGTGTACGGTGTTAAAATGCTCTCTTTTCTTTGCCCTCTAAATCTAGCTCACTTCTCATTATCCCACACTTCCCTGACCGAAGAGCAGTCGTTCGAAGAAATTTTTTTCGACAAATGCAAGTGGCTAATGTTAAACTATGTTCATAGTGCATTTAAAATAGAGGCAGAGACCCCAGAAAGGGTGAGAAACCCACAGAAAGCAAGACATAAAACATTATCAAGAGAAAAATAAGGATGAGGATGGGGTTGATCTTTCATGTGATGAAATGAATCAGTCAGTAACAGAAGTCCGCCAACTGACGTTTCGACTCGGTCATTCAATTTATAGTTCTTACAATACCCTCGACTGGAACCAATAGCCCCCCCCCCTTAAAGAAGAAGAAGAGATATAAAAAGAGTATTTCAGCTCAGACTGGGAGCTCTGTTAACAAAACTAATGTGAAGTTGATCATATTGGACGAGGCCGATGCCATGACCAAAGACGCCCAAAATGCTTTGAGAAGGTTCGTCTTATCATTCTCATCCTCTTTCTCATACCCAGGTTCATTCTCATCCTCTTTCTCATACCCAGGTTCATTCTCATCCTCTTTCTCATACCCAGGTTCATTCTCATCCTCTTTCTCATACCCAGGTTCATTCTCATCCTCTTTCTCATACCCAGGTTCATTCTCATCCTCTTTCTCATACCCAGGTTCTCTTCTCATCCTCTTTCTCATACCCAGGTTCATTCTCATCCTCTTTCTCATACCCAGGTTCATTCTCATCCTCTTTCTCATACCCAGGTTCATTCTCATCCTATTTCTCATACCCAGGTTCATTCTCATCCTCTTTCTCATACCCAGGTTCATTCTCATCCTCTTTCTCATACCCAGGTTCATTCTCATCCTCTTTCTCATACCCAGGTTCATTCTCATCCTCTTTCTCATACCCAGGTTCATTCTCATCCTCTTTCTCATACCCAGGTTCATTCTCATCCTCTTTCTCATACCCAGGTTCATTCTCATCCTCTTTCTCATACCCAGGTTCTCTTCTCATCCTCTTTCTCATACCCAGGTTCATTCTCATCCTCTTTCTCATACCCAGGTTCATTCTCATACCCAGGTTCATTCTCATCCTCTTTCTCATACCCAGGTTCATTCTCATCCTCTTTCTCATACCCAGGTTCATTCTCATCCTCTTTCTCATACCCAGGTTCATTCTCATCCTCTTTCTCATACCCAGGTTCATTCTCATCCTCTTTCTCATACCCAGGTTCATTCTCATCCTCTTTCTCATACCCAGGTTCATTCTCATCCTCTTTCTCATACCCAGGTTCATTCTCATCCTCTTTCTCATACCCAGGTTCATTCTCATCCTCTTTCTCATACCCAGGTTCATTCTCATCCTCTTTCTCATACCCAGGTTCTCTTCTCATCCTCTTTCTCATACCCAGGTTCATTCTCATCCTCTTTCTCATACCCAGGTTCATTCTCATACCCAGGTTCATTCTCATCCTCTTTCTCATACCCAGGTTCATTCTCATCCTCTTTCTCATACCCAGGTTCATTCTCATCCTCTTTCTCATACCCAGGTTCATTCTCATCCTCTTTCTCATACCCAGGTTCATTCTCATCCTCTTTCTCATACCCAGGTTCATTCTCATCCTCTTTCTCATACCCAGGTTCATTCTCATCCTCTTTCTCATACCCAGGTTCATTCTCATCCTCTTTCTCATACCCAGGTTCATTCTCATCCTCTTTCTCATACCCAGGTTCATTCTCATCCTCTTTCTCATACCCAGGTTCATTCTCATCCTCTTTCTCATACCCAGGTTCTCTTCTCATCCTCTTTCTCATACCCAGGTTCATTCTCATCCTCTTTCTCATACCCAGGTTCATTCTCATCCTCTTTCTCATACCCAGGTTCATTCTCATCCTCTTTCTCATACCCAGGTTCATTCTCATCCTCTTTCTCATACCCAGGTTCATTCTCATCCTCTTTCTCATACCCAGGTTCATTCTCATCCTCTTTCTCATACCCAGGTTCATTCTCATCCTCTTTCTCATACCCAGGTTCATTCTCATCCTCTTTCTCATACCCAGGTTCATTCTCATCCTCTTTCTCATACCCAGGTTCATTCTCATCCTCTTTCTCATACCCAGGTTCATTCTCATCCTCTTTCTCATACCCAGGTTCATTCTCATCCTCTTTCTCATACCAAGGTTCATTCTCATCCTCTTTCTCATACCCAGGTTCATTCTCATCCTCTTTCTCATACCCAGGTTCTCTTCTCATCCTCTTTCTCATACCCAGGTTCTCTTCTCATCCTCTTTCTCATACCCAGGTTCTCTTCTCATCCTCTTTCTCATACCCAGGTTCATTCTCATCCTCTTTCTCATACCCAGGTTCTCTTCTCATCCTCTTTCTCATACCCAGGTTCTCTTCTCATCCTCTTTCTCATACCCAGGTTCATTCTCATCCTCTTTCTCATACCCAGGTTCTCTTCTCATCCTCTTTCTCATACCCAGGTTCATTCTCATCCTCTTTCTCATACCCAGGTTCTCTTCTCATCCTCTTTCTCATACCCAGGTTCATTCTCATACCCAGGTTCATTCTCATCCTCTTTCTCATACCCAGGTTCATTCTCATCCTCTTTCTCATACCCAGGTTCATTCTCATCCTCTTTCTCATACCCAGGTTCATTCTCATCCTCTTTCTCATACCCAGGTTCATTCTCATCCTCTTTCTCATACCCAGGTTCATTCTCATCCTCTTTCTCATACCCAGGTTCATTCTCATCCTCTTTCTCATACCCAGGTTCTCTTCTCATCCTCTTTCTCATACCCAGGTTCATTCTCATCCTCTTTCTCATACCCAGGTTCATTCTCGTCCTCTTTCTCATACCCAGGTTCATTCTCATCCTCTTTCTCATACCCAGGTTCATTCTCATCCTCTTTCTCATACCCAGGTTCATTCTCATCCTCTTTCTCATACCCAGGTTCATTCTCCTCTTTCTCATACCCAGGTTCATTCTCATCCTCTTTCTCATACCCAGGTTCTCTTCTCATCCTCTTTCTCATACCCAGGTTCATTCTCATCCTCTTTCTCATACCCAGGTTCATTCTCATCCTCTTTCTCATACCCAGGTTCTCTTCTCATCCTCTTTCTCATACCCAGGTTCTCTTCTCATCCTCTTTCTCATACCCAGGTTCATTCTCATCCTCTTTCTCATACCCAGGTTCTCTTCTCATCCTCTTTCTCATACCCAGGTTCATTCTCATCCTCTTTCTCATACCCAGGTTCTCTTCTCATCCTCTTTCTCATACCCAGGTTCATTCTCATCCTCTTTCTCATACCCAGGTTCATTCTCATCCTCTTTCTCATACCCAGGTTCATTCTCATCCTCTTTCTCATACCCAGGTTCTCTTCTCATCCTCTTTCTCATACCCAGGTTCATTCTCATCCTCTTTCTCATACCCAGGTTCTCTTCTTATCCTCTTTCTCATACCCAGGTTCTCTTCTCATCCTCTTTCTCATACCCAGGTTCATTCTCATCCTCTTTCTCATACCCAGGTTCTCTTCTCATCCTCTTTCTCATACCCAGGTTCTCTTCTCATCCTCTTTCTCATACCCAGGTTCATTCTCATCCTCTTACTCATACCCAGGTTCTCTTCTCATCCTCTTTCTCATACCCAGGTTCTCTTCTCATCCTCTTTCTCATACCCAGGTTCATTCTCATCCTCTTTCTCATACCCAGGTTCTCTTCTCATCCTCTTTCTCATACCCAGGTTCATTCTCATCCTCTTTCTCATACCCAGGTTCATTCTCATACCCAGGTTCATTCTCATCCTCTTTCTCATACCCAGGTTCATTCTCATCCTCTTTCTCATACCCAGGTTCATTCTCATCCTCTTTCTCATACCCAGGTTCATTCTCATCCTCTTTCTCATACCCAGGTTCATTCTCATCCTCTTTCTCATACCCAGGTTCATTCTCATCCTCTTTCTCATACCCAGGTTCATTCTCATCCTCTTTCTCATACCCAGGTTCATTCTCATCCTCTTTCTCATACCCAGGTTCATTCTCATCCTCTTTCTCATACCCAGGTTCATTCTCATCCTCTTTCTCATACCCAGGTTCTCTTCTCATCCTCTTTCTCATACCCAGGTTCATTCTCATCCTCTTTCTCATACCCAGGTTCATTCTCATACCCAGGTTCATTCTCATCCTCTTTCTCATACCCAGGTTCATTCTCATCCTCTTTCTCATACCCAGGTTCATTCTCATCCTCTTTCTCATACCCAGGTTCATTCTCATCCTCTTTCTCATACCCAGGTTCATTCTCATCCTCTTTCTCATACCCAGGTTCATTCTCATCCTCTTTCTCATACCCAGGTTCTCTTCTCATCCTCTTTCTCATACCCAGGTTCATTCTCATCCTCTTTCTCATACCCAGGTTCATTCTCATCCTCTTTCTCATACCCAGGTTCATTCTCATCCTCTTTCTCATACCCAGGTTCATTCTCATCCTCTTTCTCATACCCAGGTTCATTCTCATCCTCTTTCTCATACCCAGGTTCATTCTCCTCTTTCTCATACCCAGGTTCATTCTCATCCTCTTTCTCATACCCAGGTTCTCTTCTCATCCTCTTTCTCATACCCAGGTTCATTCTCATCCTCTTTCTCATACCCAGGTTCATTCTCATCCTCTTTCTCATACCCAGGTTCTCTTCTCATCCTCTTTCTCATACCCAGGTTCTCTTCTCATCCTCTTTCTCATACCCAGGTTCATTCTCATCCTCTTTCTCATACCCAGGTTCTCTTCTCATCCTCTTTCTCATACCCAGGTTCATTCTCATCCTCTTTCTCATACCCAGGTTCTCTTCTCATCCTCTTTCTCATACCCAGGTTCATTCTCATCCTCTTTCTCATACCCAGGTTCATTCTCATCCTCTTTCTCATACCCAGGTTCATTCTCATCCTCTTTCTCATACCCAGGTTCATTCTCATCCTCTTTCTCATACCCAGGTTCATTCTCATCCTCTTTCTCATACCCAGGTTCATTCTCATCCTCTTTCTCATACCCAGGTTCATTCTCATCCTCTTTCTCATACCCAGGTTCATTCTCATCCTCTTTCTCATACCCAGGTTCATTCTCATCCTCTTTCTCATACCCAGGTTCATTCTCATCCTCTTTCTCATACCCAGGTTCTCTTCTCATCCTCTTTCTCATACCCAGGTTCATTCTCATCCTCTTTCTCATACCCAGGTTCATTCTCATCCTCTTTCTCATACCCAGGTTCATTCTCATCCTCTTTCTCATACCCAGGTTCATTCTCATCCTCTTTCTCATACCCAGGTTCATTCTCATCCTCTTTCTCATACCCAGGTTCATTCTCATCCTCTTTCTCATACCCAGGTTCATTCTCATCCTCTTTCTCATACCCAGGTTCATTCTCATCCTCTTTCTCATACCCAGGTTCATTCTCATCCTCTTTCTCATACCCAGGTTCATTCTCATCCTCTTTCTCATACCCAGGTTCATTCTCATCCTCTTTCTCATACCCAGGTTCATTCTCATCCTCTTTCTCATACCCAGGTTCATTCTCATCCTCTTTCTCATACCCAGGTTCATTCTCATCCTCTTTCTCATACCCAGGTTCATCTTCTCATCCTCTTTCTCATACCCAGGTTCTCTTCTCATCCTCTTTCTCATACCCAGGTTCATTCTCATCCTCTTTCTCATACCCAGGTTCATTCTCATCCTCTTTCTCATACCCAGGTTCATTCTCATCCTCTTTCTCATACCCAGGTTCATTCTCATCCTCTTTCTCATACCCAGGTTCTCTTCTCATCCTCTTTCTCATACCCAGGTTCATTCTCATCCTCTTTCTCATACCCAGGTTCATTCTCATCCTCTTTCTCATACCCAGGTTCATTCTCATCCTCTTTCTCATACCCAGGTTCATTCTCATCCTCTTTCTCATACCCAGGTTCATTCTCATCCTCTTTCTCATACCCAGGTTCATTCTCATCCTCTTTCTCATACCCAGGTTCATTCTCATCCTCTTTCTCATACCCAGGTTCATTCTCATCCTCTTTCTCATACCCAGGTTCATTCTCATCCTCTTTCTCATACCCAGGTTCATTCTCATCCTCTTTCTCATACCCAGGTTCATTCTCATCCTCTTTCTCATACCCAGGTTCATTCTCATCCTCTTTCTCATACCCAGGGTTCATTCTCATCCTCTTTCTCATACCCAGGTTCATTCTCATCCTCTTTCTCATACCCAGGTTCATTCTCATCCTCTTTCTCATACCCAGGTTCTCTTCTCATCCTCTTTCTCATACCCAGGTTCATTCTCATCCTCTTTCTCATACCCAGGTTCTTTCTCATCCTCTTTCTCATACCCAGGTTCATCTTCATCCTCTTTCTCATACCCAGGTTCATTCTCATCCTCTTTCTCATACCCAGGTTCATCTTCTCATCCTCTTTCTCATACCCAGGTTCATTCTCATCCTCTTTCTCATACCCAGGTTCATTCTCATCCTCTTTCTCATACCCAGGTTCATTCTCATCCTCTTTCTCATACCCAGGTTCATTCTCATACCCAGGTTCATTCTCATCTCTTTCTCATACCCAGGTTCATTCTCATCCTCTTTCTCATACCCAGGTTCATTCTCATCCTCTTTCTCATACCCAGGTTCATTCTCATCCTCTTTCTCATACCCAGGTTCATTCTCATCCTCTTTCTCATACCCAGGTTCATTCTCATCCTCTTTCTCATACCCAGGTTCATTCTCATCCTCTTTTCTCAGTACCCAGGTTCATTCTCATCCTCTTTCTCATACCCAGGTTCACTTCTCATCCTCTTTCTCATACCCAGGTTCATTCTCATCCTCTTTCTCATACCCAGGTTCATTCTCATCCTCTTTCTCATACCCAGGTTCATTCTCATCCTCTTTCTCATACCCAGGTTCATTCTCATCCTCTTTCTCATA
>OZ057403.1:9621279-9705615 GCA_964056735.1 Allodiplogaster pararmata
GGCATAAAGACTGGGCAAGTTTGCTAGATTTCATAGAAAAGAACTTGACTTAGATGAAATATATGAGCGTCGGAGTTTTATCATTTTTACTGGAAATTTTAACACAGTCCAGTTAAAAGGGTTACATGACTCTTCGCATAACGACATTTCGCAGTTCGACAACTCGCACCCGGATTTCGCAATATTTTTTCTCCAAAGTTCTTATCATGTGGCTGATCGTTGTATGCGGTCTCGTACTAAGGCGTACGGTCTCGTTAGCGTAATCTTTACCTGAGCCTAAGCAGAAATTCGAATGAAACAGTACATGGAAATATGTCGATTGGAAATTTTTCGGTTCGAGTTTTCATGGTGCGAAATGTCGTGATACCAAATGTCAGGAAAGGCTCACAGCTTTGATGGTTTTTTCCAGAATTTCATTGATTACTATTATATGATTCTTTCTGCAGATATTGAATGAACAACCAACAGCCACCACCTCAAGGTGGTCCTGGGTTCGGAAGCCCGCTCCCTCAAGGGATGATCAGAGGACAAGTTCAAGGTGGGGATCTGCTCCAAGCTGGAGGGGCGATAGGGGGTCGAGGTAGTGGTCAGCCACAACCCCAAGGTGGTGGGCAGTCACAAGGAGTGGGCCGAGGAAGCGGGCAACCCGGCGGGGTAAGCCGAGGGGGTGGAGCTTCGCAACAGGGAGGGCCCGGCTTCATACAGCATCAGCAGATGTATTATCAAGGTTATTCGCACTTCGGAAAGGCCAGTGCGGCATTTGCATTCTCAGCAGCAGAATTCGGTTCTTACCTTTTTAGATAGTATGAGAAGATGAGGTACAGAAGATTGATTTCAGTTAACCTAACCCGGTCTACTGTTGACCTAGTACGGCTTAAGGTTGAACTGATGTAAACCACGGTTGATTTGAATCGATATACGGTAGACTTGATCTGGTTAGCTGTTTATCTGAACTTTTGGTTTTCGATCTAATCTGTTTGATTTTAGTCCTGATTCGTTCGACCATTCACATCTTTTTATTTCAAAAAAAACTGTTTTGTCAGGAGCACCCGGGGGAGCACCCGCTCAAGGCTACCCGAATCAGACGGTCGGTCAAGTCGCTCAGGCAGCCTATGCAGCAGGCAGACAAATATCCAGTGCCGCAGGTAAGATATTTAAGTTTCGATGGGGGTAAACTACCAACTAGAAAAATTAGACGTGGGCGATCGACTTACCAACCTCAACCATAGGTAAACTCCGAACGGGCAAAAAAAATTTCTAGGGCGATCGACCTACCGACCCTCTCCCTCACTCAAAATGAATGTATCATATTTTTCACAGCAAGAATTGAAAAATTTTCACTCCTCTGCATAAATAGAACGTTTCATTAGCCATAACTCAGCCTCAACCGGTTTCGTACAATTAAAAGTGAAACTTATAGCCTACCCAGGCGTTTGACCTATTGAAAAATCAAGACATATGTATTTTACCTATGACCTCAACCATAGCTCACCAAGATGTCTTGAAAAAAATTTCATGGCGGGTAACCGGGCGACCCGAAAAGAAGAGGTGGGGTGGAGGGGTCAATGGAATTTTTTCATCCGGTCCTTTTGATAGATCAGATCCAAAAAAAAGTTGATTAAATTTTTGAATATCTTGAAAGTGCGGTTATCATGCACGCAAAGTTCAAACCTATCCTTTATTGAGCATTTCGTAAGCATCACACCAGTGATGCCTGATTAAGATGAAAATTTATAATACCATCGCACGGTAAAAAAGCTGTTTATACCGGGCGGGATTGAACACAGCCTTATCTTCTCAACCAGGGAGCAAGCGTGTTACCAAAACACCTAAAACATCAGCTGATACTCCCCTATACTCTGTAATGGCGAGTCGAGGCGCCAGTAAAACAGCCTCTTGCCTTTCTCCGGTTAACGAATGGGTCTCGCGAAGAAGATCGCCGACAGCTGTGCGGAAAAAAAATTCTCCGTACTCAAAAGAATCCTCACCAAACTATCCCAAAGGACTCCACTTTACAGGACTTCTTGGGCAAACAACAACAAGATAATTTAATTGAATTGAACAACATAATATCAGGTGGTACATTGGTATTTCGTGCGATAGTGCTATTTATAAATAGAGATTTGTTCCAGGGCCTTCTTCACAAGCGGGTTATCCTGCCAACTATGCGGTCAGTCTTCAGAAAAGAAACATGAAGACTTAGGTCTTCTACACGTGTCAAGTAGTTGAAAACGGACCGGTTATTCAAGCAGATGGTTCTGAATGAGAAGCAAACGAAAGATCGAGCGTAATGGCGAAAGAGAGTCCAGGGAATAAATAAGTCTAGATTTTCTAGACTTGTTCGCTTTTAATCATTTTAGGCCTCTTGCTCGATTGGACGGTAGTTTTTCTTACTTTCATCAAACTAAGCTTCCAAATAAATTCAAAATGACCGGTCGAAATCGGATGTGAAGTTTTAATGAAGTATTTGTCAAACAACGAGATTACGTGTACATTATTATCAATAGTGTTTTCACCATTCATTGTTAATTTATTATCATGTTGTTGTTGCCGGCAAGCATCCCGCATCGAAGACTTGGTTATGAACACTCTCTTTAATGAGAGAAGTTCTCGTGTTCTTCGGACAACATGCGTCCGGAGAAGGGTTTTGAGGCTGTAGAGTCACGAATGGCCACTGTTGCCAGTGTGTTTCGAGAATTTATTATCATCGTTGTTCTTCTCGTTATTATCACATTGCCCTCGCGTACAGGGAATCCCGCCATATTACGTGCAGCCAACGCAGCAGTATGCAGCCTACATGCAACAGCAACAGGCGCAAGGTTTTTCTACTCTCAATCTGAGGCGTTAAAAATACTTTACCGCTAATTATCTTTTTTTGTCTTCTTCTAATGTTGGCCTTTTTAAGGTAAAGTAATGGATTATTATTCTTATTTTGGTCCAATGTAATATTTATAGGTAATTCAATTTTTTTCTGTTTTTTTTTAAATTTTGGTTCTTTGAGCCTAAACGAGTGCATTGGTTCGATATCTTGAGAGGCTTTGAAGTTATATTTATTGGGAATTATCCTGCGGGAAATTTTTGATTGACTTTTTTATTCACTTAATATTAACAATAATTACACCGTTCATATAAAAAATGTATGTACATAATAAAAGTTTGTTTGAGTGGGTGTGGGTGTGTCTGGAATAATGAGAAGTTCTCTTTTATCTTCCCTTCATCCCAATCTCGCTTCTCGTTGTTATCCCCCCTAAATCCCCACTCGAAGAGCGGTCTATTAAAAAAAGTTTCAACAATTTCAAACGCTCTTTGTTGAGTTTTACCCTGTATTCACCAGGAGGAAGTGGAAGTGTACCGCCCAGCCACCACGCTGCTCCCGTCTCACAGCCACAGCAACCACCAACCAGTCAGAAAAAAAGCTCCGGCGAATACTGTAGCGGGGAGATGATGTACCTGCATTTACTGTAGCGGGGAGTTACTGCTGTAGAATTTACTGTAACGGAGAAGTCTTTGTCATGCATATAGTGCAGAAGTTGAATTTTAGTTCACCAAAAGTCTAGTGTAACATATAAAGAGTGACCGCTCAATTATATAGCGGTGCAATCAATTCAATTCAATTCTTTATTCCGGTTGAACACATTGCATATTTAAGAGTGTGACAACGGATGACTGATACAAAGTAATTTCAATAATAAGAAGCGAGCTCAAAGTAAAGAGCAGATTAGGAAGAGCTGGTCATTATTTTAGACTCCATGTCTCAAAGAACGATGGTTTTTTTCAAAATTCTCAACAGTGCTGGTGAACTATGGGTTGGATAATCAGCGGACCAGCAATGTTGGCGAATACCTGTTTGCGCTAAAAATCATCTGCATTCTCTTCTGTTCAAGTTTTATTTCACTTTTCCTCTACTTTCCTCTCTTTCTTAATTCCCCATAGCCTTTCTAAATCCCTTTTCCAACTCCCTTTGCGCGTACAAACATCCCCTAGATCGGACTCATCGGACTCATTCAAAATATATGATAGTGTTGAGAAAATTCACTGTGCATGGGTATACTGTAGTGGAAAGATACTGTACATACATTTACTGTAGTGGGCACATACTTCAGATGCATTTACTGTACCGAAAATATATTTTGAATACATATAATGAAGTAGGGAGATTTTGTAAATGCTTTAAAGTGTATTGTGAAGTTATTCTACATCTATTTACCGTATCAACGAGATACTGTGCATGCGTATACTCAGTCAATCATACCTTATTAATTCCACGAACTCATCAAGTTGAGAAATGAGTTCAAGTACCGAAAATGTGCCTTAATATTGTTATACAGTGTTATTATTGTTGCAGACGCGCCAGTTCCTTCTCATGTAAACTTGGAGGGTATGGCACGGCAGCCGGCGCACCCTTTGTTCCCAAATGTCAGCCTCGGACTCAATAATAAAAAAACATGCTTGGAAACCCTCATGAGATTGAGCACCCGTGTGCGAAAAATCAGCCTTCAGCACCGCTTTATAACAAATTTAGTTTGCTAAAACCCGGCCTCCAGCACCGATCAAAGCATGTTTGTCACCCGCAGACCGTTCACAATTGCACATGGTGGTGTTTCGAAAATCGTAGCATGCCAGTGGATTAGCTGTAGTTATACCGCTTTATGTTCCACTTTCATAGGTCTAGTGCACTTTTTTCAAATTTTAATCACCGACGGCTCACTCGAGCAGGGACCTCGAAGTGCGATATGCTCGAGGTCAATATTTAAAAAAAACATTTATTAGTTCACAGAGTTCAAAAAAGGGATACTCGCCAATGCTGCCCTTTTCGCTATGACGGTGAGTATTTGAACAAGTCCGAAAAATAAACAAAACGTCAATTTTTCAGAGCGAAAATTCGTTTCCAAAGCATTTTTTTAATTGTATTATTTTCTTTTGTGTGCTGCACCGCGTGAAGGCGGAATACGTTGTAGCACAACAAAGGGAGACCGCCACCCAACTGCGCCGTCTGCTTCGATAAAGACCTAGTGACATCCGCCACAGAAACCGCCAACCGTTTTAACGAAGCCTTCACTCGCATAGTCTCGTACACAACCTCCAAGGGCCACAGAAAGACGATGAGAAAAGAGCGGCAACTCCTCTCCGATGATTTCGTGAATTTCTCAGAAAAAGACATCACATCAGATATCAGAGCAACGAAGAAATCAACCAACACCCCTTGCAAGGCCGTCTGGTCCAGACGGCCTTGCTCCAATACTCCTAAATAACCTAGGCCCCACAGGAAACAACGCTTTCACTATCTTCATCAATGATTCACCACGCACTGACAGGATCTCGATGATAATGAAGTCCTCGATCATCATTCCTCTTCTGAAGCCGAGGAAACAAGCCACTGACAGCTCAAGCCCGCCCGATCTCTCTTCTCTCCCTTGTCGCAAAAGTGATAGAACGCTTACTCTTCAACACCATCCAGTCTCACATACCACCGGCGGAACACCAACACGGATTTAAGGCGAGCTGCTCTACCACCTCGGAAGCTTACAAAAACCATCGCAGACGGTTTTACCAAGAAAAGATCTGCGAAGCGCACAGTCCTTATGGCGATCGACATACCCAAAGCTTTCAACAGCAGAGAATACATCACTGTCCTGGACGCATCCATCGGAGGTACAAGCGTCCCCACAGTCAAGCTCGCAAAGCTCCTCGGCGTTACTTTCAACACCATTTTCACGTTCACCCATCACGCCAGAGAGATCTAAGCCCGCATGATACAGATAAACAACGTCTTGACTCGAAACACACTGGTAACAGTGGCCATTCATGACTCTACAGCCTGTCATGGATGGAGCCGGATCATCCAGTCCGGAATCGAGCGCGACATCAGGTGGTGGATAAAGGACGCCTTCCTACGAAGAATTCGTGCCGGGAGGTAGCGGGAGAAATCCTGCCGCGGACCAAAACTGGGTAGTATAGCTCGTCAAAAAAGGGCGATGCCGGACCGGCCTGGGAAAGCCACCGGACAAAACATCAACCGATACTCCGCTATACTTTTCAATGGCGAGTCGAACTTTGGTCAACGACAGGCGAGACACCTCTACTCCCACCCAAAACGATGCTAGGCTGGGTTGACCACCCACTCGCAAGGCCTACAGCATGAAAAAGTTGCTACAACGATGCCCGCCTTCACAAGGTGCAGAATGGTAGTTTCAGGACAGCAAAAGACATCGAAACCCTTCTCCGGACGTATCTCTTCCGAAGAACAACACGAGAACCTCTCTCATTAAAGAGAGGGTTCATAACAAAAAATCTTCGATACGGGCTGCTTGCCGACAACAACAACAACGTCTTGAAGGCCCTCGCCGGAAGCACATGAGGCAACCAGAAGGAATCCTTACGGAAAACCTTCAAGGCTATCTCGCAAGCGATCTTCAGTTACACCGGACCCGCATGGTCCACTTTCTTATCCGCTCCGGCCCTCGAAAGGATCCAACGCGCCCAGAATGCCGGTCTCCGCGTAGTCACGGGCAACCATCAGGTGGCAGACACCGATCACTTACACAGAGCGTCCAAGGTCATGCGCACAAAGTCACACCTTCACATGCTCTCCGCTTAATACCTCACCAGGACAATGGATCCAGTTCACAACCATAGCGGCCTCTTGGAAAGTCATGCTCCACCACGCACCATGAAAAACGACCTCGTCATGAGCTGCAAGCACACGGTCGAGTCCGCAGCCTCCATAGCAAGCACACGGTCGAGTCCGCAGCCTCCATAGCAACAGACTCTCTCAACGGGAAACTCGTCGCAAACGCCATACACACTGATGGTTTCCAACGAACTCCAATCAGCGAAAGGCCCCGTCATCCTCTGAGGCAGACCTCCGCCCGACATCAACGTGGAAGAAAAGGACCTTCCCCACAGCACAAGATGCACGCTCTCCCAGCTTCGATCCGTCTTCAGCAGATTTACAAACTCGTATCTACATTCTATCGACGCTACCATCCTAGACGTCTGCCCAACCTGCTCATTCACACCTCATGATGTCGCACACTTGTTGTTGTTGTTGCCGGATGTAGCCGGCTTCGAAGAACGTCTGTGTACTTCGTTTCTTGTTCTTCTTCTTTTTTTTTTTTTTCTTATATCTTCAAGAACGCTGCGACATCCAGCGGCTTGGTCCAGAGGTCGATTGGAGACAGCGCGGTCGGGTGGCATGGGCAGTTGAAGAGATGCGCAACGTCGTGAGGTCCGGAAGAGCAATCGGGACACACGTCGGGGATGGATTCGTCAATGCGGTGGAGGTAGTTGTTGATGAATCTGCTGAATCCCGAGCGGAGCTGGCTGAGCGTGCATCTAGTCTTGCGGGGTAACTCCTTCTCTTCTTCCTGGATAAGGGGCGGAGGTCTGCCTCCCAGGATGACGGCACCCTTCAACGATTGGAGTTCGTTCGAGACCATCATCGAGTGTACGGTGTTTGCGACTGATTTCCCATTGTTCGGATCCTTTGACATCTGTTTCGCGGCTTCGACAGTCTTCTTGCAGCTCAACACGAGGTTGTTCTTCATTGCGCGAGGGGGCGCCGGGCAGTCGAGGAGGCCGTGGTGGATGTGTTCTGGGTCCAACGATCTCGCGAGGTACTGCGCGGCGAGCATGTTCAGATGGGATTTGGTGCGCATGACCTTTGATTCGCGATGAATATGGTCAGTGTCGGCCATTTGATGATTCCCTGTCACGACGCGGAGTCCGGAGTTCTGAGAACGTTGGATTTTGGCGTGAGCGGAGTCCGAGAGGAAGGTGGACCAGGCGGGTGCGGCGTAGTTGCAGATCGCTTGCGAGATGGCTTTGAACGTGAGGCGGAGGGTTTCTTTTTGGTTGCCCCAGGTGCTTCCGGCTAAGGCTTTCAGTACGTTATTGCGCTGCGACATCCGTCTCGCGATGTCTTTGGCATGATGGCTGAATGTGAACATCGAGTCGTACGTGACGCCGAGTAGCTTGGCCTGGTTGACGGTGGGGACGGGTGATCCGCAGATTGATATGTCCAGAGTAGACTTGAATTCACGACTGAACGGGGTGAAAAGCATGAGCTGGCTCTTGGTCGGGGAAATGATGAGTGACCGTTCTTTGAGGAAGGTTTCAATTTTCGTGATGGCCCTGCGTAGATTTTCGGAGGCGACGTTGATGTCGGGATCTGACGCCCAGATCGTGATGTCATCAGCATACGAGATGACGTTCGTGTGGGCATCGTCTGTGGGAAGATCGCGGAGGTAAAGGTTGAAAAGCGTGGGCGAGAGGGCGCTGCCTTGTGGGACTCCGTTTCTGAAGAGTCTGGAACTTGATACCGAGTCGCGGAAGCTTGTGCGTCCTGTTCTTCCTCTAAGGTAAGAGGCGAGCCATTTTTTAATGTAGTTCGGCGCGGTTGTTGTCTCAATGAGGTCGATGAGCTTGACGATGTCGATACTTTCGAATGCCTTGGACATATCAATTGCCATGAGGACCGTTCGACTAGCGGGACGTTTCTGGTTAAAACCGTCTGCGATGCTCTTCGAGAGAGTTACGAGGGCCGAGGTTGTAGAGCGTCTTGCCGTGAAGCCATGTTGGTGGTCTGCCGGGGGAATGTGCCTCTGTAGGGAGCCGAGTAATAGCCGTTCAATCACTTTGGCGACGGGCGAGAGTAGAGATATCGGACGGTAGCTGGAGCCTTCGGATGCTGGTTTGCCTGCTTTCAGGAGGGGTAGTATGATCGACGATTTCCATATCATGGGGATCCTGCCTGTGCGTAGGGAGCTGTTGATCAGGGAAGTCAGGGCGCTGATTCCTTTCGGACCTAAATGATGGAGAATTATAGGAGCGATGCCATCTGGACCAAGCGCGGTGGACTTCTTCGTGGATCTGATGGCGGCTGCTACGTCTGTGGTAGTGAAGTCCTCGAAGTCATCTGCGGACAGGCGGTGTATTTTCCTCATAGTCTTCCTGTTTTCCTTTGAAGTTGTATACTGGACTGGACAAGTGTAGGCTTTGTTGAAGCGGTTCGCGATATCGGAGGCGGTCGTGATCGTCTCATTTCTGAAGGATATGGCGCAGTTCGGCGGTGGTCTTCCTTTGTTGTTGAGGATTTTGATGGTCTTCCAGAGCTTGTTGACATCTTTCTTTGGATCGAAAGACTCCATCAGTGCGCGCCAGATATCCCGTTTGTTTTTGTCGGTAGCTCTCCTTATGTTCGTGTTGAGATCGTTCAAAAGGTCGCTTGTCGGATTCGATTCTCTGAGTGTGTCGCGATGATGCATCCATTCTCGTATCTCTGTCGTTAGGGCGACTTCTCTCTTCTTGATCCGGCCGCGTGGGATTGTTTTTGCTGCAGCTGATACGAGTATTCTTCGGAAGAGAGGTTCTGCTTGAACGGCTGGTAGATTGGGAAGAGGATTTTTTGACAGGCTTTCTTCGACGTGTTGCTGGAACGCTTCCCAGTCCGCTTTCCGGTAATTTGTGAAGGTTGCGTCTCTGTGAGTGTGGTTGAAATTGCTGCCTTCTAGTTCGATGATTATCGGAAGATGATCGGAGCTGCCTTCAGTGATAGTTTTCCATGACGCTTTTTGAAGGAGATCCTGAGAGCAGATGGAAATGTCTGGCGAGGAAGGGCGACCGTTTGAGGGAACTCGTGTGGGCATGTCGCGGTTGAGAGTGGCGTGTTCCGAGTCGTCAATAGCACTGGAGATGACGTTTCCTCTGTTGTCTGTCGAGTGAGAGTACCAGCTGGAGTCGTGGGCGTTAAGGTCGCCTAGTATGATGGAATTCTCGCGGTTGCGTAGAAGGGGGGATAGATCCGGTTGGTAGCCTGTGTTGCAGGAGGTCATCGGAGGAATGTAGACATTAGTGATGTCCAGAGAGAGGCCGTTGTTGTCCGAGATGCGAACAGTCAGTGATTCCAGGTGAGGATCTGTGGTAGACGGGACGACGGAGTAGATTAAAGAATGGGTGATGCCTGTGAGTAGGCCGCCACCTGTGTCGGTTCCGCGGTCTTTTCTAGCAAAGGAGTATCCGGGGAATGAAGGAGTTTTAGCGCGATCCGTCAGCTTCGTTTCTTGTATTAGGAATATGTCGATCTTCAGGCGAGTTAGGAGGTCGAGGATCTCTGTTGTCTTGCCATTTATCCCATTACAATTGTATTGTAGCAGTCTCAGGTTCTTGTTGCCTTTGCGTCTGTTTCGAGCGATTGGAGCGAGAGCTGCGTCTGCAGATGGCGAGGGTGTGTCTTGGCGGGTCTGACATGGAGGGCATCGGTAGGTTGCAGGGACGTAGTCCTTGAGCGATGGAATACCGCTGCACTTCGCTTTGATGTGTGTCCATTCGGAGCAGAGAGAGCACTGGATGCAGTTCGTGTTCGCTGTCTTTCGGCAAGTAGAGCAGAGCCAGGTGGTGGGAGGTCCTGGGTTGCGTTCGATGTCTCCGGCTTGTAGAAGTAGAGATTGAGACAGACTGGCCGGGTCAGTCTGCCTCACATTGCAAAAAACGGAAGAATTGTGTGCTCCGGAGGGAGCGTGTCTTCGTGTCTTCGGAGCTGGTCTGCTTCCGGAGAAGATTGGTGATGTCCTTTGCAGTCCTGAGACTGACGTGCTGCACCGCGAGTAGGCGGACATCGTTGTAGCACTGTTCGATTGCAGTTGTTGTAGCACTGTTCGATTGTAGCACTGTTCGATCGCACACTTGTTCGATTGCCTTGGCGACCCCACGACACTCTCACTCACTGACTTATGGGAGAAACCACGAGAAGTGACCGATTTCTTGAAGATGTCTATTTAAACATGATGATTCATACGCACAAAAAAACGAGAGACGGAGTGAAAAGAAACATATCACGTGGGTCTCGCTCTTCGGTGACGGCTACAACAAGCAACAACAACAACCAAATTCTTCTAATCACACGTCCTCTTTGAATTATGAGAAGGTTCCTAACACTCGTACTCAATCACTCGTATTCAAAAGTTCAGCTGAGCTTTGAAAAACTAATTGTTCAAAAAATGAGAAATGATTGAACTATCGCACAGAATAAAGCTAGTCCACCGGGCGGGATCGAACCTCAGACCATCTCGACTCAAACCGGGAGCGCATGTTACCATTAGACCACGGGGACACGTTGCTATTCCGTGCGATAGTGTTATATGAAAGGCTCATATGCCTTGTTCTCTTAGTCACGCATGCTTATCAAGCGATTGCGTCCTGAATAGAGCGTAACTCCAGAATTCATCATCTTAACCAGGCGTCACTGCCTTTAAACTGTCTAACTTAGCATCTGAAGATGTTCTAAAAATGCTTGAGAAAAGCATTGAATCGAATGGAGTTGACGTGATAACTGTGTATTGTGTTCACAAATGGTTGTTGTTGTTGTCGTTGTTGTCTTGCCCATAGGTCATGTCGAGGGGAGTCCTTTTGGGATAGGTTGGTGGTGAGGATCCTTTTGAGTCCGGAGAGATTTTCTCCGTCTACACTCGCACCGCAGTCGGCGATCCTATTGGCGAGACCCATTCGTTAACCGGAGAAGGGCAAGAGGTTATTTTACTGGCGCCTCGACTCGCCATTGAAAAGTATAGCGGAGTATCGGCTGATGTTTTGTCCGGTGGCATGCCCAGGCCGGTCCGGCATCTCCCTCCTTTGACGAGCTATACTACCCAGTTTTGGTCCGCGGCGGGATTTCTCCCGCTACCTCCCAGCACGAATTCTTCGTAGGGAGGCGTCCCTCTATCCGCCACCTGAGGTCGCGCTCGATTCTGGACTGGATAATCCGGCTCCATCCGTGACAGGCTCTTAAGGCTGTAGAGTCACGAATGGCCACTGTTGCCAGTGTGTTTCGAGTGCAAATGGTATTCAAACCATCCTGTCTCACAGTGAACACAAATGGTATTCAAACCATCCTGTCTCACAGTGAACATTCAATTTTAGTACTAGATATGTTTTAGTTGCTGCGTCCTCTGCCAATAGCATTCGAAAAACATGTTCAAATCCAGCACACCAAGTCAGGTTTTTACACTTGTTTATCCAACAAATTTGCTTCTTGATTGTGAATTGCACTGTGTGTTCTCTCCATGCTTTCTTCTTGACTGTGAATTGCACTGTGTGTTCTCTCCATGCTTTCTTCTTGATTTTGAATTGCACTGTGTGTTCTCTCCATGTTTTCTTCTTGATTGTGAATTGCACTGTGTGTTATCTCCATGCTTTCTTCTTGATTGTGAATTGCACTGTGTGTTCTCTCCATGTTTTCTTTCTCGTTTCGCTTCAGCTCCGTGGAGTTCTGACCAAGAACTCTCTTTTCATCATCAATTTTCAGTTAAATATTGGCTCGCTCGTATCTAGTTTTTGTACATTTGTGGTTTGTTTTATCCAATTGCAATTTACCTGTACTCTTAAGTAGTATATAGCTTCGTGGCCCAAGAGCTGGATTCGAGTTCAGATTATCAATGAAGCCAATAGCTAATCCAGGCGGATTACTCTTAAGTAGTATATAGCTTCGTGGCCCAAGAGCTGGATTCGAGTTCAGATTATCAATGAAGCCAATAGCTAATCCAGGCGGATTACTCTTAAGTAGTATATAGCTTCGTGGCCCAAGAGCTGGATTCGAGTTCAGATTATCAATGAAGCCAATAGCTAATCCAGGCGGATTACTCTTAAGTAGTATATAGCTTCGTGGCCCAAGAGCTGGATTCGAGTTCAGATTATCAATGAAGCCAATAGCTAATCCAGGCGGATTACTCTTAAGTAGTATATAGCTTCGTGGCCCAAGAGCTGGATTCGAGTTCAGATTATCAATGAAGCCAATAGCTAATCCAGGCGGATTAGATGCATGATTGAAACAGGCAGCTGTTTCAATATTGTGAAGCAATCGCAGCTGCAAGGCTTCCACAAAAGTTTTAGAAAGACATGAGTTGAGTTAGGTGCACTTGTGAACTTCACGAAAATGTCTATGAATTCCACCAAAAGAGTTGTATGCATGAACCCTGTCCTTCATCACGCTCTTTGTTCTCATGCTCGCTCCCAGCCTGCATTTTAACAACGATTTGTGTGATTTGGTTCAGTTCCATGTACTCCTCCTAGCTGTTGACCTGTCCAATTCTAGTATAGTCGTGGTTTCACATTTTTCAATTTCTATTTTTATCGGTTGAAAAAACTTAAAAACTTGACAGAATGCAACCTACGATTTTAAGAAACTTTTTGACCAACAAATTTGCACTGAAAGAGCTTACGCTTAATCTTTTCAAACCACGGTGAATGCGACTGTTAGGTGCAAAAAACAGCGCTGTTGGACGGCTCGGAGCTGAAAACGCTTTAGGTTCTTCTCTAGGTGGCAACTCGCTGCAAGTTCAAGCTACTCGAATCCATGACATTTCGCACCCGACATTCCTAAGCAGTACTCATGTGACTGGTTAATTCATAAAGTCCCGTACTGAGCCGTACGGTTTTGTTAGCGTAAGCTCAACTAATTTTAAGCAAAGATTTCAATGAAAAAAAGTTCGATTGCAAATCTTCGCATTCCGAAATGTGTTACATTCTCTTATCCTGTTTAGCAGCAGCAGGTCTCCCAAGGTGTGCAGCAAGCGTTACCGCAACAGGCTGCTGCGCAGCCACAAGCTCGACCGCATCCTCAGCAGGCTCCATCCTCGCAGCAACAGCAAGCATCTCAACACCAGGGCGGCTCCCAGTCTCAGCAGCAGGGGTCGCCAAAGCAGCCCATCCACCAACCCTATTCGCAAGACATCCTGGACAACCTAGGAAGGTGTGGAGAGAGGAAAAGAAATAGAGAGAGTGAGAGATAAGAAAAATAAAGAATATACAGGGTGACCATAAATTACCTGGACAATTTTTTAGCGCGCTCTATTGCGCGACACAGTTGACCGATCTTTGTTTTCATTTTTCCATGATAATGCTCTGAGACTGATTGTTTCTTTTTTCAAGTTTCATGACTCTAGCTTTATTTGTACAGTTATGGTGAAATCAAGTCCTCTTCGTGCTGCGATCATTGCACTGCACAACTCCGGTCACACGAGAGCGGACATCACGCGACGACTCAATGCTCCACGAACAACTGTTTACGCCACCATCGATCGTCTTTGGGAGACAGCCAATGGCAAGGACCGTGCAGGAAGAGGTCGTCCACCGACATCCGACACGCCCCAGATTAGGAGCATTCTCCGGAAACGCATCGCACGCAATCCATGAGGAAGCTCGCTTCGTCGGTCGGTATCTCCCGTGAATCAACGCGACTGATAATCAAACACCGTCTTGGGATGTACCCCTACAGGATGCAGAAACGAAATGGATTGGATGCTCGACAGACGCTTCTTCGACATCAACGGTGCAAAGATCTGTTGCAACGATGTGCGTGGCCGAGCATTTCCGTACGATATGGACTGATGAAAAATATTCACCATTGATATGTCGGTGAAGTTTCAAAACGACAGAGTACTTGCTCACGATAGTAATGGAGCAGCTGAGCATGGAATCACAGTCGGAAGAAGCAGCCACCCCAAGTACATACCTCATGGTTTGGGGAGGTGTTTGCGCAACGGGCAAAACGCCGTTGGTTTTCGTCGACCCATAACTGTACAAATAAAGCCAGAGTCATGAATCTTGAAACAAGAAACAACCAGTCTCAGAGCATTATCACGGAAAAATGAAAACAAATATCAGTCTACTGTGTCGCGCAAAAGAGCGCGTTAAAAATTTGTCCAGATAATTTATGGTCACCTTGTATATATGTAGATAGGTAAAAATATAGATAGAGAGTTGGGGATTTTTATAAATTATCTTTCCCTAGATAGTTGTAGCTTCATCAACGCAGTCTGTTAGTCTTTCAACGGTTCTTTTAATTCATTCATTCTTTATTCCAAGCACTTAAGTATTTGAGACAAAAACAAATTACTGATTAACACAATATGCATTGGGGATTTTTATACATATGGCGGCGTGTGAAAGAGAAAAAAGGGGGGGTTGGGCTGTGATGTGATACTGATGAAATATTACAAGTAATAGTTCGGGGTGTTACAGTAGATGACTGAGTTCTCAAATGGTAGGTTTTTTCAGTCCACGATTCATGTATATGCTACCCTCAAACGTAAAGCCTTTCTTTACTTTCTTATACGTTCTAGGTACTCGGTCGGCGAATTGTGCACGATCGCGCGAGAAGTTGTGGCAGAGCTCGTGTACAGGTGAGTATATATATTACGGGTTAGTCAATTTTCGAGAAAAAACTACTAACGGGTGATAGGCATGGAGTCATGGGTCTAGTCATGGAGTCATGGACGAGTCTAGTTCGAAGCATAGTGGTGGTGTTGGAAAAGGGCAGTTGTTGTTGTTGTTGTTGTTGCCGGCAAGCATCCCGCATCGAAGACTTGGTAGATTTCATTTGTTAATTCATATAATATAGTTTTTCTAAAGCTCAAAAATTTCAACAGTTCTTTTCCCTACAGTATGGAAATTAGTTACAGTAGCTTTGCAAGAAACTTTAATTCGTCGCAAGCTTTCGAGCTACAGTAAGAAAAGTATCTACTAAAGTTGTTTACAGGACTTCTACGCTTTGCACAGTGCTCCGGACCGTATCAGGTTGGAAGGAGTATAAAAAAGAGGGGAAAATATAGAAAAAAGGGTTTGGAAAGATACCTACAGGGGATGTCTGGTTCATGCAAGCATATTAGGAATGCTCTTGGTGCGAGTCAATCTTATCTCAGAAAAAAAGGGGGCAAAGTTGAAAACTATGAAACACGACCGTTCTTCGAATGGGAAGCTCCCCTTCTCTACCGTTTCTTTACCAATAGCTCGCCTCGCTATTCAGTATTTCAGTTTTTAAACTACAAAAACTGTGAAATGCGAGTAACCTTTGTTGATCTATGTATCTTATGGTCAGTGAATTGTGCTTTGCGCGGACATTGAACAGTAATGTTCTGGCATATATAGTAGGATTGGGTAGGTCTCTATTTGACTTGAGAGCGCAAAAACGTGCCTGGTGTCGCACCGCCTGAACCAGATGTGCTGCTACAGTACTGTGAGATGCTCATAAAGAAGCTCCTTGAGATGCGCATTCGTATCGAGAAGAAGATGCCGAAGGTAAGTGTTTTTGAGGCTTTTTGATGTGCATTTATACATTTACTCTCTCTCCTCTTTTTCACTCTCACTTTCACTCTTTTTTCTCTTTATTTATTGTGTTCTCTCTCTCTCTCTCTTTCTGTTTCTCTGATCTCACTCGCTCTCTCCTCTCTATTATTTTCTCTCTCTTTCTTTCTTTATTTTTTTCTCTTCTACATGTGCATCGTTCTCCAAGAGAGTGAAAAAGATATTCTATTTCAGAAGCGGATAAGTGCAGACGATTTCATAGAGATGTGCAGCCAGCCGGGAGAGGAGGAAGTTCCGGAGGCTATCAAAGAGCAGATGGTCAGAATTCACTTATTTATCGATTATTATTTTAGTTGGTAGAGGACGAGATCATTTGATTGGATTGCTGTGGCTCTCTTTTGCACGCTATTATAGTAGCGTTTTAGGAAACTTTGTGTCCCTGAAATATCGATAAAATGTTTTGACGATTTTATAAACAGGAAAAAACTTAATATTTAAGTCAATCTCTTGTGTTTGCCATATAACAGAGAGATAGATGAAAGGCACACTTTCAAGAATAATCCTCGCTCTCATAGCTTTTCGAGACATTCAATTCTCGAATAGGAAAAGAGAAGTAGATTCTTGTTGAACGAAAACATATAGTTTAGATATTTTTTATCAGCATTGTTCTATTGCTATTATTTTATTTATTTTTTTCATTTTTTCATTCTGTCTCTATGTTTTTTTTCAGGCACAGTTCAATAAGAACCGCGAAACTCTGATTAACATTTCGACGGATCTCAAGATGCTCGACTGGATGGCGATTATATCCGACCCGAGTCAATTGAAAAGACTTGATAAGCTGAAGCCAAGACGAGATGAGGGGAGTGGTTCGAGTGGGGGAACCCAAGGAACACCTTGAGGTACAGAGCTGAAGGGATCAAACTTTGTGTCGTAATATATTAGTTCGAGTTATATACCTGGAGTGGCTCAATTGTAGTGTGCGCGACTGTTGTGCGAAGGGTCCCAAGTTCGACCTCCACTGCGGACAGATGAGCAAAAAAAAAGGAGAGGATGAAAAATTGTACCCTCCTCTCCTTTCTTCCCACAAACAATACCGCCGTCCTTGTCCTCTTTCCGCCTTTTGATCAGTAAGTAATCAACGCTGCAATTTCGTCCGTTTTGACCTTTCGTCTCAATATTTCAAAATCTCGCTTGACTTGTCGAACCATAGCTCACCAGAATGTGTTGAATAAAATATTCTCGGGCGGTTGACCGAGCGACCCTGGGCTGCCGGAGAGGGGAGTCAACAAAACCTTTGGTCTGTTTTATGAAGTCAATTGATCTTTTTTTTTCCGCGTAGTCGGGGCCGTAGTTTAAGCAATGGACAATTATTTTATTAACAAGCATTTAGTTTTTTTAATCAACTTCTGTTATATTTTCTTCATTATCGAACAAATTTCTGGAGGACCGGGCGGACGACCGAGAGAAATTTCACAAGTTTGGTGAGCTATGTGTCGAACCATTTCTTACATTTAACTGGAACCCTGGTATGTCACTTATTCTCAATGGAAGTCATCTCTTGATTATTTTATACTTCATAGGTTAAGATACTGAAACTAATGCTTTGAATTTGTGATGTGGTGCTAGACAAAAAGTGCTTGAATGGAGCTGAGTTTGGGTTTAGCCATCCGCTTCAAGGTCCAGTTCGGTAAAATCTGAAAACCTTTTCAATTAAACTGAATTTTAGTGTGATATCGCATTCGAACTCTTGGATGATCTCTTGTTATATAGAAAAGAAATGCTAAATTTTGAAAAAAATCGATAAACTGTATAAAGCATGAAATTAAAACTTTAAAGTGCGAGAAAAATAATCTTTATAAAGCCAGCAGAAAAAATTTGTTCTACAAGAGATTTAAGTTTCATTTGTGATTCCCTTTAAAATTATCGCTCTTTCAACTGATTCTTATATTTTGCTCAATTTTTATGGGCTGCGATCGTTCAAATTCCGTTCCTATATCACATGAATTACTTTGTTTATTACGTCCTGTTCTGTTAGAAATTTGTATTCTTCAATGTTGGATAAAATTTAATTTTTCCCAGGAAAAAATAGCAATTTGAGTTTAGTAGATACGGTAACATCGCCGTTTCATTACTGTATCACAATACAATACAGAATTTTCATCACATTTATTCGGGTATAAAAAAGCGTTCAATAGAGATGTTTTATACATCATCTGCAGTGCGGGTGAGAGAAACAAACGACTGCAGTGAATTACGTTGTTGATCGCAGTGGGCTTGGAAGTTTGTTGGAAAAGGCGTGTCTTTTTGTTCTACAAAGCGAGAAGAAACGATAAATATCGAGTACTTTTTAAAAGTTCTTTATCACCATATGATAACTTGTAAGGCCACCTCTTACATGGAATAATAAATGGAGAAGGGAGTGGGATGTATGGAATAGGGAATGGAGAAGGGAAAGACTTGTGAAGAAAACATGATTATTTAATTATCTTTGACGTTGATTATTTCTGTTGACAACAGTAAGTTCGGTAAGGCTATGTGGTCAGAGAAGTTGATGTCTTTTAGTGCCTTGCCGAACGCTTCGATATTTTGAATTTTTGATTTGAATATTTGGACTTGCAATATCGAATAGTCACTAATTTTTATTTTTTTTAAAGTCATGCCAAAGGCGTCCGTCTTCAAGACGCGCGTTGGCACGGAGCTGATGATGGGACGAATCGTCAAGATGACCACTATTGGGATCGAGAAAATCCCATGCGCTCAGGTGATTTTCCGCATTCAGACTTGTTTTTTCTCCTAATTAGCCGAATTATGTCATAGTTATGGCCAAGTCATCTCGATTTATCTAAGTGAAAGTGCGATAAAAACAGCGGCAGCGGGCGGTTGCCTCAGCTACTGAGAAGGCATGTCAATGGGCAGAGGAGAATGAGAGAGTGAGGGAAAGAAGGAGAGTTATCTAGGTATAGAGGGAAGAGACGACGAGCAAGCGGGAGAGTTATCTAGGTATAGAGGGAAGAGACGACGAGCAAGCGGGAGAGTTTTCTAGGTATAGAGGGAAGAGACGACGAGCAAGCGGGAGAGTTATCTAGGTATAGAGGGAAGAGAAGACGAGCAAGCGGGAGAGTAATCTAGGTATAGAGGGAAGAGACGACGAGCAAGCGGGAGAGTTATCTAGGTATAGAGGGAAGAGACGACGAGCAAGCGGGAGAGTTATCTAGGTATAGAGGGAAGAGACGACGAGCAAGCGGGAGAGTTATCTAGGTATAGAGGGAAGAGACGACGAGCAAGCGGGAGAGTTATCTAGGTATAGAGGGAAGAGACGACGAGCAAGCGGGAGAGTTATCTAGGTATAGAGGGAAGAGACGACGAGCAAGCGGGAGAGTTATCTAGGTATAGAGGGAAGAGACGACGAGCAAGCGGGAGAGTTATCTAGGTATAGAGGGAAGAGACGACGAGCAAGCGGGAGAGTTATCTAGGTATAGAGGGAAGAGACGACGAGCAAGCGGGAGAGTTATCTAGGTATAGAGGGAAGAGACGACGAGCAAGCAAGAAATCGGAGGTACAGGACCAAAGACAACTTTTTACCTTTTCGGAAACTACAGATCCGATGCAGCCTAAATGAGTTCAACGTCTACCTGAAGAAGTATTTTGCGCGCTCCTTCGAATTCTGGGCTCTCGACAAGAACTCATTGGTAATCTCAACTTTTCATGAAGCTTCAGAAATGGAGAAAACACGAAGAAGAAACGATAACATAACCCTCGACAAGCTTAGTAAGATTCACTTTTTTTTATCAAAACGCTTTTAATCATAAGTTAATCGTCAGAAAATGAGCAATTCCAGGAGTTTAAGTTTTTTCGCTTCTTTAAAGATTTCATCAATGGGTAATAACCAACTGCAGTACAATATACTTCAATTTGTCGAAAGCAGTAGCGTTATTTATCGATAATAATGATTATTGAGCCAGGAGGAAATTTTACTTCTCAATTAAAGGTCGTTTGTGAAGAGATTCAGGTATTGACAGATTTGGGAATGGAGGAGGGAATTTCAAAAGTTCTAATCCTGAATCGTATTCTTCTTATGGTACATAGTAGAAAACTTCTCTAAAACGGCAGAACAAGATTTCCGCTGCTCACAAAATGGCGATCTGGCTTCAGTATAACTGGGAATGTATGTAAAGGAAGAGAAAACAACTAATTATCTCCGATGTCTTTCTCAAGAACATTAAGCTCTTTTAAGGGTGGTCTTGGAGATACAGTACTGGTTCGGCGGCTGGACGGAAGTCAGCGGCCAACGGCCACCGTATCCCATGCGATAGAGAGGGTTGTTTTTGAGTACGGTAAGCGGATTGAAAAGAGTAAATAAAAACTTCCGGTGTTTACAAGTGTGCAAAGGAAGATCGATGTTACTCGTTTTCTTTCTTATAAGTATGTAATTTCATCGCCCTCAGTATTTTTGGGATATCCTTTTCCTTTGCACAGGCAAATTGATCAAACCACCGCACGGAAAAAGAAAAAAAAAGCTAGTCACCGGGGGGACTCGAACCCATGCAACCATCTCTCCTCTATCCGGGAGCGAGCGTTTCACCTCTTTTTTTTCCGTGCGGTGGTTTGATCAATTTGTCTTCTCTACCAGGCGTCACTGCCTTAAAACTGTGTAACTGAGCATTTGAAGATTTATCATCCATCTTCGACCTCTCTTCTGTCTTAATTGTGAAATCTGGAGTTATGCTCCATTCACGACGCTTTCGCTTCATGAGCATGCGTGACTAAGAGAACGAGGCAATTGAGCCTTTAATAAGCACTATCGCACGGAATAGCAATGTGTGACCGTGGTGTAATGGTTAACACGCTCGCTCCCGGATAGAGGAGAGATGGTTGCATGGGTTCGAGTCCCCCCGGTGACTAGCTTTTTTCCATGCGGTGGTTTGATCAATTTGTCTTCTCTACCAGGCGTCACTGCCTTAAAACTGTGTAACTGAGCATTTGAAGACCTTTGCACAGGTTGAGAAAATTCGGCTTTTTTTGTGACTTATGTGCATTGGAGATGCATGCATTTGGCACGATATGAAAAACCACAAAAAAGAGAACAATGTCTCGTTTCTTCGCTGTACGGCCTCGCTGGGCCTCGCTAGTGTAGTCTTCTCTCAAGCCGGGAAAACAGGGAAAAGTACCTCAAAACTTTTTTTGCGAGTTTTTGAAAAATTGTTAGACCGACTTGTACAAAAGTTCGTGAAGGATTTTATTCAAGAGAATTTTTTGTAAAAAAGTGAAGAGAGCTTGAGATGATAGCAAACAAGCAAATCAGAAGAAAATATAAGATAGCAGGAAGAGACTGCAGACGATCAGAACCACCTTGCTCTGCCTGACGCCCTCGCTGCACAACGGAAGCAATAAGAACCAAAAAGTTGTGTGTTTACCGGAATCGGTTTTTTAAAAAATCAAACATAATCGTTGCAGGAAATGTGATAGATCCCGTAACGGGTAAAAGAGTGGTCTCCGGCTCTACAATGGACGATGTGGAGCTGAGGAAAAAGCTGGTCGCAGAAATTGTTGACAAACCATTCGAAGAGGTTGATATAAGTGTTTTTTCTTTGTGTTCAAATTCTGTTACAGTATGACTTCGAAGTTTGGTTTCAGGACGCATTGCTGTTCGAAGAGCGACGTGCTTTACAGCTGAGGAAACTTGGAGAAGAGAGAGAGAAGAACTAGAGGGATACAAAGACTTTTTCGCAGTGGTCAAATGGAAATGATAAGATCTCAATGTATATTTAGTTTGTTATAGAGTTATAGTTTTAGTAAGATTTTTTTGATTGTTTTTTTGGAAGTAGAGCACTTTGTTACTCGGGGATGCCGTGCTCTAATTGGGGGAGGTTAAGTTACTTTTCACTAATTTTTTTCGCTTAGGCTCAGTTAAAATGTATGCTAACGAGGCCGTACGGCTTAGGAACGAGGCCGTACGGCTTAGGAACGAGGCCGTACGGCTTAGGAACGAGTCCGTACGGCTTAGGAACGAGGCCGTACGGCTTAGAAACGAGGCCGTATGGAAAGATTTCTCACATTATTAGTTTTTTGTCGATTCAGTGACTAAAATTGTCTAAAAACAGAGTAAGTGGTAAATTAAATTAGTATAAACACGGTAAAAACAAAACCCCCCCAAAGGAAAGTGCGGACCCCCCCAAGTAAAGCACGCCTAACTTCAACTAAGTCAAGTTGTGCCGGAAGTAGAATACGATATACATAAATCAAGTTGCTTAAACGTGATGAATGTTTCATGTGAGTTTTGTTTTTTTATGGTTTCCTTGAAGAGCATAAAAGAATTGATTTGCAATTTGTTCAAAGAAGTTTAGTGATGTTAAATTATACAAATTTATTGCATATCTGATGAAAGGTGTTCGAAATAATAATAAATAATAATCTTCCTCGCGCTTGTTCCCGCCTCGCGGCAGGGTACGCGCTCCCCTGAGATGCAGGACAGACCTATCCTGGTAGAACCAGTGGCTGCCTGCTAGATCACTGCTAGTGTGATTAGCAGTAGTGGGGAGAGTCAGATTCGTGCATGAGCACTACCAACATTTCTCAACCCCCTTGGTTTGGGTGGATCTGTCCGGGGTGGGAGTCGAACTCGGGACTCTTCGCACAATGGTCTCACACACTAAACATTATGCCACGCGAAAGGTGTTCGAAATACCAAAAAAAAATGCAGAAGAGTTTACGCCTGGATTCTGCTAACGTTTTATCAAATTAGGAACTGAGAGAGTATATATATGAATAGAACCAAGAGTTGCAGGGAAATTATATAAGACACATGATTGAACTATAATAATAATAATATTTATTGAATTATCACACAAAAAAGCTAGTCTACCGGGCGGGATAGAACCCAGCCATCTCGATTCAAACCGGGAGCACGCGTTACCATTACACCACGGGTACACATTGCTATTCCGTGCGATAGTGTTATATGAAATTTTGAAGATTTATATAAAACACTCCGAGGAGTCCAAGCCTAGGTTACCTCGAGTTAACAAAAAAAACTTTTACCGATTATTACCTCCATTTCGTGTTTTTGCTTGCACGCTTGTTTCTTATTCTTGAGTCTTTCACCAATCTCTATGGGATATATTCTTTCGGAAGGTCGACAGTTCTCACTTCTTCCGTTGTATGGGTACTAAAAATGAGCCTTACATGCTTGCGTAGCTCATTTGAGCAGAGCAAAGGTCGCGTGTTCGCTTTTCGCTCATCACACGATTTCCGCACAAGTTTTGCGTGCATCTTCATTCATTTTCCTGTATGAAAATTCGTCCTTCATAAACAGGGAGGAGTTGTGAATATCCTAAATTAATTTTAAGAATATGTCGGAAGAGATGCCAGTCGGTACGAAACCTCGGGTGGCCGAGCTCTCTTTCAACGTCTCCGCGTATGTCCAGAAAAGAGCAGCTCAGATTGCTGATCTTCTCACAGTAAGTTGGCCACGACATCTGAAAAAAATGGAATTTTTTTTCTCTTTGTAAGGTTTTTAAAATTATCTGCAGAAGTTTTCAGATCTTGAAAGGAGAAAAAAGCGAAGGCATCGGCATGATTGAAAGACCTTATAGAAAGACGCTAAACATTGAGAAAGAGATCCGAAGGTTAAAAGAGAGGATTGAGAAAGATAAGTTTATATTAGAGAAAGAAAGACCATTGATGGAGAGAGAGAGAGAGAGAGACCCTTGGTTGAGAGCGAGATTCTTGGTTTAGGTTGTGGACAACTCTAAGTTGGTCGTGGGCGAAGTGACCAAGGGACCCCGAACGGCCGCTCAGCGACTGCCGCGACACATGCGACGACGCGCCATGTCGCATGACGTGAGGAGAATGCCGCATCGGTCAGAATATTTATGTACTAATGTATATGATACATCTCGCTCTCTCTCTTTTCATCAAGCTCTTGCTATTGTTTTCTTTCTCTATATCTCTCTCTGTCTTCTTTCTCATACTTTCGAGCTCATGTCTCTTCATCCAGCTCTTTCGAATTTCTCCTCTTTTCGCTACCTCTATCTCTTACAGGTTACGTGTTTTCGCAGCTTCTTTTATCGCATCCTCAAAGCATCGCAAGAAGCCGCCATGCAGATTTGCTCGCAGAAGGCCGAGAAACCTGTTACTGGTAATAAGCGAGACCGCATCTTTGGAAAGTACAGTAATCGGGGGTTTCTTAGTGTGAAAGATTAAGGGACAGACGCCCGCCTAAGGCGGGAAATTTTTTTTCACATAAGGGTCCCCCCTAAAGATTTGGAACACAGAGGCCTGCCGACAGAAAATCTGTCATGACTAAATAACCCCTGTCAGTAATCCGTGAGCAGAATAAGCTTTTTAAATTACACTGAAAACGTTGAAGCATCGTTCGAAAAGAATCGTTCAGCTGAGCTTGGTAAGACAGTTGGGATCTAAGATATGCAAATAAATAGTCATATGGTGATTCGATAGTTTGACCTTGGTATCTCGTTCATTTCATGAACTATTATTGGAGTCAGGGGTTTTTTAGTGTGACAGATTACGGGACAGACGCCCGCCAAAGGCGGTAAATTTTTTTTTCACATAAGGGTCCCCCCTTATGATTTTTCAAACAGAGGCCCGCCGAAGGCGAAAAATTTTTTTTCACATAAGGGTCACCCCTTACGATTTGGAAAAACAGAGGCCCGCCGAAAGCGGAAAAAAAATTTTTCACATAAGGGTACCCCCTTAGGGGTAAAAATTTTTTTCTTCTTTTTTTCTTACATAAGGATCCCCCTTACCTTTTTTTCACATAAGGGTCCCCCCCTAAAGATTTGGAACACAGAGGGCCACCGACAGAGAATCTGTCATGACTAAATAACCCCTGATTGGAGTTCGAAGATGTCATGATTGATTTTTTTTCATGTTGAGATATGCTTCCAGCCAGCTCAAGGTTCCCAGTAGCAAGAATGTGAAAAGAATTTTACGAACATATCGATTATGTTTAACTAAAAGAACTGCTTAGTTGTGGGAGTAAATAGATCATTTCAGAGTAGCAAATTCATCAAATGCCGACTTTATAAAATTGTGAATTACTGAGAAACTACCTCATCAGAACTATGTTCGTCGTCAACGATTGTTCGCATGGCTGGAGACGCATATATGGCACGCGAAGCGGTTTCGAATGGTTAACCGGTGGGTTTATCGTTCGCTACACTCTTTCTCTCTCTCTCTTTCCCCTCTCTCTCTATTCTTATTTGTTTTGTTATTTTATCTCTTTTTCTGACTTTTGCATCTCAATTTCTTCTTCCTATTTTGCATTATTCCTCCTTTTCCCTCCTTTTTTTTATTAATTAGTCAACACTCTTAACACTGGCCTTCCACGTGGACCACTTAACTTCTATTTCAGCTGGAACTATCGACTGCCTGATCGATGTTACCAGAGAAATTTTCGACCGATCTACCGGGCTTCTCGGAATGGATGCGTCATCCGCGACAAATCTTACCTTACTTGCTTCATGGTTTGTGTCTTGATGTGTTTTGACACGAAGCGTCCGCTATTCTTGTCGAGCGCAGAATGCCCTATTAAGTTAGCTCTTTATATATGATGCTGACTTTTATAAGCTCTTTTTAAATGATGCTTACAAATCTTCAAGATAACGGCTCCCTCTCAAGAAGACCTCATCTCTCGTCTTCTCCCACTCTGCCCGCTCAGAACGGCATCGTCATCTTTCGCTTTTCGTTCGGCACTGGACGGCTCTCTTGAAGTTTCCACACTTCTCTACAATCCGGGTGAGAAATACCGTAACATCACTTGTGTATAGGGAGAAATCTGTTCAAGACCGATTAACATCTGTTTGATATTATAACTCGGATTTCTTTAAGGCAGTTACCCGCATGGATTCATTGGACCCGCCAGGTTTTTGTGGTCGCGAGCCGAAAAGTAAGTCGATTGTTGTTTTTTAAAAAAAGTAATTACGGTACATATTAATAAGCTTATGGGTGTATGAATGATTGTTATATTTATTCTTATGTATCCCGTCCTAAAAAGAAGGCGAGTAAAAGGGGAAGGCAGAGAGGAAGGGGAGTTTGGGTAACAAAGCGAAGTTGTGTTGAAGCTAAGAGTTAACTAGTGACTGGACTAGTTTGGTTGGGACATACATACATTACCGCACCGAAGATGATCTACCTTCTGATCTTCTTCTGTTCTTTTTCACATCTCTTAATCTTGCCTTATTTTTGGTCTTTCACATTTCTTGTCCAAACTGCGTGGTGCGTACACGTTAACCGCTCACATTCATCATCTGGTCGAGAAAAGAGTCGGCTATGAGAAAACTCCGAGAAGAATATTAGTCTTTAAGGTACGAGAAAGGAACCGGTGAAACTCAAATTCAAATGTTTGCAGCAAAGGCGCGTGCCTAACCCTCTGGGTTCATCCCTCCTGCAGGGATGAACTACTGATAACTCTGCAGAAGCTTCTCCTACTCGAAAAGAATGATCCCGAAGATGAAGAAGACGATTCAGAGGATGTTAGTAGTGTGATTTTATAATATAACCCGCGCTGTGGGTGGAGTATAGGCGCAAGTGTACGCACTAGCCAAAAAGCTAGTGATATGAATTCCTTCGCCGGCTTGGCATTCTTTTTTTTCGGACCCCTTCTGTATCACCGAGTTCTGCCGTTCCTTCTTAATTTGCCTTTCTGGTCTACAGTCTTGTTTTGCGGTTGAGCAAGAACAGTTTGGTCTTTTGCCCTTGTTTGAAATTGTCCCTATGCACTCTTTTCAGCTAGAAAGGCTAACGACAGTCGAAAAGTGGCGCATCAAAAGACAAGGCATTCGGACTGACATCTGGGAAGGCCAAGGTGGGGTGCAGGTGAGTCTTCCCTGTTCTTGTGATGGAAGGTCACGGGAGATAGAGAGAGAGAGAGAGAGAGAGAGTGTGTGTGTGTAAGGGCGATACAGAGAAAAATGGAGAGATAGTGAGAGAAATAAAGAGAGTGAGAAAAAAAGAGAGTTTACAGCGGACCCTGTTTGCGGACGGGACAAACGCTAAGAAGAAGAAGAAGACAAAATACTTAATCAGATAAGAAGGAGAGAGAGAATGATAAGAGATTGAGAGAAAATAAGATTAAGGAAATGAGGTTGATGGGGAAAAACTCAAGAATCGAAGATTGTCAAACAATCAATGTTAATTTATAGTTGACGGACTTGCGTGATCAATTGGTACGGTTTCGCCTGTGTGGTTCGAAATCCATGAAAGTACTTTCAAGATCACTATTTCTTGCTCCTGAGGAAGGAGAGCGAGGAAACGCTTACCGGTGAGTTGAAAAAAGGGTTCCCCTTTTTTAAAAGCTTCATCCAGCGTCGTTTCGGGCGAGGCAAAATTCAAAAAGCGCGAATGGTTCGAAGGGTCAATTCCGGCCTCCACTACCGTCAGTGTTCACATGAACCAAGTGGATTAAGAAATGATGGTAGTGCTTACCTGAATATGATTCCACCTCCGCCTTCGATGGTGCTGTAGCACACGTGTTCTCATCATCGTAAGGGACCGGTTCATCGGTATCAAATGCGTCCTCAGGTGGTGGATAGAGGGATGTCTCTTTGTACAAGTGCCAGGGATATTATAGTTTGTCAAAGGATGGCGATGCCTGACTGGCCTGGGCCGGCCAGCTAATAAAACATGAGCCGATACTCCCTATACTATGTAATGGCGAGTCGAGGTGCCAGTAAAATAGCCTCTTGCCCTTCTCCGGTAAAAAAATGGCCGCCCAAGCTGAGCCCTTCTTCCGGAAGATCCTCTTATCTGCAGCCGCCAGCTCAATCCCACGCGGTCGCATCAAGAATAGAAACGTTGCCTTAACACCAGAAATCCGAGATTGGATGACCAAACGAGACGCTTTACGAGAATCAGACCTATCAAGCCAAGACATCAGCACCCTCAACATGAACATCAGACGAGCCACGGACAGAAACAAATGGGGCATTTGGAGAAACTTCATGGAGACCTTTGATTTCAAACTAGACAGCAAGAAACTGTGGAAAACGATCAAGATGTTGAATGATAAAGGTAGTCCCCCACCAAACTGCGCCATCGACTTCGGGAAAGGACCCCTCACATCCTCCTTCGAAATCGCGAACCAGTTCAACAAACGCTTCACACGCCCAGTCGACTACAAAACAAAAAAGGAAAATCGGAAAACCATGAAGAAAGTTCACAACATCCACGCTAAAGATTTTGTCGAGTACTCAGAGACCGCAGTGAAATCAGCTATTAAGAAGACAAAGAAATCAACAGCCCTCGGACCGGACAGACTCGCTCCAATACTCTTCCATTATCTCGGGAACAGAGGTATAGCCGCCCTCACAAAGCTCATCAACGACTCCCTCAGCTCTGGCAGAATTCCCATGATTTGGAAATCTTCAGTCATTCTCCCACTCCTGAAAGCAGGAAAAGAGGCAACGGATGGACCAGGATACCGACCGATCTCCTTACTCTCACCGATGGCGAAAATCATAGAACGACTTCTGTTGGAAGAACTCAAGCCGTACGTAAGAGTAGCTGAGCACCAGCATGGATTCACCACAGGAAGATCCACCACCTCTGCCCTCCTCACTCTTTCAAAAGACGTAGCTGCAGGTTTTAACGCGAAGAGACCAGCTAAACGAACAGTGATGTTGGCAATCGACATGTCAAAGGCCTTCGATAGCATAGACATAGCGGTACTCCTAGGTCTCGTCCTACAAACCGACGCCCCAAACTTCGCAAAGAAATGGCTAGCATCGTACCTCAGAGGACGAACGAGCCGTACATCCTTTCGCGACGTCCTCTCAAGCTCATCCCTGATCAGAAGCGGAGTCCCTCAAGGCAGCGCACTCTCACCGCTTCTTTTCAATTTATATCTAAGCGATCTTCCGAACAACGATCCAAACATCAAAATCGTCTCTTATGCTGATGATATAACGCTATGGGCGTCAGATCCGAGCATTTCCACTGCCTCGCTACACATACGATCCGGTCTCCCACATATCGAAAAGTTCATCCACGATCGCGGACTATCTATTTCTCCTGCCAAAAGCCAGCTTCTACTCTTCACACCTTACAGCAAAGAGTACAAGACTATCCTAGACGTCGGAGGTCAGAGCGTACCCACCGTGAATACCGCCAAAATCCTTGGAGTTACATATGATTCTATGTTCACATTCAGTCATCATGCGAAAGACATAGCAGGCCGAATGTCGCAACGTAACAATGTGCTGAAGGCGCTAGCCGGCAGTACATGGGGCAACCAAAAGGAGACACTCCGTCTCACGTACAAAGCCATTTGCCAATCCATATACAGCTACGCAGCTCCAGCCTGGGCCAGCTTTCTCTCCTCCTCAGCACATACCAAAATTCAAAGAGGACAGAACAATGGCCAGCGTCGACCACATACATGCTGAAGCTAAAGTTATGAGATCGAAATCGCACCTTCACATGCTATCGGCCCAATACTTGGTAAGGACCTTGAGCCAAACTCACTTCCATCACGGATTATTTCTCCAAGGACCCCCACCACGCAACAACAAAATCTTTACATCGCATGCAGAAGCACTGTTGAAAGAGCCCTGTCGGAAACAGCAGAGAAGAACAACGGGAAAAGCGTCGCCAACCGAGTCCACACAAACATGGTCTCAGAAGAAAAGGAAACCATCCAAGGTCCAGTCATACTGGACGGCCGACCACCACCGGACATAAATGAAGAAGAAGTGGACCTCTCCAGAAACGCCCGCTGCACGCTGAGCCAACTCCGCTCAGGCTACAGCAGGTACACCAACCACTACTTACACCGGATTGATGACTCGATACCTGACTACTGCCCAGACTGTCTCAATGGACCTCACGACGTGGCCCATCTCTTCAAATGCGCTAGACGTCCAACAAGACTCACGTTGGAAGATCTCTGGATGAAACCAAAAGAAGTAGCCTCATTTCTGAGACTCTTGTGAAGGAAAGAAGAAGAGATGTATTTAAAAATATAAAAAAAGAGAGGAGAGAGAGAGGGAGAGAGCGGCTCTCCATAGCCAACTCTCTTCGACGCGAGACGTTTGCCGGCAACAACAACAACAACAGGACCTATGGTACAACAACAAGTACACAACATGATTTAACCCACTACTGCTACACACACTAGCAGGACTCAGTGCGCAGCCACTAGTTCTACCAGGATAGGTCTGTCCTAATCTCAAGGGAGCGCTTACACTGCTGCAAGTTGGGAACAAGCGCAAAGAAGATCTTTTCTTTCATTGGCGTTGTCTAGTGTCAGCACAGGTCCACTTAATGGCTTTCATACTGTTCGTAGCTCTCCAGAAACTTATGGTTCGTTGGGCTGAAGTATTGCAAAGCGCCACAAGTAGTCTTTGTAGAGAGATTGAACGGAAATCTACCGTACATTTGAGTGGAGACCTAGGCAATGGATAAGTGAGTGAGTCTTCACAGTCTTGCCGTTTCATCTTGCTCTGTCTACTATTATTTATGCCCTTCTTCTTTCGCTCGCTTTCCATTGTTCTAGGCGTCCCGATTGAATGAGCGGGAATTGTCCAATTTGTTGGCAAACGCAGGTGGCTCATGCAATTTGCAAGTCTTCCTTCAGCGTCTTGCTTACATATTCATATAGTATATAGTTGATCAATGTTAGAATTCATGTGTCACTAATTTATTCACTGGCGCAGCGTTTTTGAATCAACAAAAAATTAATAGGGGATCCTCAGATGTCGACATTATATCATACGCCTGACCAAATTCTATGCGCCGCATAATGGTACCGCAAAATGATAACCCTTCTGGTGATGGTGAAGAAATTAGAATTGCTAAGATTAAGTTCATGAGTTGAATGCTTTTATGACGCTTGAGGAACCTTTGTGGATCGAGTGATTTGGTTCGAGAAGTTGAGCTATTTTTTTACGTTATGAAGGGGGAAAATATCTTTTTTGAACTTTAGGGAACATCATCGAGAGTGGCGGGAGGTATTTAGTAAGAGTAAGGCGGAAGAGCTAGCTGACGGGAGAGTGTTTTCCCTGCTGATAGAGGACCCCCGATGTGTGTCACGGTTCAGAAAGGCAGAAAAAGAAGCGAATACGGTCAGTGGTAACTTTAATCGTCGAGTTTTTTTGGTTAGTCTAATTATAATTGGGGAAAATAAATCAGGTTTTAGCAAGAAAGTTGATTTTTCATCAGGTTTTATAGTCGTTATAAATGTTTTGTACAACAGTTCGATCATCAAAAATAACAGGACCAAGTTTTTTCAAAGTTTTTTTTTTGAAAAGAGGTCTTCAGTTTAGACAAAGTTTTTTTTGACCATTCAAAGAGTCTTCACGTCTCATAAACTTGGCTTATAGCCGTCGGAGTGTGTGAAATTGGATGTAGACTCCCTCGCTCGTCGAATCCCCGAAGCGGAGTTCTGGAGTCGTGAAATTCGAGTAGAAGCCTTGGAGCGGCGAATGAGCAACTCTGAGTGGTGCAAGAGGAACGGCGAGAAATTGGCCGGAGTCACGAGGACGGAGGCCAAGGTAAGGGTAGGATGGAGAATTGGGATATGGGGAAAGAGGTTCACAAAAAGATGAGAGAGGATGAAAAAGGCGGTAAGGGTTTGAGAGAGAGAAAGTGGAAAAAGTAAGCGCAAATATATGCGCTTATGGAAAACATTCCCAAAGCAGTTCAAAGTTACATGGAATAATTTAATTGAAATTAAATGAAAAATTGGCTGATAGGGGTTCAATTCAATTCTTTATTCCGCTTGAAACAAAACATAATGTTAAGTGACGAAACAGATGACACTGTCACAAAAAAGTGAATTCAGTGACGGTTATGGAAAGTGAGATCTAAATATGACAAGAACAATGAGGAACATTTCATTTTAGGAAAATAGGAAAGCACACAAAAAAAGCAAAGAAAGCAAAGCTTGTATCTTCAGTTATGAACTATTCATCAGCAATTAAGAACTATACATCCGCAATAATAACTTGAAATTCCAAAAATTCAACTCATTCTTTATCATTCGAGAGCTAACCGAGAACACAAATATAATGAAAAAGAAAGAGGAGAAACAAAAACAAAACATTTGAAGAAACAAAGCACTTGAATTAAAAATGTATTCTAGAGTTGGTGACAATCAAGCTTAATAAAGTTCATTTCTAAAAATGCTAGAAGAGCTTGTAGAAACCAAAGAGCAAGGTAACTTATTCCAGACATTAATCATTCTTGAGGCACAAGTGCTTGTTCTGCTTTGATATTTACACGGCAAGCATATTCTGTAGTTATTCGATTCTCTCAGCGAATAAGGCGATGGGCAAAGTTTAAACATATTTGAGTAATCTACTTGAATATGGGTTAGATAATCTACTTGAATATGGGTTAGATAATCTACTTGAATATGGGTTAGATAATCTACTTGAATATGGGTTAGATAATCTACTTGAATATGGGTTAGATAATCTACTTGAATATGGGTTAGATAATCTACTTGAATATGGGTTAGATAATCTACTTGAATATGGGTTAGATAATCTACTTGAATATGGGTTAGATAATCTACTTGAATATGGGTTAGATAATCTACTTGAATATGGGTTAGATAATCTACTTGAATATGGGTTAGCTTGATTTTTTTTCTTTCTTTTTTTGTGCACACTCAGTCGCTGTATTTCTTTTAAGCATGTTGTTTATTCGAGCACTAGCCTCTTTGAGAAACAGCCTGTTAATATTTTATTTTCCAGATACCAGTTCTCATTGTAACTCGAAATAAAGGGGCGGAGTCGCATGGGCTTTCAGGCGTTGACGTCATCGCACCTTGTGGGTTTGGTATGTATTTATTGACTTTTTATCCAGTTCACTAGGAGGGTTTGAATTATTTCCGGTCCCATTTCAGGGTTTGAATTCTCTCCTGTCCCATTTCATTCGAGGTAGGCATGCTCTCTCTTCAGCATCTTGTCTTTTTTATCCACCAATCTTTCCCAAATTAATATTTTTTTAATTTTTAAACAAAACCTTTTTGGTTGATTAAATGCATTGGATATAAGAAAGTGACTAAAAACATAAGATATGGAATCGTTGGAATTTCATCGTTATGAGAAGTCTGTTTTCAGGTAAAGATCTCTGGGTTGGACTGCAAATGCGAACAGCCAAGGCGAGTGGACTTAGCGACGAGGGAGCGGCGCATGTTGAGGTTGGCGATAAATAATAATAGGAAAAAACAGATCAGTGAAAAAATTAACTTTTTAATCATCGATTTTCTCTGTAAGTGAAGATGCCGCTCGCTAGAGAGAGAGAGAGAAAGAGAGAGAGAGAGAAAGAGAAAGAGAGAGCAAGTGTGTGCGATGACGAAACAACAAAAGAAAATTTAGAGAAAGTTCGTAGTTTTCCAAGTCAAGAACCAAAAAGCGTCGTTCAATCGCTGGAAAAACACTAATGGACAAACCTCGAAAATATGAGTAAAATGAAAAGCAATGGAAAAAGCGAGTTTTTACTACAGGTCGGATAGGATAGCTTTGCGCAAAATCTCACCGCGAATAAGAATTCAAATTGTTTTCTATTCAGGGAAATCGTGTGATTTTCCCAGAAGATGCTGCGGACACAATAGCAGGAGCTAATGAGCAAAAGAGACAGCAGAACGAAAGAGAGGTACTTCCGTTATGATATCAAGATGTTTGAGAGTAAGAGAAACTCTTGCTAAAAATGTGTAGGTTTCCAGAGCGGAGGATAGAGTACTATGTGTTAAAAAAAAGTTTTTCAAAGCACTAGATATTTCTAATCGTGCTATGGTGAATTTCTAACCATGAATTATAACGGCCGAAAAGGGTTTTAAAATCAGGATGAAATTGTTTCAATAAATTACCGATTAAGTTTCACTTTATTATCGGAATTATTTGAACGAGCCTACGATATGTAAAAGATCTATGAAACTGCCGATTCTAATTCGATGAAGTCTACAAGAGATCACACAGAGAAAAGAAAGAGAGAGAGAGATAGAAAGAGAGAGAGAGAGAGAAAGAGAAAGAGAGAGAGAGAGGGAGAGAGAAAAAGGAGATCACACAGAGAAAAGAAAGAGAGAGAGATAGAAAGAGAGAGATAGAGAAAGAGAGAGAAAGAGAGAGAGAAAGAAAGAGAGAGAGAGAGATAGAAAATGGAGAAAGCGCCTCTGAGAAAGATGAAGGTTGTTTTCTCTTTCTCCTTTCTTAGAGACTTGGAAAAAAAGTCTTTAAAAATTGCGAGAAAGGCAGAGAGTTAGAGATAGAAAGAGAGAGGAGATTTATTATTTTTTAACTTTATCAGGCGTCTTATTCCCGGAAACCCGGGAATCGTCGGCCAGCATATTGGAGAAGACTCTCCGTCAAGTTCCCGCATTCTTTCGAGTGGGTGGAGCTTGTCAAGAACTGGAAGACGAGAGTTCATGAGGTTTATCGAACTAGTGTCTCTTCTAAGATTAGCTGGGGGAAGATCTGTCAATGGTAGTAAGTAGGATGTCGTAAGTAGGATGTCGGGAAGTCGTGCCATCATTGTCTTATTGAGGGTGATGTTAGGCACACTTGAAGTCGATCGTTAATTCTACAAAAAGTTTTTTAACATCCGAAAATCAGTTGAAAAGAAACATTGATAGGAAGATGCAGAATAGAAGCGGAAGACGCTGAAATAGCGGGAAAAAAGTCGCACAGCTAACTGAATCTAGACGCTCTTTTTCGTTTCTTCATTCAGGCAAAAAAGATTTTTAAAAATAAATTGTTTAAAAAGTTAAATGACTTTATTTGTAATTCCATGAATTGCAGGGTGAGTCAAGAATGCATGTGATACGAGACAGATTGCTGTTGCGACAGTTGGAAGAATACATGCAGGGGAGGAGCGATGAGATGCCGCTTATAGGTAAGACTGTGAGAATTTGGGGGTATCCCTTTGCATAGTCATAAGCGAAAGTCATGAGGAGAATCAATTTTCCTGATGACTTGGTAAGAAAGCTGAGATTCCTCCGACCTTATCATGTAATCTCACTGGAGTGTTCTTAATGGAGAATTAGTACAGAAAAAAGCTAGTCCACCGGGCGGGGTGATGATGATGATTGTTGCCCGTGCGGTTCCTTTGACGTTGAAAGGGGGTCCACGAGTTCACGGTAAAAGCTCAAGCACACAGTCAAACTCACTCACTTCTCTTTTTCTCTCTCTTTCGCTCTCTCATTCTCTTTTTTTGGGGCGGGATCGAACCCAACCATCTTTGACCCAAACCGGGAGCGCGTGTTACCATTACATCACGGGGACACGTTGCTATTTCGTACGATAGAGTAATATGAAAGGCTCATATGCCTTGTTCTCTTAGTTCTATCATTTGTCATCTTAACCAGGCGTCACTTCCTTTAAGCTGTGTAACTTAGCATTTGAAGAAGAGTTTGTAGAGTTGTCTCGAGTGGAATTTGATTGTTCGAAGACTTTTCCTACAGGCTGAAATCAATGAACTGATTTTTTAAGGAGAAGAGAGATAGAGAGAGAAGCGTTTTCACAAGTTTTTGCCTTTTTTAGAAGGATGTTCTCTGGTTGCAGTCTCGTTGGAAAGTATTGCGAGAGGATCACCGAACAGGTTGGAGTTCTTTTTCTTTCTTCAGTGGCTTTTTTCTTTGTTGCTCGTCTGAAGTCCCGGGTCGCTTGCTCATTTATCTATGCTGCCACTCGACTTAGTGGTTGTTTTTAAACTTCTGATAGGTCAACGTGATTAATGGTAAGTTTTTTCGTTGCGGCTAGAAAAGGATTAGGATAAAACCGACCCATTGAAAGTTATCCGGACGTTCGAGAGGTCATTAGGTCATATAACCGGTCATAAACCTTTTATCTTCCGGGAAAAAATTAATTAAGGTATGGTTTGATATGCCTTCCATCGCCCTCTGATTTGTCGGGAATCAGAGAAGGCAAGAAAGAGGGGAAGCGGAAAGAGATTGTCCAGAGCAGAAGAGGAGAACGCAGAGCGGCAGAGAAGAACGGGGAGAGTACTGGAAGTAAAGTAGAGCCGTCAACCAAAAGTGAGCCGCAGGCAATTTATAACTACTCATTCAATTTATAACTACTCATTCAATTTATAACTACTCATTCTTTTTTGTTGTTGATTCAATACATACAGTACCGTACAAAATTCTATCAAAAATTGGTTTTATTTTAATAACTTTTTTTTCCAGCTAGCAAGCATCCAGTATTTTGAAATTTGAACCTTTTTTTACACATAAGATCACAAACATTCAAAAAAAAATCACGAAAATGGGAATACTGATAAGTAAACTGAACCAGAATACAATTGTAGAACAGATTACACATATTTGATTTTTTCTTAACTAAAATTTGATCTGAACCAGATCTGAAGCACATTTTTTCCTGGGAGACGATTAATTCAAAGTTGAAATTCTAATATATCCACACAAAAAATAAATTGAAAAGTTGAATTTTTCGCCAACATTAGAAAAATTGGAAAATTCGAGTTTTGTCCGAATGAGTTTGGTTTATAAAGCATTAAAAATTTGCCTATAACTGAAGAAATTACTTCCATGAAAAAAACACTGAAAAGGTCAGAACAATGTGTTCGCGTTTTGCGAATTTCTATTCAAAAATTAAATTTTTTTGTTGTTGATAGAATTTCGCTCGGTACTGTATGTACATAAACATATGTTTTCTTTGCATTAAAAAAATACATAAATGGCGGCTGAGAGCGATTATCAAAGACAGAGACCCGCCCATGGCCAGAAGAATAGTTTTTATCGACTAGAAAACTTTTGTAGAAAAGGGTGTCCGATCAAAGTTTCAAAACAAAGTCTTACCAGGCGTCACTGCTTTTAAATTGTGTAGTATTTGAAGATTTATCATCCATCTTCCATCTCTCTTCTGTCTTAATCGTGAACTCTGGAGTTACGCTCCGCTCCATTCATGACGCAATCGCTTGATAAGCATGCGTGACTAAGAGAACAAGGCATATGAGCATTTCATATAACACTATCGCACGGAATAGCAACGTGTCCCCGTGGTGTAATGGTAACACGCGCTCCCGGTTTGAGTCAGAGATGGTTCGGTTCGATCCCGCCTGGTGAACTAGCTTTTTTCTGTGCGATAGTTCAATCATTTGTCATCTTAACCAGGCGTAACTGCCTTTAAACTGTGTAACTTATCATTTGAAGAAAGTCTTACCAGAGGTCGAAACAGAGATGAACCGACAGAAGGCCTGGCTAAAGTATTCATCTTTCAATCTTGAATTAATTGAAGAGTGTATGGTTTGTTTGCAGCAGTCGAAAGTGTGGACAAGAAATCGTGGCAGGACCAGATGTGGCAGGGTAAAGTTTCGCTGGATGTCGCTTCGAGAGAGAAAGTGGTTTGCATGCAGAACTGGTTCCCGACCACGGTTACCAACAGGTTATGTTGAAACTTATCCGGTTTTTGTGGGGTTATAAACCTTTTTTGCTCTGCGCAAGGTTCACACTGTCTTTTGAGGGAAAAAATTAAGTTATACTCCCAGCCCAGTTATATCAACTCATAAATAAAGGTATGTTTCACACGAACCAAACTTTCTTCCCTGCTGCTGCACCCTAGGGTCAGCCAATAGTTATCAGTAGTTTTTAGTTTTTATCAGTAGTTATCAGGAGGTTCGTGTATCTTTTGTTGAGGGAGTGCGTTCTCTGTACCGAGCCGAGAAAGAGTGTAATTATAACCTCAATCGTTCTCTGTCGGTCATTATCAGTTTTAAACGAGGTTTGGTCTAATCCACTGCTTCAGAAAGTCATGAGTCTCGGTTGTTTTTCAGAGCGGAGAAGCGGAAAATTCTCAACAAGAAGAAGAAAGATCGGAGCAAAAGGCGAAAGGTTTGCGTTTTATTATCAGTATTGATTGATGATATAATTGACTAGTTATTATAGAGTGTTACCCTTTTTCGTCACTTCTCTTTTCTGCTGAATGAATTCAAGAAGTGCGGCTTATCAAGGAAATCTGAAACGTAAAAGGTACGGCAGGTTGAACTAGAGTTCTCAGTCAACCGCTAGAAAACAGATAATTGTATTGTAGTTCTTTATTACCATAGGATAGCTTGTAAGGCCATCGCTTATATGGAATCATGAAATAGGAAGGGGAATAATGAGGAATAAGACGGTCAATTCTCGTTGGTGTCCACTCTTGCTGTTGACAACATAAAGTTCGGTAGGGCTAATTTGTAATTTGTATTACAAATTAGCCCTACCGAACTTTGTAATTTGTACTTTTGTAATTCGCATTACAAATATTTTTTGGGCTCGCGCGAAGATTTCACCCACAGTTCGGATTTGATAAACATGTTCCAGAAGGTACAACATGGTATTACTATCTACACATCGGACTCTAGTGGCGAGTTCTAAGATAAATTATACATAAAAACGAGAAATAGAAAACAAGTTCAATCCATTTCTAAATATTCATCTCAATGTCAGGAATGACTGATTTCTTCCATTTGTGTTTATTCCATGTCTGAACCAAGGGTTAAATAGTAATCGAACCAGCTATGTTGGCGCATACATGTTACCGTACCAGCTATGTTTGTGCATACAGTAACCGAATCAGCTATGTTGGCGCATACATGTTCGCACCGGAGATGATCTACATTCTCACTTTTCTCCGTTCTATTTTACTTCTTTTCTACTTCTCATTCCACTCTTTTTGCTTCTCCCTATCCTTTTTACAACTCACTCGGCGCGTACAAACATGCCTTAGACCGGTCTAATTTAATGCCTTCTCCGAACTCAGTTTCACTTCGATACTGTAGAATGATAATTTGTTTTTGTAGGATGAGGTGCATTTAGAAGCTGCGAAAGCTGAAGCAGAGGCGGAAGATGAGGAGGCAGTTGACTATCGGCACTCTGCCGACCGGTTCGTCTTGAACATCTATCTCCTTTTTAGTTCCGGTGGAGGCCATACTTCACTATAGGCCTTGGTTCTCGAATATTGAAGCTTACGATGGCAAATGCTGCTATTTGAGCGGGGACGGTCTAGGGGGGAAAGAAGTGACCCAAAGGTGAAGGACAGATAATCGGGTCATATGGTCATTAACAGGGGTTTTTTAGTCATGACAGATCTTCTGTCGGCGGGCCTCTGTTTTTCCAAATCGTAAGGGGAAACCCCTTATGTGAAAATAAATTTTTCGCCTTCGGCGGGCCTCTGTTTTTTTTCATTAGGGGGGGGGACCCTTATGAAAAAATTTTTTTATTCGAAAAATCGTAAACGGGGACCCTTATGTGAATTTTTTTTTCGGCGGGTTTCTGTTTGAAAAATCATAAGGGGACCCTTATGTGAAAAAAATTTCCCGCCTTCGGCGGGCGTCTGTCCCTTTTTCTTTCACACTAAAAAACCCCTGGTCATTAATGTGAAGAATCGCTCGCTTTTCATCGTTTTAGCCCTTATCGCTCGCAAAGCGATTGTTATCTCAATTTTTTAAAGTTTTACAGTTAACCTATGGTGAAGAATTCTCATTTAAGGTTCGAGGAGATGAAGCGCCATTTATCCATACATAATCGGGCTTTTAGGTCTCAGCTCTTATTGGAAAATTGAAAGAGTTACCGCTTTTCCGATGGGGGAGTCTGAAAGCTTCCTAGTTGTTGTTATGTTCATTTATAACATTCACAAGGTACTTTTTGAAACAGAGAGACGATCGGTCGAGTTGTGCGTGGTGGTTTCTGCTTCTCGGCTGCTCGAGGTCGGGGTCTGGGTCTTATAGCGACAACTGCGCTCCCTGCGATCAGATCGGCAGCCAAGGGATACGGTATGTGCGAAGAAGGAAGATAAGGACTAAATAGTTAGATCCTTGAACGAAGCTAGATTCGCGTTCTAGAGGTATAATAAATAGTCTGATTCACTCTTTCTTTCATCATCATTACAAAATATGACTGGCCATCGTAACGAAATATGATTGAAATTATTATTTGTTCACTTACCTTTTTCGACATTTCTTAATTTTGAAACTTTTAAACACGGAGTGGGTATATCCTTACTGAATACTGGGTATATCCTTACGGAATACTAGAACATTCTATGGTTTTCTTTGTGATACTCTTCTTTTCTAAATTTTACGTATAAATATAATCCGATTCATTCATGATGCGAACTTAAAGGAAATGGAACGGTTTTGTTCCGAAATGTGAAGTCGAAATACTATCATCCGGCGAAGATTCACATACTCCAGAACAACTTCGAGCTCTGATCAGCAAATGTTGGCTGCTTGTGATAGTTTTGAATTGCGAGAATTCGAAAAATTTGATGCGGCTAACATGTTTGAAACGAATAGCAAAGCTAGCTTAGAAACTTTTCATTATTAATAGGAAGGAATAAGACATATTAGCCGTGATTTCAATAGTATACTTATTGTTTTTAGTATCCATCCTGATAATATGTATGTATTTTTGTATAAAATTATGCTAACTCCAGCTAGTTGTTGATATTATATACAAAAGTTGTTTTTATTTCAATTTTGTTATTTTTAATTCGAATGCTGAGAAACAGTCTTGTTAATGTTGTTACTATTAAGTATTTATTCTTCTGTTGTTGCGAATTTGTTCAAGAATGAAGTTTTATTCATTTATTGATCACCAAACATTCCAAGTGTTTCTAATTATTTTAGAAAACTAACACTAATCACTTAAGAAAGATATAATTATCGAAATGATCGGCTAAGAAACACAACTGGTACAAACAGGATTGAGAGGCTCACTTTTTCAGTCTGTTCGCGAGCCAATTTTTCAAATTTGGCTCTCTATTACTTACATACGGACCACCCTTAGAAAAGATCCCATTTCTGCAAATCTCAATATTTTTTCCGGACGCGCCATGGTACTTCTGGTACAGTATGGAGAAAGGTCTCAATATCGAACACGCTTTGCATCCCTGAAAGGAGAAACTGAAACATTATTAATAACTACAATCACAAACGGAAAAAAGAAATTCAGCTTATATGAACAAATTTGTGATGAGAAACCCACGAGGCGAGAATAGTCACGTGGAAGGCACGTGGAAGTTTCAATTGTTTAGAAAAAAAACTCCTTCCACCATTCAAAAAGTCATGTTCTTCGACTGCTAAAAGTTAAAATTCTTTCAAAGAAGACTAACGGTCCATCTTGTTTTCGCTTCTCGATAAGCTTGTTGATGTGACCAAGCTCGCGATCCAATTTCTTGTCTTGACTCTTTCCTGTGATCCGACCGTCCGCCTTGAAAAAACAGTAATACTAGAATATTTACAGAAATGAATGAGCAATGAAAGTGATATACAAGTCATGGTAAGATTCGAGAATAAATACACTAAGAATATAAAAACTACATTAATACATACGAAGAAATACGAAAACAAGCTACAAGTGATATTCTTTAAAGCTATTGGTAATTGTATATCAATGTGTGACTTTCTTAGAATAATAATTAATAAATCTGCCTGAAATATTAAACTACAATGTAAACACAGTTTGACTTGATAACTAAAACTCAAAGCTAAATACTCATTACAAATAAAATTAACCTTTTTCACCCCAAACTGGAAGGCTGCCTTGACAGTGTTGCCTCTGGTAGGCTGAAACAAATTTATACTTTTCATAGAAGACAACCATTCTTAACCGTAAATGAGAGAGGTTAGACCATAGATGGAGAGAGTATGAGGAAAAAGATAGAGGAATACACACAAAAGCAAGGTAGATAAAGAGAAGAAGAGAAAAAGAAGTAGAGAGAGAGAGAGATAAAGAGAAAGGTTAATAAAGAAAGAGAAAAAACCAGTTTTCCTTCATCTGCCCCCCCCCCCTGTTCCCAAAACGTTTGCCCTGAGCTGCGCTTCACAACCCTGATCGCAGACTACCTTGGGATGCTTGGCTGCTTCCTCTTCCTCCCAGGCTCCCCCTCCTGCCTTGGCCTTGCCCCCCTTCGGCCCCTTCTCCTCCTCATCGTCACTATCCCATCCCCCCGACAGCTCAGCCAGCCCTCCCGGGTAGCACTCGTCGTATCTGCAACCATTCAAAAACATCTACCATTACTTGATTTTCTTTGCAATCAACTATTACTTACGTTTTCACCATCTACTTGTTGTTTTCGTGACTTCAAAGTCTTGATTCCCATGACCTTCTAAGATCGTTCTCTTAATCTTTACTCTTACACGCTTCTTATGTTTGAAAGCTGTAGACTTTCTCTCTCTCAACCTCTTTTTCTCTTTTTTTGACTCTCTATCTCTCCTGCTCACATATTTTTTTGAAATTAAAAAGGTCAAACCGTCTTACAGAATGTTTTGCCTCACAGATCACAATATTACTCAAAAACCTTTAAAAAGTGCGCAGATAATAACAATAAATGGTGAAGAATGAAACGTTATAAAATTCGAGACGAAGTCCCGAACCATCATCGGCCTCAATAGATTCTTCTTTTTAATTGAGCGACTATTTCAAATTAGTTGACAAAAACAGAATAAAATTCAAAGTAACCCCTCGGTTTCACGCTTTCTCTTCTGAAGCTTTTCCTGGAGTCTGAGTTCTTTCTCCTTCCTCTCACGTTCTTCCCTTTCCCTCAAAGAATCATTACATGAATATAATGCACAAAAGTCAATTAAAAAAAGAGTGTAATTCAACCGGTTGGCTATACGGTCTTCATCAAATATCTGCGAGTTAAAACGAACAGGAAAAGGGATGCAGTTCAAACAAAAACACGAGATGAAGTTTTTTTGAGTGAACTGCTATGCTTACATGCATTGTATATGGTAACTATTAAACCCCTGAAATTCTGTGGGTCACGGCTAGTCTGTATGCATAGCAGCAATGAGGAAAGACAGTTCCTTCTAAGCAGAACGAACATTTTTGTAGGTGTTCTTAATTTCAATTCAAACGCTTCATTCTCGAGGTCATGGGACATGAAGCGCCCTTTAATCGAACGGCTCTAACTGGTTCTCCCGCTAGAATGAGAACGTGGAATGTAGACTTTAGTGTCGATCATGGTTCTGACCAGGGGTTAAATGGTTACCGGACCAGCTATGTTGGAGCATACATGTTCGCGCCGATAATGATCTACTTTCTCTTCTCCTTCCGTTCTGTTTCACTTTTCTCTACTTTTCTTTTCACTCTTTTTGCCTTTCCTCATTCCTTTTTCCGCTGGCTCAGCGCGTACAAACATGCCTTATACCGGCCTCATTAAACGCCTGGTTTGGACAAGGGGTTTTTTAGTGTGTTTTTAGTGTGTAAAAGGGTTTTTTAGTGTGTAAAAAAGGTACTGACGCCCGCCAAAGGCGGAAAAAATCACATAAGGGTCCACTCTTTAAGATTAACAAACAGAAGCCCGCAAAAAACTTTTTGTTGTTTTACGTAAGGGTCCCCCCTTATGATTTGGAAAAACAGACACCCGCCGAAAGAAGGTCTGACATGAATATTTAACCCCTGGTTCGGACATTACGGTCTCAAGGTGTCCAATTCCTGCTAGAAATGGGAATCCTATATTCTTAACGGTAGAAATGAAGAACAAGAAGTGAGTCGACCGCCCTCAGCCACGACGAATGGAAGAATCTTCTTCACCCGGAACAATTTTTGACTAAATTTCGAAACTCGCGAGCCATAAAATGGAATTCACCTAAAATTTGAAACCCATTCGAGAAAATCAAAAGGGCTCCTATGAATACCTTCTTTCTTCCTCTTCTCGACGACGTCTCTCTCGGTCTCGATCTCTATCATCCTGGAAAGATCGAAGATTCGACATCAGTCAGATCCGCTAGAATGATACTTAAAGTATGTATCATACTGTTGTATGGGCCTCAAAATGTGCATTATCATGTGTGCGTGTGTAGCTCAGTGGGGAGAGCATTCGCCCGGAATGCGAAAGGTCACGGGTTAGGTTCCCGTCACACCACACGATTTTTGCACAAGTTACTGCGAACGATCCGCTCCTCTGCTCGGTATAAAAATCCGTTGCTTGAGATCAACGAGGAGTAGGGAATTCTCTATTTTACAATACTTTAGAGTGTTTGATAATCAACAAAAAACAATAAATAAAAGTTTGATGCTCATTAAACTTTCTTTATAATCAATAAACGCTTAACTTACGACGTAAATAGCACTCAATAGGAAAAAAAAACTAAGACGCAGCCCTCTTCGATATCTGTTGAATGATGTAACAAGATTTTTTTTGGTTTTTCCTTGGTACAAACAAGTGCCCGTTTCATTCTTCTTGAGTTTTAGCTTAACTGCTGATTCCCCTTGAGCCATGTCCGTACTTGGTTATGATTTTGGTAGACTCATGTTACCCATTTTGGTACATCCTTGGTAAAAGTTTTGTTATACCTATCCGACCCAATTTGGTATAACTATGGTACTCAGTTTTATATTTCCATTAGACATATTTCGGTATTCGTCTAAGGCAGCCCAACTAACTCGTCTGCTGCTCTCGAAGTAGTCCTTCCGTCCTCCGTCTCTATTCCGGTCTCTCTCTTTCTCTCTGCCTGCATCTCTGTCCTTCTCTCTTTCTCTGTCTCTCTCTTTCTCCCTCTCTCTTCCACTTTCCCTCTTCTTATCCTCTTTTCTAGGCGCGTAATCACCAGCGTCTGCATAAATTGACTCCGCTGCTATTTTGGATCGTTCCTTCAAAGAAAGCTTTCATCGACTATTTTTTCATGACTTTGTCTAGAACTTTCTCCGGTTTTTTTAATTTACTAAAACCCATGTTGGCTTCATTTTTTTCTTCAGAAGTTACCAGAAGCTAAACGTTCAAAATACTCAAAACTGCTCAATAAGTTTTATTATATATCGACCATATATAATAAAAACTTTCAAAATATACATGGAAACTATAATGCAAGTCACAGTATAAATCAATAAACTCAATAGTAAACATATCACATGAGTGTAATATTATCGATCGTAACTCAATGTTTTTTTAATACAAAATTAACAGTCTTCAAATTAAGAGTTAAACAGTTTAAAGACAGTGAAGGCTGGTTAAGATTGAAGCAATACCTCAATGAGCTTGTGTGACTAAGAGAACAAGGCATATGAGCCTCTCATATGACACCATCGCACGGAATAGCAATGTGTCCCCGTGGTGTAATGGTAACGCGTGCTCCCGGTTTGAGTCGAGATGGCTGGGTTCGATTCCACCCGGTGGACTAGCTTTTTTCTATGCGATGTTTCAATCAATTGTCATCTTAAAATCATCAATGATGCGGTAGATCATCAATCTACCAGATCCTTTCTTGAATATTTTTTTTATAAAATAAATAAATAAGACCTAACCACTTCAGTCAATCCATCCGCCGCTTTCTTTTTCTTTTTCTTGACATCAGCCCTCAGATATGAGAGAACCTTCAAGGAAAAGACTCACCAAGACAAATAATTTATAAGTTATTGACGGCTTCAGACGAAAAGAGAAAGGGGCATGAAAAAGAAAATGGTTTAGAAAGAAGAAACAAGGAAAAAAAGGAATCTCCTAACCAGCCGTCACGGCAAGTCATCATTCCAAGAAAGCCAGTCTATTAACCGCGCAATCTCAAGCATCATTCTAACTATGATCTACGTCACGCCTACTCATTCCTGCCTCGCGGCAGAACACGCGCTCCCTTGAAATGAGATACAGTCTATTGTGCTATAACCAGTGTCTTTTCCCTGGGTCATTGTTTGTGTGTATAGCAGCAGTACAAAGATTCTTGTAAGCACTACCTGAATTGATTGATCCTTTGGATCGGTGGATATGTCCCGAGTGGAAATTAAAGTTGAGACCTTTCTTGGACTATTCAGCGACTATTCGCACCCAAACTCAATGTTTTCAACAACTATACTTGTCAATTTTTAGAGCAAACACAAAACAAGGCTTGAAAAAAGTTTTGAGTTCCATCTACTTTTGATCCCTGATGTTAACGATGCGACATAATTTTGAGTTCTCTCGTTTTGAAAAGTTGAAGAACAACCTGCGTGAGCTTCTGAATGAGGATTGTGTTGGCGTTGACTGTGGCATTGGACTCTGTTATGGGGCAGTCATGCACTGACCTGCATTGGACTCTGTTATGGGGCAGTCATGCACTGACCTGCATTGGACTCTGTTATGGGGCAGTCATGCACTGACCTGTCATATTTACTTCTTCCGCGCAGGAGTTCATATTTACTTCTTCCGCGCAGGAGTTCATATTTACTTCTTCCGCGCAGGAGTTCGTATTTACTTCTTCCGCGCAGGAGTTCCAACAAGAATATACCAAAAGTTTAAGAAAAAAGTAAGGAATAGACAGAGCCAAAAAAAGAGATGAGAGAGTGAAAAGAGAAATGAGAAAGCATATAGATTCGGAGCAAGATGGCTCAGAAGAATAACATACTTTTTTTAGTACTTGACCAATAGTGACAACTAGTCCTTTAGGAGACCCAATCATAAGAGACCTCTTCAGGGACACCTATTTTCTCAATAATACCCATTCACAAGGGTAGATAAGACCCCTTTGACCTGAGCAGTGTAGTCGTAACCTCACCGCCTTCTTCTTCCATCTCCACAACATACGCCATGCGACCCTTGCCAATAATACCCATTCACAAGGGTAGATAAGACCCCTTTGACCTGAGCAGTGTAGTCGGAACCTCACCGCCTTCTTCTTCCATCTCCACAACATACGCCATGCGACCCTTGCCAATAATACCCATTCACAAGGGTAGATAAGACCCCTTTGACCTGAGCAGTGTAGTCGGAACCTCACAGCCTTCTTCTTCCATCTCCACAACATACGCCATGCGACCCTTGCCAATAATACCCATTCACTAGGGTAGATAAGACCCCTTTGACCTGAGCAGTGTAGTCGGAACCTCACCGCCTTCTTCTTCCATCTCCACAACATACGCCATGCGACCCTTGCCAATAATACCCATTCACAAGGGTAGATAAGACCCCTTTGACCTGAGCAGTGTAGTCGGAACCTCACCGCCTTCTTCTTCCATCTCCACAACATACGCCATGCGACCCTTGCCAATAATACCCATTTGCAAGGGTAGATAAAACCCCTTTGACCTGAGCAGTGTAGTCGGAACCTCACCGCCTTCTTCTTCCATCTCCACAACATACGCCATGCGACCCTTGCCAATAATACCCATTTGCAAGGGTAGATAAGACTCCTTTGACCTGAGCAGTGTAGTCGGAAGCTCACCGCCTTCTTCTTCCATCTCCACAACATACGCCATGCGACCCTTGCCAATAATACCCAGTTGCAAGGGTAGATAAGACCCCTTTGACCTGAGCAGTGTAGTCGGAACCTCACCGCCTTCTTCTTCCATCTCCACAACATACGCCATGCGACCCTTGCCAATAATACCCATTTGCAAGGGTAGATAAGACCCCTTTGACCTGAGCAGTGTAGTCGGAACCTCACCGCCTTCTTCTTCCATCTCCACAACATACGCCATGCGACCCTTGCCGAAAAGCTCATTTCGATGCGGCAGCTCGTTCTGAATCATAACTCACCATAAGGCAACTTTAAATGTAGAAATTTGTTAAGGGAGGAGATAAGGAGTGAGCTAAAAGATATAGAAAGGTTATATTACTACAACTACGCACTCTCAGTAGCTTATTTTTAAAAGCAGTGATGCCTGGTCAAACTGGTAACGGCTTACATACTCACGGACAGGGTTCGACACCGCCTGGTGGAATATCTTTTTGTTATAGTTTATACAGTTAATACTACAATAGAATATATTGTTAGTTAAGGAAAATTATTGATTGAACTTGAGAAAAAAGATTTTCTGTAATTTTTTCTTTTCTTATTTTTCATCTCTCCGTATAACTTCTAGAATACTTTTTTTATTATACCATTAACAATTGTTTTACTTGATTAACAATCTCACTTTGAATAGTATTCGATGAATGTTGCGGACCATCAGATTGTCAGAAGCTTTCTCTTCTTCGTTCTCTTTAGCTTTCGCTCCACTCTTCAAATATTCATTATTTTTACTACATATTGCTTCAAAAAAAACTTTCCAAAAACTACTTACTTCTTTTTTATAAATGCTCTGTATAAAAAAAATTCTTAAAATACTGTGATAAAGCCCTTTTCCATAGTTCACTTTACTTATAGCAGCTTAAAGTAAGGCTGTTTTTTCCCAAACGCAGAAAGAATGTGTATATCAAAATGCCTATTCATGAGAGAACGGCGGGCTTTTGAGAGAGCGCGTGATGCGCTTAGATTCCGCACGCATTGCGGGTTAGAGAAACTTACTGGTTACGGTACTCCGAGCATCTTACGGTATTGAAAAGGAAGAAAAGATTCCTTAAATAACTCTGATCCTCAACCTTGAGAGCGAGTTCCAGCTCATCTTCCTCTCCGTCCACGTCTTTCCCTTCGTGTTTGGCGATCTCACTTCGCACCTCAAATCGCTTTTCTCATTATAAAATAAAATTTTTTAAATTTCAAATAGAATTAACAAGCTTTCGTGCGTTAAATGGAAAACTTGGAAGAAGTCCCTGCCCATTAAAATTAGTTCTTATTTCTTTTTCTTATTGATTAAGGGTCCACAGAAATTTTTCTGCAGTTTCACCTGAAAAGCGCAGAATTTCTTCTGTTTCTCCACTTTAAAAGATTTATTGATGAAATTTGACAGAAACTTTCAAAAGTTCATTAACAAAACTGTTAAAATTTTTTTATTGCTTTTAGTGTGTATTCTATGATCGGAAAAAATTCTGCTCTTGCCGAGCTCCATTTGAACGATTCTCGGATGACTCGAAAGGGTCCAACCAGGGGTTAAATAGTGACCGGATCGCTATTGACAAAAAACTCCCTCTCTTTTCTTACCCTTTTCCTTCATCCCCTCTTCTTTTTTCCTCCAAACTTTGAGCGGCGGATACATGTAAACCCAAAATGGGCGGCTCCATTTAACCCCTGGGTCTAACTCACTTTATGCAGCAAAGAATAGTCGAGACCCTTGACCAAATGGGTATGTTCCATGTCTCCTCCGAGGTACTTCGACTCCTGAAGAAAAAAAACTCCGTTCAACGATGAATCTTTTATCAATACCCTCTTTTTCGAGACACTGAAGAACATTTTTTGAAATAATTTGTTTCAAATGAAGAAATGAATTTAGAAAAACTCCAAATCAGAAACTTTTTGTACGGTTCTTTTGCTGGCTTCCAACTTGAAGACAAGAAGAACCTTACTTATTTTCTGTTAAAGGCTTATCAGAAATCTGGTAATTTCCACTGTTTAAGAAACAAAGTCTTTGGTTTTTCAATACAATACTATTAAGGCCATTCTCATAGGAAACCTTGTTCTCTTAAGTTATTCCTTCTTCTTCTATCTGCGACCTGTTTGGTTAAGCTGCAAAGAGAAAAGAAAACTAAGAAGGTGTTTGTAAAATGTGAGAATAGTCATCACTCATCATCTTGAGATAGAATCGTTGTCAGTAATCTGAAGCCTTGTTTAGGAGGATAGTTATGAGTCATGACTACTGATTTAAAGATGAAATAGTAATGAATAACCTACGAATAGATAATTCATGACTAATTTGAGCCTGTTATAAGTCACTTACCTCAATGACTTGTTTTCTGAATTCCTGAGCATCATGCGCCGCTCGTCGATCTCCAGGTACTGCACGATAAGCAGCCGCCAGTTGTGGATCCTGGTCTGGCTCCTCAACATGTATAGTTTTTCTTGCGTTTTTCCATTATTTTTTGCCCTCAGGGTGTCCTAGCACTGAGTGGACAATGATAACTTTCTTAATTTTAGTGCTCTCCATTGGTAAACTGTCAACTGGCAATAAAAGTTAAAGGGCTACTGACCTACCGACCTCTCCTTACTGACCTACCGACCCCTCCCTTACTGATCTACCGAGCCCTCCCTTACTGATCTACCGAGCCCTAAAAAAAAAACCCCGAGAGAGAAAGAGAAATAAATGTAATTAGATAAATGATGTAAGTAAGGTTATTGTTCTGAGCCATGTCAAAGAAGACATCGTCTACCCAGCCGGAGACCTACGGCGGGCAATCTACAACAACAACAACAACCGAGCCCTCCCTTACTGATCTACCGAGCCCTCCCTTACTGATCTACCGAGCCCTCCCTTACTGATCTACCGAGCCCTCCCTTACTGATCTACCGAGCCCTCCCTTACTGACCTACCGACCCTTCCCTTACTGACCTACCGACCCTTCCCTTACTGACCTACCGACCCTTCCCTTACTGACCTACCGACCCTTCCCTTACTGAACTACCGACCCCTCCCTTACTGACCTACCGACCACTCCCTTACTGACCTACCGACCCCTCCCTTACTGACCCACCGACCCCTCCCTCACTGACCTACCGACCCCTCCCTTACTAACCTACCGACCCCCCCCCTTACTAACCTACCGACCCCTCCCTTACTGACCCACCGACCCCTCCCTCACTGACCTACCGACCCTTCTCTTACTGAACTACCAACCTCTCCCTTACTGACCAACCGAACCTCCCTTACTGAACTACCGACTTCTCCCTCACTAATTTACCGACCCCTCCCTTACTGACCTACCGACCCCTCCCTTACTGACCTACCGACCCTTCCCTTACTGACTTATAGACCCCTCCCTTACTGACCTACCGACCCCTCCCTTACTGACCTCAAAATCTTTCACTGATCTCGAATTGGGATTAAATCTCTTACAGTTTTCGAAAAAAAACTATTTTCATATTATTGAATGGTAAGTTTATTTGTCATAATTCAGCCCGAAAAGGTTTACTCAAGTTAAATATATGAACTTTCAACCTGCTCGGGCGATCGACCTTTTGGAAATCGAAACATATTTCACCTTTGGTGCTCTCCATTCTCATTTTCGCTTGTTTTCAAAAAGAACATATTGGACGTTTAATACATACATTCATATCAAAAGTCTAAACTTAAAACAGTTGAATAACATGCCAAAATTAACAGAAAAATTAACAATCGGAGAAAGAGTATGCACCGATTTCTGCATGTTATATGAGCACCAAGTTTTGTTGTTTTAATAAGTCTTCGATTTTAATTGTGAATCTGATATAGAATGCTTATACTAACTCTGCGGTAAAAACCTGGGCGCAAATCTATATGCTTCCTCGAAAAATGTAGTTATACGTATGTAGGACTTTCTCTTTTTTTCATCGAAAGCTTTCGGTGTCGCGTACCGTTTCTTCATTACTAGTCTTTCTAACCTCATCGTTTCTTTTGTGAATAGTCAGTAACTACCAGGGGTTTTTTTAGTGTGTAAGAACACAAAAGGGTCTCCGCTTATGAAAAAAAAGAGGGCCGCGAAAATGTTCTTGTTTGATTTACATAAAGGTCCCCCCTTGTGATTTGGAAAAACAGAGGCCCGCCGACAGAAGGTCTGACATGACTATTTAACCCCTGTTAACTACCTTGCTTTATCTACATAGCTGACTTTGCTTCTCAGCAGAACAAACGCTAGAGAAAATATTTAAGGAAAGCAGCTCGTGACTCTAGTCATTCTTCGATTCCAATCATGTGTACTGTTTATAATTTGAAAAAACCACCGTTTTTGAAGCGAGAAAGTCTAAAATAATCTGCTTCTCGTTATTCCTTATTTCTTCGCTTGAAGAACGGTCGTTTTCACAACTTTCTAAAGTTACAGTAGACCTTCGATGAACCATAATTCTAATTCTTGATTCTCTGAAAGGTCGTCTATCAAACTGACATCTCCTTTCTTTCTTCTCTCTTCCGCTCTGTCCCTGTAGTTCTTAAGGATCTCCTTCAGTTTCGCCGTAGCATCCTCGTCTTCGTCTTCATCCTTTGCCTTCGCCGACCGCTCCTTTAATCGGTACACTCAGTTCTTCCATTTCTACCGTCCACATAACAGCAGTGACCGAGAGAGCGGTCCCTAGTTCAACACATTTAGGCCTGTATATCATCTAAAAGGGACGTCAGGCAAGGGTTACCGTTCAAGAGTTTGTACGCCCCAATGAATTGGAGAAGGGATGTTAAAGGCTAGGTAAGATGGAAAGTGATGCAGAGTGGTTCTCTTACCAGTACTTCGGGTGAAATCTTGTCAAAAACGGCACGCCTTCGATCTTTTTCCTATGTCTGCCAGCAGGGCGTTTCTTACCACCCGCACAATTTTTTTCGAGCGCATAGATTTTCAAAATTTCCAAGAAATTTAAGTAATTTTAGCAATGAGTTATTAAATTCACAAATTCCAAGCACATATATCCGAAGGGTTTCCGGTCGTTTTGGAGAGCGCATAGATTTTTTTCCACCCGCAGTGCGGGTAAGAGAAAAACCCTGTCTGCCAGTTCCTGATTAGTCTTTCTTTTCTACACGAGTTTTTGGCGGCTGGTGAGGAAAAAGTCTGAAGGAAAGTACAGGAGAAGTGAAAAAGAATGGAAATAGAAGATATAGTTATTATAGCATATTTATGCTTCAACAGAGCTGATATTTCAACTAGAAAACTCTCGGGTGCAGGGATTAAATAGTGACCGGATCGGTCCCGTCGGCGGATACATGTACACACACTATTGACAAAAAAACTCCCTCTCTTTTCTTACCCTTTTCCTTCATCCCCTTTTCTTTTTTCCTCCAAACTTTGAGCGGCGGATACATGTAAACCCAATTTGGGCGGCTCCATTTAACCCCTGCTCGGGTGCCTCTTCAACCAACAAAAAAGGTTAAATTTAGGCGTGAACCAGAGTGATTCTCAAAACAACTACAACCAATTTTTTTTCAAACATGACAGTCCATATTTCTCAACGCATGCCATCGGTATCTCTCATATAAAGTCATTTCGATCTACACGCAAGTGGTAAGTACAATCTGGTCTTATCCTACAACAAAACAACAATAACTATGTTAATGATTGAAGAATGAGTATCGAGCCTTGTTCTTGTGGGTGTGGCTGCTTTTTTGTTGCTCAGCTGCTGCTTATGTGCTTGTTTGTGAGTGAAGGAAGTCGCCGACGCGGGCTGAATTAATTCATTTTACGTGTTATGTCATTCTTATTTCAAAATTAGTTTTTCTAAAACATAAAAAACAATTACATACTTCTTATAGACGTACGGAGTCAAAGACTTGAAAGAATGCGAATAATTTTCAATTAAAATAGGTGAACTGCAATTTTCGAACTTTTTGAAAGAAAAAAACACACTCTTCGAGGTTTCGGAGCGATTGATAAACTTTGCAGAGTTTTTGTGATGAGCATTTTGCTTAGTTTTGCTGTCTTGAGATTCTTAAAACTTTAAATTCATCTTATCGCCATTGAAAGAACGTGAAGAGAATCGCGATAGAAGTGTAGAAACTTTGTCCGAAGCGGAAGAAACGGCCGGCCCTGATCGTTTTTGAGTGAGAAGCTTCCGGAAATCTTCATTGCGGAGATTTCCGAATAGAAAAATAAAAAAAAATTTTTTTTGGTTTTCACCTAAACAATAATAGGAACTTTTCCACTCCACTTTTCCACCCCCCCCCCCCCTCTCAAAGATTCAATTGGGTCAGTTATTGGGTCATTTTCTTGATACGGTCATGCCGTGGCCTCGTTAGCGTAAACTTTTTTGAAAATGTAAATGAGTCAGAAGTATGACACATGGAACCTCTGGGGGGCCTAAAGTGCAAAGGTGCCCAATGATTAAGGTTACGGGCCTACAAGAGTTATATTTAGATTTGGAGAGAGTTCTTGACAGAAATTAGGAATTAAATGAGAAAACATGTTCACAAAAAAATTTGCAAAAAAGACAACTCACCCAGTTTCCATTCCAGAGGAAATTTCAAATTATCGTGTGCACTGCTTTCTTGTGATTGTCCTGCTTGGGTTCAGAGCTAAGCAAAATGAACGACAAGTCCCTATAAATTAAAAAGTATTTTTTATAAAAATCGACGAGAATTAATCACAATAGGCTCTCGGCAAGCAGTCACCATTGGTTGGAGACTTTGTGTTGCTCTAACAGGCTTTTAGCAAAAGAGCCATAAAGTGACACGGAGTGACATGACAATTAGGACAGGGTTGCTGAAGTAAATTAGTAAATCTCGAGACCGGAGGCAGGAGTAGGGCAATTACCGAAAGGAGGCAAGAGGCAGGCAAGAAACCGGGAGGCATGAGGGAGGACGCCTCGTTAGCTAAGCCGTACGGCCTCGTTAGCTAAGCCGTACGGCCTCGTTATCGTAAACTTTTACTAAGCCTAAGCGTTTTTTAATGTAAAAATATATTTTAATATAAAAATAAAACGCGCGTCCTCCCTCATGCCTCCTTTCGGTAATTGCCCAGGAGTAGTGAGGACGTGAGGCCGTTTGTTGTTTGTACCAGCAAGCTACACACTCATAAAACACTTTTACTTTTCAACGCTATGGACTACACTTTCAGTATTAATGGCAGCTTTTACGTTTGAAAATTAGGTTCTTTTCAACTTGGGAAGGGGGGGGGGGCGGAATTCACGTAGGGGGGCTCCACTTCACTTGAGGGGCTTTTTGAAAATAACTTTTTTGAAGATTTTTCCTCATCAAAAAACGCTTAGGCTTAGGAAAAAGTTTACGCTAACGATGCCGTACGGCTTAGGCGAACGAGACCGCATAAGAAAATTTACATTTTTTAAAAACATTTTTGAACGCACCGAAAACCCCCCCCAAGTAAAATTATTTTTTGAATTTTATTATTTGTATTAAAAAAAAAACTTTTTCCTCTTTTTCAAACTTCATTTCTTATTTACTTCTCACATGAATCATATTGTGCAGGCGATGAACGATTTGGATCTCGAGCTAGAAGAGAATGCTCTGTGAGTTCCAAGAGTGTACCGAGACCGCGCAAATCCATTCGACACACTCAGTGATACGGAATTTCGTAAAAGATTCCGCTTCACGCGTCAAGGGTTCTTCAAACTGCTTGCAGTGTTCGAGGATGACTTGCAAAGCGACACAGGAAGAGCTAAAACTATTTTACCAGCTCAACGACTGGCTGTCGCTCTTTCAACTTTTGCGAACAATGGGTTTCAAATAAACATAGGCGATGCGGCTGGCTTTTCACAGTCCAGTGTCTCAAGAATAACGCATGAAGTCTGTGAACTTTTATCGAGGAGGTGTGGTGTATCTATCATATGTTTTTGTTGCTTTTCTAAAAATTCCAACGTGAATAAATTTTTTTTTGAGTTATCAATACAATAATCGTTTATAACAAATATGAAAAAGTATTAAACAAATAACACGTGATAAACTCAATACATCTTGATATTATTTGGCAAAATTCGTGATATGGTAGACTGCACACAGCCAGCTGTATCGCCTAATTTTGACTTCAAGAAAGAGAATGAGAAAAAAAGGAAGTTTGAAAAAAACAATAAAATTAAATGAAAAATTAAAAAAAAGAAAAAAATTCAAAAAATAATTTTTGAAAAGTAATCCTTTATGAAGAAAAAAAAGTGACAAAAACATCGAAAACACATCGAAAAAAAAACTCGAAACACAAAAAAAATCATTAAAAAAGAGAGTGTCCAACGAGTTGGACGCTCAGTTAGACAGGGTAGACCTTGTCCAACGGATTGGACAACGTCCAAGCATAAGACGTCCAACTAATTGCATTGTGGATACGGAATTTGTTGGACGTATAATGTTGGACGTCCAACGATTGGACGACCTCATTGGACGCTTGGATGCGATTGTGGATACGGCCTCAGTTGAACGTCTAATGTTAGACGTATCCAATGCGTTGGACGTCCCACATTTGACGTTTATTGTGGATCACCGAAATTGTTTGTTGATTAGCTTGAGCGACAAGTATTGACAGTATTGAGAGTGACTGCTAGAGTGAACAAGAGAGCAAGAGATAGACTTGTCAATAAGTAGAGCAACTCCTCCCTCATTACTATCCCTATCACTACGGAAGACAGAATATTTTTGCTGTCATGATAACGTAGAGTCATGCACAGTAGAAGAATCAGCCCAAGTTTCGGTTATTCCGATTATACTCGCATTGTATTGTGTAGCCAATGCATCTATGATATTTATTTTGAAGGAAATGGAGTGAATATTGAAATAACTTTTTTAATGTGATTAAGTCAGAGACGGGCACTTTTTGGCACTTTTTCGGTTCATCGGGCTTTTGCGTCGCGGCCCCCTTCGCGACGCTTAAACCGGACTGAACCGTGGAATTAAAATTATTTTTACATTAAAAAAACGCTTAGGCTTAGGAAAAGTTTATGCTAACGAGGCCGAACGGCCCAGCTAACGAGGCCGAACGGCTTAGCTAACGAGGCCGTACGGCTTAGCTAACGAGGCCGAACGGTTCAGCTAACGATGCCGAACGGCTTAGCTTATGAGGCCGAGGGCCGCGACGCTACCGCGACGCAAAAGCCCGATGAACCGAAAAAGTACCCACTTTTTCATGTTAGGGCCCCCTCCTAGAGGTTCCATGGGTCGTCATACTTCTGACTTACATTTACGAAAAGTTATTTTTACATTAAAGAAATAATTTTACATTGAGAACGCTTAGGCTTAGGAAAAAGTTACGCTAACGAGGCCATACGGCTTAGGCGAACGAGGCTTTTGCTTAGCACTTTAGTGCTAGCAATCACGATAGCTTAGCACTTTAGTGCTCAAGTTTTCTCTAAATACGACGGGAGGTAGATCATCCGATGTCGATCAAAAAACGGGGCGGGAGAAAAGGTTGGAGATCGTATAACGATCCTCTCGCGCCCATTGAGGGTCGAGTCCTTGTCCCTGCCTCGTAACTTAGATTTTTATAAGCGAAACCCGAAGAGTAATTGATCGCTTCATTTTGTATTTTTCTGTGTTGTGCAGAAAATCGTGCAGAAAAAACAATCTGTTTTTTTGTTGTTTCAAAACTGGCTGTTACAGAATTACACCGTGGGCACCGTGGGCACTGTACACCGTACAAATGTACACCGTACACTGCGGCCGTTACAGAATTACACCGTGCACACCTAAATTTTTTTTTGGGCACTTTTTCCGTTCACCGGACAAACGCGTTGCGGTCGCGTCGCGGCCCCCTTCGCGTTTTATTTTTACATCAAAAAAGTTATTTTTACATTAAAAAACGTTTAGGCTTAGTAAAAGTTTACGATGAAGAGGCCGTACGGCTTAGCTAACGAGGCCGTACGGCCTCGTTAGCTAAGCCGTACGGCCTCGTTATCGTAAACTTTTACTAAGCCTAAGCGTTTTTTGATGTAAAAATCCGGTTAACGGAAAAAGTGCCCCAATAGCATACTTGGGGACTTCATTCCTGAGAAATTCTTTTATCATGCAGAACTTTTTTATTTTATTTTTTTTTACTTACCTTAAACAGGCACATTTTTTTCTCATAGTTCATAATTTTTTTTTGTTCAGTGCAACCCGGTCTTCACACTTGATTTTTTTCGAAATTATTCACTTGATTATCTTTCAGTAATTTTTCGATACAAAAAGACGCGCGTGAAAAAGTTATCTCTATTACTTCAATCATGATCGTTCTCCCATTTTTTGAGTTGCGTTATATTACTACTAGATAAGTTTTTCATTAATATATCATTGTTAACCAATTGTTGATTTCGAAACTTCAGGTTGTGATCTGTAAAAAAGCCGGTTTTTAAATTGAAAAAGTAAACCCTGTAGGTTAGACGGGGTCATTGTTTCAGCTAAGACCAATAGCGGTACTTTTTTCCGTTAACCGGATACTCGCGTCGCGGTTCCCTTCGCGTCGCGGTTTCCTCGTTAGCTAAGCCGTACGGCCTCGTTAGCTAAGCCGTACGGCCTCGTTATCGTAAACTTTTACTAAGCCTAAGCGTTTTTTGATGTAAAAATCCGGTTAACGGAAAAAGTGCCCCAATAGCATACTTGGGGACTTCATTCCTGAGAAATTCTTTTATCATGCAGAACTTTTTTATTTTATTTTTTTTTACTTACCTTAAACAGGCACATTTTTTTTCTCATAGTTCATAATTTTTTTTTTGTTCAGTGCAACCCGGTCTTCACACTTGATTTTTTTCGAAATTATTCACTTGATTATCTTTTTGTACGAAAATTATTTTCAATGCCTTTTAGTGTTTTACTATTTTTTGTTTGGCACTTTTTGCGTTTAGCCACTCCCTTCTACCAGTGGTTCAATGGGTCATACGTCTGACTTATTTAAAGTTACAAAAAAATCTTTTTACTTTAAAAATGCTCATGCTTAGTAAAAGTTTACCCTAACGAGGCCGTACGGCGTAGGCTAACGAGACCGTATCAAAAAATGCCACTCTCATCTGACCCAATTGAACCTCTGGTAGGGGGGGGGTGGTGGTTAAACGCAAAAAGTACCTTTTGTTTCCTATAACCGAACTTTTCTTACTCTACTTTTAATACAGTTGGAAACTTATTTACAGACGTCTGAGCTCCTACACAGCTCATGCGACATTCATTGGAGAGAACACCAGAACGTCCAACAAAAGTGAGTTTTTTTTTTAAAATCTACATAAAGCAGTTTTTAAAAAATCTACATAAAATCTACATAAAGCGCTAAGGAAAAGTTATTTTCTAACTTCAGGCAACTATTGTAATATTTATTTATTTATTTATTTATTTATTTATAGCCAAATGGTCTCAAACACAACCAAAACAAGAGATAAGAGTTATATAAAGAATAAGGCTCCATCTTGATAATTCAGTAGGCACTTTCTAATAAATCGAAGACTATATGTGCCTTACTAAGTGAATCTCCTAGTATTTTTCTGTTAGACATTCAACTTCTGCAATAACTTTCTTCTCGAGGGCCGTTCCATCAAATATCGATCCGTTTTTGTTACTCAGATATGCACAGGGCACTGGGCGAAGCATCAAATGCACAGACTTGCTCAAGAACCATCAATCGTAAAGGAAAGGTTTGCTGTTAACGCATATGGCTCAAATTGATAAAGAGTAGTTTTTTATTCTGAACTCATGTGGAATGACGAAACGTTGCAGTTGCGCGGAAAATTCTAATTGGAAGGAAAAAAGCGCGGAAAAACTAATTTAATTGGATCATTCAACTTAGGAAAAATCTAAGTGGAACCACTGGCAGCTGACAGAGGCAGTCTCAGCACTTAACCTGGACTTCGGAGAAGTTAGCTTATAACCATTTTACAATAAAGTTTCAAACAAATAATTTTTCTTGCCGCAGGTGCTTCAAATCGGATTCTATCCCGACCAGACATTCCAAACAGAATTGGCTTGCTTGGAGGCGGTTCAGAACTGCCGAGTAATGAACTTGCAATGAATTTAATAATTCAGCATTAACAGTTATAGCATCAAAATGATGAGAAAGTGTGTGAATAAAATGTAACCAGAAAGTCTTCTTAATGGTGCAAGTAGTGCATTTGACCAATCACAATTTACGGAACCACGCTCTCCGGCGAATGCCAACGGGGTTACATAGAGGCGAGAGCGGGACAGCAGCATAAACTACCTTTTAAAAAAGCGCTCTTGAGAGACCATAATGAAAATAGATCAATATCTGGTAGTACACCACTCGGACTTTCTCCATTTCGTCGTGGCTGAAAGCGGTCAAGTCACTTCTCGCTTTTAATATCTATCGCCCAAAATGGAGGAATTCCGGTCTCTAGCGGGAGTTAGACGCCTTGAGGCCGTAAAGTCCAAACCATAATCGATACTCTAGCCTACATTCTTTGTTCTCATCCTCAACATCAAGAAACGAAGTCAGATAAAGTCGTTCGACTAATGGCACTTCATTTCCATGACATCGAGAATAAAGCGTTTGAATTGAATTTAACAGCACTCCCATTAAATTTACTGCTTTTTCCACAAATGAGATGAGCTTCACCTGTGGTGAGTTCCTCTTGCGACTTTGGAAAACGAATGTATCTTCATTGAAGTTCTTCTGAGCTATTCAAAAAGTTCGCTCATTAGCGAACGGGACCTAGAGTGATCAGAAGCTAGCGAGAATAAAGGGTTGAAAAAGAGAAGATTGTTTAAATTAAGCGCCCTCCCCCCTTTCGCACGGATGAATGATAGTTTCCAAGTTATTTGATGAGTGCAGATAAGCTATTTGTCTAATCAATTAATAGAGCGGATAAGTTTATAACAACTTGAGTCAATAATAGCTTTATTGTTCTTACCATCCCAGCACTGTAGAAAATTTTGAAAGCGACCTTTCTTTGAGCGAGGTAGTCTAGATCAATCAGAAGCTCTCCCTACCATGCCTTTTACCTACGTTTAGATTTTCCATCTCACGCCTTCTTTCTCCCTCTCTCGCCTTCTTTCTCCCTCTCTTGCTTTTTTTCTCCCTCTCTCGCCTTCTTTTTTCCTCTCTCACCTTCGTTCTCCCTTTCTCGTCCTCATTTTCCCTCTCTTTCTCTCTCCTCTCTCTTTTTCTCTCTTCACGTCTCAAATGATCTACTTGCAGACACAAGTTCACAGCCCAACAAAAAATCGACTCTACTCGCAGGCACGAGTTGGAAATCCTTCAAATAAGAGAGGAAAACTGGCAGAAATTTGGAAAAATGCAGGAAGATAGGATGAAGATGGAGTTGGAGATTCAGGTAAGAGGGGTGTACAGAGAAGGAGAAAGAAAAAAGAAAACAAGAGAGAAAGGCAGAAACAGCGAGAGTGGATCACGGAGAAGTTAAGTCAAGAGAGCCACATAGATTGTCAGGAGAATAGTATTTATTCTGGGCACTATCGAATGAATTAATAATGTATCGTCGGTATTGAATTGGTAACCTGCCCCACTTCCGATCAGGTGAAAGAAGGATAGCTGGGTTCGATTCCGTTCGGTGGAAAAGCTTTTGCCCGTGCGAGAGTTTCCCCCTGGATGCTTAGAAAATATGCAACCAGGGGTTGAATGCGAATTAGGTTTACATGCAAATTAGGTTTACATGTATCCGCCGAAAAAAGTGAGTTAAAAAATTAGGTGTCAAGCAAAAAAAAACTTGTTGCAGGTGAACGCCGATCTTCTTCTCTTCTCTTCTTTGTGATGTTTATTGAACATAAAGAAAATAAGATGATTGTTGATGTTCAACACACTTGAAAAAAAACAATGAAGAGTATTAAATGAATTACTGCATGATAGAGCGCACGAAATGGTTTTGAAACCTAAGTAGGGAAGGGAGGGGGGCCCTAAAGGGGAGAGGAGGAAGGGGGCCTTAAGGATAAAGGGGGGAAGGGAGTTTTCATGAATAAAATCTCTTCCTGAGACACTGCGCGCGAAACACGCGGAGGCCGTGTTTTAGAGGCCACACGAACTAAAAAGTGCCATAAAACAGACAATTACCGAAAGGAGGCAAGAAACCGGGAGGCATGAGGGAGGAGGCGCGTTTTATTTTTATATTAAAATATATTTTTACATTAAAAAACGCTTAAGCTTAGTAAAAGTTTACGATAACGAGGCCGTACGGCTTAGCTAACGAGGCCGTACGGCTTAGCTAACGAGGCGTCCTCCCTCATGCCTCCCGGTTTCTTGCCTCCTTTCGGTAATTGCCCATAAAACACAACTTGAAAATGTTTTGTTATTCCATTAATACTTACTGAACGTGCAATTTTAGCGTTAATCTTGTTCAAAAAGGTCAAACTCTTGAATACAGGGTGGTCCATAAATAGTGTTACAAATTGGAATTGTTATACCTTTTTTCAAAACAGAGAAAATCATCTCAAATTAACATATTTTATCAACAACATAAATGTCAATATTCACGCAAAAGTTCAGCTCAAACGATCTCCTTTTGCCCGAACTACAGCTCGAAGTCTCTTTGGGAACGCCTCCACCACTGTACGAAGGTATTCGACTCCGATGTTGTCCCATTCTGCCTGAAGGGCATTCTTCAGGGAATCAATATTTGGGTGGGAGCGAGAGTTTACCTTGGACTCCAAGTAGGCCCAAACGGAATAATCGAGCGGGTTCAGGTCGGGTGATGAGGCCGGCCATTCTGCTGTTGTGATGAAGCCGGGAAAATTTTCCTTGCACCACGTTTGAACCTTTTTAGCTTTGTGGGCTGGTGCTGAGTCTTGTTGAAAGGTCCATGTCCTCTGATTGAAATGCGATTGAGACCATGGATGGAGCACGTCTTGCAGAACATGTTTCAGATAGTATTCCGTGTCGATCTTGACGCCTTTCTCGACGAAAACAAGCGGTGTTTTTCCTGTTGCGCAGATCCCCGCCCAGACCATGACTTGAGTTGGATGTGCACTGCGTTGGACCGTTCTACCCTTGCTATCGGCTTGCTCTGCGTCCTTCGCAAGCACTCTGACGTTTTGGGAGTTGTGGACTTCTTCCATGGTGAACAGCTTTTCGTCAGAGAACACCATATTGAAATGTTCGCCTTGTTGCGTACGACGAAGAAGGTCGCGACATCTTTTGACTCTTTCCGACTTGTTGCGAGCCGACAGAAAAGCGGCCTTCCGTGTACGATACGACCTGAGTCCCAGCTCCTCCGTGACTATTCGTCTCAATGAAGATCGGCTCATCGGGAGCTGCTGCGCCATCTGTCTGATGCTTCGTCGTGCATTTCGGTTGATCCGACTCCGAACGGTTTCGATGAGTTGTGTCGTGCGAGCAGTGCGAGGACGACCTCGCCTTGGACGGTCCAAAGATGTGCCAAGCTCCTCGAATCGTTTGATCGCTCGATACACTGTCATGCGAGGCAGGCGAAGCATTTCAGCAATGCGAGCAGGGGCGTGGCCAAGAGTGTGTAGGCGAATGATCGCAGTTCGCAAGCGATTCGACGCTGTCATTACCCTAAACATCGATGGATTCAATCGAAACTCACTTGACACGTATAAAAAATTACGGGGAATCGGAAAAAAAAAAGAAAAGTGACCGCTACGTGCGGTCACTTCCTCAGGAAATGTTCTCAAACATTTGTAACACTATTTATGACCCACCCTGTATATCGTTGACCAGTTTCGGCGCGGACGTGCATGTGAAGCGAAGAAATTTTGTAAATTTTTGTTTTTCAGATTTTCAAGTAAATGAACCAGGACCGAAAACATAGCACGTTTGAGCGCTTGACAGAACTATTGACACCTTCTGAAAGTCGCCCCTAAAACAAAAAGTCGCCCCTAAAATTTTTAAATCTATTTTTTGACCGGTCACCGGCGCGGACATGCATGTGAAATGAAGAAATGATTGAATCTAATTTTTGTTGTTGATATCACTACAACGATTTTTTGCGAAGGCATAGCACGTTTGAGCTGATCCAAATTGTTTTTGCTTAACCCAGGATTCACTTTTTAATAGGTACATCTTTTAGTGGGTTTTTACCGTAACTTTCTGCTAGAGAATTAGGCTCGCAAACTTCAATCAAGTAGAAACAAGGAACCATGTTACTTGGCAGAAAGAAATCGGACGAAAAGCAAATCACAAATTAGACTTTGACGGAGAAAGGAGATAGAGAAAACGAATGGAATGAAAATTATATATGGGTATATTATTCGTAAAAGCATTTGAAAATAATATGGAACTATGAGAGGGACTTTGAGGGGAATGTGGTGATTCCACAGTTGAATCATGGCTTGCAGATCAGAGTTTTCAAATGATTGAACTATCGCACAGAAAAAAGCAAGTCCGCCGGGCTGGATCGAACCCAGACCATCTCGACTCAAACCGGAGCGTGTGTGTAATGGTAACACGTGCTGCCGCTTTGAGTCGAGATGGTCTGGGTTCAATCCAGCCCGGCGGACTTGCTTTTTTCTGTGCGATAGTTCAATCATTTGTCATCTCAACCAGGCGTCACTGCCTTTAAACTGTACATAACTTAGAATTTGAAGATCAGAGTTGTGTACAGGGTGCGGCAAAAGTCCAGGTGTGTATTATTTTTCCGATAAAAACTTAACGGATTGAGCAAATCAAACAAAATTTTCATCAAAGTTTATTCAAATAGTTTGGGATATTACTGCGTTTTCAAATTTCAAACAGCCCTCCTTTCTCCTTGACACAGGCGCTGAGTCGCTTGTGGAAGGCACCCACCGTGGTGGACAGGTAAGCGACGTCAAGATCATCCCACGCCTTCTGTAGGGCGCGCTTCAAACTTTCCAAATTCTTGTGTTGGGAAGCACAGGCCTTGCTCTCTTGGACCGACCACACAGAGAAGTCCAGAGGATTCAAATCAGGTGAGTACGGAGGCCATTCGGCGGATGTGATCATGGAGGGGAAATTGCTCTTGCACCAGTCTTGCACCACTTTAGCCTTGTGGGCGGGCGCAGAGTCCTGCTGGAACGTCCATTTGCGTCCCGCGAAGTCATCTTCGCGAAAAAAAGAAAAAAGAGATCCATCTTCGCGTTTCGTGATCTACAGAGACGAAATATGGTTGCGAGATGAGATAGCGTCTGGTAGACGTACAACGATTCCTGATGGTTTGTTAAACTAGGAAGTCTTGGCCCTTCGCCATCTACCAGTCGCCCCTCTACTTCTGTCAATCTTTTCTGTATTCTTTTGAATTCTAGAAGCGTGGTTAACAAAATATTTGACTTACATTATCTGCTCTGTACTGAGCAGCCTGATGTTTTGTTCATCACAGAAACCTGGTTGAATAGCCGAATAAAAGACTCTGAATTGATTCTTCAGTACCCATACAAAGTTCTAAGAAGGGATCGTTCTAGTAGAGGTGGAGGAGTTGCAATTATTTTCAAAGAATATCTTCAAGTAAATCATATTTCTTCAACAGAAAAAACTCCGACAGATGTACTAATTTTAGAGCTTTACAGTCCTCTAAATTTGAGTAGCATACGCATAGCCCTGGTATATCGTCCACCTTCTTCTTCTACATCTCAGGATGGAGAGCTTTTTGATTTTTTAACTTCTTTTCTTGCCACTTCGAATCCAGCTTTACTCTTGGGAGACTTCAACATACATTTAGACTGGCTTAACCCGGTCTCCAGCTGTGGACAAACATCACTGCTTTTAGACTTTGTCGAGTCTATGGGTTTTGTACAACATGTTTCTGAACCAACTAGAGGTCTCAAATTTCTTGATTTGGTTATATCTTCCCCGGAACTAGAAAGTGAATGTAAAGTTAATATCCCTTTCAAGAATTCAGACCACAATTCCATCTCTTTCAAATTAGAAAATCCGTTAGAACCCCTTATGTATGAACAGTCATATGATTTCAGTAAAGCTAATTTCAACTTCATCGGTAATTGCCTCTATCTTACTGATTGGGATAGATTATTTAACGGTTTTTCTGACATGGATGACCTTTATAATCGGTTTGTGAATCATGTGTCCTCTCTTTTCCCTAAGTTTGTTCCTCTCAGAAAGTCAAGGGTAGCATTTGAGAAGTACCCTCCACATATCAAGAGTCTCTATGCTCACAAATTAGCTCTCTTCCAAAAGATTGGTTTAAGACCAGTCCAAGACCTCTATTCCAGAGTATGTGTTAAGCTTGATAGAGAAATCAAAAAGTATTTACGGAATAAAGAAAATGCACTTCTTAGTAATAATCATTCGCAGAAATTCTACAACTACATTGGAACGCGGTTAAAATCCAACAAAAATACTTCCGGAATCACTGGTTCATTGGTCGATGCTAGTTCAAGAGTTCTTCGATCTGAAAAGGATAAAGCTGAAGCGCTGGCTGTGTATTTTTCTTCTGTATACATCACCGATAATGGAGTTCTCCCTAGATATGAGGGATTTATTGATAAATCTATGCCTTTCTCATTGATCTTTCCGGGAGAGGTTAGTTACTTTCTGAAAAAGTTGAAGTCAAGTTGTACTCTACCCGCCGATGGAATTCCCTCCATAATCTACAAAAAATGTGCTTTTGACATGGCTGAACCTCTTGCTATCATCTTTAATCAGTCCATTCTTACTGGTTCCATTCCGAATCTTTGGAAACGGACATACGTGATTCCTATCCCTAAGGTTATAGCTCCTAAGAATGTCTGTGAATTTCGACCGATTTCTTTATCACCTAGTTCATGTAAAGTTCTAGAAAGGATTATGAAAAGAAAACTCGAACATTGGTTTCAGATACATAAAGTTATACCAGAGGAACAACATGGATTTGTACGTGGAAAATCAGTAACTACCCAACTTCTTGAGTGTACACAAAAGTGGCGTAAATCTCTTGATCTAAATCGATCTACGGATATTGTTTATATTGATCTAGCCAAAGCGTTCGATGTTGTGTCACATAGCAAACTCCTATTTAAACTCGAGAAATTCGGTATTAGAGGAAACCTCCTTGATTGGTTTGAATCATTCTTAACTGAACGTACTTTCTTAGTTAAAGTAGGTAATTCTTCATCTTCCATTAAATATGCTTCTAGTGGCGTTCCCCAGGGTAGTGTTTTAGGCCCGCTTCTTTTCTTGGTATACATATCAGATATTGCCAATGTTTTCTCACGACTCCCACTTGTCGAATATCGATTGTTTGCAGATGACATAAAGGCTTACACAAGTTATGACTCTCGAGACCTCTCTACTGCACAGGCACAGCTTGCAACAGCATTGAGCAGATTCGCGGATTACTGTGATGCATGGCAACTGAATATTGCGGAAGAGAAATCTAGCGTTCTCTATATGGGGAAATCAAACCCTAGGTTTTCCTATATGCTCAATGGTGTACCTATCAAAAGTGGCGAGTGCATTAGAGATCTAGGAATCCTTATCGATGACAATCTTACATTCAAGTTACATATTGAGTTGACAATCAAAAAGGCGCTAGGTACCACTTTCAATATATTCAGATCTCTCTCATGTAATAAACATGATGTACAGGGTGGGCCATAAATAGTGTTACAAATGGGAATTGTTATACCTTATTTCAAAACAGAGAAAATGATCTCAAATTAACATATTTTATCAACAACATAAATGAAAACATTCACGCAAAAGTTCAGCTCAAACGATCCCCTTCTGCCCGAACTACAAATTGAAGTCTCTTTGGGAACGCCTCCACCACTGTACGGAGGTATTCGACTGTGATGTTGTCCCATTGTGCCTGAAGGGCATTCTTTAGGGAATCAATATTTGGGTGAGAGCGAGAGCTGACCTTGGACTTCAAGTAGGCCCAAACGGAATAATCGAGCGGGTTCAGGTCGGGTGATGAGGCCGGCTATTCTGCTGTTGTGATTAAGCCGGGAAATTTTTCCTTGCACCACGTTTGGAACTTTTTAGCTTTGTGGGCTGGTGCCGAGTCTTGTTGAAAGGTCCATGTCCTCTGAGTGAAATGCGATTGAGACCATGGATGGAGCACGTCTTGCAGAACATGTTCCAGGTAGTATTCCGTGTCGATCTTGACGCCTTTCTCGACGAAAACAAGCGGTTTTTTTCCTGTGGCGCAGATCTTCGCCCAGACCATGACTTGAGTTGGATGTGCACTGCGTTGGACCGTTCTACCCTCGCTATCGGCTTGCTCTGCGTCCTTCGCAAGCACTCTGACGTTTTGGGAGTTGTGGACTTCTTCCACGGTGAACAGCTTTTCGTCAGAGAACACCATATTGAAATGTTCGCCTTCCTGCGTACGACGAAGAAGGTCGCGACATCTTTCGACTCTTTCCGACTTGTTGCGAGCCGACAGAAAAGCGGCCTTCTGTGAACGATACGACCTGAGTCCCAGCTCCTCCGTGACTATTCGTCTCAATGAAGTTCGGCTCATCGAGAGCTGCTGCGCCATCTGTCTGATGCTTCGTCGTGCATTTCGGTTTATCCGACTCCGAACGGTTTCGATGAGTGATGTCGTGCGAACAGTGCGAGGACGACCTCGCCTTGGACGGTTCAAAGGTGTGCCAAGCTTCTCGAATCGTTTGATCGCTCGATACACTGTCATGCGAGGCAGGTGAAGCGTTTCAGCAATGCGAGCAGGGGCGTTGCCAAGAGTGTGTAGGCGAATGATCGCAGTTCGCAAGCGATTCGACGCTGTCATTACCCTAAACATCGATGGATTCAATCGAAACTCACTTGACACGTATAATAAATTACGGGGAATCGGAAAAACGAGAAAAGTGACCGCTACGTGCGGTCACTGCCCCAGGAAATCTTCTTAAACATTTGTAACTTTATTTATGGCCCACCCTGTATATTTACGTTGCTTTAAAAGCTATGTTTTGCCAATACTTGAGTTCGCCAGTCCTGTGTGGTCACCGTACCTTAAGAGAGATATACGTGGTCTCGAAAGAGTTCAACACATTTTCACTAAGCTAGTTGTTCATCGCTGTAATGTTAGTTCAAGTTTTTCTAGATTAGTTCCATCCTATTCGAGCCGACTAACTCTGTTTAATCTGGATTCATTATATACACGTAGAACAGTTATTGATATTATCCTTGCTCTTAAGATCGTTCGTGGTGATATCTCGTTGCCAATTAGTTCCTTCTATATATTCAAACCAACAAATGGGAGAGTTTCCTCTTTCCGCCTCGCCACATCTTCCTATAATAGATTGAACCTTAAATATTCATTTGCATATAGAACCACATTCTATCTGAACAAGCTCGGTGATTTCTGTTTGTGTAGCTATAGTGCTTTGAAAGCAAAGCTTTTATGTCTTCCGAATCTATTAGGTTTTCTAGAAATTGATATAAATGATCTCTGATTTAAAGAAATAGTCCGCCTCTTCTCCTACCCTTCCTCAGATCCAGATCAGCGCACCAGACTCAGTTGCCTACCGGTCCGCTTCCCGGTACATCCTCAGTCCTCTTCCTGAGAGCCAGTCCCTCCCTGGCGTGAGATGCACTGCCTGGTTGCTGCTGGTTTGCCTTCTGGGGAGGGTTTGCCTTCCCCCCTTCCCCCCATCTTAGCATTTTTTCCCTCTAAACTTTACTGTTGCTTTTTATAAATAATATTATTCACGCATTTTTTTCTCTCCGACATTGATGTAACATCTTCTTGATGTATGAATAAATAAATAAATAATAAATAAGTGAGCCTGGCTCCAGGGAAATACTTTCTTATTGAGAATGTCGTTCAGGTAGTTATTGGCATTCATTTGGACTCCCTGCTCGACGAAAACGAGTGGAGTCTTGCCAGTCGCGCAGATCCCGGCCCAGATCATGACAGAAGCGAGATGGCCCTTTCTGGAAACGTAGCGACCACTCTTATTGGCCTCGTTGACCGATTTCGACCAAATCCTATTGTTCTGGTCGTTGAAGGACTGCTCAATATTGAACAACTTCTCATCGGTGAAGAGAATATCCAAACAGTCCACCGGCTTGAACCGCTTTGACAGTTCACGACATCTCCGAAGACGGATCGCCTTCATCTGGTCCGTCAATGCGTGATTCTTCTGCAGCTTGATGGGGCGAAGTCCCATGCGGGATTTGACGATCGTATGAACAGAACTAGCCGAGATATTCAGCTCCTTCGCGAGTTTTCTGAGACTCCGCTTGGGGTTATATCGAATCTTGTCTCGGATGCTTCTCATGTTGAAGGAAGTGGTCGCGGTCACTGGTCTGCCGCTCCTGGGACGGTCATTTGTTGTACCAGCCTCAAGAAAGCGACGTATTGTGTTTTCTATGGTCCTGTGGGAGAATCCAGTGGTTCTGGCGATGTGCTTTTGAATGTGCCCGGACTGGCTCAAGCACAGAATGTAACCTCGGTCCATATCAGAGAGCATTACCGGAAAACGAAAAGAGTTATCATTCTGATTTTTTCAGAGTATGTTAGCAACATTATGGATAAGATACAACCGAAAAATCACACGACCGCTTCACCAAACAAAAAAGATGCAAAGTGACAAAGTCAGACACCTGGACTTTTGCCGCACCCTGTAATAGAGAAAAATGTATTCTGGATGGGGCTTAGTTTGAACATCAGGGACGATTCCTGAGAATACCTGGAAAAGGTAAGATGCTTTCCACTGAAGGAACTCTCTAGAGCAACTTGTGAATCTCCTACGATTATTCTATTTTGCTTCGTCCCTTTTTTGGACTGCTTCTAAAAGCACCAATGCTTATGCTAATTTATTCTCTCGGAGTTTTATCATTTCTTATTTCTGTTTCACTTGTTTCTTTCTCTCTTTCTTGCTCTTCTTTCTTCTTCCCCTTTTATATATTTTCTCGCTCTTTTTCCATATATTTTTTGTTTCTCTCACACACTAACAAACTTGTATGTTCTCCTTTTTTAGGCCATCGCTCATGGGAAGCCCGCCTTTACACATTTTCTCCTGCAAAAGCTCTTTATAACCTCTTCACTTCTTCAGTTTCTCAATTCTAAGCTGTTCCTGTTATATATTTTTTGCACGCTAACATTCTCTCTCCGACTGAGAAGTCCTTTGTCTCTTCCTTTTCAGGCTTTTCTCTGGACTCGGTTGTGTCTGAATGTCCGAGTCCTCCGAGTTCACGACCTTTCCAGTCATGTTTTATATGTGAACGCCTAGGCGGAGGGTGCTGCAGTGAGTGTCGGATAAGGAAGGACAAGTGCGTCTTCCTTCCCGGTCTTCAGCCGTGTTGTCTTGCCACTCGGTGGCACTTTTGTTAGAGGCTCTCTAACGATGAAAAAGCGCTAATAAAAGAAAATGTTTTTAGTGTGAACGATGTTTCTGAATTAGCAGAATGATGTAATTATGAATGGAAAAGGACAATCTCGTTTTAAGATCAAACCTGTAAGTTTTCAAATTTTTAATTTTTTGTCTTCAGAACTCTCTTGTTGTTTTTTAGTATTTGAATAAACAGTTTTGTAGCATTATCAATCAATCAATCTTCATTCAAAGTTGCATACATGTATTATACATCAAAAGGTATACAAAGTGAATCATTGATAAATCTCAGATCAGGTAAAATAAGGGCAGAATTTTACTAGGGGGTTTTTCGGTGCGTTCAAACATGTTATAAAAAAATTGGAAAAAAATCTAAATTTTCTTATGTGGTCTCGTTCGCCCAAGTCGTACGGCCTCGTTAGCGTAAACTTTTTCCTAAGCCTAAGCGTTTTTTAATGTAAAAATAATCTTTAAAAAAGTTATTTTTAACCCCCCCCCCCGTTCCAAGTAAAGCGCTTCCCCCTTCAAGTAAAGCGCACCAAGTAAAAAAGAACCAAAGCTCACTTTAGTTTTAAAAAATCAGTGAAATCGCTTAAAAATTGTTGAGCTAAAAAGGGACTAGATCTATAGATGGCTAAGCATCATCCCGATCTCATCTTCTGTCGCAAGCAGCCAGGCGTCGCCATTGGTCGTCTCTGTGAGAAATGTCAGTTGCTTGACTCTTACGGTTTTCACCAATTGGAGTTCAAAGTGATTTCCGCACTTTTTGCGTTTAGTGGCTTCGCGTAGCAGAGGTTCAAATGGGTCAGATGGCATTTTTGATACGGTCTCGTTAGCCCAAGCCGTACCTGGTCAGCGTAAACTTTTGGCCACTCTTTGCATTTAGGCCCCCCCCCTCTACCAGAGGTTCCATGGGTCATACGTCTGACTTACTTACATTGGCACTTTTTTACTTGGTCTGGTATTCGCGTCGCGTTCGCGTCGCGGCCCCTTCGCGTCGCTTAAACCGGATTGAACCGTGAAATTAAAATTGTTTTTACATTAAAAAAACGCTTAGGCTTAGGAAAAGTTTACGCTAACGAGGCCAAACGGCTTAGCTAATGAGGCCGAACGGTTTAGCTAACGAGGCCGTACGGCTTAGCTAACGAGGCCGAGGGCCGTGACGCGAGTACCAGACCAAGTAAAAAAGTACCCTTACATTTAGGAAAAAAATTTTACATAAAAAATATGTTTTATTTGAAAAAAAATTTACTTCAAAAAATGCTTAGGCTTAGGAAAAATTTTTCGCTAATGAGGCCGTACGGCTTAGGCCAACCAGACCGTTTAAAAAAACGCCACTCTCATCTGACCCAATTGAACCTCTGGTAGCGGGAGGGCCCTAAACTCTAAAAGTGCCAACTTTTGCCTAAGCCTAAGCTTTTTTAAAATGTAAAATCTTTTTTGTAAAAGTTAATAAGTTAGACGTATGACCCATTTGAACCTCTGCTAGGGGGGTGTCCCTAAACTCTAAAAGTGCCATTTCCACATATTGACCAGGTGAGCTCCTGAATTCTTTAGTTGTAAAAAAGTAAGGAATTTTTTTACTTCTCTAAACCAGCGTGCAGGGAGTTCGAAATGTCTTCGAAAACTTCGCAAGTCTTGAGTTTTGAGCGATAATGGATAAAATTTAAAAAAAAAATATATATATAATTTCATTCTCTTTAGGTGATGGCCGCTGCGTGGTGTGTGACTCGTACGTGCGTCCCTGCACGCTCGTCAGGATTTGTGATGAGTGCAATTATGGATCGTACCAGGGCAGGTAACGAGTAATATGAAATTCAGTGGCAGAAAGTTTTTTTCTCTGAAGACTACTGAATTCTGGAGTTACATTCCATTCATGACGCAATCGCTAGATAAACATGATTGGCTAAGAGAAAAAGGCATATGAGCCTTTCATAACACTATCGCACGGAATAGCAATGTGTCCCCGTGGTGTAATGGTAACACGCGCTCCCGCTTTGAGTCGAGATGGCTGGGTTCGATCCCGCCCGGTGGACTAGCTATTTTTCTGTGCGATATTTCAATCATTTGCCATCTTAAGTAGGCGCCTTTAAACTGTGTAACTTAGCATTTGAAAAATACTTTTATATGTATAAAACGTGATATTTTATTGAAATCAAATGATAACTACAACATTATTCTATAACATCATTTTCTGGAACTATGATACAATCTAATAGTGTTTTCAAGAAAAGTTGGAGTATATTGATGGGTTGAAGATGCGTGATATGCGGAGGCCAAGGCTGCAGTGATGCGTACTATTGCAAGGAGTGCACGATCATGGAGAAGGTTGGTCTATTCATGTAAGCGTAAAGTTGATCCATAGGTGAACATTTTAGTGTCATCCGCGTCCAAACCCAGAGATTTCATAGGATAAAACACAAACGCTAATGTTTCTGAATCAAAATCATAGGTAAACTGCCAACTCGCGAAAAAATTCTTAGGGCGAGACCAACCTACCGACCCTCTTCCTCTTAGGGCGAGACCAACCTACCGACCCTCTTCCTCACTAGAAATTAATGTATCAGATTTTTATCAGCTGAAAGTAAAAGTAAAAATCTTCATTCCTCTACTTTGAATAGAACACAGCCTCAACCGGTTTCGTCAAGTTAAAAATGGAATTTTTTTCCTTACTTTAGCGATCGAACAATTGAAAAATCAAGACAGGCAGATTTGATCCAAAATGTGCCATTCACTGGCCATAGCTCACCAAGTTGTGCTGAAAAAAAACTTTTCTGGGCGGGCGACCGGGCGATCTTTGTGAAAGAAATGGAGAGGGGGGGGGGGGTTTCAACAAAAAAAAACTTTTTTCTCCGTTTAACCAATCATACCCGTCCCACCTACAAACTTTCCAGTAATGAGTTTTGTAGGTCGGTACCGACTCGGTAATTTTCATATCCAATTCATATATCTTCTGCTAGGTAAATCAATTATATTTTTTCATCAGTAAAATAATTTTTGGGTTTGAGGGCTTGCGACCGGGAGAAATTTCATAAGTTTGGTGAGCTATGTCACTGGCTATTACTAAACCACGCCCCTCACGCCCGTTTATTACTTATCCACGCCACTGCGTGGGAAATTTCTTAACTTCGCCCCATGCGCTTTATTTAGTTTTCATGTTTTTCTGCTTAGGCTTAGGCAATAGTTTACGCTAACGAGACCGTATCAAAAATATACATAATAGTGCGTCAAACACTCTATCTTTCCCGCGCAGTGGCGTGGATTAGTAAAAAACGGTCGAGAAGGGGGTGAGGGGCGTGGTTTAGTAATGACACACTCACCAGAAGACTGATTTCATGTGAGAGAGGTTAAGTTGTGTATATGATTCAGACCTCCAAATAAATAAAGATAATTGCTCAAATTGAAGGAGAAGTCCCATAGCTCAAAAAAATTAACTTGCAGTTTCAAAACAATCTACCGCTCTTAGAGGAGGGATGTCCAGAATAATTTTAAGCGAGTTATAGCTATAAGGCGGGTAGGGAGAGCTTCTCATTATACTCGAACTAGCGTCCCCTGCGGGGACGCTTGTCACTTTCTTGTTAGCCTAGTGATTCACATGGCTCAGACAGCTTCCTTACTCAAGTTTTCATACTTTTAGTCTGATTCGAGCATCATACTTTTCTACTCCCTGCCTCGGGCATCTTTGCTGCCTTAGTTTCTTTACATTTCTTTCTATCGCTCCAAATGGCTTCGAGGCTCTTTTTTTATTCGTTCTTCACTCCCTGGCTTAGGCAGCTTCGCTAATTTCTTCCCCGTTCACCTCATTTGTTAATTTTTTCCCATCAATCATAAGGGGTACAATTCGCGAACTTTTTTGCTGACGGGATTTGATTATTGTGGGTCTGTCTTTCTTTTTTGCTGAGGTCTGTCTTTTTAACATGAACAGTGAGCTTCCGGTGGTCTGCTGCATATTTTCTAGATAAATCAAAATATGTAAGGTTTCGATTTATCTAAGGTTTTTTTCTCCGTCTTACCCAATGGGTCTACGAACGAATTTAAAAAAATTTGCCCAACTTGGGCGTTTAACTTTGAGTGATAATGCATGTGAATGTTGTGTCCACCCTAGCGTCCCCTTTGGGGACGCTTGTCACTTTCTTGTTAGCCAAGTGATTCACAGACTTCTCTGCTTCAGTTTCTAAGCGTTTCCTTTCCTTTCTCGGGCTCAGGCAGCTTCGTTGTCCTTGTTCAGTTTTGGTTCTCCTTAGCTTCGCTGCCTTCGTTTATCTGCTTCTCCTTTTCTCCCTGCCTCAGACAGCTTCGCTGCCTCCGTTCTTCTTCTTCTCATCTTCCTGCCTCAGACAGCTTCGCTGCCTTCGTTTTTGTGCTTATATTTTTCTCCCTTCATCAGGCAGCTTCGCTGCCTTCGTTTTCCCACTTCTATTTTTCTCCCTCCATCAAGCAGCGAAGCTGCCTTCGTTTTCCCAGTTCTATTTTTCTCCCTCCCTCAGCCAGCTTTGCTGCCTTCGTTTTCCCACTTCTAATTTTCTCCCTCCCTCAGCCAGCTTCGCTGCCTTCGTTTTTCTGCTTCTCCTTTCTCCCGGCCTTCGTTTTCCCATTTCTATTGTTTTGCCTAGATCTGGCAGCTTCGATGCCTCATTTTATCTGCTTCTCCTTCTTTTACTGCCACAGCCAGCTTCGCTGCCTTAGTTGTTCTTCTTCACCTTTTCTTCCTGCCTCAGGCAGCTCCACTTTCTTCGTTTGCCTGCTTATCGTTTAATCCCAGAATCGGGCAGCTTCGCTGCCTTTGTTTTTCTCCTTCTCTCCCTGTCCTAAGCCGTCGGGCCTGGTTAGCGTAAACTATTACTAAGCCTAAGCGAGAGAGGGATGAGAAAGACTGAAGCAATATCGTGCAGCAAAATGCAGGGGAGAGGAGCATAATTAAATCCAGGCAATTGCCACTAAATCGAGTAAACTAACAAACTGTCAAAAAAACTAAGTAAATTTATTTATTTATTTATTCATACATCAAGAAGATGTTACATCAATGTCAGAGAAAAAAATGCGTGAATAATATTATTTATAAAAAGCAACAGTAAAGTTTGGAGAGAAAAAAAATGATAAGATGGGTGGAAGGGGGGAAGGCGAACCCTCCCCAGGAGGCAAACCAGCATATGTATTAATACATAAATGATGTATTAAATACAGTTTTAGAAACACACTTAAAAACAAAAGCTCATCCCCCTAGAGTGAAGTGCGTCCCCCCTAGAGTAAAGTGCGACCCGCTCCTTTACTTAAGCTTAAGCAAAACAAACAGTAAATATTGGCTGAAAACAGCTAAGATAACTTACTTCATTATAAATTTAGAAAAAAGAAAAATATGACGCAGAAAAAAACCCGGCACGCAAAATCGTATTTCAAACACACAATAATTTGTTCTTCAAAACCATATAACGTATAAGAATTATTGGCTGACCTGTTTTCAGTTGATATTCACTGTTTTTTTCGCTTAGGCTTAGGTAAAGATTACGCTAACGAGGCCGTACGGCTTAGGCTAACGAGACCGCATGAGAAAATTTCTCATGTTAATAATTTTTTGTCAATTCAATCACAAAATTTGTCAAAAAATAAACCCCTTCCAAGTAAAGTGCGGCCTCCCCTAAGTAAAATAGTGCCAATTTCTCAGATATAAAAAGATAATAATGATAAAATTTATAATTTTGTGAACGAAGAAGTTTTTCGAGAAAAAAAATTATTTAAAAGAAATCGGGTATTTTTTTACTTCGCTGTAGGCTCCTCCCCCTCTTCCTTAAAATTAACAGGAAGAGGGATTAGTAAGGGAGGAAAATGAGAAAGATCAGGAGCAACATCGTGCAGCAAAATGCAAGGGGGAAGAGCCTACGGCGAAGTAAAAAAAAGTGCCATAAATCGAGTTTCTTTTTACTGCTCAAATCAGTGAAAACTTTTTTCATTTTACGTTTTAACGAAACGTAAATTTAAAATAAACACGCGGGAACTCCAAAAAAATATTAAAAGCACAATCGTTTAGAAAAAAACCTCAATCGTGAGTATTTCCAAAGTAGAGCTCAAGATAGCCTGTTCTTTCCTAAGTATTAATGCCAAAAGGGAAGAAAGAGAACACGCAACGCATGAAAAAGAGCGTAGTGATGACAATTAACCTTTTCAACTTTAAGTGATGATAAGTTTCTGAATTCTGAAGTAAATGAAAAAGTGAACATAGAGAGATGTTCATAGAAGATTTCTTAACAACATATCTGAAAATGCTCACGAATGGATATCAAAAAGATGAGAAAAAAAATTATTGAAAAACATCAGTTTAAAACTCGAAAATTTTGGTCAATACTGAAAAACATTTCATAAGTTCAGTATCATAAGATCCGCAATGTCGAAAACTATCAAAGGTGTGGAAATGGTTTACCAATGTTCTAAGGAGAATGATAGCCTGGGGTTTAAAGGGATCTTGGTAAAAAAATAAATCCGACCGCAAAATAGCGTATCGCATTGGAAAATAATCGCTAGATTCGAGAGAAATACAGAAATTCCTTTAATAAATTCAAACTCAATTTTAATCGAAAATTGAAACACAAAAATTTTATACATCACTCGTTGAACATCAAAATATACCATTTGTGAAAATCAGAAAAGACCGTTCGGTAGAAACGCTGCAATAAGCTTTGAAAAATTTATAAAGAAAGACCGGACAGAGGAATTTTTCCCTTATTCGTCTAAATGATAAGGATCTACCGTTTTAAGAGCGAGAAAGATGTATTCTACTTTTTTGTCTTCACAATGTATAATCCTTACAAAGTTATGCTTTTTCTTTGTACTGTTATCAGGGTGTTTCTCCCCACCCGCACAACTTTTTTCTTAGAGCGCATAGATTTTGAAAATTCCAGAAATCAACATTAATTTTTTATAATGATTCGGACTTTTCCTACAAAAAATCAGAGAAAAAATTTTCCAAGCGCATAGATTTCAATGTTTTTCGGAGTTTTTGAAGAGCGCATAGATTTTTTAAACCCGCAGCGCGAGTCAGAGAAACACCGTGACTGTTATGTTTAACTTTTTGAAGGACCGAGACGGATGTTTAACTTTTTGAAGGACCGAGACGGATGTTTAACTTTTTGAAGGACCGAGACGGATGCCCGAAGATCGTCAATCTGGGAAGTGCTAAAACAGATCTGTTCTACGAGCGGAAGAAATACGGCATAAAGAAAACCTAGCCCAGTTGGCAGGGGCAGAGAGAAAGATTAAGAAAACTCTGTGTTCTTGATTAGGTGATTTCTGCTCATTTCCAAATCTGGTCCTTTTCGGTATTCTCAGGGCCTCTTTGGTTGTATACAGAATTCACGATCTAAAAGCATAAGCATATCTGGTTTACTTGGAAAGATCATCAGGTTTTCAATCTCTTCTCTCGCCTTCTGGGCTTGTATTCCGCCTTTTTCACTTGTTACTACTCCATATAATCATATTAAAAATGATCGATACATAAAATCAATCGATAAAAAGATCAATCGATACATACAATTCTAAAATAACTTGCAAGTTTTTAAGTAAAAATCAGGCTTTATAAAATGTGATTGTTCGAGTTAGTAGCAGTATCTCTCTGTTGATGATTTGATTGTTTTTCTTCTTCTTTAATCCATGTTTTGTAATGATAAACTTTATCAAACAAGAACACTTGTTGGGTGAAATTTGAGCGTCAAAGGTATCAAAACCAAGGTTGGTACTCAGAAAATATGACAACCATAATTGACTCTGTAATAATAAAGCTATTGAAAATATGACAACCATAATTGACTCTGTAATAATAAAGCTATTGAAAATATGACAACCATAATTGACTGTAATAATAAAGCTATTGAAAATATGACAACCATAATTGACTCTGTAATAATAAAGCTATTGAAAATATGACAACCATAATTGACTCTGTAATAATAAAGCTATTGAAAATATGACAACCATAATTGACTCTGTAATAATAAAGCTATTGAAAATATGACAACCATAATTGACTCTGTAATAATAAAGCTATTGAAAATATGACAACCATAATTGACTCTGTAATAATAAAGCTATTGAAAATATGACAACCATAATTGACTCTGTAATAATAAAGCTATTGAAAATATGACAACCATAATTGACTCTGTAATAATAAAGCTATTGAAAATATGACAACCATAATTGACTCTGTAATAATAAAGCTATTGAAAATATGACAACCATAATTGACTCTGTAATAATAAAGCTCTTGAAATGTATTACAAAACATATATATATATATCAGTAAACTAGTTGGTATACCAACAAAAATCGGTGCCAGATAATTATGATCACGAGCATTATTGTATAATGATGTGTAACCTCATCTTCGATAGCTTCAGGTTAAAAATAGTTTAACGGGGTCCTGTGATCATAGGTCATTGAGCGATGGAGTCTGAAATAATGACTTATGGAGCGTTAGAATTTAACTTTTCACTTTGCAAAGTAAACTCTGCAAAGTGAAAAAATTTCTACTTCTCCAACTTTATGCTATATTTTACTACTCTCTCGCACCGCTCGTTGTTTACGTTGTGGTTTTAGAGTGATGGAGCGTTCAACGGGATCACTTTGTAGAGATTACTTTGCAAAGTGAAAAGTTGAATTCTAACGCTCCATAAGTCTCCTTTCTCTGATCTTTACTCTGAGCTCGCTTCTAATTGTTCGAGACTCAGTTCGAGCTCGCTTCTAATTGTTCGAGACTCTGTTCGAGCTCGCTTCTAATTGTTCGAGAGTCTGTTTGAGCTCGCTTTTAATTGTTCGAAACTCTTATCGATGAGTGGTCGTTCTTTGTGAATTATCAACAGTTACACTTGACCTTTGATGAAATATGCCGGTGATCATTATCGAAAAGTCGAATTATGTGAGAAAAATATGATGAAAGTTAATGAGAAAGAATATCAAATCGAGTTATCCCGTTTTCCTTCCACTATGTAACAGTTCATATAGCATCATTGTACTGAAACTGCAAAAGGTTTTTTTTAAATACTGAGATTGACGAGTCTTGATTGAAACTTTCGAGTATTGTTCAAAACTAACTAGTCTAATTTCATACTTGTGAGTCCTGTCTTGAGCCGAAAGCTGATATGGCTCAAGAGAGCCCCCTCGACATCCTTCGCCAATTTATGGATGAATTCAATGTTCCGGGTGAGTCAGAGTTCGATATGAGATTCATACGTTTGCATCCTGGGCATGGTTGAACTGCAAACGGGCAAGAAAAATATTCTAGTGCGATCGACCTACCGACCCTCTCCATCGCTCGAAATGAATGCATCACAGTTTTCAGAGCTAAATTTTAAAGAGAAAAAAATCTTCCTTTCATAAGCCTTTCATATAACACTATCTCACGGAATAGCAATGTGTCCCCGTGGTGTAATGGTAACACGCGCTCCCGGTTTGAGTCGAAATGGTCTGGGTTCGATCCCGCCCGGCGGACTAGCTTTTTTCTGTGCGATAGTTCAATCATTTGTCATCTTAACCAGGCGTCACTGCCTTTAAACTGTGTAACTTAGAATTTGAAAAAAATCTTCATTTCTCTACATAGAAAGTTTCAATGGCCATAACTCAGCCTCAACAGGTTTCGTAAGGTAAAAAGTAAACGTTCAACCTACTTGATACTCAAAACTGGCACTTCTTTCGAATGTGTTCCTATTTGAGGAGATGCCACATCACACACGGCGAGTTTCCAGTCTTCCGGCCGCTCCAGCTATCGTGGAGGAATAGAGTCGAACGTCCAACGATATTACGATAAATGTGTGTCTGGTTCAAAAAAATTATATAGTCAAATGGGTCACCTAAATTTGTCAAAAAAATTCCACAAGGGGGGGGGGGGCGGGCGGGGTTTTGTGTACAAATTCGATTTGTATTTTTATAGATTTACATTCGAGTAATGAGACAAATTGAAGTTTACAGCGGAGTGTTATTGAAAGTTATTTCTCTATTGAGTTTCTGAGTAACTTCTTCAACTTAAATGAAAGGGTAAATGGACTGCTACATACTTTATCAAACACCACAAACATCATAATAAAACATGAGGAAATAAATTTGCATCGGATTGAGGCTTATGAACGTGAGAAAAAAATTTCCTTCCTGTGCGGGGGGCCGGGAGGTTTTTCGTACCCCGTTGTTACCTATGGATGTTTCATTAATTTTTCGTCTAAACCCGTGTCACTGCCTTTGAACTGTAAGCCTGGACATTTGAGAGCTTGAACAGGTTATCCTCAGGTGGCGAGAGGTTTTTAGAGAGGTAGACGAGACAAAAAAACGTGGCATAGTGGTGTGATAGACCATTGTGCGAAGAGTCCCGAGTTCGACTCACACCCCGGACAGATCCACCCAAACCAAGGGGGTTAAGAAATGTTGGTAGTGCTCATGCACGAATCTGACTCTCCCCACTGCTGCTAATCACACTAGCAGTGATATAGCAGGCAGCCACTGGTTCTACCAGGATAGGTCTGTCCTGAATCTCAGGGGAGCGCGTACCCTGCCGCGAGGCGGGAACAAGCGCGAGGAAGAAGAAGAGACGAGACAAAAAACAATGGATATGAAAACTTTATCCGTGCTGGTAGATCCCTGCTGGTACAGTTGTCTCCCTCCTGGTAGATCTCAGCTGAAAAGTTTGTTTTTCTATTGGTAAAAAGTGGCCCGACTTGCAGTAGCCAGTCGGTCGTTGAGCCAAGCAGCGGCATTCGAAGATGCCGTGGCGAATGTGCGATCCCAGGCAGAATTGCGCCGACCCGATCTACTCGTCGATACACTCATCGCAATCCGAAGGGTTAGCTCGTAACTTTGAAAACTTGTGGGAGAGTCTTGAAAACTTGGAGCGTTGAATACCACGAAATGACAACTTCAATCAGTCCCCTCGCCCGGAATACGAATCCTTATTCCGATGAAAACGGAATAACTCACCAGCACTTTCCAAAAACTGACCGCTCGGCCGAGCGAGTGAGAAGTGAAGGGAAGTAGAAAGATAAGTTCATCATTCCAACCTCCCCCCCTTCCCAATCGTTGTTTTTTTTCCAATATTAATTTTTTTTGTTTTCAAAACGTTTTCAAAACAGTCATTGTTAATTTTTCTGACAAGAGCTTTTGAGCTATGGAAAGAAGTGATTAACAAATGAACTTTTTTTCGTTCAGAGTCGCTTACTGGGAGGATCCCACAACGTTCTTCCTCCCACAGCTCCAGCTGTTCTTCCTCGGAGGTCGATGGAACGCGGATACGGTATGTGATGATGATGATGGGAAATTGTGAACAGAAACGTTTCACATAATTTTCCTTGCGCTTTGTCCTGATGTGCCGCAGCGTACTCATTGAGATGAGTTACAGACCTATCCCGGTATAACCAGAGGCTGCGCGCTGGTTCACTGCTATAGTGGGTAGCAGAAGTTGCGAGAGTCATCTTCGTGCAAGTTTTACAGAAGTTTTTTGGTTTGGGTGAATACGGTAGGTAGTGATGGCCAACTTTCCTAGGAAACGTTCTAGAAGAAGAAGTATTGGGAAAAAATAAATAACTGTCGAAATTCATGCTTTTGAATGAATAAAGTAATGAGATTCAATATGGTTACAGTAAACAACTGCTATGTATTTAGAGCCGCGATCAATTCAGCATCAACTGTTGCTTTGTGTTCAGAGCCAGGCTCGCACAGTCCACATTTCAGCATCAACTGTTGCTTTGTGTTCAGAGCCAGGCTCGCACAGTCCACATTTCAGCATCAACTGTTGCTTTGTGTTCAGAGCCAGGCTCGCACAGTCCACATTTCAGCATCAACTGTTGCTTTGTGTTCAGAGCCAGGCTCGCACAGTCCACATTTCAGCATCAACTGTTGCTTTGTGTTCAGAGCCAGGCTCGCACAGTCCACATTTCAGCATCAACTGTTGCTTTGTGTTCAGAGCCAGGCTCGCACAGTCCACATTTCAGCATCAACTGTTGCTTTTGTGTTCAGAGCCAGGCTCGCACAGTCCACATTTCAGCATCAACTGTTGCTTTGTGTTCAGAGCCAGGCTCGCACAGTCCACATTTCAGCATCAACTGTTGCTTTGTGTTCAGAGCCAGGCTCGCACAGTCCACATTTCAGCATCAACTGTTGCTTTGTGTTCAGAGCCAGGCTCGCACAGTCCACATTTCAGCATCAACTGTTGCTTTGTGTTCAGAGCCAGGCTCGCACAGTCCACATTTCAGCATCAACTGTTGCTTTGTGTTCAGAGCCAGGCTCGCACAGTCCACATTTCAGCATCAACTGTTGCTTTGTGTTCAGAGCCAGGCTCGCACAGTCCACATTTCAGCATCAACTGTTGCTTTGTGTTCAGAGCCAGGCTCGCACAGTCCACATTTCAGCATCAACTGTTGCTTTGTGTTCAGAGCCAGGCTCGCACAGTCCACATTTCAGCATCAACTGTTGCTTTGTGTTCAGAGCCAGGCTCGCACAGTCCACATTTCAGCATCAACTGTTGCTTTGTGTTCAGAGCCAGGCTCGCACAGTCCACATTTCAGCATCAACTGTTGCTTTGTGTTCAGAGCCAGGCTCGCACAGTCCACATTTCAGCATCAACTGTTGCTTTGTGTTCAGAGCCAGGCTCGCACAGTCCACATTTCAGCATCAACTGTTGCTTTGTGTTCAGAGCCAGGCTCGCACAGTCCACATTTCAGCATCAACTGTTGCTTTGTGTTCAGAGCCAGGCTCGCACAGTCCACATTTCAGCATCAACTGTTGCTTTGTGTTCAGAGCCAGGCTCGCACAGTCCACATTTCAGCATCAACTGTTGCTTTGTGTTCAGAGCCAGGCTCGCACAGTCCACATTTCAGCATCAACTGTTGCTTTGTGTTCAGAGCCAGGCTCGCACAGTCCACATTTCAGCATCAACTGTTGCTTTGTGTTCAGAGCCAGGCTCGCACAGTCCACATTTCAGCATCAACTGTTGCTTTGTGTTCAGAGCCAGGCTCACACAGTCCACATTTCAGCATCAACTGTTCATTCATTCATTCATTCATTCTTTATTCCAGGTTGTATACAATTATGATGATGAATGGGTATACAAAACGGATCACTGTCACTTGAGTGAGCTCAGTTTAGGTGATACAAACTAACACCGAATGTTCGAGGAAAGTAAAAAATAAATTAACAACGAAAATATGACATGTTCACAGGAGGAAAAGTCAATTAAGGCGAAGTTTCGAGGAAACGACAATCACAGAATCGGGGAGTTGGAGAAGAAATCTTTTGAAAGCACTTGGTGACTTACAAGATACAGCATTAGAAGGCAACGAGTTCCATACATTAATGGATCTAGATACACACGTACTGTGAGACTGAGGAAATTTGAAGGGGAGTACGAACCGCAATGAATGTGTTTTACGGTTTCCATAAGGAGAAGGAAGGAGGAGGAATGCTTTGTGTTCAGAGCCAGGCTCGCACAGTCCACATTTCAACCGGCGCTCGGTCTCTAGAAACAAAGTGAACAACAGGACAGAATCCCTCACTCCGGTTAGTGGTTTTTTGACTGAACTATTCTAGTTTAAAATAGTGAATATTTAATTTGAAGTTACAGCGAAACAAGTTAACTCTTCTTCCTTTCAGTTTGTTCACAAATTAGTTTCGGAGAACAGTGAATGATTTTGGGTAAGTTCTTAAAAACCAAGTATGTTGATTGAAGGTGTGTAGGGAGGTCACCAGGCTGTTTCCCCCTACCCGCAGACATATATCTTCTTCTTCTTATTCCTAGCGTTATTCCCGCTGAAGTGCGGGGTCCGCTGTGTAGATAGCACTTCGCCACATCATACGATTCGAGGCGTCTTCGGCTATCAGCCGATAGCCGCCATGTCTTGTTCTATGGTGTCTCTCAATTTAAGCTTCGGTCTACCTCTTGGTCTTCTACGCTGGATTTCTATGTTCCAAGCAGACTTGGGAACGGAGTCAGGATTGGATCTCAGCATGTGTCCGTACCACCTAAGCCT
>OZ057403.1:9705815-9763656 GCA_964056735.1 Allodiplogaster pararmata
CTCTTCAATTTGTGCATAGACTGACACAACAGTGCAGTCCAGAGAAAAAAAAAACTTGAAAGTCTTAGAAATTATACTATCTGCCACCAAGGTTTTTATACATAGTGTAATTTGGGAAGGACAGAGATCTGCAGAAAAAGGATTTATTTTAAAAAGGAGACCCCTTAGTAGCTAGTTCAGCTGGCTCTCTCTCGCTAGGCTGTGGGTCTTTCATGCTAGGGTACGTTTTGAGATGCAGATGTTTGATATAGGAGCTCGCAAGCGATTTTTACCATTTAGCTCCTGTTTCCGACGGACTTAGGTTTATTTGAAGTGAGCAGGCTGCTCATTTTCTCACTCAGATGCAATGGAGTCAGGGGTTAAGTGGAGCCGCCCAAATTGGGTTTACATGTATCCGCCGCTCAAAGTTTGGAGGAAAAAAGAAGAGGAGATAAAGGAAAAGGGTGAGAAAAGAGAGGGAGTTTTTTGTCAATAGTGTGTGTACATGTATCCGCCGACGGGACCGATCCGGTCACTATTTAACCCCTGTCAATAGTGTGTGTACATGTATCCGCCGACGGGACCGATCCGGTCACTATTTAACCCCTGAATGGAGTATATCAAAAAAGCTAATCGTGAGATTAGGAAATTTTTTAAAACTAGGCAGCGGTCGTATTTGACGGAAGCTGTTCGTGTTAAAATAATGCATAAAAAGTATATGCAATGAGTGAAATTGAAAATCAATTTAGTAGACGATGATTAAATCAAGTTTTAGAAATGGATGAGGAACCCTGATTCCTCATCTACTCGCCGCACTTCTCGGTATGGAAAGCATGTACTTCCGATTTCGAGGAGGCCAACTAAGGTGGGGTCAAGATAGGGGGAGGGTCACACTGCCACAAAACAAGTATGTACTTGGAAATCAATCGAAGCTTAGATCATTGGTCGTTATTCTGCGCATTTCCGGCAGAGTTGCTTTTTCATGAATACTCTGATTAGCGCCGTAAGATGATAGCCTCTTCTATAATCTCATCTTGTATGAAGCGAGAAGTTTTGAAAAGAAAACTATAAAACATTTGTTTAAAAGGCAGAAAGGCAATAAGATATTTACATATGAAACATGTGTCTATCCACAATCATACTCGTCGCTCATGGAAAACAGGAGTTCTCAAATCACTTATGGATCCTTGATTGATGTTTCAATCATTTCAGTGCCTCCTCTTAATTTCCTCCAATCTCGCGTTTTCATTATGCCAGCCTTTTCTCATTTACAGGGTGGTCCATAAATAAAGTTACAAATGTTCGAAAACATTTCCTGGGAAAGTGACCGCACGTAGCGGTCACTTTTCTCGTTTCCTGATCCCCCGTTTTTTTTAGTACGTGTCAAGTGAATTGCGATTGATTCCATCGATGTTTAGGGTAATGACAGCGTCGAATCGCTTGCGCATTGCGATCATTCGCCTACACACTCTTGGCCACGCTCCTACTCGCATTGCTGAAACGCTTCGCCTGCCTCGCATGACAGTGTATCGAGCGATCAAAAGATTCGAGGAGCTTGGCACATCTTTGGACCGTCCAAGGCGAGGTCGTCCTCGCACTGTTCGCAAGACACCACTCATCGAAAACGTTCGGAGTCGGATCAACCGAAATTCACGACGAAGCATCAGACAGATGGCGCAGCAGCTCCCGATGAGCCGAACTTCATTGAAACGAATAGTCACGGAGGAGCTGGGACTCAGGTCGTATCGTACACGGAAGGCCGCTTTTCTGTCGGCTCGCAACAAGTCGGGAAGAGTCAAAAGATGTCGCGACCGTCTTCGCCGTACGCAGCTAGGCGAACATTTCAATATGGTGTCCTCTGACGAAAAGCTGTTCACCGTGGAAGAAGTCCACAACTCAAAAAACGTCAGAGTGCTTGCGAAGGACGCAGAGCAAACCGATAGCAAGGGTAGAACGGTCCAACGCAGTGCACATCCAACTCAAGTCATGGTCTGCGCCACAGGAAAAACACCGCTTGTTTTTGTCGAGAAAGGCGTCAAGATCGACACGGAATACTACCTGAACATGTTCTGCAAGACGTGCTCCATCCATGGTCTCAATCGCATTTCAATCAGAGGACATGGACCTTTCAACAAGACTCAGTACCAGCCCACAAAGCTAAAAAGGTCCAAACGTGGTGCAAGGAAAGTTTTCCCGGCTTCATTACAACATCAAAATGGCCGCCTCATCACCCGACCTGAACCCGCTGGATTATTCCGTTGAGCCTACTTGGAGTCCAAGGTCAACTCTCGCTCCCACTCAAATATTGATTCCCTGAAGAATGCCCTTCAGGCAGAATGGGACAACATCGGAGTCGAATACCTCCGTACAGTGGTAGAGGCGTTCCCAAAGAGACTTCGAGCTGTAGTTCGAGCAAAAGACGATAGTTTGAGCTGAACTTTCGCGTGAATGTTGACATTTATGTTGTTGATAAAATATGTTAATTTGAGATGATTTTCTCTGTTTTGAAAAAGGTATAACAATTCCAATTTGTAACACTATTTATGGACCACCCTGTAAAAAGGTAGCCATTCTATTGTTGAAATGTGCAAATTACATATGACTGAGCCCATCGCAGGAGAAATGCCTGGAATTGGGTGTTGCGTTCAGAAGCTTCGCGGGCTATAGCGGATGAGACTTTTTTTATTGATTGCAGCGTCTCCTCTAGCTGTTGTGTTTCGGAAGCAATGCGCTTTCGACTGGAAAGACTGCTGGCATTTGGCACCAACTACCATTGTTTGACGCAGCAGGCGCAAGGGGCAGATATGATCGCCGAGGTATACTGTAAATTTTAAAAAAAACTGTTGAAAATATGTTATCTAGAGGTATACTGTAGAAGTTTTGAGAATCGCGGAAGATCTAAAATCTATTTTACAAAGAGAAATACTCTTTAGTTTAATGCCAGATTAAAAGAAATTGGTTTTCTATAATATGAAACATTAAACAGCCACAAATACGAGTCTTTAGTTCAAATACTATCATTTGTTTTCAGTTCAGAAGAATAACTTGCGACGAAAGTCATAGTTTATGTAGGAAAAAAAAAGTATTACAATAAAAAATCTTTATAAACCTTGAATTTTTCCCCCAAAGAAATGAGGCTCATCCGAGAGATGGGCTTGAAATAATTAGAAGCGTGCATGTATATCTCTCTCATGCTGTACACTTTCGGCCTCTTTTGTCCAGGCTGTTTCTCTGACCCGCACCGCAGGTAAAAAATTCTATGCGCTTTCCAAAAACCTTAAAATCTATACGCTTTGAATTTTTTTCTCGGATTTTACGTAGAGAATTTCCAATCATTAGAAAAGTTGAAATCTGAAATTTTAAAAAACTATGCGCTCGTTTTTTTTTTGCGGGTTTTAAGAAGCACCCTGCTTATATCTCAATGTTTGCCCTTCACTGACTTCTCAGTATTCCTTTCCGCGTGACTGAGCAGTCGTTCTTCTGTTTTCGGGAAAGTGTAGGTGACCTATTCATTAAAACTGGATAGCAAGTAAAGACGATAAAATCTGAAAGAAAACATAAGTATTTTCGAAGTTGTTTGCACTCTTTCTACGTGTTGCCCTATTTTCGTGGAATGAAATCTGTAAACAAGATTTGTGAGTCACTCCTGACTTCTGGAGGAAGAACTCTCCTCAAATTTGTACATTGAGCATGTTTGCAAAAATTGAGATAACTTGGAGTTCACCGACTTGGTAATGAAAATTTGTGTCGAACACCTGCAGGGTTATTCTTGAGTTCAGTCCTTCTATTACGCTTTCGAGGAGCTCTGCAATGAATATGTGGCGCATCTGTCGGCAGTCAGAAAAGAGGTCAGGTTTTGATCTTTTTCTTGAGCTCTTACAACTTTTTGTTCTAACAAGTTTTTCTTTCGAATTATTCTCCATAGAGCTATGAGGACAGAATTTTGCATTAGAAAATCGTCGACTGTGATGTCCTTGTCGGAAAAATTTTCGGATTTACTATACCTCACCGAAATTGCTCAAAGAACAACCTTTCTTCACGGGATTTCTTGACAGAAACCAACAAGACGAGAAGTAGGGAAATCAAAATACTTGCAGTACTCGATGGGTGGAAGCTTCCTGACAATCAGAGTCATCGAGCGTCGAATGCGGAGCTTTGAGTCTAAGATGGCCCTTCTCGCTCTGCTGAAAAATGAGAATCCGTCACCACAACGGTTTCTTTGCTAGTAAAATTCAAGAGAAAAAGAGGAAGACGAAATCGTTCGCTGGTTTTTTTTACATAACACCGGTTTATCCAGTATCGATTCTTTCCGCGCGTAACTCCGCCTCAAGGCAGGGTACGCGCACTTTTGATGATATTCAGTTCATACAAGTTGGAATAAGTTACTGCTGCCTGGGTCACCGCTGATGGTTTCAAGAGATAGGGAGGGGAAGGGTTTGATGAATATGTTCGTGGTAGAAGTCGAACTACTACCTAATGCAGAATAACGTTGCATCTCAACCGGACTTATACAAAAATATCTTTTTCGAAGATCATAAAATAAAATATGCAGAGGAACCGCCATAATCGAAGAAGTCACCAACTTGTACTTGGCGGAGCCTTATGGTTCACAAACCAAAGAGTTGGTTAAATTTTTCCGATCTTAGTCCGTGTCCCAAAAAAGGTTTGTTTGGAGTTTTGACCAGGAGTTAAATAGTAACCGGGCAAGCTAGGTTGGCGCATACATGTCCACGCTGAAAATGGTCTACATCCTATTCTCCTTCCGTTATATTTTACTTTTCCTCTGATTATCGATAAATTCTTCTTAGTCTTTCCCCATCCATTTTTCACCTCGCTTGGCGGCAACAAACAACATCTTGACTGATCTCATTTAACGCCTGGTTTGACTGGTTCATCTATGGTTCATGCATTTCCATATAATCATTCTCTCAGTAAAGTGATAATAATGGAGACTTTAAAAAATAGATCTAAGATGTCAGAAAAAATGAGCAATTCGAAACTACGTTTTTGTTGTTCTGAAGAAATATCATATGGAACCCTTTCAATTTGTTTGACTTTTTTTCGCGGCTGACTTTTACATTTTTTCCGTAATCCGGTTTTGTAAGCCTTAAGTCCGTAATCCGGTTTTGTAAGCCTTAAGTCCGTAATCCGGTTTTGTAAGCCTTAAGTCCGTAATCCGGTTTTGTAAGCCTTAAGTCCGTAATCCGGTTTTGTAAGCCTTAAGTCCGTTATCCGGTTTCGTAAGCCTTAAGTCCGTAATCCGGTTTTGTAAGCCTTAAGTCCGTAATCCGGTTTTGTAAGCCTCAAGTCCGTAATCCGGTTTTGTAAGCCTTAAGTCCGTAATCCGGTTTTGTAAGCCTTAAGTCCGTAATCCGGTTTTGTAAGCCTTAAGTCCGTAATTCGGTTTTGTAAGCCTCAAGTCCGTAATCCGGTTTTGTAAGCCTTAAGTCCGTAATCCGGTTTTGTAAGCCTTAAGTCCGTAATCCGGTTTTGTAAGCCTTAAGTCCGTAATCCGGTTTTGTAAGCCTTAAGTCCGTAATCCGGTTTTGTAAGCCTTAAGTCCGTAATCCGGTTTTGTAAGCCTGAAGTCCGTAATCCGGTTTTGTAAGCCTTAGTGTACTTTCAACACATTGAGAATCCTCTAATACTGAGGAAAAAACGCCATAATTAGTACAATCATGACTAACGAGATGGTAAACATAACAAATGGATAAGAATTTCCAACAAACTCTTAAAATTTCCTCTAACACAGTTCGAAGGCAGGGAATGTGGTCATTCTTTTCCAATACAGAATAAGATTTCAAAAAACCGAACATAGAAAGACATTCATTATAAGCATTTAATACAGCAGTCTGTTTGCTTATCGACCTAAAGACATCAAAATCATGAACAATGGCGAGTTCGAGACCTTTACAGCGCTTGGCAGTGAAACCAAAATAGTAAGAATGACTATAACATACACAATTGAAAAGTTATCTTCCCATTCATGGTCCCGTTTGATAATGCAACATCGATTCCATTTCTTCGTAATTCGGAGACTTTCATGAGTCTGCGGAGTCGATTGAAAATTAACTCGATAATAGAATGCGGTTTTTCTCTGCAAATTAGATCAACATGGAATATTTATATATTATCACTGTGAATGGAAACTAATCACAGAAGGGATGAATAAAATGAACACTCCACAATGTGATAAACGGCAAGGAAATTACTGCTTCTGATTCCAACAGAAATGAAGATGAATTGAGCCAGTTTTTTCTCGAAAATCCATCTCGCAAGAGGCACTAAAACGTTTCGAAAGGGCTGTGTGTGTACACCTGGAGGAGAAGTTAGAATGACTGAAGCAAACAAAATATTTTTTGAATTCAGTCACACGCTATAATTGCGTTACTATTATGAGCAAACACGACCACCTTGGCTTGGAGGCATAGCGTCGCTTTAGTGGAACAGAGGCCTTAGGTTGGATTCCTGCAGAAGGCATAATATTTTTTGAGTTTTTAAAGATTTTTTTCGAAGTTAAAATGGGCACTCAAGATGAAAATGCTTTGTTGAACACTAGGGATGACTCCCCTAGATTATGTCTTCCTCTCAAAACCTTGTTACAGGTTTTGAGAGGAAGACTCGGCGTGGCTTTTAAACAAAACAATATAAACAATACAACGAGACAAACTCCTAAACAAGATTCTCCTCTTTTCATCCTCCTGAGCGGCTACTATGTAAAGACTCCCCACTCTTTATTCTCAACTCAAAGTCCCTTCGAAGTGCCTGTGAGCCCATGTACTTTTCTTCTTGGTTCTTTCCCCTCAATCCAGCCTTATGACTTCCTTATGACTTATGACGCGATGTTTTACAAGAATCCGCGCAATAAAAACTTCGAAACTTCAAAATATGTGAGAAGGGAGATTGAGATGGTTTGGACTCGTGCTGCGAAGAAACGCGAATTTTTCCACATGAGAAGCTTCGAGATAACGCGCTGAGTTCAGAATTCATATGCCTTCTTGGCTTAGTGGCAGAGCGTCGCTCTAGTAAAACGAAGGTCGTAGGTTCGATTTTTGCAGAAGGCATGATCCTCTGGAATTTTTTTGCTTTCCCGTATAACTCTATAGTGAGAAGATTTCTGAACGCGTTGAGTTCAGAATTCATATGCCTTCTTGGCTCAGTGGCAGAGCGTCGCTCTAGTAAAACGAAGGTCGTAGGTTCGATTTTTGCAGAAGGCATGATCCTCTGGAGTTTTTTTGCTTTTCGGTATAACTCTATAGTGAGAAGATTTCTGAACGCGTTGAGTTCAGAATTCATGTGCCTTCTTGGCTCAGTGGCAGAGCGTCGCTCTAGTAAAGCGAAGGTCGCAGGTTCGATTCCTGCAGAAGGCATGATTTTTTTTGAAAATTCCTCTTCGAAAAGTAGCAACTTAATTTGAGAATTCCTGAAGTGATATTCAAGTTTGCTTCTCGCAAGCCACCTTAGCTTAGGGGCAGAGCGTCGCTCTTGTAAAGCGAAGGTCGCAGGTTCGATTCCTGCAGGTGGCAATTTTTTCCGCTTTTTTTGTATAATTTCCACATGAGAAGCTTCGAGATAACGCGCTGAGTTCAGAATTCATGTGCCTTCTCGACTCAGTGGCAGAGCGTCGCTCTAGTAAAGCGAAGGTCGCAGGTTCGATTCCTGCAGAAGGCATGATTTTTTTTCAAAATTCCTCTTCGAAAAGTAGCAACTTAATTTGAGAATTTCTGAAGTGGTGTTCAAGTTTGCTCCTCGAAAGCCACCTTAGCTTAAGGGCAGAGCGTCGCTCTTGTAAAGCAAAGGTCGCAGGTTCAATTCCTGCAGGTGGCAATTTTTTCTGCTTTCATGTATAACTCCCACATGAGCAGCTTCGAGATAACGCGCTGAGTTCAGAATTCATGTGCCTTCTTGGCTCAGTGGCGAGCGTCGCTCTAGTAAAGAGAAGGTCGCAAATTCGATTCCTGCAGAAGGCATGATTTTTTTTGAAAATTCCTCTTCGAAAAGTAGCAACTTAATTTGAGAATTCCTGAAGTGCTATTCAAGTTTGCTTCTCGCAAGTCACCTTAGATTAGGGGCAGAGCGTCGCTCTTGTAAAGAGAAGGTCGCAAATTCGGTTCCTGCAGAAGGCATGATTTTTTTGAAAATTCCTCTTCGAAAAGTAGCAACTTAATTTGAGAATTCCTGAAGTGCTATTCAAGTTTGCTTCTCGCAAGCCACCTTAGCTTAGGGGCAGAGCGTCGCTCTTGTAAAGCGAAGGTCACACGCAGGTTCGATTCCTGCAGGTGGCAGTTTTTCAGCTTTTTTGTATAATTTCCACATGAGAAGCTTCGAGATAACGCGCTGAGTTCAGAATTCATGTGCCTTCTTGGCTCAGTGGCAGAGCGTCGCTCTAGTAAAGCGAAGGTCGCAGGTTCGATTCCTGCAGAAGGCATGATTCTTTTTTTGATTTCCCTTCGAAAAGTAGCAACTTAATTTGAGAATTCCTGAAGTTGTGTTCAAGTTTGCTTCTCGCAAGCCTTCTTAGCTTAGGGGCAGAGCGTCGCTCTTGTAAAGCGAAGGTCGCAGGTTCGATTCCTGCAGGTGGCAATTTTTTTCTTTTTTTTTGTATAATTCCCACATGAGAAGCTTCGAGATAACGCGCTGAGTTCAGAATTCATGTGCCTTCTTGGCTCAGTGGCGAGCGTCGCTCTAGTAAAGAGAAGGTCGCAAATTCGATTCCTGCAGAAGGCATGATTTTTTTTGAAAATTCCTCTTCGAAAAGTAGCAACTTAATTTGAGAATTCCTGAAGTGCTATTCAAGTTTGCTTCTCGCAAGCCACCTTAGCTTAGGGGCAGAGCGTCGCTCTTGTAAAGAGAAGGTCGCAAATTCGATTCCTGCAGAAGGCATGATTTTTTTGAAAATTCCTCTTCGAAAAGTAGCAACTTAATTTGAGAATTCCTGAAGTGCTATTCAAGTTTGCTTCTCGCAAGCCACCTTAGCTTAGGGGCAGAGCGTCGCTCTTGTAAAGCGAAGGTCACACGCAGGTTCGATTCCTGCAGGTGGCAGTTTTTCAGCTTTTTTGTATAATTTCCACATGAGAAGCTTCGAGATAACGCGCTGAGTTCAGAATTCATGTGCCTTCTTGGCTCAGTGGCAGAGCGTCGCTCTAGTAAAGCGAAGGTCGCAGGTTCGATTCATGCAGAAGGCATGATTCTTTTTTTGATTCCCCTTCGAAAAGTAGCAACTTAATTTGAGAATTCCTGAAGTGGTGTTCAAGTTTGCTTCTCGCAAGCCTTCTTAGCTTAGGGGCAGAGCGTCGCTCTTGTAAAGCGAAGGTCGCAGGTTCGATTCCTGCAGGTGGCAATTTTTTTCTTTTTTTTTGTATAATTCCCACATGAGAAGCTTCGAGATTACGCGCTGAGTTCAGAATCCATGTGCCTTCTCGACTCAGTGGCAGAGCGTCGCTCTAGTAAAGCGAAGGTCGCAGGTTCGATTCCTGCAGAAGGCAGGATTTTTTTGAAAATTCCTCTTCGAAAAGTAGCAACTTAATTTGAGAATTCCTGAAGTGGTGTTCAAGTTTGCTCCTCGCGAGCCACCTTAGTTGTTGTTGTTGTTGTAGCCGATAGATCTTCTATTCGGCATCGTCTTCGGTGATCGGTAGTTTTAGAAACCTTGCAGCTTCTACTGGGTCGGTCCAGAGAGACCAAGCCGTCAAACTAGTCGGCCTATCTGGACAGGAGAAAAGGTGAGTCGTTGAGTGTCCGGGTTCGTCGCAGTCCGGACATCTGTCCACGGTTGTGGAGTCAATTCTGGACATATAACTTCGCAGAAATGGGCTATATCCAGACCGTAGCTGGGCGAGTGTTCGTCTTGTAGATCTCGGAAGATTTCTCTCTTCTCTGGAGATAGGCGGTGGTGGGTATCCTCCCAGTACCACAGGCGGTGAGTATTTGTTTTTCATCGCTGTGACTGTATCCGTGTGTATCTTCTTTATGTCTTCACGGTACGCTTCTTCTGTCTTCACTTCTTTATCTTCGTCAAGGAATGGAGTGATGCAGTTTTGGTGTTCACTGAAAAGGGATCTCGCCCTCTTCAACTGTCTGGGAGGAGGTGGCATCTTGGTTGTGTCGTGATCAATGTGGTCTCGTTTATGTAGCCGAAGGAGGAATTGCTTGCACAGCATGTCGTTGTGAGGCTTCACCGGGAGGACTTCGGATTCAATATGGAGATGATCTATCGGTGTCATCTTGACGCATCCTGTTGCCGCTCTCAGAGCAACATTTTGGGCAGCTTGAAGTTCTTTCCAATGGTTTTCGGAGAGATTCGGAGACCATATTGGCGCGGCGTAGTTGATAACTGGTCGGCCGACGACTTTGTAGGTAGTCAGCAAGAGTTCTTTTTCCTTTCCCCAGGAAGCTCCAGCAAGTGCACGTAATGCTGCATTCCGGTTTCGGAGTGTCGTCCTCGTTTTCTTCGCATGAGATCCGAAAGTGTACATCGTCTCGAATGTGACGCCTAGAATTTTGATGGAGCGGACAGTTGGAACAGTGATGTTGTCTATACGGATGTCGAGTTGCTGATTGACCTCCCTGCTATTCAGCGTGAATAGCATTGCCGCACTTTTCTCTGCTGCTAATTTCAGTCGTCTGGAGTCGAACCACTGTGCTAGTTCGTCGAGGTAGCTGTTGATTTTGTTGCATATTGGAGCGATGTCGGACCCTTTGGCAAAAATAGTGCAGTCATCAGCATATGAGACGAGTTCGATCTGTTCCGGAGGTAAAGGGATATGTGACAGGTAGTGGTTGAAGAGAGTTGGTGACAGTACACCACCTTGTGGAACTCCAGCACGGAGTTTACGTTTTTTGCTTTGGATTCCACGAAATTCGACGTAGGTTTGTCGTCCTCTCAAGTAGCCACATATCCATCTTCCTATTTTGTCTGGTAGCGATGCATTTGCAATATCTTCGATCAAGATGTTGTGGTCCACGCAGTCGAAAGCTCGGCTGAGGTCTAAGGCAACTGCTACTGTACGACTAGCCGGTTTCTTCTCGTTGAGTCCTCTGGCAATGTAGTCGTTGAACGTGTGAAGAGCAGTCGTAGTGGATCTATCTTTGGTGAACCCGTGTTGATGTTTTGCTGGAGGCATCGCTTGTTGTATGTATGGAAGAAGCAGACGTTCAAGAACTTTTGCGACTGGTGAGAGGAGGGAGACTGGACGGTAAGATGACGACATTTCTTCTGGTTTCCCTGCTTTCAGAAGAGGTATTACTTTGGCCAGTTTCCAAACAGATGGGATTTGGCTGGTTCTTAGGCTGTTGTTGTATATCGATGTCAGGAAACGGTGGGCATTGGGACCAAGATGTTTGAGGTGAATCATAGTAATTCCGTCAGGGCCAGCGGCTTTACTAGACTTGCTTCCTTTTATTGCCTTTGAAACTTCAGATTCTGAAAAAAAGGGCTGAGTGATCATCTTGGGTCGCCGTAGGTCTCTTCTTGCGCGTCTAGCAGATTTGGTTGGATGGACTTTGCTTGCTGGGGTGAACTGTTTATTGAAAGCGTTGGAAGCCTCTTTTCGATTGTAGACTGGGATTCCCGAAAAATTGATAGCGCGGTTGTTCTCCTTTTGAGTGGGATTTACAATAGATCGGACAGTGGTCCAAAGTCGTTTGGCTCCTTCTTGTAGATTCATCGTCTGAAGGTAGCGTTGCCATTTGTTTTTCTGTATTCGTCAACTTTTTGCTGGATCATCTTGTTCAGTTCTCGGATTTTGGGGTCAGCGGCGTTTTCTTCGCGGAGTCTATCTCTCTCATCTGCTAGCAAGGCGGCGTCAGTAGGGAAGCCGGGGCGAATGTTTGGAATACGTCCTTTGGGCACGTAGCGGCGGTCTGCGGAGAGTATCGCTTCGCGGAATTTTCGCTCAGCTTCGAAGATATTAGAGAAGGAGTTTTCTCTAAGCTCCATTTCGCATCTGTCTCGGAAACCTTTCCAGTCAGCTTTCGAGAAATTCGTGTAGCATCTACGTTTAGTCTCTTCTCGGACGATTTGTCTCTGGAGTCGCACTACTATTGGAAGGTGGTCGCTGTTCAAGCCTGTAGAAGCCGTCCAAGTTATGTTGCAGGCTAGAGAGGAGGAAGCGAGTGTAACATCGGGTGAGCTGCTGCATGTTGGAGTAACGCGAGTTGGACTGAAGTCATTCATCACCACCAGGTCTGAGTTGTCAATTGCCGAGGCCAGTTCTACTCCACGCTGATCTTCGTCGATAAGCGCATCCCAGTCTTCATAATGTGCATTTAAGTCGCCGAGAATCAGGCAGTCTTTGAGTTGAAGTAGTCTATCCCAGTTGGGATGGTGGTTCGGCGGGCAGCTGCTGGTGGGGGGAAGGTATACGTTGACCAGTGTTACTTCCTCTTCAGCAGAGCTCGATGCTCTGACATTGATTGCCAGCGTCTCCAGGTGTTCGTCGTTTATGATGTTAGAGAGATCTGTGACACGAAAGGCCACTGACTTATGGAGTATGAACGCAAGACCTCCTCCTTTGTTACGTGTTCTGTCCGACCTGATGACGATGAAGTCGTCGTTCTTCGGGAGTTTTGTTCGATCAGTAAATTTCGTCTCCTGTATGGCTGCAGCTGCGACATCATGTTTCTGCATGTAGTTGATCACTTCTTCTATCTTTCCTCGAAGTCCATTTGCATTTCATTGTAAGATGTTGAAGGTGTTAGTGAAGGTAGTCGAATCGTTTATTGCGGCGGGGGCTCTAGTTGACACTGCTGCTGTTTCACTTGCTGTCACTGTAGTCAACGTTGATGTACTCACAGCACAGCATTTTCCAATGTAGTTCGACTTCCAGTCGTTCAAGCTGACCAGTGTTGAGCAGTCCATGTGTAGATGAATCCAACCATTGCAGTTGGTACATCTCACCATGCCTTTAGACTTCGCCATTCTTTTTGTGCACACGGAACAGTACCAGATCTTTGGGGGACCAGGATTTAGTTCCACGCCGGCTATGATGAGTAGAATCTGGAGCAGCGACGCCGGTGAAGGCCGCTCCACGATCAAAAAACGATGGTGATTTGATCGAAATTCCATTCGGATGGTTGCCTGTCTTTGGCCACTCGAAAGTGGGTGTTCTCCCGGCGAAGACGGACCAGGCGTGGAGAAGAGCCACCTTAGTTTAGGGGCAGAGCGTCGCTCTTGTAAAGCGAAGGTCGCAGGTTCGATTCCTGCAGGTGGCAGTTTTTCAGCTTTTTTGTATAAATTCCACTTGAGAAGCTTCGAGATAACGCGCTGAGTTCAGAATTCATGTGCCTTCTTGGCTCAGTGGCAAAGCGTCGCTCTTGTAAAGCGAAGGTCGCAGGTTCGATTCCTGCAGGTGGCAATTTTTTCTGCTTTTTTGTATAATTCCCACATGAGAAGCTTCGAGATAACGCGCTGAGTTCAGAATTCATGTGCCTTCTTGGCTCAGTGGCAGAGCGTCGCTCTAGTAAAGCGAAGGTCGCAGGTTCGATTCCTGCAGAAGGCATGAATTTTTTTGAAAATTCCTCTTCGAAAAGTAGCAACTGAATTTGAGAATTCCTGAAGTGGTATTCAAGTTTGCTTCTCGCAAGCCACCTTAGCTTAGGGGCAGAGCGTCGCTCTTGTAAAGCGAAGGTCGCAGGTTCGATTCCTGCAGGTGGCAATTTTTTCTACTTTTTTTGTATAATTCCCACATGAGAAGCTTCGAGATAACGCGCTGAGTTCAGAATTCGTGTGCCTTCTTGGCTCAGTTGCAGAGCGTCGCTCTAGTAAAGCGAAGGTCGCAGGTTCGATTCCTGCAGATGGCATGATTTTTTTGAAAATTTCTCTTCGAAAAGTAGCAACTTAATTTGAGAATTCCTGAAGTGGTGTTCAAGTTTGCTCCTCGCAAGCCACCTTAGCTCAGGGGCAGAGCGTCGCTCTCGTAAAGCGAAGGTCGCAGGTTCGATTCCTGCAGGTGGCAATTTTTTCTGATTTTTTGTCTAATTTCCACATGAGAAGCTCCGAGATAGCGCGCTGAGTTCAGAATTCATGTGCCTTCTTGGCTCAGTGGCAGAGCGTCGCTCTAGTAAAGCGAAGGTCGCAGGTTTGATTCCTGCAGAAGGCATGATTTTTTTTTTGTTGATTCCCCTTCGAAAAGTAGCAACTTGATTTGAGAATTCCTGAATTGGTATTCAAGTTCGCTTCTCGCAAGCCACCTTAGCTTAGGGGCAGAGCGTCGCTCTTGTAAAGCGAAGGTCGCAGGTTCGATTCCTGCAGGTGGCAATTTTTTCTGATTTTTTGTATAATTTCCACATGAGAAGCTTCGAGATAGCGTGCTGAGTTCAGAATTCATGTGCCTTCTTGGCTCAGTGGCAGAGCGTCGCTCTAGTAAAGCGAAGGTCGCAGGTTCGATTCCTGCAGAAGGCATGACTTTTTTGAAAATTTCTCTTCAAAAAGTAGCAACTTAATTTGAGAATTCCTGAAGTGGTGTTCAAGTTTGCTCCTCGCAAGCCACCTTAGCTTAGGGGCAGAGCGTCGCTCTCGTAAAGCGAAGGTCGCAGGTTCGATTCCTGCAGGTGGCAATTTTTTTCTGATTTTCTGTATAATTTCCACATGAGGAGCTTTGAGATAACGCGCTGAGTTCAGAATTCATGTGCCTTCTTGGCTCAGTGGCAGAGCGTCGCTCTAGTAAAGCGAAGGTCGCAGGTTCGATTCCTGCAGAAGGCATGACTTTTTTGAAAATTTCTCTTTGAAAAGTAGCAACTTAATTTGAGAATTCCTGAAGTGGTGTTCAAGTTTGCTTCTCACAAGCCACCTTAGCTTAGGGGCAGAGCGTCGCTCTTGTAAAGCGAAGGTCGCAGGTTCGATTCCTGCAGGTGGCAATTTTTTCTACTTTTTTGTATAATTCCCACATGAGAAGCTTCGAGATAACGCGCTGAGTTCAGAATTCGTGTGCCTTCTTGGCTCAGTGGCAGAGCGTCGCTCTAGTAAAGCGAAGGTCGCAGGTTCGATTCCTGCAGATGGCATGATTTTTTTGAAAATTTCTCTTCGAAAAGTAGCAACTTAATTTGAGAATTTCTGAAGTGGTGTTCAAGTTTGCTCCTCGCAAGCCACCTTAGCTTAGGGGCAGAGTGTCGCTCTCGTAAAGCGAAGGTCGCAGGTTCGATTCCTGCAGGTGGCAATTTTTTCTGATTTTTTGTATAATTTCCACATGAGAAGCTTCGAGATAGCGCGCTGAGTTCAGAATTCATGTGCCTTCTTGGCTCAGTGGCAGAGCGTCGCTCTAGTAAAGCGAAGGTCGCAGGTTCGATTCCTGCAGAAGGCATGATTATTTTTTTGATTCCCCTTCGAAAAGTAGCAACTTGATTTGAGAATTCCTGAATTGGTATTCAAGTTTGCTTCTCGCAAGCCTTCTTAGCTTAGGGGCAGAGCGTCGCTCTTGTAAAGCGAAGGTCGCAGGTTCGATTCCTGCAGAAGGCATGATTTTTTTTGAAAATTCCTCTTCGAAAAGTAGCAACTTAATTTGAGAAATCCTGAAGTGCTATTCAAGTTTGCTTCTCGCAAGCCACCTTAGATTAGGGGCAGAGCGTCGCTCTTGTAAAGAGAAGGTCGCAAATTCGATTCCTGCAGAAGGCATGATTTTTTTGAAAATTTCTCTTCGAAAAGTAGCAACTTAATTTGAGAATTCCTGAAGTGCTATTCAAGTTTGCTTCTCGCAAGCCACCTTAGCTTAGGGGCAGAGCGTCGCTCTTGTAAAGCGAAGGTCACACGCAGGTTCGATTCCTGCAGGTTGCAGTTTTTCAGCTTTTTTGTATAATTTCCACATGAGAAGCTTCGAGATAACGCGCTGAGTTCAGAATTCATGTGCCTTCTTGGCTCAGTGGCAGAGCGTCGCTCTAGTAAAGCGAAGGTCGCAGGTTCGATTCCTGCAGAAGGCATGATTCTTTTTTTGATTCCCCTTCGAAAAGTAGCAACTTAATTTGAGAATTCCTGAAGTGGTGTTCAAGTTTGCTTCTCGCAAGCCACCTTAGCTTAGGGGCAGAGCGTCGCTCTTGTAAAGCGAAGGTCGCAGGTTCGATTCCTGCAGGTGGCAATTTTTTCTGATTTTTTGTATAATTTCCACATGAGAAGCTTCGAGATAGCGTGCTGAGTTCAGAATTCATGTGCCTTCTTGGCTCAGTGGCAGAGCGTCGCTCTAGTAAAGCGAAGGTCGCAGGTTCGATTCCTGCAGAAGGCATGACTTTTTTGAAAATTTCTCTTCAAAAAGTAGCAACTTAATTTGAGAATTCCTGAAGTGGTGTTCAAGTTTGCTCCTCGCAAGCCACCTTAGCTTAGGGGCAGAGCGTCGCTCTCGTAAAGCGAAGGTCGCAGGTTCGATTCCTGCAGGTGGCAATTTTTTTCTGATTTTCTGTATAATTTCCACATGAGGAGCTTTGAGATAACGCGCTGAGTTCAGAATTCATGTGCCTTCTTGGCTCAGTGGCAGAGCGTCGCTCTAGTAAAGCGAAGGTCGCAGGTTCGATTCCTGCAGAAGGCATGACTTTTTTGAAAATTTCTCTTTGAAAAGTAGCAACTTAATTTGAGAATTCCTGAAGTGGTGTTCAAGTTTGCTTCTCACAAGCCACCTTAGCTTAGGGGCAGAGCGTCGCTCTTGTAAAGCGAAGGTCGCAGGTTCGATTCCTGCAGGTGGCAATTTTTTCTACTTTTTTGTATAATTCCCACATGAGAAGCTTCGAGATAACGCGCTGAGTTCAGAATTCGTGTGCCTTCTTGGCTCAGTGGCAGAGCGTCGCTCTAGTAAAGCGAAGGTCGCAGGTTCGATTCCTGCAGATGGCATGATTTTTTTGAAAATTTCTCTTCGAAAAGTAGCAACTTAATTTGAGAATTTCTGAAGTGGTGTTCAAGTTTGCTCCTCGCAAGCCACCTTAGCTTAGGGGCAGAGTGTCGCTCTCGTAAAGCGAAGGTCGCAGGTTCGATTCCTGCAGGTGGCAATTTTTTCTGATTTTTTGTATAATTTCCACATGAGAAGCTTCGAGATAGCGCGCTGAGTTCAGAATTCATGTGCCTTCTTGGCTCAGTGGCAGAGCGTCGCTCTAGTAAAGCGAAGGTCGCAGGTTCGATTCCTGCAGAAGGCATGATTATTTTTTTGATTCCCCTTCGAAAAGTAGCAACTTGATTTGAGAATTCCTGAATTGGTATTCAAGTTTGCTTCTCGCAAGCCTTCTTAGCTTAGGGGCAGAGCGTCGCTCTTGTAAAGCGAAGGTCGCAGGTTCGATTCCTGCAGAAGGCATGATTTTTTTTGAAAATTCCTCTTCGAAAAGTAGCAACTTAATTTGAGAAATCCTGAAGTGCTATTCAAGTTTGCTTCTCGCAAGCCACCTTAGATTAGGGGCAGAGCGTCGCTCTTGTAAAGAGAAGGTCGCAAATTCGATTCCTGCAGAAGGCATGATTTTTTTGAAAATTTCTCTTCGAAAAGTAGCAACTTAATTTGAGAATTCCTGAAGTGCTATTCAAGTTTGCTTCTCGCAAGCCACCTTAGCTTAGGGGCAGAGCGTCGCTCTTGTAAAGCGAAGGTCACACGCAGGTTCGATTCCTGCAGGTTGCAGTTTTTCAGCTTTTTTGTATAATTTCCACATGAGAAGCTTCGAGATAACGCGCTGAGTTCAGAATTCATGTGCCTTCTTGGCTCAGTGGCAGAGCGTCGCTCTAGTAAAGCGAAGGTCGCAGGTTCGATTCCTGCAGAAGGCATGATTCTTTTTTTGATTCCCCTTCGAAAAGTAGCAACTTAATTTGAGAATTCCTGAAGTGGTGTTCAAGTTTGCTTCTCGCAAGCCTTCTTAGCTTAGGGGCAGAGCGTCGCTCTTGTAAAGCGAAGGTCGCAGGTTCGATTCCTGCAGGTGGCAATTTTTTTCTTTTTTTTTTGTATAATTCCCACATGAGAAGCTTCGAGATAACGCGCTGAGTTCAGAATTCATGTGCCTTCTTGGCTCAGTGGCGAGCGTCGCTCTAGTAAAGAGAAGGTCGCAAATTCGATTCCTGCAGAAGGCATGATTTTTTTTGAAAATTCCTCTTCGAAAAGTAGCAACTTAATTTGAGAATTCCTGAAGTGCTATTCAAGTTTGCTTCTCGCAAGCCACCTTAGCTTAGGGGCAGAGCGTCGCTCTTGTAAAGAGAAGGTCGCAAATTCGATTCCTGCAGAAGGCATGATTTTTTTGAAAATTCCTCTTCGAAAAGTAGCAACTTAATTTGAGAATTCCTGAAGTGCTATTCAAGTTTGCTTCTCGCAAGCCACCTTAGCTTAGGGGCAGAGCGTCGCTCTTGTAAAGCGAAGGTCACACGCAGGTTCGATTCCTGCAGGTGGCAGTTTTTCAGCTTTTTTGTATAATTTCCACATGAGAAGCTTCGAGATAACGCGCTGAGTTCAGAATTCATGTGCCTTCTTGGCTCAGTGGCAGAGCGTCGCTCTAGTAAAGCGAAGGTCGCAGGTTCGATTCATGCAGAAGGCATGATTCTTTTTTTGATTCCCCTTCGAAAAGTAGCAACTTAATTTGAGAATTCCTGAAGTGGTGTTCAAGTTTGCTTCTCGCAAGCCTTCTTAGCTTAGGGGCAGAGCGTCGCTCTTGTAAAGCGAAGGTCGCAGGTTCGATTCCTGCAGGTGGCAATTTTTTTCCTTTTTTTTGTATAATTCCCACATGAGAAGCTTCGAGATTACGCGCTGAGTTCAGAATCCATGTGCCTTCTCGACTCAGTGGCAGAGCGTCGCTCTAGTAAAGCGAAGGTCGCAGGTTCGATTCCTGCAGAAGGCAGGATTTTTTTGAAAATTCCTCTTCGAAAAGTAGCAACTTAATTTGAGACTTCCTGAAGTGGTGTTCAAGTTTGCTCCTCGCGAGCCACCTTAGTTTAGGGGCAGAGCGTCGCTCTTGTAAAGCGAAGGTCGCAGGTTCGATTCCTGCAGGTGGCAGTTTTTTTTAGCTTTTTTGTATAAATTCCACATGAGAAGCTTCGAGATAACGCGCTGAGTTCAGAATTCATGTGCCTTCTTGGCTCAGTGGCAAAGCGTCGCTCTTGTAAAGCGAAGGTCGCAGGTTCGATTCCTGCAGGTGGCAATTTTTTCTGCTTTTTTGTATAATTCCCACATGAGAAGCTTCGAGATAACGCGCTGAGTTCAGAATTCATGTGCCTTCTTGGCTCAGTGGCAGAGCGTCGCTCTAGTAAAGCGAAGGTCGCAGGTTCGATTCCTGCAGAAGGCATGAATTTTTTTGAAAATTCCTCTTCGAAAAGTAGCAACTGAATTTGAAAATTCCTGAAGTGGTATTCAAGTTTGCTTCTCGCAAGCCACCTTAGCTTAGGGGCAGAGCGTCGCTCTTGTAAAGCGAAGGTCGCAGGTTCGATTCCTGCAGGTGGCAATTTTTTCTACTTTTTTTGTATAATTCCCACATGAGAAGCTTCGAGATAACGCGCTGAGTTCAGAATTCGTGTGCCTTCTTGGCTCAGTGGCAGAGCGTCGCTCTAGTAAAGCGAAGGTCGCAGGTTCGATTCCTGCAGATGGCATGATTTTTTTGAAAATTTCTCTTCGAAAAGTAGCAACTTAATTTGAGAATTCCTGAAGTGGTGTTCAAGTTTGCTCCTCGCAAGCCACCTTAGCTCAGGGGCAGAGCGTCGCTCTCGTAAAGCGAAGGTCGCAGGTTCGATTCCTGCAGGTGGCAATTTTTTCTGATTTTTTGTGTAATTTCCACATGAGAAGCTCCGAGATAGCGCGCTGAGTTCAGAATTCATGTGCCTTCTTGGCTCAGTGGCAGAGCGTCGCTCTAGTAAAGCGAAGGTCGCAGGTTTGATTCCTGCAGAAGGCATGATTTTTTTTGATTCCCCTTCGAAAAGTAGCAACTTGATTTGAGAATTCCTGAATTGGTATTCAAGTTCGCTTCTCGCAAGCCACCTTAGCTTAGGGGCAGAGCGTCGCTCTTGTAAAGCGAAGGTCGCAGGTTCGATTCCTGCAGGTGGCAATTTTTTCTGATTTTTTGTATAATTTCCACATGAGAAGCTTCGAGATAGCGTGCTGAGTTCAGAATTCATGTGCCTTCTTGGCTCAGTGGCAGAGCGTCGCTCTAGTAAAGCGAAGGTCGCAGGTTCGATTCCTGCAGAAGGCATGACTTTTTTGAAAATTTCTCTTCAAAAAGTAGCAACTTAATTTGAGAATTCCTGAAGTGGTGTTCAAGTTTGCTCCTCGCAAGCCACCTTAGCTTAGGGGCAGAGCGTCGCTCTCGTAAAGCGAAGGTCGCAGGTTCGATTCCTGCAGGTGGCAATTTTTTTCTGATTTTCTGTATAATTTCCACATGAGGAGCTTTGAGATAACGCGCTGAGTTCAGAATTCATGTGCCTTCTTGGCTCAGTGGCAGAGCGTCGCTCTAGTAAAGCGAAGGTCGCAGGTTCGATTCCTGCAGAAGGCATGACTTTTTTGAAAATTTCTCTTTGAAAAGTAGCAACTTAATTTGAGAATTCCTGAAGTGGTGTTCAAGTTTGCTTCTCACAAGCCACCTTAGCTTAGGGGCAGAGCGTCGCTCTTGTAAAGCGAAGGTCGCAGGTTCGATTCCTGCAGGTGGCAATTTTTTCTACTTTTTTGTATAATTCCCACATGAGAAGCTTCGAAATAACGCGCTGAGTTCAGAATTCGTGTGCCTTCTTGGCTCAGTGGCAGAGCGTCGCTCTAGTAAAGCGAAGGTCGCAGGTTCGATTCCTGCAGATGGCATGATTTTTTTGAAAATTTCTCTTCGAAAAGTAGCAACTTAATTTGAGAATTTCTGAAGTGGTGTTCAAGTTTGCTCCTCGCAAGCCACCTTAGCTTAGGGGCAGAGTGTCGCTCTCGTAAAGCGAAGGTCGCAGGTTCGATTCCTGCAGGTGGCAATTTTTTCTGATTTTTTGTATAATTTCCACATGAGAAGCTTCGAGATAGCGCGCTGAGTTCAGAATTCATGTGCCTTCTTGGCTCAGTGGCAGAGCGTCGCTCTAGTAAAGCGAAGGTCGCAGGTTCGATTCCTGCAGAAGGCATGATTCTTTTTTTGATTCCCCTTCGAAAAGTAGCAACTTGATTTGAGAATTCCTGAATTGGTATTCAAGTTTGCTTCTCGCAAGCCTTCTTAGCTTAGGGGCAGAGCGTCGCTCTTGTAAAGCGAAGGTCGCAGGTTCGATTCCTGCAGGTGGCAATTTTTTCTTTTTTTTGTATAATTCCCACATGAGAAGCTTCGAGATTACGCGCTGAGTTCAGAATCCATGTGCCTTCTCGACTCAGTGGCAGAGCGTCGCTCTAGTAAAGCGAAGGTCGCAGGTTCGATTCCTGCAGAAGGCAGGATTTTTTTAAAAATTTCTCTTCGAAAAGTAGCAACTTAATTTGAGAATTCCTGAAGTGGTGTTCAAGTTTGCTCCTCGCGAGCCACCTTAGTTTAGGGGCAGAGCGTCGCTCTTGTAAAGCGAAGGTCGCAGGTTCGATTCCTGCAGGTGGCAGTTTTTCAGCTTTTTTGTATAAATTCCACATGAGAAGCTTCGAGATAACGCGCTGAGTTCAGAATTCATGTGCCTTCTTGGCTCAGTGGCAAAGCGTCGCTCTTGTAAAGCGAAGGTCGCAGGTTCGATTCCTGCAGGTGGCAATTTTTTCTGCTTTTTTGTATAATTCCCACATGAGAAGCTTCGAGATAACGCGCTGAGTTCAGAATTCATGTGCCTTCTTGGCTCAGTGGCAGAGCGTCGCTCTAGTAAAGCGAAGGTCGCAGGTTCGATTCCTGCAGAAGGCATGAATTTTTTTGAAAATTCCTCTTCGAAAAGTAGCAACTGAATTTGAGAATTCCTGAAGTGGTATTCAAGTTTGCTTCTCGCAAGCCACCTTAGCTTAGGGGCAGAGCGTCGCTCTTGTAAAGCGAAGGTCGCAGGTTCGATTCCTGCAGGTGGCAATTTTTTCTACTTTTTTTGTATAATTCCCACATGAGAAGCTTCGAGATAACGCGCTGAGTTCAGAATTCGTGTGCCTTCTTGGCTCAGTGGCAGAGCGTCGCTCTAGTAAAGCGAAGGTCGCATGTTCGATTCCTGCAGAAGGCATGATTCTTTTTTTGAGAACCTTCGAAAAGTAGCAACTTGATTTGAGAATTCCTGAATTGGTATTCAAGTTTGCTTCTCGCAAGCCTTCTTAGCTTAGGGGCAGAGCGTCGCTCTTGTAAAGCGAAGGTCGCAGGTTCGATTCCTGCAGGTGGCAATTTTTTCTTTTTTTTGTATAATTCCCACATGAGAAGCTTCGAGATTACGCGCTGAGTTCAGAATCCATGTGCCTTCTCGACTCAGTGGCAGAGCGTCGCTCTAGTAAAGCGAAGGTCGCAGGTTCGATTCCTGCAGAAGGCAGGATTTTTTTAAAAATTTCTCTTCGAAAAGTAGCAACTTAATTTGAGAATTCCTGAAGTGGTGTTCAAGTTGGCTCCTCGCGAGCCACTTTAGTTTAGGGGCAGAGCGTCGCTCTTGTAAAGCGAAGGTCGCAGGTTCGATTCCTGCAGATGGCATGATTTTTTTGAAATTTTCTCTTCGAAAAGTAGCAACTTAATTTGAGAATTCCTGAAGTGGTGTTCAAGTTTGCTCCTCGCAAGCCACCTTAGCTCAGGGGCAGAGCGTCGCTCTCGTAAAGCGAAGGTCGCAGGTTCGATTCCTGCAGGTGGCAATTTTTTCTGATTTTTTGTATAATTTCCACATGAGAAGCTTCGAGATAGCGCGCTGAGTTCAGAATTCATGTGCCTTCTTGGCTCAGTGGCAGAGCGTCGCTCTAGTAAAGCGAAGGTCGCAGGTTTGATTCCTGCAGAAGGCATGATTCTTTTTTTGATTCCCCTTCGAAAAGTAGCAACTTGATTTGAGAATTCCTGAAGAAAAGTAGCAACTTGATTTGAGAATTCCTGAATTGGTATTCAAGTTCGCTTCTCGCAAGCCACCTTAGCTTAGGGGCAGAGCGTCGCTCTTGTAAAGCGAAGGTCGCAGGTTCGATTCCTGCAGGTGGAAATTTTTTCTGATTTTTTGTATAATTTCCACATGAGAAGCTTCGAGATAGCGCGCTGAGTTCAGAATTCATGTGCCTTCTTGGCTCAGTGGCAGAGCGTCGCTCTAGTAAAGCGAAGGTCGCAGGTTCGATTCCTGCAGGTGGCAATTTTTTCTACTTTTTTGTATAATTCCCACATGAGAAGCTTCGAGATAACGCGCTGAGTTCAGAATTCGTGTGCCTTCTTGGCTCAGTGGCAGAGCGTCGCTCTCGTAAAGCGAAGGTCGCAGGTTCGATTCCTGCAGGTGGCAATTTTTTTTGATTTTCTGTATAATTTCCACATGAGGAGCTTCGAGATAACGCGCTGAGTTCAGAATTCATGTGCCTTCTTGGCTCAGTGGCAGAGCGTCGCTCTAGTAAAGCGAAGGTCGCAGGTTCGATTCCTGCAGAAGGCATGACTTTTTTGAAAATTCCTCTTCGAAAAGTAGCAACTTAATTTGAGAATTCCTGAAGTGGTGTTCAAGTTTGCTCCTCGCAAGCCACCTTAGCTTAGGGGCAGAGCGTCGCTCTCGTAAAGCGAAGGTCGCAGGTTCGATTCCTGCAGGTGGCAATTTTTTCTGCTTTTTTGTATAATTTCCACACGAGAAGCTTCGAGATAACGCGCTGAGTTCAGAATTCATGTGCCTTCTTGGCTCAGTGGCAGAGCGTCGCTCTCGTAAAGCGAAGGTCGCAGGTTCGATTCCTGCAGGTGGAAATTTTTTCTGTTTTTTTTGTAAAACTCTATAGTGAGAAGCTTTGAGATAACGCGCTTAGTTCAGACGCCGGTTGCAAGAACTTTGTTCGACCAATTTTGTTGTCCGGTAAAACGTTTTACCGAACATTGTTACTGCCCTGCCTTGCCCTGCCCTTGCCCTCATTGTTACCTCATTGTTACAATTTGATTTGAGAATTGCGGATCGGATCGGATCTCGAAAGAATCCCCTCCTTGCCCTCATTGTTACCCTCGTGCGGCTGCCTAATCTACAACTCTCTACTCTAAAATGAGAAAACTGCATTTCGCTCGAACAGCGAAAACTTCTCTTCGGAAAACATCGGACATCACAGCACTGACGCAGCAAGTCTCTCTACTCGTCAAAGCTCTCAACCGCATGATGACGACGGTAACGTCTCTCCTCCCTCTTCTTCAACATGCATCTTCAACTTCTCCTCCGCCGACTCCTATTCCTGAACCAGCAAAGCCTTCCGCGCAATTTCTGGCATTCTCTGCGGTTAGGAGTGCTCTGAAAGAAGATAGAGAGATGACCAATGAAAAGAGCAGGAATCTCGTGTGCGTAGGAATGCCAGAAAAGGACTCCTCGTCTGCGACTGATGAAGCTGATTCTACGTTCATCTCCAGCCTCTTCCAGGAACTTGATCTCCCGGAACTCTCTGCAGCCCTTGCTAACAACACTGTGTCTCACTTCCGTTTCGGCAACGCGGAAAAGAAGCGTCGAGTGCTCAAGATCCGCTTGCCGTCCCCTGAGCTGAGGACTGCCGCTCTCAAAAAGATTCGCCTCCGTCGTCCGAATGTTTTGAAGCCTTTTCCACGCTCTTACATTCGTGAAGATCTAACACCGACTGAACTGCAAATGGAGAGAGAAGCAAAGGACATTGCGAGGGAAAGAAACACCATCGCTGGCCGGATTGAATGGGGAGTTCGAGGCATCGATTTACACCGATACACCCATCCGAGACCCTTTTTACGCCAAAGTGAAGACGAGAATCAAGTAGTGAGCCCGCCTTCTTTTGCGAACGTAACGAGCCGTCATTCTCAAAGGAAATAGGTCAGTGGATGCGGTGGTAACTCTAATTTTTCTTTTCCTAAGGGTCACTTTTTGAACTGTTTTTCTTGTAATGCAAGATCTCTTAGAAATAAATTATATGATTTACATTTACTACTTAACTCTAAGCTTTATAATATCTTAGCCTTTTCTGAAACCTGGTTAACTGATGATGAAGTGAACGAAATGCTAACGGTAAAAACTTCCTATTCAGGTTTTCGGTCTGATAGAATAACTGATAAATGCTCTAGAGGTGGAGGGGTTCTTTTATTAGTCTCCTCTCATTTGTCTCCTGTTTTCATCTCTAAATTCTCTGGAGATCATTGTGAAGCAATTTGTGTAGATGTTTATTCTAATTTTAATTCTTCCAACATACGTCTTATCAATATTTATAGATCTCCCTCTTGTCCCTTTTCAACTACCATTTCTCTTTTAGATTATTTGGAATCCAGCTCTAGTACTAATTTCCTGCATCCTACTGTAATTTTAGGTGATCTCAACCTCCCAAATATTGATTGGAATAATCTTACTTCTAATGGCTCTAATTCCAATGCTCTATTTCTATCGTGGGTTTGCGACAATTCTTTCACCCAGTACGTTCTTGAACCTACGAGAGAAAATAATATTCTTGATTTAGTTCTCAGTAATCAACCAATAGTTAGCTCCTGTAACGTTTCAACCCCTTTTTGCAGAAGTGACCACTCATCTCTCATTTTCACTCTAGACTTCTTCTACACTAGTCAGCCTCTCACAAAACCTATTCGCTTGTATTCAAAAGTTAACTGGCTATTATTACAATTCTACATTTCTTCTCATGATTGGACGAGGGCTCTATCTATCTTAGATCCTAATCAAGCAAATAACTATTTAGTGTCTTTTCTCAATAATTTATTAGATAAATTAGTACCTTGTATTCATCCCGGGGATGAACTTCATCCCTACCCTCTCCATATCCGCAGACTATTAAAAAGAGTTCAAAGTGCATCTAAAAAAGCGCCTCATTCTGCATATTGTGCTCATCTAGATGAAAGACTTTCACGAGAATTACATGAATTCGAAACTCTGAAAGAATCTCGCTTACTTTCTTCTAAAAATCCCCGTAAGTTTTATTCTTATTGTAATGATAGATTTAAACAGAAAATTCACTCAATCCCTGCTCTTGTAAGTCATCAAGGCGAAACAATTATAAACCCATTACAGAAAGCTATTGAATTCGCCACTCATTTTGAATCCGTTTTCTCATCTCCATCGGTTACCCCCCTTTCTGAATTGGAAATACCGCAGTGTTCTACATCATTCACTCTTGAAACAATTACGGATGAAATGATCTTAAAAGCTCTTAACTCTCTAAAAAATAAAGTCAATACCACTCCCGATAATATTCCCAACTTAGTTTTGAAGAAATGTAAATTCGCTCTCATTAAGCCACTCAAAATTCTATTTAACAACAGCCTTTTAACAGGAATTGTACCAAATACCTGGCGTACGGCGATCGTAAAAACAATTCACAAAAGCAAATCAACTTCATCGGTCTTAAACTATCGCCCTATTTCTTTAACTTCTTCCGTTTCGAAAGTTATGGAAAAAATACTTTATGATTCTCTTACATCCTATTTAGAACAAAATAATATTCTTTCACCATCTCAAACTGGTTTTCGCCGGGCCCGTTCTACTATAACTGCCCTTGCTGAATCTCATTCCTACATTTTCAATGCTCTTAGTAATGGTTTTTCGGTTGATGCTATTTTTCTGGACATTTCGAAAGCTTTCGACAGCGTTGATCATAGATTACTAATTGTAAAATTAGAAGCAATTGGGATTACCGGTAAACTTTTAGCTTGGTTAATAAATTATTTAAAAGACAGATCTCAACAAGTTATCGTGGATGATGTTATGTCCCCCCTGTTCCTATGGTAAGCGGGGTTCCTCAGGGATCTACACTAGGTCCTCTTTTGTTTCTTATTTTCATTGATGACATTAAGTTGATTATTCCTTCTACTATACGCTTCTGCATGTTTGCTGATGATATAAAACTATTTGCTGTAGTCCCTAACCTTTCGTCTGACCTTCAAGAGGCCTTAGTTGTAATATCTTCTTGGTGTGATAAATGGAACCTCAAGTTATCTATTACCAAATCTACTGTAGTCCATTTTGGTAAACAACATTCTCCCACTAGCTACTTGTTAAACAATCAAATCCTTCCAGTTTCTGATGTTATCAAAGACCTAGGAGTTGTGACCGACAATAAACTTTCTTATCACGAGCATATTTCCCTAAAACAAAAAAATGCTGAGTCATTAGTCAATCGTTTCCTTAAAGCGTTCAAAACTACTTCTTTACCAGTTCTTACTCGCGCATTCACTGTTTATATTAGACCCATTGTAGAATATGGTAGTGAAATTTGGTCGCCTATTTTGATTGGCCAAATTAATGATATCGAGCATGTTCAAAGATATTTTTCAAGAAGAGTTTTACAAAGAAATGGTCAATCGGACCTGACTTATTCTCAACGTCTTTCAATTTTAGGATTAAAATCACTTGAATACAGGCGAATAGTACAGGACGTTGTATTTTTACATAAATGTGTACATTCCAATATAAAAATAGATTACTTATCTCTTTTCAAAATATCTCCTCTTTCTATGAACTTGAAAAATACTCATTGTTTGAGATTATCACTTCCTAAAATCAAAAACATGTCTAATAAATCAACCTTTGCCTCTAGAGCCATTAATGTATGGAACAACCTACCCTATGAAACAGTTTCAATAACTAATAGTGATGCGTTTGCCGTTAGCCTTAGTAAGCTTCCCTTCAGTTCACTTCTTCCGAAACCGATTGTGAAAGACTAAAAGTTTTTTATCTTGATATTGCAACGAAAACAGTTCCCAAATTGACTTTTAATTAAATATCTTAATGTAAAGTACCACTGCACCACTGCCCAACAGCCTTTCAGGTGCCGGCTTTTACCAGGCAGAACCAGTCCGTGCTTCGCTCCCTTTTATTCTTCTTTTCCATTTACCCCCAACCTTTTTTGTGCACGGAATAAAGAATATGAATATGAATATGAACAACGCGTTTTCCGTTCAAAAAAGTTTTGCAGTTGCAAGAAGAAACTTTTGTTGGTAAAGTTTCTACTCGAACGGTTGACGCACTTTGGGTGTTGTTTTACATTTTGAACTTTAAATATAGTTTGTAGTCTATTTCACCATGCTTTTTGAAATTTATGTTTGAGCCAAAGTAATAGTGTTACCGTAGTTTACCTTTTTGACTTCCGTGTCATGAAAGTATTATACAAATACAAATGCATATTCGAAGTTATCTTGGATAATGGCCAAGGTAATCTAGGATAACAAACTCGTACAAAAGATCATACCAAAAGTTTCTTGCAACGCAAGCAACGAGAAAAACCAAATACTTTGGTCCGAACAATATTTTTTTCCTTATGAATGAATGAATGATTTATTGCACAGTGCGTGTTGCATTTCAGGTAAAAATAGATAAAATTCACATGTAGTCAATTCACAGGCATTTCACTTTTTCATAGAAAAATGTGAGAAATTTTTAAGAAAACTTAACAAAAAGAAATAAATTCAAATTCAAATTAATTCAAATGTAATTAAAAGAAATAGAAATTAGTAGAAAATACAAAAGATGTTCTTGCAACCGGCCTTAAAAGGCATTTGCCTTTTTGCTTCAGTGGCAGAGCGTCGCTCAGGTAAAGCGAAGGTCGCAGGTTCGATTCCTGCAGATGGCATGATTTTTTTGATGTTCAAACTTCCTCTTCGAAAAGTGACAACTCACTTGGAAAGCTCTCGAATCGCTATTAAACTTTCCTTCTCGCAAGTCACCTTATCTCAGGTGCAGAGAGTTGCTCTTGTAAAGCGAAGGTAGCAGGTTCGATTCCAGGAGTAGGCATGATCCTTTTTTTGTAAATTCCCTTTCAAAAAGTAACAAATCTCTTCAAAAGCTATCAAATTTATTTCGATTTCTGCTTTTTCTGCTTTTTCATCTTAGCTCGGTAGCAGAGCGTCGCTTTCGTGAAGCGAAGATTGCAGGTTCGATTCCTACAGGTGGCAAGTTTTTTTGCAGTTTTTGTAAAATTCTAAAGTGGAAAGCTTTGAGATGGCCCGTTAGATTCAGAATTCATGTACCTTCTTGACTCAATGGCAGAGCGCTCCTCTTATGTTCGATTTCTGCCGAAGGCATAATTTCCGAGATTTTTTCGCTCTCAGTTCATTATAAGAATTCTTAAATCAGTCTCATTAGATTAGATTTCAAAAACATACTTACTTTTTGTAATTGAAATGTTTAAAAGTTTCTGTTGAGGGCACTCAAGTTGATGCTGGTACGAATGCTTTTCGTCTACTGTAACCTGATAAAGGGATGGCTGACTCAAGGGAGTCTCAACATCCACAACACAGAGGTAAAGAGTGTATTACAGGGCACCTGGAGAAAGTTTTCTTTTTAAATACTAATTTCTAATAACGTTTCATATTCACCTTTCATCTCGATAGTCTTTGTATTGTTCTTGTTCGTCTACGTTATCATGATACTTCAGTACTTGCGTCATATCTGTCCAATCCCTCATGGTTCTGTAAACCCGTCTTGATCACCGTCTTCTCATTCTATCTAGTAACCTTCCCTAATATCCGCGGTTTCCAACCCATTCTTGACAGTTTAGTATATATAAGCTTCTTGTGATAGGTTCCTGAAGACTTCATTACCGTTTACAGTTTGCAGTTCATGATTCGGGAGAGGGCGGGTTACGGTGGAGAAGAAGGAGAAGATGCCGTCATTCGTGCGTGGCACAAACGGTGAAATAATAGTGTAACGTAAAAATTACGTTACTCTGAGTAGCACAACGGGTTTGATAAATGATTCACGGAAGAATTTCTCGTAGGAATTACAGTTGGGTCACCGTTGATTCAATAAAAAAATAATTTCTTTATTGCCTTCCGCTCCTGTAGTCTTTCTTTTAATCCCTCTCTATCTCCTTTTTCTTGCTTTCAGTTTCTCATAAGTAGCCCCTCTTGCTCCCAATCGTAACCTGCCTGCTCGTAATTTTTCATTTGCACTGTGTTATACAGGTTGGAGCATAATTATAGCGCGAAAATGGGGCGGAATTTAAACAGTTCTCAAAATCACACAAATCTCTTGTTTATGAAATTGCCTCATTTTTGAATGTTCTGTCTCTTGTTCCTGAAAATTTCATTATGTTTGGTCAACTTGGAATAGAATGGTCGCCACACGTCCGATGCTCACTGCATTCCTCTCAATGCACACACGGGCTCGCACATCTTCAGTGATGACAAGCCACTGTTGAGGCTGCATTCAACTCTCAAAATACACGCGTTTTGGCTGTTTCACCAACTCTTGCAGACGTTGGTGGCAGAATCGTCAACAGAACTCAACATCCAGCACATGTTATCGTATAGGGAGCAATCTGCGCCAGCGGCAAGAGCCAGCTTGTTTTCATTGAGCCTAACATCAAGGTAGATCGCCATGTCTACTTCAAAAACATGTAACAAGATGCTCTGAAACCTTAGGCAGATGTACACTTCAACGGAAGTCCCTACGTCTTTCATCAGAACCAAGCACCTGCTCATACAAGAGTGGTACACGGCGTCACTCCCGGCATTCATTTCAAAAGATGGTCGGCCTCGTCGCACGATCTGAATCCTCTAGACTATGCGGTTTGGGAGAACATGTAGGCCAAAGTATAATACAAATGTGCTTCTCCTCACCACAACTTGGAATCTCTGAAAGCAGACCTGAAGAAGTACTTGGACTAGGGGTTTTTTAGTGTGAAAGAAAAAGGGACAGACTCCCGCCTCTCGCCCCCGGTAAATTTTTTTCACATAAGGGTCCCCCTTATCTTTTTTTTTCTCATAAGGGTTTCCCTTATCTTTTTTTTTCACATAAGGGTTCCCCTTATGATTTTGAAAACAGAGGCCCGCCGACAGAAGATCTGTCAACCGCTGACTTTGACAATCTTTCACCGGGTTATCTTCGTGCCGTGAAAAACAAATACCCTGAAAGACTACGCGCTGTCGTACGAGAACGGGGAGGCAGAATCGAATGAATTTGATACTACTTGATGATGTAAGTATTATGAAAAAACTTGTGAATTTCAGTTCGATTGCTTCGCATATAACTAAGATTCGGGTGAAAACATTTCGCGCTAAAAAAAAACATTTTGAAAACACGCCTCAACCTGTATCAATTTCTATTCGATTCAAGTGCTTTTTTCAATGTCAGCATCAAGAAGCACAATGAATCGAGTAATCCAATCGTTGGTTTCGAGAGACTAGATTATGTTATACGGTCAAAAGTAAAATCTGTGTTGATTTTTCAAGAGGTCAATCGCTGAAGTAGGCTAACATTTCCAATTTCAACTCGTAGAAACCGATTAGGGCTGAGTTATAACTGAAGAAACGTTTTATTTATATCTAGAAATGAAGGTTTTTTCACTTTCAACTGAAAACTCTGATACATTTATTAGTGAGGGAGAGGGTCGGTAGGTCGGTCGCCCTAGAACATTTTTTGCCAGTTGGAAGTTTACTTCTGTATACGGTTAGAACGGAACGAATCAGAGGGGAATAATTATTCCAGAAAGCCGGTTCGATTCTACAGATGAGACGAGTTTAATGTAGGGGAGCGAAATTTTGAAAAAAATACTGTTTTGAAATTGCGAAAACTATAAGATTATGGTGTTTTAGACCTTTTTATATATTGATCATAACTAAATTACTATTTTCAGGTTCTTTATAGATGAGGCGTTGGTTCCCAGGTTGTTGGCCGACACACCGAAACTAACGAAAATGGTACGTTTAGCTTATTATCTTACTCTTTGGTTCTTAGTTTTTGGAGAGCTTTTCTTCCTTCAAACTCTAAGAAATATTCAAAAAAGTTAGCGTTTAAAATATTATTTTTTGAAAAAAATAAAATTTTATCATGTTTGTTGCAGATTTTGAATGCGGGGAAATGTGCCCGACTGCTGGCAACGGAGTCTTCCGTGCAAGAAACTCAACTTTCCGAGGTTCCAAATTATTGTATAAGCAGAATCACACGTAAGTGTGGACCAGTCTATGATCACCGTAGCCACTGAGCGAACTCAGAAAGTTTGCTTTAGAAATACTCTGAGGCGAAACTCGGAGTAAAAGTGAGGATCTGTTCAAATTGTAGATCGATCGAATCCATCCCAGCCTAATCCTAGAACTGGAAAGGCGATGGGAACTGCACGAAGTTGTCGAGAAGCTCTCCAAGTCTCTATCGGGTGAGTTAACATTGATGATATTCCTCATCTATCAAGGGAAGACTAGGATTGAATGACGAAGCTATCATACCTCAATATAGGTCACTTGCAATTTTTTTTAAACATCAAAAGCAACCGCTTTTTGAGCAGAGGAGTCGGGAATAATCAAAAGCGAGTTGAATACGAAGGGCAGAGAAGAGAGAGTTACTCGTTTATCTAGACTGTCCCGCTCAAAGAACGGTCGTATATCGAAATTCTTGTCAGACTAAGGTCTAAGGCAGACTAAGGTCAAACGGTGGTTGGTTTTATACCCATGCTCTGACTCTCTCGCAAAGAATGTCTCTGATTGGCTGCAGCGGAAGTGCTGTCCCGCCTCTTCAATCGGGATGATTTGCGGGCGCATCTCCTGGCTGTACGATCTGTTTTCTTGCTGGACCACGAACCCTTCATGCTGAATCTCTACAAGAGCATCTGGTGAGTAACTTAGGGGTAGAACGTTCATGCCCATACTTAGAGAATGAATGGTCATTCCCGACCATCCGTTTAGGAGCCTCTGGTTCGAGTTTTGGCGGATGTATCTTCACAGCTTGAAGACGAAGATCTCTTGTGATTGTTTATGATTTAACAAAAACTTTTAGGGTGTGTTTTCATAGCGGGGGACTCTGGAATAATGAGAAGTGAGATATAGGTAAAGTTCAGATAAGGGATTTTTTTTATTCGCTTGAAGAACGATCCTCCAAAAATTCTTTACAGGGCTGCTGAGCTATGATATATGTTTCATTTAACAGGCAAACCCTCATATTAGAATCCCTCCTTGCCAAATTAAGCTAGTCTTATTGCGGTCAGTGGGTCTCTGTTCAGCCTTAGACCTTTGTGCCCTTTAAGGACTCATCGGAGAGAACACTCAAAGACATAGGATATGGACCTCTTCTCTATAATCAAAGTCAATAAAAATTGATCTTGCGTAGAGAAGACTGTCTTTCTCTTTATCTCTTTATTATCTCTTTATCTTTATCTTTATGCGGACATCTATCTCTTCCTTACTCTCTCTCTCTCTCTCTCTCTCTCTCTCTCTCTCTCTCTCTCTCTCTCTCTCTCTCTTTTCCGCTCGCTTTCTCTCTTTCTGTTTCTGTACCTCTCTTTTGCTCTCCTTTTCCCTATTAAAGTGAGAAAGTTAAGTTCATTTCGCCGTGACTCCTCGAAGTATCGCCGGGAGCAAACAGCTGCAGTCGCTTTCCTCTCTGCCATCAAAGATACTCCTTTTCATGGACTCCCGTATCCGCTCCCCATCGATATTTGTACTAAGGTCAGTCAGAGAGGGCGTTCTTTTTCCCTTCTTCTTATCCCGCGCTCAACCCCGTCTCGATAAAGCGAACGTACATTCATGGATTGACAGGAGGAATAGTAAAAGGCGTTCTAGCACAAACAAACATTTCGAGAAAGAGAAACACCAGGATATCAATGAATATAAGTGAAGTTATTAAACAGTGACGTTCCTTAGCATATATTTTCTTTCAAATTTCCGCGTTCGAAAGTATAAACCGGCCCTTTTTCAACCTGAACTGCAGGTCAATCTATCTCCTATCCAAAACAACTAGTGATACTCATTCTTCGTTCAGTTGACGATCTCTATTTTTCATCGCAAGGGCTCGACTTTTCTTAAAAGTCTCTCAAGATTATTAGTTTTGATCTACACGATATTTTGCGAATAATTAGAGTAAGTGTTTTTAATAGATCGGGTGTTTTCAGACATCCCCAGAATCCTTGCAAACGCCGTACTTCAGTGGTCGGAAATCCAAGCGACCGACTCCCACAACAGTGCATGTGAGTTGCAGCCAGGATGCATCAGACGGATGCAGAGTCCCTTTTTCTTCCTCTCTCTCACTCTCTCTCTCTCTCTCTCTCTCTCTCTCTCTCTCTCTCTATTTCTCTCTCTTCCACACTCTCTTTAATTCTCTTTCTCCATCCCTATAATCTTCACTTCATTTACCTTTATTTCTCTTTGTTACTTTCTAGATGTGTATCTCTTTTTCTCTCTTTTCTCTAAGGATTCCTTTCTTCTTCTTCTTCTGCTTTTCTGTCGATTCATAGCTCGTTCTATTTCTTTTTAGGTCTTCATGGCTTTCTCTCTTTTTTGCGGCTCACGTATCGTTTCTATGACCATTCAAGAATTTTTTCATTTTTTTTATTTTCTCTTTTTTTTTCCTCATTTTTACCTCTTATTTTTAGAGACGGCAGGTTAACCATAAGTTACCCGGTCAAATTTCAAATGCCTCCTATGCGCGATATAGTTGACCGATTTCAGTTTATATTATAAAATCACAATGGCCGTCTAGTTGTGGAATAGTTGTTTCAAGATATTAAATTTAGGAATTTAGTTTTAATCTCGCATTTATGGTGAAATAGAATCCTCTCCGTACTGCGATTATTGTAATGTAAAACTTGGTCATGCAAGAATTGATCTCAATCAAAGACTCGAAGAATATGTTTCTTGCAGATGAAACCCATATACAAAGCGAATAGATTGGCAGCGGTCGTTCTCGATGACAAATGCATGTTCAACTACCAGGTAATCATGAACATACTCTTCTTTCATAGCTATTCTTTGTATCTTTAAAGGGCAGGGTCCGCTGTATAGACCAAAGGTCGCCAATCGATATGAGTCTTGAAACAGCCTCTTAGTCTTCAATTTCCTAATCACTAGATGGTCAACATCGTTTTAAGGTTTTTCTCTTCCAACTGTGATCAAACACTAAGTACAGCTCCATTAAACTTGAGTTCAACAACTCGACTTTTCTCGCAGAAAATCTTCTCGTTCATCTGGCCCGTGTTAGCCACGAGATGTGAGTTGGTGGATGCGATCAACGATCTCCAGACATCTTCTGTTACGATTTTGAAGATGTGGCCGAGTGAGTGGTCGTGAAGATTATGATTCTTATTCTTATTGGAAAAGTATATGCGCTTTTCTGGCACTCTCTTTCTATCTCTCTCTCAACTTGCTCTTTTTTATTGATTTACCGACTTTATAATTAAATAGTTTTATTGATCGGTGAAGCTGAGAAGATCAATATTTAATTTTCGAGTTAAACTGTTTAAAGGCAGAGACGCCTTGTTAAGATTACATTGAAGTTTCACAAGGAAATGAGCTAGTTTGGCAGAATTGAATCCAGCCATCTCATTTCTATCCGCGATTGCGAGTGCGTTATCATAACACCACGAGGACACAATGCTATTCCGCGAAGATAACTAAGGTAGTTGATGAATCAAAAAACGACGCTTGACAGGTGCTCAGAAGTCACTGAGGCTCTTCCTGCGCGCTCTCTCAGATTTTCACATCTTCTTCGAGAGACTGCAGTCTTTCATCTACGATGGAGTACGGTTTCTCCATCCGTTAATACTGTCGAAATTGCTGCATCACCCAATATCGATGTTTCAAATCATTTCATCAATTGAAGAAGAAAAGAAATTTAGATTTTTGTTAGAAGTCATCGTGAGTCATACATATATGTATGTATATTGAGACAATTTGTTCTCTTCGAGATATTAATTATCGATTTGTTAACTCTTTCAAGAAGTGAGTCATTCAAGAAAGCTATCCTGTTGATTAGTTCTTCTATCTAAATATTCAGAATGGCGATTACCACGCTATTTGGTAACCAGCTATATACTAAGCAGCAAAAAGCTACTATTTGGCCGATTATATATGTAGTAACAAGCAAATACCTAAAATGACAACTAGCAGCTACTTGGTGATCAAATTACATTTAGCAACTACTTGACAGATAACGGAAGAGTGGTCTCTGCTCTCGGTTGCCCTGGACAAGGCGGTCTCTGTGGATGAGTGCATCCGGGCGCATCATAAGTTTATCCGTGTCGTGGGCGGACTTGTCGGGGCGACCAATAAGGAAACCCAAGCTCAGAGGGTTGGTTTCAGGAAATGAATACTTATCCATGACATGAGTGGGTCTCTGTACCCAATATGAGACCCATCCAGACTGTATACCCAATCACTCGATAAACTGAATCTGTGCCTAGTATGAGACCCATGTAGGCTGAATACCCGTTAATGTATGTATTAGGTCTTTATGGCCATGAAAAGACCAATCCTTACGTTACTGTAAACTTAAAGGAATACTCATTCTCTAAATGTGAGAGGATTTTTAAAGGGCAACGGCATGTGCCAAAACAGGGTTCTTAACCATATGTAGGCGCATTCTCTTTCTCTCAGTCTATTACCATAGTTTTGGTAAAGGTTACATTATAGGTGAGTCAAAAGGATTTTGCATCGAGTGGGGAATTTAAAATATTAAAAAATGGTATGGTTTGTGAGAATGGTGTAAAATATTAGGATAATTTGACTCTATTTGACACTCTTTTATAACATTTTGCATTTCATCCTGGGGTTGTTTGACTTTGGATCCTCTAGGGTTTACCTGGGGTTGTTTGACTCTAGGTCCCTGAACTTGGGATGAAATGTTTTATTTCAAGTGACATTGTGATATGATCTCAGTTGCCCTTGGGAGCGACTTCTTCGGTTTGCGTGATTGTGGAGGAGGCGAGCAAGCTTCTAGATGAGTACGACACCTGGGCAGAGTCCCTTGGAAGGGAAATCGCTCTCAGAGACGGCATGAGACGTGCGCTGGATGTGAGGACATCTTTTTATCACTCTCTTTACATGATATACAACAATATGTTCTAATCAGTTTTGTTCTTACAATTTGATGTCAATGACGCATTGTCTCTCTGATTGGCACTGCCATTTTCAAACATTTCAGAGACCGTTTTCAAACATTTCAGAGAGTAAAAAAACGTGTTCGAAAGATTTTCCTCGAACCTTAGTTTCTGGAAGAATTCTTCATTCAAATTTTTATTTAATCGAACGGAAAAAAATCTTGAAGCTAATGGAGAATTCAACTTTCCACTTTGTTAAAGTTATCTTCGCAAAGTAATATCTTTGAATGCTTCAATGTCTCACCACGAATTGCCGTGAAAGAAGAAGTGATCTACGGTGTTTTTATTTTCCCATAAAATTACGTCCAGCAGTAAAAGTTGTTATATAAAAAATGCGGTGGTCCATTTTCCTTCTCACGGCAATTCGTGATGAGACATCTCACCATGACTGAAGAGTTGGAGCTGACAGACTGAACACCTACCTCCCAGCCCTCACCAGCCATCTTGGGGAACTAAAGATGGACATCTCGGCAGCTAAATCCAGTGTAACGCTCTTCCCCACCAACACAATGGAATGTCGTGAAGTACCAGAAGTTGTGGTCAACGGTGAGCCACTTCCTCCAAGTAGAACCCCCAAAATCCTTGGTGTCATCTTGGACCAGATGGGAACCTACCGTCAACACGCCGAAGGACTAAAGACAAGGGCAACAAAAAGATTGAATGTCCTCCGAGCAATCGCAGGAAGAAAATGGGGACAGAAGACCGAAACAATGCTGAACACCTACAAAGCAACCACAAGAGCAGTCTTGTCTTACGCAGCACCCATCTACTCGCCCCAACTTGCCGAATCAAATTGGACTTTCTTGCAAGCAGCACAAAACAAAGCCATTCGAATCGCAACTGGAAACCTTGCAATTGCGGACACTCAGCACCTGGCATACGAGAGCAAACTTCTTCCAGTGAAAGAACACAACCTCATGCTCAGCAAACAATTCACCGCCAAGGCCAGGCTTCAGCCCAACCATCCATCTCACCGCATCTGCACTGAAGCAAAACCTCCCAGGGCAGTCAGAAAGCACGGCAAAGACATAGACATAGTATTAGGTGACACGGACTATAAAGTGGCCCTCAGAAAAATACACACGGAGACAGTCAGAGATTTTCTTAGAAATAGTCGACCCAACCCAGTTCTGGGAACTAAACCTCCTAGAATACATAAGTCCACGTCCCAACTATCCAGAGAAAATCAGATAACTCTGTCTCAATCGCGAAGCGGCCACTCTAGTTTCCTTAACAGTTACCTCCACCGAATAGGGGCCAATGAATCTCCCCTCTGCCCACTGTGTAGGATAGAGCCGCATACTTCGAGACATATTTTTTTCGTGTCGCTGTAACCCCACTTCACTTAGCCCTATCGACCTTTGGAATAGGCCGCACTCGGTTGTTGATTTCTTGTTCAATTAAATCTCTCCAAAAAAAAGTGAAAGAGAGAAGAGAAGAAAAGAAAGAAGGAAAAAAAAGAGTTAAAAAAATAAAATAAAAAAATAAAATAAAAATTAAAAAAATAAGAGAGAGAGGAAAGAGAGTGTGGGCTTATAACGCTGGAGGGTCGAGAGCTTCAACGACTTCCTCCAGTGTCTCGCGAAGGAAGATCTACTCGTTGGGCAAGACAACAACAACAGACATTGGAGCGTTAGACGGGATTACTTTGCAGAGATTACTTTGACAGATTGAAAAGTTGAATTCTAACGCTCCATAAGACACCGTCGCCTCCGACAACCAATGATGGTTTGAAATTGAAAGATGTTTGAAAGTATGAAGTCAACCTTTCACACCAGAAATTGAGGAAGGGACCACCAGGCGTTAAATGAGACCGGTCTAGGGCATGTTTGTACGCGCCGAGCGAGTGGAAAAATGAATGGGGGAAAGGCGAAAAGAGTGAAAAGAGAAGTAGAGGAAAAGTAAAGTAGAACGGAAGGAAAAAAAATATAATTTTTGGCGCGAACATGTTTGCGCCAACATAGCTGGTCCGGCCTACCATTTAACGCCAACATACCATTTAACGCCTGGGGACCACAACTGCTCAGTAGCACACCTATCTCGATCTATCACTTTTTTTTCTTCAAATTCTAAGTTACACAGTTTAAAGGCAGTGAAGCCTGGTTAAGATGACAAATGATTGAACTTTCGCACAGAAAAAAGCTAGTCCGCCGGGCGGGATCGAACCCAGACCATCTCGACTCAAACCGGGAGCGCGTGTTACCATTACACCACGGGGACACATTGCTATTCCGTGCGATAGTGTTATATGAAAGGCTCATATGCCTTGTTCTCTTAGTCACGCATGCTTATCAAGCGATTGCGTCATCAGTGGAGCGTAACTCCAGAGTTCATGATTAAGACAGAAGAGCGATGGAAGATGGATGATGAATCTTCAAATTCTAAGTTACACAGTTTAAAGGCAGTGAAGCCTGGTTAAGATGACAAATGATTGAACTTTCGCACAGAAAAAAGCTAGTCCGCCGGGCGGGATCGAACCCAGACCATCTCGACTCAAACCGGGAGCGCGTGTTACCATTACACCACGGGGACACATTGCTATTCCGTGCGATAGTGTTATATGAAAGGCTCATATGCCTTGTTCTCTTAGTCACGCATGCTTATCAAGCGATTGCGTCATCAGTGGAGCGTAACTCCAGAGTTCATGATTAAGACAGAAGAGCGATGGAAGATGGATGATGAATCTTCAAATTCTAAGTTACACAGTTTAAAGGCAGTGAAGCCTGGTTAAGATGACAAATGATTGAACTTTCGCACAGAAAAAAGCTAGTCCGCCGGGCGGGATCGAACCCATACCATCTCGACTCAAACCGGGAGCCCGTGTTACCATTACACCACGGGGACACATTGCTATTCCGTGCGATAGTGTTATATGAAAGGCTCATATGCCTTGTTCTCTTAGTCACGCATGCTTATCAAGCGATTGCGTCATGAATGGAGCGTAACTCCACTTTTTTTTCTCTAACAAGCTTTTCAATTGATTGAAGAAGCATGTTAATCTCATTTGATGTATGAACGAAAGCAGTAAGCTTTGAACATGAGGTATCATCAAGCTTGGACTTCAGAGCTATTTCACTCTAGCAATAGTGTTCCAAAAAGCTACGGTATTGTTGTTGTAGTCTCTGAGAAAGCTAATTCGCTACGATTCAACACCTCAAAAGTATAATTTGACTTTGCTGACACTAGCATGAAGCCTGTTCTGATTCAGGCGAGTGACCACCATAACGAGCGAGAATTCGAAGAGACCGAGGAGAGGGTTCGGCGGGAATCAGAAGAGCTTCGAACGGCGAACGCGCCCAGGCGAAGTGTCGCGCTGATGATCGGCTCATTCAATGTCAGTGACGTCATGAGATACGGAACTAAAATTAGTCCTACTTGAAACAAAGTGCATTAGGAATCCTTCTCAAAAAGAAGTGTAAAGGGTCATAAACATGTGTTTAGAAGTGTGGTTGCTTACATTCGTTTTTTTTCGGCCGTTACTAAAGCACGCCGTGTTCGCTGTGCACACACGCTGCACGCTAAATCATTACTAATGCACGCCAACGCGCGGGAAAGAGAGAGAGAGTGTTTGACGCACTATTATAATACTTTTTGATACGGTCTCGTTAGCCTAAGCTGCACGGCCTCGTTAGCTTAAACTTTTACCTAAGCCTAAGCAGAAAAAAATGAAAAAACTAAATAAAGCGCATGGGGCGGAGTTAAGAATTTTCCCGCGCGTTGGCGTGCATTAGTAATTATTAAGCGTGCAGCGTGCGTGCTTTAGTAACGGCCTTTTTGTCCAAAGAAAAAGGTTCTGGCCACCGGTGAGTTTCTGTGAGAGGAAAACAAAGGGAGACGGAGCAACCGATCAGGAAAGTAATAACGATTGGGAATGAAATTATAAAACTACTTTTGACAGATGGCTGTGAATTCGTTCAATGATTTGGTGAAGGCGGAGGCGACAGGGAGGCAATCGGCAGGCCGACTCTCCACCCTCTGCCTTAACCCCCGAGTAGATGGAAGGGGAGCGAAGCAGTCTAGGGGCTGCGAGAGGCAGCTCAACACACTGCATGAAGTCACCAGGGACGGCCAAAAGACGCTCATCGTGGTCGCAGAGTAGTTCTGATGAAGATATGGAAGGAAATCAGAATGATGAATCTTATAGGGTCTTCAAGGGGGGGTTTTGGTAGTTAGAGGAAGCACTAAGCACGGAGAAAAAGGTCTTTATTAAAGCAAGAGCAGATGCCATGTTCTGAAAGAGTAAGGTCTATATTGTAGTCAGAGATTGCTAAATGTTCTAAATATGAGTCTAGTGAAAGGAAGCACCGTTTACCGCATTGAATCTGATTTTTTTATTTATAGAAAGTGTTTGGGAAATGGTTTTGTTGGGGTGAGTACAATATTTTTCACTTTAAATATCTTCTCGAACAAAAACATAGGTTTCTTGACAGAAATTATTTTTAACTTTTCACGGAAGTATGTGAAGCGAATACTGAAGACACGAGTTTGTAGCCAATTATGTTATCTGAAATATTTGGACTCTCATTTCCCATCGAATACATGGTAAAGCCGTCGTATGCATGTTTATATTGTATTTCACGACATGAAATTTTCGGCTAATGTTCACATTCACCCTTTCGTTTCTCTCACATGACTAACTTGCTATGTTTAAGATATGAAAACAAGCTCAATTCCGCATTCGAATGTTCATATAGATTTTTCTTATCACCTGATCTCTACTTATAACTTATCGGTCATTTATTCAGTTCAAAAGTAAAATTGATGTATAAATTCAACGAAGTTAATGGAGGCAATCAGTATGCAACATGAATGTTACCTTGTTTGTGTGAGTGGAAGGAAGCTTAAACGCTTGGAGAGAGAGCGAATAAGTTCTATTTAGCACCAGAAACAAGCTTCTTCTGCGAGATCAAATGAAATTTAACGGTTTCTAATCTGCTCTCTTCCACTTTATATGTGATCCGCTCATTATTCACTTGCTCAAACATATTCACTTGAAAAGCCCAATATTATCTGGAATAAATGCGGTAGCTGATAACTTATTTCGATTCCAAGACTTCTGGTGTACTAATATATTGTATAATTTGGTAATGATTATCTCAATAATTGCTAAATTTGCACACAATCATGAACAAAGATATTATAACACTGACTCAAATTCGAAATTTTGTTCATTTTGCTAAGGCGGTAAGTAGTCTCCTTTCCCGCTCTCTTTTCTCTAAAATGTAGGAATGCGGTCCCTATTAAAACACGGACGTTCTCAAGGTGTTCAATCCATTCAAAACTCTGCACAAGATGTGGACAATCATTATAGGGACAATCATTATAGGTCACTTGCATTGGAACCATCTGGACAATCATTATAGGTCACTTGCATTGGAACCATCTGGACAATCATTATAGGTCACTTGCATTGGAACCATCTGGACAATCATTATAGGTCACTTGCATTGGAACCATCTGGACAATCATTATAGGTCACTTGCATTGGAACCATCTGGACAATCATTATAGGTCACTTGCATTGGAACCATCTGGACAATCATTATAGGTCACTTGCATTGGAACCATCTGGACAATCATTATAGGTCACTTGCATTGGAACCATCTGGACAATCATTATATGTCACTTGCATTGGAACCATCTGGACAATCATTATAGGTCACTTGCATTGGAACCATCTGGACAATCATTATAGGTCACTTGCATTGGAACCATCTGGACAATCATTATAGGTCACTTGCATTGGAACCATCTGGACAATCATTATAGGTCACTTGCATTGGAACCATCTGGACAATCATTATAGGTCACTTGCATTGGAACCATCTGGACAATCATTATAGGTCACTTGCATTGGAACCATCTGGACAATCATTATAGGTCACTTGCATTGGAACCATCTGGACAATCATTATAGGTCACTTGCATTGGAACCATCTGGACAATCATTATAGGTCACTTGCATTGGAACCATCTGGACAATCATTATAGGTCACTTGCATTGGAACCATCTGGACAATGATTATAGGTCACTTGCATTGGAACCATCTGGACAATCATTATAGGTCACTTGCATTGGAACCATCTGGACAATCATTATAGGTCACTTGCATTGGAACCATCTGGACAATCATTATAGGTCACTTGCATTGGAACCATCTGGACAATCATTATAGGTCACTTGCATTGGAAACATCTGGACAATCATTATAGGTCACTTGCATTGGAACCATCTGGACAATCATTATAGGTCACTTGCATTGGAACCATCTGGACAATCATTATAGGTCACTTGCATTGGAACCATCTGGACAATCATTATAGGTCACTTGCATTGGAACCATCTGGACAATCATTATAGGTCACTTGCATTGGAACCATCTGGACAATCATTATAGGTCACTTGCATTGGAACCATCTGGACAATCATTATAGGTCACTTGCATTGGAACCATCTGGACAATCATTATAGGTCACTTACATTGGAACCATCTGGACAATCATTATAGGTCGCTTCCATTGGAACCATCTGGACAATCATTATAGGTCACTTGCATTGGAACCATCTGGACAATCATTATAGGTCACTTGCATTGGAACCATCTGGACAATCATTATAGGTCACTTGCATTGGAACCATCTGGACAATCATTATAGGTCACTTGCATTGGAACCATCTGGACAATCATTATAGGTCACTTCCATTGGAACCATCTGGACAATCATTATAGGTCACTTGCATTGGAACCATCTGGACAATCATTATAGGTCACTTCCATTGGAACCATCGTTCATTTGAGCGGCGGCGATGTGATAATCTTCAATGAAGAGAAGCGAGCGCAAGGTGAAGCGCAGAGATGGGATATTTCAGATGCCGTCGCTAGAATGACCGCTCTTTCTTTCTTTCTATTGTTCCCACTTCCTTGGGACGTTTTACATAAACATGCAAAATCGCTTAAATAAATGTCGTTGTATGGCGTCAATAGTAAAGCATTAAATTGGGTAGAATTTTTTCTATCATCACTTTTGAGATATTTTCATAGCTCATGAAGTAAAAATTGGCAAGATGCAAATACTCAATTCGAAGAAATGCCAAAATTTTAAACTTTGTAAACACAGCATAAAAAAATTCCAAAGAGATTTGTTTTAAATAGCTGAGTCTAGACCTAATTCTTATTCCTTACGTTTAACCCGCTGAAGAGCAAAGTGCACAGATTATAGAACTCATTCAGCCATTCCACACTCGATGATGCTTTCTCCGTGGCTGTGTCTCTTCATAACTTATATTAATGGGGTCACACAGAAGATTCAAAGAAGCCGCTTTCTATTAGAACCTATATAATTCGATTCCACTCACTTCTCACTCTTAATTTCTATCGCCAAGAATGTAGGATTCCGGTGTCTAGCAGGATTTGGACACCTTGAGGCCCTAATGATTTGGACACCTTGAGGCCCTAATGATTTGGACACCTTGAGGCCCTAATGATTTGGACACCTTGAGGCCCTAATGATTTGGACACCTTGAGGCCCTAATGATTTGGACACCTTGAGGCCCTAATGATTTGGACACCTTGAGGCCCTAATGATTTGGACACCTTGAGGCCCTAATGATTTGGACACCTTGAGGCCCTAATGATTTGGACACCTTGAGGCCCTAATGATTTGGACACCTTGAGGCCCTAATGATTTGGACACCTTGAGGCCCTAATGATTTGGACACCTTGAGGCCCTAATGATTTGGACACCTTGAGGCCCTAATGTCCAAACCATGATCGACACTCCAGTCAAGATTCTCATTTTTCTGTACTGTCCGGAGAATCAAATGGAGCTGTTCGATATAATGGCATTTCATGTCCCATGACATCGAGAATAAAGCGTTTGAATTTGGATTGAATTCGATGCCTTACCAAACCAATTGTGTTCAACTTGTCTTCTGAATACCAAAACACTAATCCAACTCGGATCTCTCGAGACCATGACACTCCATGACCCAAGACGTAAATAATGAAGCATTTGAACTGAATTGCACCCTCTATATCCTGAGAGCAAGTCAACTAATATCATTATTGACAAAAGGGTATATGAAGCTAGATATAAATGGAAGACATTGTAGTTATATGTTTCTCCTTGCGCCTCGTAAGACATTGAGTGACTCTTTAGTCATTGAGCGACTCTTGAGTCATTCAAAAACTCTTTATTCATCGGGTGAGTCGTTAGTCATTGAAGGACTTTTTTGTCATTGATGACTTTAATGACTTGTTAGTCATTCAGTGGTGAATTATCAAGTGATTCATTATCTTCCTCTGCAGACTCATTATTCTTCAGCAGATTCCCCGCGACTATTCCAGTGAAAATAAGTGCCCCGATCCATTGATTTGACTTGAATTTTCTCCAACAATCCTCTGCCGATGAAAAGTTTACGGAGTTTACTTGCCAAAAGATGTGTGAAGCAGCACCTTAAACACAACAATCAATTAGACTATTAACCGATTTCCACGATGTAATATTATAGAAAGACTGCTGGGTTGAATTTTGCCCCGTGGACAAAACGTCTCTTATTTTCTCAATGTTCTCAGCTCTATGAATCGTACTCTTTTCTTTATCTTCCTTTCTAGCTCTCTTTTATTCCCATATTTTTTCTATTTATTGAAGCTTTTTCATCTTCCAATTTCCTCATGGTCTTTTTAACCCTGCTTTCTGTTTCTAAGTAAATTATTTTTTCCGCTATCATCATTCTTTTTGTTAAAAGTGTCCAGAACGATAAACTCTCTCTCTCTCTCTCTCTCTCTCTCTCTCTCCCACTCTTTCGATTAGTATTTATATCAATTGCTCTCAAACTAGCTCTTTCTCTCATTCTCCTTTCTTCCTCAATCTCTTCATCTGCTCCTCTCTTTTATCATCTCTCTCTATCACATTCTTCGCACACTTTTTTCTTTCTCTCTCTTTTTCTCTTTCCCTTTTTCTCTCGCAACCTGCGACAGCCAAATGGTAAGGCCAAGTCTGGTCCATGATCAGCCCACTGGCGGCGAGAGATGCCGTCATTGCTGCTGCGAATCCTGTGAGCGTTCCCCGTGCCTTCACACCCAAACGCAAAGCTGAAGATTTCACTCCGACCCTTGCGTCGTCCACCGTGTCCTTAATAAACTGAATGTGATTTAATGTGATAATATATATACATATATCATGAGAAGCAAGCCTCCACGTTCTTGACCTCCAATACTGCTCGACTTCTACCCAAGACTTCATTTACTCACTATACATTTGTTGTTCATGTTTAATCTTCTGCTTTTCTACGGTCAAGGATTAGCAGGAACTCCCGACAAACACGTTCCGCGATGCCAGGCTGGATTGACCATCCACTCAACAGGCCGATCGCATGAATACCCTTGTTGTAAACCATGGCTTCAAGTTCTTTGATCGAGTCATGGCCGTCCGAATTTCTTCGTCCAACAATCACTTCCTTGTCGTCTCAGCATATGCACCTCAAAAAGGATGTAGCGACGCTGATAAGGAGGACTTCTACGACTCTCTAGAGGAAGTTATCAAACTCCGAGAGTCTCATGAAGACATCTTGATCGGCGGAGATTTTAACGCTCACATCGGTTCAGATCGACAAGGTCGTGAGAGAGAACATGGAGGACATGGAATCGGAACGATCAATGCTGAGGGTCAACGGCTACTTGAATTCTGTGCTCGATGCGATCAGCAGTCGTGAACTCCTTTTTCAAAAAGATACTTCCACTTTCCACGACAATACATGATTCTATGCTTTCTTGCAACCAAACTTATGCAGTCTACCGTAGCGATAGGGACGGTCATGGGGGTGGCGTAGCTATACTCGTTGAAAAGTCCATAGCATCTTCACTCATTTTATCTGAAAGCCATTCTACTCAATGTCAATACGTAGCCGTCAAGCTCCACAATAAACGTAGTCATGATACAATACTACATTGTGTTTACAGGAGCCCCAGCACTACATTCATCGAATTTTCAAATGCTCTTACTTCCATTGAGAACATATTCTTAGCGAACGACTGCGAACATGTTCTTGTCGGCGATTTCAACTGTCCAGAAATATCATGGCCCGATGGCTGGACTCCTCCTTCACTCTCACTCGGTCATCACTCTCGCTCTCTTTCTGGATTTGTGTCGTACCACTCTCTCACACAACATGTCAGTTCTCCCACGAGACTCGGGAACACTCTTGACCTGGTGTTTTCTTCTTTACCTGGAGGAATATCAGACTGTTTCGTAGCTCCTCCTCCTCCATCATGTGACCACAACATAGTTCTTTTCAGAATTGCCTTCCAACAAACCAGAATAACTAGAACACCTCATATGTACAACTATAAGAGAGCCAATTTCTCGCTCGCAAACTATCTGATAGATAGGACTGACTGGTTTACTCTATTCAACTCATGCAAAGATTCAAATGAGGTATATGAGACATTCTCATCTACAATCCATAGAATCATATCAGAATGCGTTCCACTTATTAATATGTCTAAATTCATCGGTAAACCTCCTCATATCATATCTCAAATCAGTCGTCGCGTGGCTAGACTTTATAAGAAAAGAGAAACTATTGGATTATCCCCATTTCTCCGTATGAACCGTAAACTGAGAAAAGCCTATGACGCTCATCGGAGAAATAAGGAGAAGGCTCTTCTAAAAAACGGAAATCTGTCAAAACTGTATCGCTACACTAATGCGAACATAAAGGAAGAAACCGGGATTGGTCCAATAACTGAAGAAAATGGTGAAGTTATAACCCAAGATTTCAGAAAAAGCCTCTTATTTGCGAAGTACTTTCATTCTCTATATGGAGGTGTGAAAGAGGTTAGTGAATCTAGAAAGGATTTATCCGGACTTCCGATCCCGTCCTTCTCTATCGATTTCGTTCAAATACCCACGCATCTGGTATATTCTCATCTGAAGCGACTCAAATCGAGAAACAACACATCTCCTGACAATATTCCTTATATATTCATCAAGTATACTGCTCTATCGATGTGTGTTCCTCTCTCACTTATGTTTGAACGTTTTCTACTTCATGGAGATTGCCCTTCAGTATGGCTAACGGCTACCGTTAGACCAGTATTCAAGAAAAAAGGTGAGAAAACCGATGTCAAAAATTACAGACCGATTTGCCTTACTCCTTCTACTTCAAAGATTATGGAGAAAATCATTGGCCATAAGCTATTAGAGTACCTCAATGAAAACCAACTTATTAATAAACATCAGTTTGGTTTCCGACCTAAGCACTCATGTGAACTTGCTTTGCTAGAAACGCTTTGTGATTGGCACTCTAAGTTGGACCAGAAACATTTCATTAGCTGTGCATTGATAGATTTCTCCCGCGCCTTTGATGCGGTACCTATTGATCTATTAATGGAGAAAATTAGGTCCTTCGGTATAAATGGATGTCTTTTCAGATTTTTGGAGAGTTTTCTCCGAAACCGTGTGCAAAGTGTCAGAATAGGGAACAGTGAGTCCCCTAAATACTCCACTCCGACTGGGGTTCCACAAGGGAGCTGCCTAGGCCCCATACTTTTCATTCTGTACATAAATGACATTGCCGAACTTCTCCCAACTGGGTGTCATGTTACTATGTACGCCGATGACGTTAAACTCCACTCCATCGATGCCCCAGAATGCCTACAAGAGGGGATTAATCGAGTTTATGAATGGTCGAAAAAGTGGAGACTTAGTATCTCTACCTCTAAAACAGTTGTGATACGTCTTGGCTCAAATCATCCTGTCTTTCCCTTTACTCTTTCAGGGGAACGTTTGCCGGAATCCAACGTAGTGCGTGACTTGGGCGTTGAATACTCCAACTCACTAGATTTCTCTCAACACATGGAAACAATGTGTAAGAAAGCAAATGCCAGAAGTGGTTACATTCTGAGGACATTCAAATCTAGAGACCTTAACTTGTACAAAAAATTATTCGTTTCTTATGTGAGACCTATAGTGGAGTACTGTAATATGGTCCCCACACATGAAGAAGTATATTGAAATGGTTGAGAATGTTCAGCGCAAATTCACCAAGTGGATATTCAGAAGAACCAGTCAGGCTGCGCTGAGTTATGAAGACCGCCTACAATCTCTTGGTCTACAGAAACTTCAAATAAGAAGAAGAAACTTAGACCTTGTGATGACCTATAAAATACTCACGGGTAAAACGCCACTTTCTGCAGACTCCATCTTCTGTTTATCCGCTCATAACTACCTAACTAGATCGAAATATCTACATCTCAGAGTTCCACGTTTCCGTACAGTTCATCATTCTAATACTATTGCTGCTCGAGTTGTGGAATTATGGAATGCATTACCATTGGAGGCGAAGAAAGCCGCTAGAACTGAATCATTTAAAAATTTTCTTAGTAGCTTAGATTGAAATCTACATAATGTTTTCGCTTTGTTTTCAACGTTTTTAGTTTGACCTTTTCCTGTTCTCACCTTAATTCTGTTTGAGAACAAATTTTCTTCTTTTTTTGCTTTCTTTTTCTCACTTTTCCCGTAAAAGTGACATGCTTGTGACTTAGCTACATTGTGCAATGTACTTGATGCTATTTCACTGTGCAATAAAGATTTATACGATCTCACGGACTCACATACGAGAGCGGAAGAAATCAGAGTCAAATTGACTTTTAATTAATCCTGAGAGCAAAGCTGCGGAGCGCAAAAGATGCAAAGGTCATTCCATCAGACCATGTTGCATCTCAGCACCACCCTCTCTTTATAAACTACAGCGTATTGAAGTCGAAGAAACAGCCTTCTCGTAATCCTGAATGCACACGTGTCAAATGGTGGCGCTCGACTGGGAAAGCAGAACGCCTCTCTCTCATGCACATCATCCACCACAATCTACTCCCTCCTGCACTCTACAAGCAGTTTACAGAGGACATAAATGAACACTGGAAGCTTCTTGAAGACAGCATCAGAGCACCCGCCGCAAGCATCCTCGGAAAGACGAAACCCGGAAAGCCAAGAATCGAGAAAGACACTTGATTTTTCACCTCCGAAGTTCAGGATGCAATCAAGGCGAAAAAGAATGCGTACAAGAGATGGAGGACGTCAAATGAGGCTGCCGACCGCGCTGCATACAGCTCAGCCAAGAAAGCCGCCAAAAGAGCTGTCGCAGTTTCAAAAGCCTCCTACTTCCGCGATCTCTATGAGAAGATGAACCAACCAGGAGGCGATAAAGCCATCTATCGGCTTGCCAAGGCTCGACAACGCAACACCTTGGACATCCAGAGAGCAGCCACGATAAGAAACAAACAAGGAAAGCTCGTCACTGACCCTTTAAAAGTCAGAAACAGGTGGCGCGAACATTTCGAAGAAATGAGCGGCCAAGAGTTTGAGCACCCTCCCATCCCGACTTCCCACACCGTACAGGGACCCGTGCCAACCATCACGGCCGAGGAAGTGAAGAAGGCAGTCTTTAAGACGAAGACTGGGAAAGCGGCTGGACCGGACGACATAGCCACCGAAGCCTGGAAACTTGCGGGTGATGTTGGACTAGCACATCTCGTGCACCTGTTCAACACCATCGTAAAGCAAGGCCAAATCCCACATAACTGGCGCTACTCCACGACCGTTCCAGTCTTCAAAGGAAAAGGCGATGCCAGAGTGTGCAGCAACTACCGTCCAATACGTCTTCTCAACAACACTATGAAGATATTTGAGAGGATACTGGATTCACGCATACGAGATATCGTCGATATTCCAGCTCAGCAATGCGGGTTCGTGAACGGAAGAGGCACAACAGATGCAATATTTGCACTCCGTTTACTCGTCGAGAAGCACGCAGAGAAAAGATCACTCGGAAAGATGTATAAACAGCAGTCCGTCCCGTGCTTCTCTATTCGACGGAGACCTGGCCTACAACGCGTGTAACCGAGAACATTATCCACACGAATGAGATGAAAATGTTACGTTGGACACTAGGACTGACTTGCCTAGATTGTGTGCGTAACACGATTGTGAGAGGGAGACTCGGCGTGGCCCCAATACAAGATAGAAGATACAAGCTTTGCTTTCTTTGCTTTTTTTGTGTGCTTTCCGATTTTCCTAAAATGAAATGTTCATGATTGTTCTTGTCATATTTAGATCTCACTTTCCATCACCTTCACTGAATTCACTTTTTTGTGACAGTGTCATCTGTTTCGTCTTTCAACAATATGTTTTATTTCAAGCGGAATAAAGAATTGAGAATTGAGAAGACAAGATGCGAGAAGGGAGAGTTAGATGGTATGGACACGTGATGCGAAGAGACGCGACCAACATCGCAAGACACGCCCTTGACATGGAAGTACCAGGCAAACCGAAGACAAGATATATGGATACGCTCAACCAAGACCTGCGCCTTGCAAGACTCCACTCGGAAGACGCATCGGACAGATGTTTCTGGAGAGCTAGAAGCCGTACAGCGGACCCTACTCTGACCTCGGCCGGCGCGGGACAACGCTAAGAAGAAGAAGAAGAAGACATTTGTTGTTGATGTGATATACAAATATATTACATAAAGATCTTGTCGCCATTCAAGACCTATTTTCACCGCTCAGGTTGCCTTCAATCCCAAACTCTCTTAGTTGCCCTCAACTTTTTTATTCTTATGTTTTAGGCCAGGCTTCATGTTTACGTTCTACTTCCATGTTTAGCCAAATATAGCTCATCTAAGAACACATGTACCCTTTATTTTTTTGTACTTTGCTTGTAGACGTGTACAACCAGTGGGCAGCAAATATTCTAGGTTTGTGCGAGCTAATGATATTCTAGTCATACCATTGAACTGACCTGGAATGCATATATAGTATCGTAAATCAGGGTGTGGAGTCCTGCCGCGAAATAAAGAGGCATGACCTTCCACCATTCACCGACTGGCATCAGATGCGCCCAAGCAATCAAGACACCCCAGTTTATGGTTGCTCCTTTAAGGCATATAAGTTTTATTTATGATCTGAAAGACTGCATTGATAGGTGAGAATGGTTTGAAATTAAGTGAGAAGTTATGTAAAACACAATAATTGTTTCCGAGATGGCTCACTAGACTATAAGTCGGGCTGCTAGCACGTAGCCGGTTCGGCTCTCAAGTTTATCAACAGAAGGACGGTAATTTATCCATCTCTACTCCTCAACATGGTTAACTCTATCTCTGGCATGACTCGGACACTTTGAGACCGTACTGTCCGAACCATAATCTACATTCCAGTGTATTTAAATGTTCTCGCTAGTATTCCTGGACCATGAATAATAGTAGAACTGTGTTGAATAATGTTTTATGTCGCTTCTTGTGCTCAGGAAGGGAGTGACATACAAAAAAAAAGACAATTGACAATTATATCTACTCTGAGCTCTACAAAAAGTCAGTTAAATTATAATAACCACTCTGACCAAGTACCACTTGAGGCCAATTAGTGTATCTCTTGGCGAGTGGATAAGTGACCACCAGAAACATCGACGAAGCCCCGACCGCGATACTGCAATCATCGATTCATTTGCCATGATCAGTGAAAGGTACAAAGGGCCACCAGTGAATGAACGGTGGATACATATTCATTCAGGCCTTCTCTCAAAGCGCACCAAAAAAGTGTAGATCAGAAAGATGAATCGCGAAGAAACGGCTGAGGGAGACCGATGGCGCATCAAAAAATGCTATACCAACAGAGAATTCGTAAATAAGCTTCTCATTCATATAAGATTGTGGCTCGCCAACGGAGTCGCCTACACGATGGTGCGAGTGTCGACAGACGTCCCGGACGTTCTGGACGCAAAGGACTCCAAACTATACCTATCCCAAAGTGGTTTTTCTCCCGCAAGGGACACATCGAACAGCTCTCCCCCCAGCTGTCCAATCCTCTCGTTTTTTCTATTAAGGATCAGGGCCTTCCAGCGGCTCTGATCCTCGCCCTCCTCTTAATCGCTGGAATAGAAAGCAACCCGGGTCCTTTGCGATGGCCGTGTACCGTATGTCACAAAAGTGCTTCCAGCAATAGCGTTCGCTGTCAGAAGTGTCAGAAATGGACACATCTTAAATGTTCTGGTCTCTCCTCCTTCAATGCCTGGAACCCATCCTGGAGATGTCATAGCTGTGTAAGACCTCCCCCAAGAAGCTCACAAACTAAGATAGATGCCCTCAAGATCATCCATTGGAATGCTAATGGAATTCGGAGCAGAATCGTAGAGCTAGAGGACTTACTCAACGAGGAAAATATCCACATAGCTTTAATCCAGGAGACCAAACTAGATGCCACAGCCGTATCGCCATCGATTAAAGGGTACTCACTATTAAGACAGGACCGAACCAGATCAGGAGGTGGCCTCGCAATGATCATAAGAGAGGACATCCAATATGTGCTAGCAGACTCAACTCACGGTGATAAGACTATAGAGACAATGACTATCGAGATCCCCTCTACACTCGGTAATCTGAGAATAACTAATCTCTATATCCCTCCACGCTCCTCATGTCCACCGGGTTATAACACAGACTTTACCCACTTCCTCAAACATACAAAGACATGCGTTGTGGCTGGTGACGTGAACGCCCACAATGAGCTCTGGAGTACTGGTACCGAAGATGCCAGAGGAACTGCACTCTGTGAAGCTATCGAGCAGAGCAATTACATAGTATTGAACTCTCCTCAGCAACACACACGTAAGGAAGCCTCTCCGGACATTACGTCAGTCACAAATGACATTGCGACCAACTGTTCCTGGAGAACTCTCGGAAAGCTGAATTCTGACCACCTACCAGTCCTACTCGAGATAGAACTGAGAATCCCAACGATTGGGAAACGAAGATGCTACATGAACTTCAGAAAAGCAAAATGGCACGAATACGAAATAGAAGTGAACAAGAGACTCAGCGAATTTCCTTACGAAGGAAGCCCTCACAACATGCATTCCTTCCTGGTTGAAACTCTCAGAGAGGCGGCAAGAAAACATATACCACAAGGAAGATGCCCAGACTTCATACCCCGCCTGAGCGAAGAAGCCAAAGCACTCATCCGAAAAAGAGATCATATGCGTAGAGCAAACCCGGCAGACCCATGTCTCCCTGAACTGATGACAAGGATTTCCTATAAGATCAATGACGATAAGCGCATTGCATGGGAAGATTTCGTAAACAACCTCAGACCCAACGAACCCACAAATCGTTTGTGGAACACAATCAAATCACTTGATGGTCGAGCACACAAACCCTCCCACGCCGCTATTGTCCATAAGGGTTCACCTCTATCCAGCCTGGAAGCTACCAACCTTTTCGCCAAACAACTCACCAAACAAGCCGTCAAGACCCCTGATCGATCTAACAGGAGAACGCACCGCTGGACCTCGAACCTAGAGCGTTCCGACGTCCCAGTCGTCACAGTTGACGAAGTGAAGACAGCCATGAAGAAAATGAGAAGCTCCAAGGCCATGGATCTCGACGAAATCTGTCCCCTTATGGTTAAAAAGGCTGGCGAACAGTGTGCAAGATGCTTTGCAATACTCTTCAATTGCTCACTCAGCACCGGCATCATACCTTCGGCCTGGAAGACGGCCAGAGTTATCACGATTCCGAAGCCAGGGAAGGACCTCACGTCGGTTAAAGGCTACAGACCGATCTCAATTCTGTCCCCTGTGGTCAAACTCCTCGAGAGAATCATCCTCCCCCACATCACAGAAGAAGTTGAGTTGGAAAACTGGCAACATGGCTTCAGAAAAGGACGCTCGACCACGACAGCCTTGATGGAGATAACGGGCCACATAACCAATGGTATCAACCAACGGCTCCCTCCACATCGCACAGTGATGGTTGCGCTCGACCTCACCTCGGCATATGATCTGGTCAACATTTCTCGCCTGTGTCACACTCTCGCCGAAACGTCCATCCCCAGAGGCCTCGTTAGATGGCTCTCCAGCTATCTACGAGGGAGAGCCATCCGTGTGGACTTCAGAAATTGCCTCAGCCGCCAGCAAACCTGCTACGCAGGAGTTCCTCAGGGGGGAGTACTCAGCCCTTCCTTGTTCAACATATACTTGAATGGGCTGCCGAAACCTCCCGAGACGATCAAACTGGTCGGGTATGCGGATGATCTGACAATACTGGCCTCTCACCCTGACTGGAGAGTTGGAGCTGACAGACTGAACACTTACCTCCCAACCCTCACCAGCCATTTTGGGGAACTAAAGATGGACATCTCGGCAGCTAAATCCAGTGTAACGCTCTTCACCACCAACACAAAGGAATGTCGTGAAGTACCAGAAGTTGTGGTCAACGGTGAACCACTTCCTCCAAGTAGAACCCCCAAAATCCTTGGTGTCACCTTGGACCAGATGGGAACCTACCGTCAACACGCCGAAGGACTAAAGACAAGGGCAACAAAAAGATTGAATGTCCTCCGAGCAATCGCAGGAAGAAAATGGGGACAGAAGACCGAAACAATGCTGAACACCTACAAAGCAACTACAAGAGCAGTCTTGTCTTACGCAGCACCCATCTACTCGCCCCAACTTGCCGAATCACATTGGACTTCCTTGCAAGCAGCACAAAACAAAGCCATTCGAATCGCAACTGGAAACCTTGCAATTGCGGACACTCAGCACCTGGCATATGAGAGCAAACTTCTTCCAGTCAAAGAACACAACCTCATGCTCAGCAAACAATTCACCGCCAAGGCCAGGCTTCAGCCTAACCATCCATCTCACCGCATCTGCACTGAAGCAAAACCTCCCAGGGCAGTCAGAAAGCATGCCAAAGACATAGACATAGTATTAGGTGACACGGACTATAAAGTGGCCCTCAGAAAAATACACACGGAGACAGTCAGAGATTTTCTTAGAAATAGTCGACCCAACCCAGTTCTGGGAACTAAACCTCCTAGAATACATAAGTCCACGTCCCAACTATCCAGAGAAAATCAGATAACTCTGTCTCAATTGCGAAGCGGCCACTCTAGTTTCCTTAACAGTTACCTCCACCGAATAGGGGCCAATGAATCTCCCCTCTGCCCACTGTGTAGGGTAGAGCCGCATACTTCGAGACATATTTTTTCGTGTCGCTGTAACCCCACTTCACTTAGCCCTATCGACCTTTGGAATAGGCCGCACTCGGTTGTTGATTTCTTGTTCAATTAAATCTCTCCAAAAAAAAAATAAATAAAATAAATAAAAAAATAAAAAAGAGTAAAAAAAAAATTTTAAAAAAAATAAGAGAGAGAGGAAAGAGAGTGTGGGCTTATAACGCTGGAGGGTCGAGAGCTTCGACGACTTCCTCCAGTGTCTCGCGAAGGAAGATCTACCCGTTGGGCAAGACAACAACAACATATAAGATTGTGGATGAATTTACGCATGGACTTCCCTCAGAGAAATGGTTAAAAACACACTGCAATCAACGCTTGATTAGAATAAAGCACCTTGGCCAAGAAAGCTGCAGCAGGGCTGCAAGTGAGATCGACAGTAATCCCGTCAAGAGAAGGACTGCCTCGGCTGGTTGCATTTCCCCACTCGCCAGCGGGCGGCTCTTCGTTCTCTCCACCTCAACAAGCTTAGATGGTCATGACCGCCATGGCTGCGGTTTTTTCTGATCATCGGTCAATTAATAATGTTGAAAAGTATTATCTTAAAAAACGAGCTCTCTGCGAGCAGAAAACACAAAATAAATACAATAAAATTCAAGGTTACGGACATAGAAAAGAGATTGGGCTATCTAACAGATAAAAACTCGTTTGCTTTTTACTATTAAAAGCCATTCCTTAGCTGTCTTTTTTATACGTTTTCAAACAGCGCATGGGTACTAGAATTCTCATGACCCTTCATGAAAAGGTGTGGATCGGAAAGATGAAATCTTCTTTACCGATGAGAAAACTTTTTTGTTGGTTACCGACTGGTGTTAGAGTGAAAATTAGACAGTTTTCCTGTCTTTTTTGTGCATCGCATAAAGAATTTGTTCTCAGAAAACGAAAACTTATCATTCACTTGACTGTCATAATCGCGATCCCAGAGGTCGTTGATGACACACCCCGCACTTCTCATCGTGAACGCTCCCACGCCGAAGAGAGCGAGCAGGTAAGGACTCGGCCATGAACCAGCAGGTGCGGCCAAGGCAAGCGACCAAGATGACGGCCAATACAGTAACCAGACTCCTGAAAGCATAACATTAACCACAATCCTAAGGTTAATACAGTACCAAACGTCGGATAGAAACACATTCACCATACTGATCATTTCTGTGAAATTATAAAAAAGAATTTTTTTTAAAAATTAACTACAAACTTTTTATTCACATTCTCATCCGAGCAAATGGGATAAAACAAAGCGTGTAAACAAGAAAAAAATTATCGGCAGTTTCCCAAGTTAACAAGATTAACTTATTTAATCAGTTTTTATTCAATCACTTCTTTGGTACTGTATTTTTATATGTATCTCGTTTTAATTTTATTTATGATTTTAATATGCATAGTTTTATATGTAATTCAAAATGTTTTCATTTGAAAAATTAATTTCTTCTAATAGTTCAATGAAAACTTAGAATGATTGCATTGTTTTTTGTGTTGATTTTTTAAAGATTTTAATTTTTTATGTTCAATTGAAGTTGGAATTTTTTTTTCAATTCCGTCTGATTTTTTTTCTTCAAAGTTTTCTCTTCATTTCGCTTTGTATAACTCATCAGATTAATATATAACTCATCAGATTAATATATAACTCATCAGATTAATATATAACTCATCAGATTAATATATAACTCATCAGATTAATATATAACTCATCAGATTAATATATAACTCATCAGATTAATATATAACTCATCAGATTAATATATAACTCATCAGATTAATATATAACTCATCAGATTAATATATAACTCATCAGATTAATATATAACTCATCAGATTAATATATAACTCATCAGATTAATATATAACTCATCAGATTAATATATAACTCATCAGATTAATATATAACTCATCAGATTAATATATAACTCATCAGATTAATATATAACTCATCAGATTAATATATAACTCATCAGATTAATATATAACTCATCAGATTAATATATAACTCATCAGATTAATATATAACT
>OZ057403.1:9763856-9900733 GCA_964056735.1 Allodiplogaster pararmata
ATATCTCACTTTCCCAACCGAAAACCAACCTCCTTTCTATTGTTGCGTAAGATGGGGAACTCCGCGCTGCTCGCCGCAAACGAAGATCCGACGACGTTTCAGACGAAGTCTGGAGGAGGTCGCGGCTTCTTGATGGTGTCCCACTTCTGAGGAATCGGCGCCGGTTTGTCCTGAAGGAAATGAAGTCTGAATGAAATATATTTAAAAAAACATTAAGAAGTGAAAAAATAGTGTGAAGAAACTGCTGGAGAAAATAACTTTTGTTCGAAATATTTTTCGCACGAACTCAAATAAGAACAATCTCTGTCAGAGGGTTTAATTTTGAGAGGGAAAATACGATTTTCTAACATTGCTTTTTTTCTTACATTTTCTTACATTTTCGACACAGCTGGTGAGCTGAAGAATTTTTTGTTTGAAAGTAATTTTTCAAAACACGAGTTTTTTTTTTTTGAAAATGATCGATCACCGAACACGATATACTAACGTATGAAAAACAAGCCTTGTTTTATCAACAGGTCAATTGCCCTAATAGATCAAATGTTTCCATTTATACCAAGATTTTTCTCTGACCCGCCCTGCGAATAAAAAAATCTATGCGCTCCCCAAAAACTCCGAAAAAACATTGGAATCTATGCACTTGGAAAAAAAATTTCTCGGAATTTTCGTTGGGAAAACCCAAATCTTTGAAAAATTGAATTTTGAACTCTGAAATTTCGAAAATCTATGCACTCCAAAAAAGTTGTGCAGGTGCTGCAGGTATCTATGCGATCTCAAAAAAATCTGGAAAATAAATACAAATCAATGCACTCAGGAAATTTTCGATGAGAAAAATTTCTAAATCTTTGAAATTTAGGGATCTATGCGCTTGAAAAAAATGTGCTGGTAATAAGATTGTTACAAACGGAACAATTAATTGTTACAAACGGAACAATTAAGTGTAAAGAAAACAAGCTTAAATAATAAAAATACAAAAAAAACTACAAACGGAACAATTAAATGTAAAGAAAACAAGCTTAAATAATAAAAATACAAAAAAAAACTACAAACGGAATAATTAAGTGTAAAGAAAACAAGCTTAAATAATAAAAATACAAAAAAAACTACAAACGGAACAATTAAGTGTAAAGAAAACAAGCTTAAATAATAAAAATACAAAAAAAAACTACAAACGGAACAATTAAGTGTAAAGTAAACAAGCTTAAATAATAAAAATACAAAAAAAACTACAAACGGAACAATTAAGTGTAAAGTAAACAAGCTTAAATAATAAAAATACAAAAAAAACTACAAACGGAACAATTAAGTGTAAAGTAAACAAGCTTAAATAATAAAAATACAAAAAAAACTACAAACGGAACAATTAAGTGTAAAGTAAACAAGCTTAAATAATAAAAATACAAAAAAAACTACAAACGGAACAATTAAGTGTAAAGAAAACAAGCTTAAATAATAAAAATACAAAAAAAAACTACAAACGGAACAATTAAGTGTAAAGTAAACAAGCTTAAATAATAAAAATACAAAAAAAACTACAAACGGAACAATTAAGTGTAAAGTAAACAAGCTTAAATAATAAAAATACAAAAAAAACTACAAACAAAGTTTCGGGGTACGAAATGTCACGGTACGATGTGTCGTATTAACGTGGGTACAAAGTGTCGGGATACGAAGTGTCGCGGTACGAAGTTTTGGGTACAAAAAGTCGCTCATACGAAGTGTCGAGGGTACGAAGTGTCGCGGTACGAAATGTCGCGGTACGAAGTGTCGAGGGTACGAAGTGTCGGGTACGAAGTGTCGGGTACGAAGTGTCGAGAATACGAAGTGTCGTGATACCATAGTTTTCTGTTCCTTTCAGTTTGGTTTCTCAATCAAAAATGATGTTCACTTCTCGATCAACAATGATGTTTACTGGTGTTTTTTTTTTAAGATACCGAGTTTTTCACTGGATGGCTTTGGGAGAGAGATTGTCTATCTCTGGACCTGTCCAACTCTCTGTCTCTCTCAATTTCTTTCTCTATCTCTCTACCTTTTGCATGTTCTCTATCATTCCGTTCCCTCTCGCTCTCTTTCTTTGAGGGAGTGTTGAAGTGAAGTTAGAACGGTAACCTTTTGTTGTTACATCTCTCAACCAGGCAACAAAAATGAGGGGTAACAAATATTCGCAGAAGCTCTCCCGATAATTTCAGTTTTATAAAGTTCACGCTAACTTAGTCTCTTAGAACTCTTCACAGAAAAATTTCTGAGAATACAGTTGTAGACCGAAATGACAGAAAAGTAAATAAGTATTTGTCATCCACCGCTCTCTCTCTCTCTCTCTCTCTCTCTCTCTCTCTCTCTCTCTCTCTCTCTCTCTCTCTTTCTCTCTTTCTCTCTCTTTATCCCTCTCTCTTAGTCGTTCTCGATCTCTCTCGCGAACTTTTTTCCTCTCTCTCAGCTTCTTTTTCACCACCATGAATATCCTTGCTCTTCTAAAACAATTCTTTCAACCTGCCGTTCGAGATCGTTCAAAGGTCTCTGAAGACATCTCTACAATGCTACATACATCATACATAAAATGGTCTCACTTTAGTTTCCAAAAAAAGTCCACCCATAGCAAACACAACAAACAGCAGAATTCAATGGATTCTTGTTATAACATTTAGCTTCCCTCCTCTCACATTGGAATACCCAGGAGTGTATATAAAAAGCCTGAGTGGTGAACAATACTATACACTTAATTTTCTTGTTATCTTATGAGTGAAGAAATGAACTCAAATCCATGCGATAGCACATTGTTTCCCTACCTTTCTCTCCCGTCATCAAACAAACTATTTTCACTATTTAACATTCCAAACAAATAGTTTCTTTTTCCTTCTCAAGTACTAATATACATTCTCGAGATGCTGTATTTGAATCGATGTTTGTAGAAAAAATGGCTTCGTTCGTTTCTACTGCACTTTTGCTCTGCTTTCTCGCTGAGGTTGGCGAAAGATTGATTTGGTATATATAAATTTCAAAGATAAATTTACTTTAGTTTCGTCTAAACCAGAAATAAATAGATATTTCAAGGGAGGTCTCGTTCCCAACCCGCAGGCCTTGTTAGCAGAAAATTTGCCAAAGCCTTAGCAGGGTTATGAAGAGAGGGGTAAAAAGCGGCCGTTAGTGGCGTGGCATCCCTGCCTCCTCGTCTCTCAAATTCGTAAATCGCAGAAAATTTATTCGTAAGTTACGGAAAAGTTAACTTTCGATGTAGTTTGATAGTAGACTTTTTCAGCCAGAGTAGCAAGAAAACTAGTAAATCGCAGAAAGTGGTTCCTTTCTGTGTTTTTAAAGTGGCCAGGAGGGGGCCGCTAAAGGCCGTAGAAAGCAAATTTGTCAAAGCGGAGAACGCTAGAGTGCCAGAGGTCTGGCCGTAACTATATTAGCATCATTTATGATTGACTAAACTCAGTCCACGTTTTCATTCATCAAAGCATGATTTGGTATAAGTTTTCAATAAACAGAGCATCACAACCATGTACATCCTCAAAAAGAGAATTACTTATTTAGTCTTCCTTGAATAAGATAATCATTCTGGTTAACTGAGCGAATCGCATCAGAAGACTTGAATGGGAGAACAACATTGGAAGAGTAAAGAAAACGACCATCTTGAGCGCCTGAAACTGGTAAAATGTAATATGGAAGTGAAATAAGTGGAAGAATGTGAATAGGTAGCTTTAAGTTTACATCAAAGCTTTGAGTAGCTGAATAACAACGAAACCCTTTGTAGATCAACAATATCACCTTTTGTAGATCAAGGATCTAATTTCGAGTTTTTTTGTTTTATTGCTTTATGCGTATAGTCCGAAAACTTTCATAGTAAAACAATGGATTGAGTTGCTTCAACTTTTTTCCAATGTTGTTAACAGTAAATTTTCGGTACTTCAGTCGTTGATTGAGTAGGAACAAGTTTTATATTAAAAGCTTTAAGTGCGTATGTAGATTAAAAACGTTGGAAAGGTCAAAAATGGGTGGAGCAACAAAAACCTGGGAGATTATTACCTTGTATTTAGACAAATTGGCACTGTTTGTGTTTATGGAACCCCCTACCAGAGGTTCCATGGGTCATACGTCTGACTTATTTACATTTACAAAAATTTTTTTACATAAAAAAGTTATTTTTACATATAAAACGCTTAGGCTTAGAAAAGTTTACGCTAACGAGGCCGTACGGCTTAGGTTAACGGAACCGTATAAAAGAATGCCACTCTCAACTGACCCATTGAACCTCTGGTAGGGGGGTCAATAAACGCAAAGAGTGCCGACCAATTATCTTTTTTTTTTGCGCTACAACAAAATTTTCCACAAAACAAATAAAAAGTTGTGTAACACTATTATGAAGGCGCTAGAACATATGAATCGAAATCAATTTACTCTTATATAAGATACGCTGCAAAATCTAGACTATATAATCGAGTACGTGAGTCAACCTCGAAGTACCATAGTGTACCAATACCAAAAAAACTCAGAGTACTACAAAATTTATAAGGACATTGCTTTCCTCTTTAAGTTGAGTGCAGCAGCCTACTACGACCTGGAACCGCAGCAACTGCAGCGAGAACTTACCAATCAACTCATGCAAGCCAATCTATCCCCACAGGTATTTAATTTAAACTTCTGAATTATCAAGCCGATTCGCATATGTTAAAATTAAATTTTTTGACTTAAAGTTACCGAGAAAGAATTAAAAAAACTTTTCGACTCAAATTTTTTAAACAACTCGAACAAAAGTTTAAAAAAACGAAACAAACTTTTTTCTTCAAAGTTATTACATTGTTGTTTTAAGCTTTATGATGATGTCCAACTTTCCGTCAACGATCCTCTGATTTATCTTTTGAAGTCTTTGTTTTCTTTAAAATATCTGGGACCGCATTGTCCGAAAAAAAGCTTATTTTCTCAAAAAGGTTCTCCAAAAAAACGAAGAGACATTTTTTGGATTTTTTTTGTTTTTAATTTTTGGTTTTTGTTTTTTGGATTTTTTTTAAAAACATTTTTTTTGTGCAGTTTTTGGATTTAAATTTCAAAAAAATAGTCCTCCAGCAGTACTACAGTACTACAGCTTTGTTAACAGGGTGAGTATTCAAAGATGGCCGATAAATGAACAACACAACGCCATAGTACAATTTATACTTAGATAGAAATTGTACTTTCAGGGTCTGTTTTTCAAATATCATAAATATATTTTTAAAAAAATGTTTTTCGAATATCATAAATATATATTTTTTAAATATTTTTCAAATATCATAAACATATTTTTAAAAAATATTTTTCAGATATCATAAAAAAAGATTTTAAGAATTTTTTGATCAGTTTTTGACGAAGAATCGAAAAATCGAAGATTTCGAAAACGAGAAAAAATCATACCTTCTAGGAAAAAAAACCCGTGGCTCGAGAACTACCGTAGTGATAGTCTGTAATACCGATCAATGCAAGCATGAATGATATTCCGGTTAACTTTAGAAGAACTTATTTTATGTCTTCGAAATTATTTCAATGCCTTTATAGACTGACTTCCAAGGTATTATATAATACATTGAGAAAGAAACCAGATGTAAGAAAGTTTAACATTCACTAATTTTTCTTTGTAATAGATATGAGATCGTTACTTTCACCTCAAACTAAATGAATTGAAATATGTTTCCCTTCAAAATTAGATTCATCGATCATGGGCCGTATGCACGTACCATTTTTGGTGGGAAATGATAGAGAAAATAGTGTTAAGTGTTCTAGGATAACACTGTTTTCTTCAGCATTTCCCACCAAAAATGGTACGTGCATACGGCCCATGGGGCCTCTCTCTGTAAAAGGTCATGGGTAAGGCTCATATCTGTAAGAGAAAAATTTCAACAGCACACTGCCTCTGGTACCGCTTTGGTCAATTAAACACCGAAAAGGATGTCTCACCCCACTTCTACTTCCTAGCGTTGTCCCGCGATGACAGGGTCCGCTTTGTGGATCTTCTTACTCCATTTGTCCCGATCGAGGGCATCTTTCGGGCTTAGATGACTGGCTTTCAAGTCCGCATTGATGGTGTCTTGCCATCGCTGTTTCGGTCGCCCTCTCGGTCGCCGACCGTCCACTTCGAGATTGTAGTCTGTGCTGACTACTGTTTCCGGTGATGCTCTGGTGACATGGCCGAACCATCTCAGCCGATTTTCGCGCACCTTCTCGTCGATGGGGGGTGACGCTAAATCTTCTCCTTATGGTCTCATTTGGTAGGTGCTCGCGGAGAGAGATTCCCATGATCCAACGGATCATGCGCATTTACATAGTTTGTAGACGTCGCTCAACTGTTGTCTTGTCTCACCCCACTGGCCTCTACAAACCAGCGAGAATATCTGCTATTAACTCCCTAAGCTAAGATATCATTACCAAAAACGGCTTTGTTTTGAGCTCAGGGGTCATATGCATAAATAAAATTATATACTAAAAATTATTTTAAATTTTAGACTAAGTTTAATTTTTGCAAAAATGTTATGAACAGAGTAAATTAAAGGTTAAATTTTACATTGAAATCCACTCATAGAGCTAAGAAGTTTTTTACTCATCTCAGTCGAGCCTTAAACATTCAAACTTTCTGTATTTCATTCTTGGGTTCTTTTAACTTGGGGGGGGCGCGCTTTACTTGGAGGGGGGTCTTAATAACTTTTTAAAGGATTATGTTTACATTAAAAAAACGCTTGGGCTTAGGAAAAAGGGAAAAAACTAACGAGGCTGTACGGCTTAAGCGAACGAGGCCGCATAAGAAAATTTACAGTTTTTGTTTTTTAACGTTTTTTGAACGCACCGAAAAGAGCCCCCCAATTAAAGCGAAGCCCCCCCCCTCGTGTTAAATTGTGCCCATTATTGTTCGCGAGTTGTTTTTCTGTCCATCACTTCGACTCAAACGATTAAGAATCGTTAAAACTAATACTAACAATTAAACAGTTTGCAATTCACACGACTAGTTGCTTTCTCTACAGTAGTACAGTTTGCATAATAAGGCAAATCGTCACGGGTCCACGAGTGCTGCCCTATTCTGTGTAGTGAAATCCCTACATTGTTTTAGCTTTGCCCCAGAATATTGTAGGCCTACAACTTGTTTCTGCATACGAAACTGAGACCTCACCAGGTAACAACGCATAGATACAATCTAAACGCTGGGCTTAGAGACTCACACACCAGAAAGCTTGATGAATTTCCAAATACACTTTGATCTGTGTCTTGCCTTGTTGATGCGTTGTTAAGAAGAATGGGGCTTCGAAAAACAGAAGCATCGTCAGCGAATGGAACCACCTAAGACACAATGGTGAGCACAGCAGAAATAAGATTCCATTCGCTGACGATGTTTTTATAAAGCGAAACGTTCGAAGCCCCATTCTTCTTAACAACGCATCAACAAGGCAAGACACAGATCAAAGTGTCTACTGGATTCTCAATCCAATGCGTCGTCTACTGGATTCTCAATCCAATGCGTTTAACTCAGCACAAATTCTTGATTAATTTCCAAATAATTGCACATTCAATGTCTACATAATTTCTGATTCGAAATTCAAGCGTAAATCAAATTTTTTTACTGTTATGAAAATTCTTATCGTTTTTGTAAAGAGATATTATTTAATTGATAGAATGACATGAAGTCAGGTTCTTTTCACTTTTTGTTCCTGTGCAATGGGATACGCTGGGAGCCAATTTAAATCTTATACTATCTTTCCAAAATCTTTATTAACTCATTTGTAAGTTGATACTCAAAAACTGGAAATAAACTTCGATGTTGAATTTATTCAGGACAGGAAGCAGCTATGAACATGATCAACATGAAGTTCAGTCAGTACGAGAGGTAATATAAACCTTATTGTTCAGTCTTTCTATTGGTTCTTTTCTCTCCCGTTGTCCATTCATTTCTCTCTTCCTGTATGGTTTTTTTTCTCACTCACCTCTCCTCAAGACATGCGTTCCTTGTATCAGGCCCAAAACTTCAAAAGGACACTCTCCGCATCGGTGCGCTCCGAAATGGAGAATTTCATGATGAACGCAATTCAAAAGATGGAAAGTTCGTAAGAGACTCTGCGGCGGCCACTGCTTTTGCTGTACTCCTAGCACTCCCCCATTATATTTTCCTCGAACTTAGTGGAGTTTTTTTTGAATACAGTACTATTCCCGCTTTTCATACGACAGTTTTCGATGTCTTCCTTACCAATCTTACAATATGTACCTTTAAGGAATTTGTAAACAAGATTAAAAGACTTCATGCTTTTAATGCAGACGACCATACCACATTTTCAATTGTAGTTGTGAGGTTTAATAATGAAATTTTTTTGCAATTGTGTTTTACAACAATAAAGGATACTTTTGTTCAGCGGAAAGATTATGCTTTTTTCCTAACTCCAGCAGAAAACACAACAATAAAGCGGACACACTTAGTAGTAAATCTACGAAATCACTCATGCTTTGATAGAAATAGAATAACGATTGGGAACCAAAATCAACAGAAGAACTAAGTGGTTTCAAGAACTCTGCTTATTTAGCCCGTCCCTTGTGAGTTTATTGAGGGTCACAAAACGATTTGATGGGAATTGGGTAAGGTGTTAGAGGATAAACAAGAAGAAAAGATTTTCCATTACGAGTCTTCAGACAGATTTAGTTTTTTCCTAGACTTTCAGGTGTTCGCTCATATAACTGGAAGGGTAGTGAGATGAAAGCATTAATTGTGGCAGCAGTAGCAATTCACTACTGCGACCTAGAGATAGAGCTGAGAAATGTTTTCTTGGACTTTGGCGTTTGAATAGAAGCTTAGGCGTATCGAACGCTACAGCGCCTTAAAAACTATATCATATATGTGATAAAAGATAATCATACTGAATTGTTGGACTACTGTGACATAAGGTCGATTTAACGACTTTATAACGCACAACCTGTTTAGCTACAAATTTGATAGCTCATCATTGAAGGGCAACTCCTTTAGAGTCATCGTGAGCATGGTTGACAAATAAGGTTTTGAACTTTCCTATCTTAATTGGATTATGAACTATCCTTAAGCCGGTTAGTTAAAAAGTTGCCAGTTCTTGGCTTTCCCACCGCTTTTAAATAACGTTTTGAGTACCGAGAAGTAGATTGGATAGGAAATTCACCAGAGAGAAAACCGACTTTCACAGATCACAATGTGTGCATCAAACTGACGCCTTAATAGTGCTTTCACCGGGTAATGACTATTTACACATAATGTACACAGTCATATTTACAAGGTGAAAAGAGAGAGAAGCAGATAGCGCACAAAGCAAGTCATTGCTGACCGCAAACAATAAGATTATTCCAGTAGCAAAGCAAATCACATTTTGTACATCCACATTTAGAGTACGCTTACATACACTTGCTTTGTGCCAGTTAGCCAGCGAAGCGAGCAACTGGCACAATATAGGTTTAAAAATAGTACATTTTACACTTTGGTGCACGCTTCATTCAGGCGTCTCACGCGCTCGCGACTCAGCGCCGTGCGGAACGCCGCGAGCACTGCGCCGTCCGTCGACGCCGGTGAAGGGTTGCCGCATGTAGAGGGCTTCTTCTGAGACGTAACAACCGCGACCGCAACGCGTCTGACGCGTGTCGGCCGCAACGCAACCGCTGCCGCGCCTGTTTGCTGCGTAGACTTAGTCTTTGAAGGTTGTACAACTTCCTTCAGCTGAGCTGAAGAGGGAGGTAGCAGCAGGGAAGTTTTTGCCGCAGCACGGTTGTTGCTGCGAAGCGAGTTCAGCACAGCTCCAGAGAGTGGTTGCAACTGAAGCGAATTTCTCTTTTCCCACATCCGATTTTATTTTTGCCTTCTTTTTTTAAAAAACGAAATCCAATCTTGTGTGCACGGATTAGATTTAATTTACACTAATTTTTTGTTACGAATTTCTGTTCTAGTCAAATATTCAAAAAATTGTTTTTATTCCAAGAAAATTCTCACTTCAAAATAACAGGAAAACAATCATTTTTTGACGTAAATTATGCTTCTTGCAGTGTGTCTTCTTTTGTTAGAAAGTTTTAGTGACTCGATGGGAAAAACTACATATGTAGAAGAAGAAGAATTTGGGAAGAATCAATTATCAATTTTGGTGTGCGCTGTGGGTGTATCTATTTTCAAAATAGTCGGAATCGCGCTCACTGGCTGTATGTTCTCATCGATACTCCGACTGGAGCCCACGCCGCTTTCTCTTCCTTCGTCCTTGTCACGGGTGGCTTCTTCGGCTTTGTTTTCGGCGTTCTCCTCTTCTCCTTCAGAAGAGTGCAGTTCTTCTAGCTCTTCGCTGTGATCAGCACCTGAAAGAGATTAATTTTATTTCTTCTTGTGAGAATTAGACCTCTATTTGGTTATTAAGACTTTTCACTATAAATATTGACTTGATTCTTAATACCTTTTGAGACATGCGAAACTAAGAAAAGAAGTGTGAAACTTTCTGTTTTAGAAAGAGCAAGGAAGAGAGCGAGAGATAGTGACAGAGAAAGAGACAAAAAAGATAGAATAAGAAAGCGAAAGATATATATATATATAGAAAGAAAGAAAGAAAGACAGATAATAAGCACACACCAGCTTTTTCTGGAGTGTTGGCAATGGTGGGTAGGGTGCCGAAGTTGTCGGTGAGGGTCTGCCAGGCGGGCCTCTCCTTCTGCACCCAGGGATGGCTTAAGAGCTCCTCGATGGTGCAACGACAGAAGGGGTCGAAGGTCAGGCAGCGAGATATCAACTCTCGAGCTTCTGAGATCATGAGACCCTTGTTCAAGTTAGGGACCTCGTAAAAGTGGAGAATCCTCATACATGTAGAAGACTCGCATTCACTTATCACCATTTCTCTGATCACCATTCTTCTCGCGCGTATATCCGTCTTTCGATATGGTATGCGCTCCCGTTCGGTAAAGATACAGCTCAAACCGGGTAGAAATATGGCTGCTGCTATTGTAAATGATAGTGTATTAGCATTCGAGAAAGTCAGATGTCTGAGAAAAACCTATATTCTTAAACTTTTTGTTTTGAATGCAGGGGTTCCCAGGGGGTAAAACGTGGGACCCTTGGGGTATTAGTCAGGCAAGCTATCATAATGCCTTACTCGGGACTCATTTATTTATAAATTCATCGTCGGAGGATAGATTTTTCAAAGTAATCGGTGATATGGCTTACAGGAAGAAGTTCATGAAAAAAGGAAACGTGGATACAAGGAAAAACGACTGTTGTGTTGCATTGAATAGGTTTCCTAGACCGCTAAGCGTTTCAAATTCTAAAATTCCGATGATTTCATAAGATAAGAACGCCTTGGTGACAGAAAAAGGGTTATTTAGGCGAGAAGAAACCCAGTACAAGATAAGATTAGGCCAAATTTAGGTGTAATTTTAGGTGGAGTGAACCAAATTTAGGTGGAGTGAACCTGATGAGACTGCTGCATAGAAGGGAAGGGGTCCCAAGAGATGAGCAGTGCAGATATCCTTTTCATTCCGGAAAGGCAGGCGTCCATTCAACGCGTTGTACATTAATACGCCAAGGGACCTAGAGAAACAACCTCAGCAAAGTTGTTATTGAGAATGAGAGTAAAGAGAAAATCAGCAATAAACTTGTTTGGTTCGAAGCTTAGGCTTATTCTGTGGACTCTCACATTGTGTAAGAATTCTGCAATGATTATATGTTTCGTAGTCTTAATGAACATATTGAGCCTGGTAAAATAAGAGAAGAAGCGTATTATATGGGGCCGTTTCGAGTGACCACAATCCTGACTTCGTTCTATAATATTGTGTGAGGAGATCAAAACCAAAAGCTCAAGAAGTTATCATTCCCAAAAATGGTGAGACCACTCGTGATTGAACTAAAAACTGAGAACTTAAACGAACTCAGTGAGTCGATTGGAAGCTTATTAGCAAACCGGGTGAAAAGTTCTCTTATGTTTTTCCACAAAAGAATCTGTACAACCCGATGTGTTTAATTCAGAGTTGCACGGAGAAAACAACAGAACGAACTGAGAATCATTGAAAGTGTCATTAATAACAGAACGAAACCAATTAATAGCAAGAGAAGATCTCAAAAATGTACCAAACGGCTGCTTCTCTGCCGAGATAAAGTGAGTGCAGGAACCACTCTGGCGGACAATACAGTCGGGTGCCTGGAATAAGAAAAAGGTTTTTAAAATCACTTTTTCTCAAATGAAAAAAATTGGCTCATTTTCACCCCTTTTTCTGATTAATCTAATGTTCCGCTTATTCCTTGCTTGTCGAAACAAAGTTTTCATCTCAAGGACTCTTGATTTTCGAAAAGCTATGCGGTCTACCAAAAACTATGCGGTCTACCAAAAACTATGCGGTCTACCAAAAACTATGCAGTCTACCAAAAACTATGCGGTCTACCAAAAACTATGCGGTCTACCAAAAACTATGCGGTCTAACAAAAACTATGCGGTCTACCAAAAACTATGCGGTCTACCAAAAACTATGCGGTCTACCAAAAACTATGCGGTCTACCAAAAACTATGCGGTCTACCAAAAACTATGCGGTCTACCAAAAACTATGCGGTCTACCAAAAACTATGCGGTCTACCAAAAACTATGCGGTCTACCAAAAACTATGCGGTCTACCAAAAACTATGCGGTCTACCAAAAACTATGCGGTTTACCAAAAACTATGCGGTCTACCAAAAACTATGCGGTCTACAAAAAACTATGCGGTCTACCAAAAACTATGCGGTCTACCAAAAACTATGCGGTCTACCAAAAACTATGCTGTCTACCAAAAACTATGCGGTCTACCAAAAACTATGCGGTCTACCAAAAACTATGCGGTTTACCAAAAACTATGCGGTCTACCAAAAATTATGCGGTCTACCAAAAACTATGCGGTCTACCAAAAACTATGCGGTCTACCAAAAACTATGCGGTCTACCAAAAACTATGCGGTCTACCAAAGCTATGCGGTCTACCAAAAACTATGCGGTTTACCAAAAACTATGCGGTCTACCAAAAATTATGCGGTCTACCAAAAACTATGCGGTCTACCAAAAACTATGCGGTCTACCAAAAACTATGCGGTCTACCAAAGCTATGCGGTCTACCAAAAACTATGCGGTCTACCAAAAACTATGCGGTCTACCAAAAACTTCAGTATGACGTCACAACTGCTCATCTTTCTATATAGGTTTCTTCATTAAAACCCCTCTCTTTTTTAGTAATGTTAGCGATAACTCTCGAGCCATCTTTTGGCATAAAGGCTTCAGTTCCTCTCTCTGCCTCTTTCCATGCACATCATTTTAATTGCTCTGTTTACAAAGGTTGGCTGTGGCCACTTTTCTGCGTTTCAATTCGTTTCGAGAGAAGGATAACTGATAATGTCTTGCTGTGGTGTGAGTAACATTTCTTGGGGTGTGTGAGAATTCTTCGCAGTCTTTCCTTACATGTCAATGTTAACTGCGCAGAATTGAGAATAAATGCCTTCTTATTATTGCTTTCATGCACGGATTTAATAATAATTTAATAATTTATCTACATTTTTCAATGCAAAATTGTGGCGATAAGCACAAAATTAAGAAAACATTCACGAAAACAAGAAAACCAAAATATGCAATAAATAAAACACGTTTTATCAAGATGAGCATAATATAAACTTAACGTGCACCCGGTAACAAGTAAGACAGCTAGGTTTCACTTTGTGTCACAGGTTTTATTGTGCCATAGTTCAATCGTATTTAATCTTGGGTCTCTATTTTTGCAGAAGATTCTAAGTGACGCAGCCGCATATGTGTCGTACGCAACAGTAGCAGGCTCTACTGTCGCCGGCCTTCTGCTCACTCTCATTGCATTTAAGAATCTACGCAAGGTTTCCCTTTTTCTTATTCCAGGTAAAAATGAAGTGACTGGGAATGATACCCCCTTCATGAACTACATATCATTTTTCCGCGTGATAGTTTGAATCCGACTTGACTTAACCATGGGGTCACTTCAAAGAGAGCGCCAATGAGTCGTAGATTATCTATTTTTTATAAGCGTTTGTTGCCTAAGACTAGTAACCGTCCACAAATCATATTAGGTCAAAAAATTGTTTTGCATCCAAACTATCTCCATTTACATTACGATAGTGCGAAGATAAGTGACGTATGTGAGTCTGAACATCTGTTGTTTTTGTAGTCGAAAGGGATTAGAGAACTAGAATAAAGTTGAAGCTAAGGGGATTAAGGCATGAACGGGGATCAAAAAGGGGGGGAGAGAGAAGGGGAGTGGCATTTAGGGATTTTAACGGGCTCATGACCCTTCCACCTAACCCCGGTGCATTCAACTCCCTTCTCTTTTTCGTGAGAGACAAGTTTTTTGAAGGCTCACTACTTTCGAGTTCATGATGATTCGTTAGAAAGCCCCTTTAAGTCGATGAACTTTAATCTTTGTGTTTGTTTTTTAATGAAAAATTAGATTTAGCATTATAAAAATCAAAGAGAATGTAAGCGTGTGATAAAGAATAAAAGTAAAAATGGAAATAGAAAGTGTAAACAAATCTGAGAGAGCAGAGAAAATAGAGAGAGGTAGTGTGAAAGAAATAGTATAAAAAGAGGAGAGACGTGAAAACAAAGAGAGATGAATAAAGTAAGAGAGAAAATAAGCGAAAGATAAAGAGAGATAGGAAAAATAAAGAGGTGAGAGAAAAAGAGAGAACTTGACAGGTTCAGGAAAATCAGGGAAGTAATGAATGCTGCAAAAGATAATTTTGCAGATTTCCGAAGCAACAAAGACGGCTGAGCTTAATGTTGTTGAGGTGCTCCCTGTTTTTGAAACATTAAACAACAACAAAACAATGAAAGCAATAAAAAACGAGTGAAGTTGGATAGAACAAAATGGACAAACAGAGACGTAAAAAATTGAAACTTCAGCTTCTAGTCACAGAGAGAGAGAGAGAGAGAGAGAGAGAGACAGAGACAGAGATCTACTAGTATTCAAAAAAATTGAGTAAGAGAAAAGTAAAAAGAACAAAGGGTCTGAAAAACAATTTGTGACGATAAAAAAATTGCGTGTTGAGATCATCAGCAAGGCCTTCAATCACATACTTCCCGTTGAACTGAGAAAGGAAATGGATCGAGTTGCTCTGCAGGAGCTTCTTATGGAAGAGCATTCTGATGATAGGAAGTCGGTCTGGTAAAAAAAGTCTCTTTAAGAAATCTACCTCTCTCTCTCTCTCTCTCTCTCTCTCTCTTTTTTTTTTTCTTCTCTTTTGTAAACTTTCTAGAGCCTCTCTTTTTCCTATTCCTATCTCTTAATAACTTTCTTTCTCTCTTTTTTCATTCTCTCTCATTTTTTCCTCTTTAAATCTCCCTCCTCATCTTCATAACTTCCCTTAATTCTGCAAAAAAAGTCTTATAACTCTTTTAACCTGCTCAACTTAATTTTTGCCTGGAAACTCTAAAGTCACAGTCCATCTTTCTTACTTCACCCTGTTTCGCGCAAATGTTCTTGTCGATTAAAAAGACACAATAAAGCTTTTCTGTCTGAATGTTTTGTGTAAATATGTTATGATGATGATCCAGCCATAACTACAGTTTTCATACTGTCTTATAAAATTGACTACAGCTGACAGTACAGTAATTCCTAGAAGTTCATTCAAAATTGAGTTTGAATGTCCTTTGTGGGAAAAGAACAGAGCTATCGACTCTTTTGTACAGCCCTTACTTGTTAATAGTCACTCACGTGGTCACGAGTTCAATTTCACAAATTCGCTAAAAACTAAGTAATGTTTAAGAAAAGTGAATTAAAAAGTTGGGAGAAACATCGCTAAAGAGAATGAGAAATAGAGAGAGAGAGAGAGAAAGAGAAAGGAAGAGAGAGCGATAAAGAAGGCGATGGGAGTAGGAGAGTAAAAAGGGTCGCAGAATCATTAAAGAATGTAGAAGAACGCTTTCGAAAACATGCACTTGCATACTGTATTTCTCTTTTGTTTTCGATCAAATTCGTAGTAGAGTTCATCAACAAGATGATTAAACTCGAATACTTATCAAGGAGTATAAAGAAAACTTTTTGAATTACTATATGATCTTTTTTGTTCGAACTGAAGCAAAGGATAGAGAGAGATAGATCAAGATAGAGGAATGCAAATGAAGTTTGAGAAATGAGAAGAATCGAAATTAAGTGAGTAAGAGAACCGGAGAAGGCTGAGTTGTTGCGATCCCGTTCTGGTGTAAACAGTTGTAACTCAAAGCCAACAAGGTTTATTATAAACTGCGGTGTTCCACTCTTCAAACGGTGATTAGGAAACCGATAGAATTCAGTTTTGATTCATCATCATTGGTGGAACAACTTGTACTTTTCAATTTTTCCCGTTCATTGCTCCTCATTTCATGAATGCGTGCAGCGGCTAACATAAACTATAAAAAGTTTTTATAGATTATCATTTTTATATCGAGGCTTAAAAGTACAATTTAAAAGAAGTCTTATGACAAAAATTAAGCTTTTGTTAGTTACGGAGAAGAAATGCGGCTACACAACTAACTTTTCAAAACTAGTATTTTGGCGAAACTTATAAAAAGCTATCATCTTTTAAACGCGGTCTTTCTCAACCTTAAACTTGGTCTTTACCAATCCGGGATTCAAATTCCATTGCATATTCCTTATTCCCAAGACAGTTTCTACTAACTTGAAGCGGAATCTGTATCAATGATGCCACAAGAACTCGATAATAGGGCCATCGCAGTGTATGTGTAGTAGAATTAGTAAAATTATCTTTCAAATGTGACAATTTGTAGTCCACTTTCAAGACAGCAATGTAAGTTAGGGTGGCTGCATGTTCTCGGAATCATGAACCTCATACCACAGGTGTTTTGACCCAATTAAATCTTGACTAACCTTGGAAGTCGGTGTAATGCGACTTCTTCAGCACCGTCGCTGCACCGAAATCGATGAGCTTTGTCTCGCCTGTCACCAAGTCGACGACGATGTTCTCATCCTAAAAAAGGATCTTGATTACATGGTATCTAAATTAGACAGGCAAACTACATGTGAAAAGACATGATAGCATCAAGAACCCTGGATCTGATTGAAAGTAAACACAAACTTTGATATCTCGATGGAGAACGCGGCGTTCGGCACAAGCGTGAATCGTCTCTATGATCTGGCGCATGAGAAACGCAACGACCTGCATAAAAACTCGTTTTCATTAGTTAATTCTTTTCTTTTAGTGTCATTTCTCGCTTTCACCGTCCTCCTTAGCGGATGTGTAGAAGTCTAGTGCGAGCAGAGATTTTGGGGAAGAAGGTCGATCTATCCGTTGGATCTAACTGAACATTGAGCGTTTGACTCAAAGGTTAGAACATGTCAATGTGAAGGACCGTTTTGGATAGAGCGTCCGAAAATTCCATTGAAACGGTTTAGTATGAAAATTATTCGAAAAGCTTTAACGGATCGATTCCATGTATCACATCGACCTCTATCCACTAGACCCCTGCTTATTAGTATTGTAGATCTCTCTCTCCACTCACCTTTACAATGGCTACAACACCTATATAAAGTCTTTCAAGCCTTGAAATTTCTTCTTCCTCTTTTGTCCTTTGAAAACTTTGTAATCTCCTCACTTTGTCATCATTCTCTCGTTATTTCACATAAAATACTTCGTTGAATGAAAGTTCAAAACTTTTTACATCAATTATATCAAGAATAAAGAAATGAATTTGTTCGGTTGTGGCTCACTAGTTGGTTGACAAGGGCCTTTCGTTCATGCTAACTGACGTCTTCGTCAAGTCGCTGGTGCGCCTTGATAAGGTCGAACAAGTCCATACAGGGATACGGTCGTTCCATGACGATGAGGTAGCCCTCGGGCATACTGTACCAGTCGAGAAGTTTGATGCACCCTGAAGTTGATGGTGATTGGGGGAGTTTTAAGAGTGAGTTTTTTGTTAAAAAACCTGGTATTCGAATTTCGAGGAATCCACATAGACCCTGTATCTGGGAACAGTGAAGTAAGGGGAACATGGCTCAGGGAGATCGGTGTTTCGTCACTCACATGTTCAAAGATTTGATCCAGGTGAAAAAGTTTGCTCAGAATGTACATTATTACAAAACAACGCATGTGATGTTAACCGTAATTCTCATTTATATCAATTTAGTTGCTTTTCGACAAAAACAATGTTTAATGAGTTTTTTTGTGGAATTGCTACGTGAGTCTAGTGAGCCAAAATAGCACGAAAGATTAGTTGACACAAATCTAACGTGTTAGATTTAATACTTTTTCTCTTCGGAAATCTAGGATAGGTTGATGATAATTATGAGTTAGTTAGAGAAGGTCCTCTAGGAAGTGAGGCTTAACAGATCTTTGGCTAAACAGACCTTTTCCCAAACTTCAACAGGTTTGGGTACAACCAATACCTGATTAGCTTGACTATAGACGATCGAATGGTGTACCTTTTTCACTCTACTCGTTTCGAGTCAGTCTCGTTGTTTAAGCCACTCACCCGAAATTTTGGAGCATCTGGCCAGCATGCAAACCTCTGTCGGCACTTGTTCATCGTTCAACTGCAATACAACTTTTTTTCCAAAGACTAATTTTGTTCATCAGAAAAGTTTGTGAGTGTTCTAATTTTATTGTAAAACACTTTCTTCGTCTGTCATCTTTGTTCTATTAGTATAATCATTTTCATGGAATATCATTTAGTTGTTTATGTATTTGAAGAATTGTATTCACAACTCAGTTTATCGAATCAAAGGAATTGAAGGTTAATAAAGGATGCTGAATTACGGTTCCAAAGTCATAATTTTTTAGAAAAAAAGCAAAAAAAGTAAAAGACTTGAAAACATAAAGATAATAGTCTTCAAATTGTGTATAAGATTTCATCATGGGTTCTATTATCAACTTAAAAGTGATAATCAGGATGAAGCTCAACGCGGTTCAAATTTTTGTTTATCTTTTTTCTGTAATCATTGCAATTCGCTGAGCAGACCATCGCTGTCTTTAAACTGTGTAAGTATTCTTGGATCATTTCAATTGTTTTCTTGATTGTTCTGCGGACGTTATGTCATGAGTTGAGCATGAGTATATAGTTCATGATCTATCAAAGAAAAACCTCTTAAGATCTCAGTTTCTAAACAGTCTAGCGTTTGAAATGAAAAAAAAAATGGGGTAAACAATTTTTCATCCGGTTCGACAGTTTCTCTATTTCTTCTTTGTTTCTTCATCTCTCTCTTTCTCTCTCTCTCTCTTTCTCCCCTCTCTTTCTTTTTCACATTTTCTAAGAATTCGGTTACGTCTTTAAACCGACAAAGCTTTAACACCAGTTCGATACAGTTCATCAAACTGCAACAGTACAGGCAACCAAAGATAGACACAATGAGATGCACAGTAAGAGAGAATGGCGAAAAGTGATCTGTAAGCAAGAAAGATATAACTGTGAGAAGAAGCATGTTAAGAAATCATATAGTGAGGAAGTTACTCATTGGAATGAGGAGAGGGAGTAAAAAAGAGATAGAGAGGAGAGAGAGAAAGAGAGAAAAGAGGGAATGTTTTCTTTAAATTTTGTGTAAGCAATCTCCCAACGTCCTTGAGCTTCTGAGTAGGAGAAAATATGTATCACTTGATTCTCAAAAACAAAAAGGACGAGCAAGACAAAAGAGAGGGAACAAATATTTGAAAAATAGAGACTTGTTAGGAACTGGATTAGGGCTAACTCTTCCATGACAGCTTTCCAATTTTTGCCCTTTAGTTCATCTATCAATTTTACGAGCTCTTGATCTACTTAAGTAGTCAGATAAGAAGCCCTCGCACCTTGCCCCACTCCTTCACTTGGCGCCGATCGATGAATTTCACCGCTACCGGCATGTCATCACTGAGTCGCGTCGCGCGGTAGACAATGCCGAATCCGCCCCGGCCAAGCTCGCCTCGCAGCTTGTAGGTCTTCTTGAACTTGGAGAAGCCGCGTGCTGGAGCTGAAAGTCCGATGAAACGATCTATCGGTACTTTGGAGAAGATATCGAATTATGAGGAAAAAAATTTTTAATCAATAGAATTAATAAGCGTTCGCAAATGACAAGCTGAAGGTTGGAGAGTTCCGTAAAAAAGACGAAAAGATGCAACAAAAATGAAGATATTTCACAAGATATGTAGATTTCAACTATTTTTCAGATGGGGACACTATTCAAATTTAAATGAATTTAGGTTTTGTTGATAAGACCTAAATAAAGTGATATTTTTGCAGGAAACACGGAGTAGGTCGTAAACAATGGTTTTCAAGGTTTTTTCGTTCTTTTTTGTAATAATGAGCAACTATAAGAGAGTGAAAAAGAGTTGAATAGAACAAAAAGGAAGAGTAAAGATGGAAAAAATAGAGAAAAACACGAAGGTGCTTTCGAATGCTCAAAAAACCTCTATTGTATGCTAAATCATGTATGTATTACATGTTTTGAGCTTCGCTAATGATTTAAATTTTAAGCATTTTTGGGCGTCACTTTTATTGACTTTCAATAAGACGTTAGAAGGAAAAAGGAGAGAAAATACCTCAAAAAAATTCTAAAGAAAGAGCGAGAGAGAAATAAAGAGAACGAAAGGAATAGGTATAGAAATATCAACTAAAAGAGAGAAAAAAAAGAGAATGACATAGTAATAAATAGAGAGAGAACAAAAAAGGAAATGATATATACATATATACACAGAAGAAAAAAAGCGGAAAGAGAATAAAAAATCACATAGAATGAGCATGAGGATAGGGATGATGTGTCAATGACAGAGGATAGGGATGATGTGTCAATGACAGAGCGATAGAGAACGCAAAAAGAGATCTCTAAAAGCGAAAGAGCGCGTGATAAAGAAAGAATGGAAGACCAGGAATTCGTTGAAAAGACTTCTTCTTTTATCATTAAGAGCAAGTCAAATAAGAAAACCTGCTCATTTCAGTCCTTCTCAAGTCATTGAAATTAGAATTGATTTTGATGATATCACATTTTCTTTATAGGAGAATTTTTGAATGAGTGAAACCTAATTGAGAAACCCTTTGACGGAAGAATTTGTCACAATACATAGGAGAAAGAGAGAGTTTATATAACAGCAAAAAACGATAAAAAATGAAAAGGGCAGTAATTGAATAAAACGAAACGAGCTGGAAACCGAAGAGAAAAAAGAATATCGAAAATGGTATGTAAGGGTAAAAACTGATGGAGCGTTAGATTTGTTCGATTTAAACGTGGTCCCATAAGGAAATTGCATGGATGCGACGCGTCAGAGCGGACGCGTCGCGGTTGACGCGTACGCTTGAAAGAAGAGGGGGAGGAAATTCCATTCTAGACTGTTCGGGATAGTTAAGCAGATTTCTACCCGATAAACAGTCGTTGCCTAAATGTTTATGCAATTTCCATGGGAGACTTTGTTTAAATCAAAGTTAACTTCATGACGAAAGGAATGAAATGACTGGAGGAAGAAGTGTAATTCAAATTTTCCCTTTCTTAACTTAATCTCGGCTAAGTGTTCTCGTTGAACGCTCCAATGTCTCACCACGAATTGCCGTAAGAATGAAAATGGACTACGGCATTTTTAATATTATAATTTAACTGTTGGACGTAAATATAAAAATACCATACTCCATTTTCATTCTCACGGCAATTCGTGGATAGAAATTGGAGCGTTTAACGAGGACACTGAGCAGAGATTACGTTAAGAAAGTGAAAAGTTGAATTCTAACGCTTCATCAGAGTCTTCGAAACGACATGTAATTGACAAAGACTCTCCCATAACTTGATGACAGCCGAAGTGAAGTTTTCTAATAGTAATTAGGACTAAGTGAATTTTATTCTCGACTCAAAAGCTTCAAGATTGGTAGATAGAATCGCCAAATAGATTACGAATGCTTGATAAAATTTTTTAGAAATAATGCTTTTGCTATAAATTCGAATCGTATAAGTGAAAGATTGTTTTATATATGTACTTTGATAGGTGAAGCGAGCCTATAATTCCAAAAACACAAAAATTGCTTTCAGCTGTTTTTAAACTCTTTGTGGTAACCAACCTTAAATGGTTTCTGGCATCCCTAATTACACTTCAAATTTCGAAAAGTTTTTCAAGGTTTTTCAGAGCATCGAAACGGAAAATCAGATCATGTCCACTCACATTCTCCATTGATGAGAGCCTTAAGGTTCAACAGCTGGAAAGAAGCCAGCTTCTTTACTTTTCGGGCGAGGACGGGCAAACCCATGATGCATCGGATGCTACGGAGTTACTAGAAAGAAGAGAAAATTAGCATGGGAAAAAATTAACACGCTTAAAAAACACGCAGTGCCAAATCGCGACTGAATGGAGCTTTTGAATAATAGTTTGCGGATAACTGTGCGGACGGAGAACAATCAAGTACAAAATAAATTCTCCGGTTATTTTTGTTCTTGATATGTATTAAGTTTATATGTGCAAAGTCAAAATAAATAATGAGCTTAATCTACATCCGCAAAAAGGTGCACAAAAATAGAACTTTTAAGGTGCGCTAATAATTCATTCACTACATATGTATGTATTATGATACTGGATTCTTTGTAGGAAAGCGTCAAGTTCAAAAAATTATCAAGTCTTAATAAGATTTTCAAAATATGGAACAAATGAAATTTTTTTTTAAATAATCAAAACAGACAGTTTAATATGATTAAAATCAAAAAAAATTTATGGACGAATTACGCTTCAAAAATTTGAAGAAATTTGATTCAGGATCTTGAAAGCACCGGGAAATATGAATAGAGCACACTTGCAACAGAAAGACAATGGCTAAGATGGTAAAATAGTTGTTCTTCAGAGGAAATTAACTCCGAGTTTTATGGGCTTATACTGAACTCGCTGCAAGGAGGCTTATACTGAACTCGCTGCAAGGAGGCTTATACTGAACTCGCTGCAAGGAGTCCATTCTATGGGCTTATACTGAAATCGCTGCAAGGAGTCCATTCTATGGGCTTATACTGAACTCGCTGCAAGGAGTCCATTCTATGGGCTTATACTGAACTCGCTGCAAGGAGTCCATTCTAATCGCCTGATTTGGCGAGTTGCAGGGCGGGGAAAAATTCAAGGGAGAACAATGCGATAAAAACGCGCAAACTTTATACAAATCCAATCAGCACTATAGTTCGATGAAAAGCTGGGCGGGGCTAGGGCTGCACAAGAAAGCATCATCCCACACTGCCATTCTCATCGAACTGCTTACAGCTTTGCTTGATCATATGACAGAATAAGATTGGTAACACAGCAATACCATTATCGATCGACCACACTGACAAAAGATTGGCCCCGGGCGGAGTAGAACCCTGTCTATCTCTTTTTCTGACCGAGATTGCAAGAGCGTAAACAATATTACTGACTTAGTCAAGGCCATGTAAGAAACGATGAACCGAGAAGTGGAAAGAAAATAGAAGCTTTTAATATTTTTGATGTGCTTCGCTTTGAAAGTTCACGATTTTCGATGTGTTTTGCACTGAAAGTTCATGAGTTTCGGTGTCACACATTAAAAAGCTCTTGCGCTTTGTTGAGCGTACTTCCCACTAAAATTTTTCTATTCTAATGACTCATCACGATGCATTTTCTTTCTCCTCCCCCAACTTGAGTGGATTTGACACTTTCCGCATTCTTACTCTAACTTCCTGCTGATTACCTACACCTCCCGTGTTTACAAAAAACATACCTATTCATCTTTTACGAACTAAGCTGCAATCTCTTGAGTTCAATCTCTCTCTTGAAATTATCTCATCGCCTTTTTGGTTCTGATAGGTCAAAGTGTTAAGTCAAGAAACATTCGACTGAGATCATGAATTCGAAGAGTTGTGAAAGCTGTTTACTGTAGGAACGGAAAGCTATCTGTAAGATTGATGTGCGAGGGAAGGGTTTTGTTAACGTACTATATTTGAAACCTTTCAAATGTTTAACAAGCAAGTACTCGTAGAACGACCGGAAGGGTTATTGGAAAAATGCCGGAAACTCCGAATAGTCATACCTCAAGAATAGTCATACCTCAAGAATAGTCATACCTCAAGAATAGTCATACCTCAAGATTTCAAAACAAAAAATTATTCTTTCGAACTTCGAGCTTTTTCATATTGTTCTTGAAAACCGATACAACTTTTAAAACAGTTGAAACAACTGCTTGAATTTTCAGAAGAAGAAAAAAGTAGTCAAAGTACTGTTGCGCGCGAATTGAACGTTACGCTTTTATACCCCGTTGGAGTCATAACTCTGGGGAGGGATATAAAAGTACAGGCATGAAGTGATCGAAAAACAGTGAAGGGGAGTGGTTAAGAGACTGGTCGAGCAAGCGAGAAAAAAAGAAGCTGAAAAGGATAAAGAGATAGGGAGAGATAGAGACAGGGAGTGAGCGACAAAGATCATGCGAATTAGCAAAGTCCCATTCAAGGTGAAGAGCACGAGGTTATGACGTAGCTTGAATTGCAAAGACTTGCGAGACGAGAACATAGATTAAAGGTAAGTTCAAAAAAGGAACGAGATAGTCTAGCCGGAAAATAATAACTGGAAAAAAACTTTGCTGAGTACGAGTAAACGGGTTCCAAAAGAACAAAACATCGAGATCTAATTCGAACGGATAATTTGCAAAGGAATTTGAGTGTATTTACCAAATTAGTTTCAACTACATCTTAAAAACACTATTAGACATATCAAGTTGAACTGCCAATCATTCAAAAAGGTAGACATAATATCCGCAAGACTGATTGCTAAACTATCAGTCTAAAAGCTCCTGAGTCGCGAGATCGCTTAAACAAGCGAAAAAAAGCTGTTGCTATACATAGTTTCGATTTTCAGTACTCTGCTCATTAGCATGATCGAGCTTGATTTCAGAAAGATCTGTACACCTCAAAACCGTAACGCCCAAACCATACAACATAAATAATAATAATAATAATAATAATAATAATAATAATAATAAAAATAATAATAATAATAATAATAATAATAATAATAAGAACAATAATAATAATAATAATAATAATAATAATAATAATAATAATAATAATAATAATAATAATAATAATAATAATAATAATAATAATAATAATAATAATAATAATAATAATAATAATAATAATAATAATAATAATAATAATAATAATATCCGGTGATGTAAGTATTAGCAGCATTTTTTTTCTTTTTCTACATCAGAAAAACGTAGCAAAACATTTTGGAAACGTATGAATTATAACGGTTCTTTTTCAGATATTGATCAAAACCGTATTCAATTAAGAACGTATTGGGAATTCTTTAAAAATGGTGTGCATAAAAACGCTTGATTACGAAATTTTTTCAGTTATAAAACAATAGACAAAACCATATTTTGAAACAGAGAAGGTAAGCTATAAAAAAAACTATGAGAATGTTTCAAATACGAACTCAGTGTCTCAATGATTAAGGCCAAAAAATAATGAAACGGGGGAGCGAACAACACCCGACTGGCAACATGCCAAAATGTCTCCCATACGTTATGAAGCCAATCGAGCTCATCAACGATTAAAAGGCATAAAACGCTATCCTGGTTCGGGATGAAAAGCAAACATTGTGGTAGAAGCTGTGGGTCTCTTTGGGCACTCCTGGTGAGGTTGGCAGCGAGAGAGTAAGAGAGTACTCCCACATTCGGGCGAGCACTAACAAACATTTTTGCTTTTCTCGGGGATAACACTTTACCGAGTGTGGGGGGGGGGTTGATAGAGCGGGAGGGGGGGGGGGTGCCATAAATCTTCGCCCCATACCACCATTTCGTCACGGACTCGCGATTATGAGAAGTATGATCCAGATGTTGAAATTTTGGGCAATCAAGAAAGTGGATTGATCAAGAATGGAAAAGGGAATAACCTTTAAGTCTGCAAAATAATTCGGAGCCGAATGGAAATGTTTGAGAACGAAGAAAGTGAACGTGAAGAAGGTGTAATAAAAAGTAGAGAGAACTGTTCATACATTAGAGAAATTGAAAGAAAAAGAGAGGAAGATGAAGGTGAGAGAGATATAAAGAGACATGGAGAGCGAAAAAGAGAGGAAGAGAAAGGAAGAGAGAGGAAGATAGAGGAAGAGAGAGGAAGAGAGAGGAAGAGAAAGGAAGAGAGAGGAAGATAGAGGAAGAGAGAAGAAGAGAGAGGAAGAGAGAGGAAGAGAGAGGAAGAGAGAGGAAGAGAGAGGAAGAGAGAGGAAGAGAGAGGAAGAGAGAGGAAGAGAGAGGAAGAGAGAGGAAGAGAGAGGAAGAGAGAGGAAGAGAGAGGAAGAGAGAGGAAGAGAGAGGAAAAGAGAGGAAGAGAGAGGAAGAGAGAGGAAGAGAGGGGAGAGTGGGTGGGAGAGTATGAGGGAATGGGTTAATATCAAAGAGACAAAAACAGTAGAGATATGATTCAGAGAGAGTCTCTGCGAAAACAGGTATTGTTTTGAAGAAAGCCTAAAGAAAATGTGCAAGGGAGAGGGTCGTTTTGCGAATGCTTTAGCCCTCTTTCTCTGTCTCTCTCTCTCTTTCTCTGTCTCTCTCTCTCTTTCTCTGTCTCTCTCTGTCTCTTTCTCTGTCTCTCTCTCTCTTTCTCTGTCTCTCTCTCTCTTTCTCTGTCTCTCTCTCTCTCTCACTCTCTCACTCACTCACTCACTCTCTCTCCTCATTTCTTTGTCGTTTTGTTTCGACCTCCTTATGCACATGAATGACATCCCTTCAAGCATATCAAACACTACCCGATTGCTTTGTCTTGCATTTGCGCAACTGACAATAAAGAAGTCTTCAGCAACTGACAATAAAGAAGTCTTCAGCAACTGACAATAAAGAAGTCTTCAGCAACTGACAATAAAGAAGTCTTCAGAAAATTACATCGAGATTCCAGTGAAGCCATTTAGACTTTGATTTTCGAGAAGTAACAACCTGCTTATGAGATGTTCTTTCGGGAGCTGGAATACAACGAATTGAAGCAGAGAAGGAAGTGAGAGATGAGAGGCAAGGGTAAAGGAGATATAAAGATAGTCAGCTAATAGGAGAACCTTTGGAAGACTGCAAAAACATGTGGAAGTGAGAAGGTTTAGAGGAAAAAAACCAGAACGAAAGTTATGGAAGAAAATCGTGTTTTTTACCTGTCAAGCTTGATGGATTACAAAGAGCCGGCGTGACCGAGGGCTCTACGAGAGAGAGAGAGCGAGTGAAAGAGAGAGAGTGCGAGTGAAAGAGAGAGAGAGAGAGAGAGAGAGATATAGAGAGAGATATGAGAGAAATATAGAGAGAGAGATAGAGAGAGAGAGATAGAGAGAGAGAATAGAGAGAGAGATATATAGAGAGAGACAGAGAGAGAGATAGAGAGAGAGAGATAGAGAGAGAGAGATAGAGAGAGATAGATAGAGAGAGAGAGCGAGCGAGAGAAAGAGAGAAAGAGAGAGAGTCGATCGCAGACAGCAGAGAATGAGAGAGGAGAGAGCAAGAGTGGATGATTTAAGAGGAAAGAGAAAGATGTCAATGAAAATAGAGAATGCAAGCGAGGAAAAGAAAGAGGGAGAAATAAGTAAGAGATAAATGTAAGAAAACTGCCATTGCTGCTCTGATAGAACTTCTGTGAATCTACTCAACATTAGCTAAGAGGAAATGCTGAAAATTTGGGCAAAGAAATTCAAAATATATGGGACAGGGACAATGAATCGAACGAGAAAGGACAGGCAGGAAAAGATAAATGATGAATCATTATGAAATCGTTAATCATCTCGGAACATCCTATTTGTACATGGCGGACTGGAAAGAAACTAGTATATTAAGTGAGAAGAAAACATCGTAAAACGGTGGAAAGGATTAACCAGAAGAAAAAACTTTTCACCGCGCTGATTAAACAGATTATAAGAACTCGTTATATGGATGGATGAAAACGGCAAAACGAGAGAGATTCTTTCATTTATTTATAAAATACATAATTACTCTAGATTTAAGAGTGCGAGCACATCTCTCAAAAATTCTGAAGTTCACGAGCTATTCTGAATTCTAGAATCAATGGTGCGAGAAAAAGAGCTCACGATGTTTTGAACTCATGAGTTTCTAGAATCCACGAGATTTAAAAATTCAAAACTCTTCCTAGGGAGTTTTTCTAATCACAAAAACTCAGACTCTTCCAATTCTTGTTTTTCCAGCCGTGTTTTTCCATTTTTTCCATTTGTTTTTCGAGCCGTGTTTTTCCATTTTTTCCATTTGTTTTTCCAGCCGTGTTTTTCCATTTCCAGACATTCTAAGACTCTTAAATGATCTAATCTCTTTAGTTTCTTCTTAGCAAAAGTGTTGAAACGCGCAGTGTTTTCCCAATAATCTGAATAGAAGGAAGAAAGGGGGACATTATCTGAAGCATATGTAACCGTTTTTACATTCACTGAAACATCAACTGGTCTCAAGGCTTATAAAATTTATACTTACTAATTTTATTTTCATTTCATTTCATTTCATTTCTTTATTCCAATCACATTAGATATCATGAAAACACAAACAAAAACAAAGTTAAATGCATGGACTTTCTTCTAAGTGGCGGTGTTTAGGGGTTGCGGTATAGATGAAAAAGGGGGAAGGGTGATATACTTAAAATCGACAATTATATTAGTCATGAACGAAAGGTTTAGGTAATATCTTTTCAGTAGGCAGAGATAATAATTGTTTTTGAAACTAGCAGTATTCGGTGTACTGACGATCTCAAAAGGTAATGAATTCCATACTGATAGCTGGCGAGAAACACATGTAGAAATAGAACATTTGCTAATATTATGAGGTGTTTTTAGCCTGAGCTCATGAGAATGGCGAGAAAATCTCTGTACTGCAGACAACTGAAACAAGTTCATAGTTTCAAGTTCACATTTTTTGAGGACACATTTATGAATAAATAAAAGGTCAGATATAGCACGACGATATTCAAGAGTTTCTAAGCCTAACATGGAGATTCTTTGTGAATAGGGAAGTCTGGAATGGCCAGATCTTGCTAGGATTCTTCTCGTAAACGACCGCTGAACTTTCTCAATAGATTTTACTAAGCCGATTCCATAACTCACTAGCGTATTCAAGAACATGTCTGACATAAATTTTAAAAGCTGAAGTTAAAAGAGGCGGACATGGTGACTTGAAGGCTTTTAACATCATGTTAACAAGAGCAGAGCCTTTTTTACATTTGTCTTCAACATGATTACGATAAGAGAAACGATCACATATGATTACACCAAGATCTTTGGCAACTCTACCAACTACTAGAGGTTGACTGTTCATGTAATAGACGCTGCGAGAATTGGATGATCCGAGATGAAGTACAATACACTTAGATATGGATAGGGACAAATTCCACTCTAGGCACCAATCGGTTATACGATTCAAAGCTAGTTGGATATAATTACAAGAGGTAGCGCGTCCCATTGTCTTTATATCATCGGCGAATAAGCAAAATTTGATAGAATCGGGGATAGCTTCTTTAACAGAGTCGATGTACAACAAGAATAACAACGGGCCTAAAGATGATCCTTGAGGTATACCTGATATTACGGGAATTGGGTCAGATAGATTATTATCGATCATAACTGTTTGTGAGCGGCCAACAAGATAATCAGTTAACCATTTAACGATTGGAGAAGAAATACCAAAAGATGCTATCCTATTTAGAAGTAATCTATGATCAACAGAATCAAATGCTTTACTGATATCAAGGAATATTATATCGATAGGGATGCTTTGGGATAACGAGTCAACAATGAACGAATGAGATTCAACTAAAGAGGTCACAGTAGACCTCCTAGCTCTAAAACCAGCCTGATAAAAGGTTCTCTTTTTCTAAATAGCAAGATACTTCCTTAACAATAATTTTCTCCATAACTTTTGATAAGGAACAACATAGAGAAATAGGTCTGTAATTGGTAACTAGATTCCGGGAATTGCTCTTGTGTACTGGTTTTACTCATTTTTTCATTATTACTATTATATGTAAATCTGGTAAATTTACTTTTTGAAAAATATTCTCATCATCTAATGTTACGATTACTAATCAGCTAAAAAAGATAAAATATATTATCGTAGAGAAGCGAGTGATAACTGACTCAGCACGGATTGGGATATCATAAGTTGATCCCAATTCACTGAAATTAGGACATTCAAGGTTGAGCAAGGAGTAGCTGTTCTTGGAATTGAATATGAACGAGCAGGAGAAGCGAGTTGCTGGAACCGAAACTGGAGGAAGGTGTTTTCTGTTCGAATGATCTCATAGAGAGAAGAAAACTGGTCCATGGTGAAGGATCAAAACCAGCCTTTCTCAACGGACGTTACCACGACTTTGCCGAGGGAATATCGCGCTTTCATGCGATTCTGTCATGTGAAAAGCCACATGACCTTGTTATCTTAGTCATGAATATAAAAAGTTTTTCTTTTGAATCTGAAGACTAAGCAATCAATGCATATAAATATTTAATAAGTTTTGACTATGCAAGTTTAGTTATCATGAGTTTTTACATAAAGCATGTTCACGCGTTTTATTTAAAGAACCAAAAACTTTTTCATAAAGTGAGTCACTTACATATATCAGTTATTTTTCTGATCTTAAAAAAATTCAGGAGAAAGTTTCCAAATGAACTTTTAAAGCTCGGTCTTTCGCCATAAAAAAATCAAAGGTTAATCAAGTGTGATGGTTTTGGTACATCAAAAAAAATTGTAGCAGAGGAACCGTGTTCGCAGAAACTGCAAAACTCGTAGATTGTTCAGGAACCGAACCTCCGTCGTCGCTTTCCGGGTCTTTTTCATTGAGTTACCAATGTAAACAATCTTGTGCACTCTTATTGGCCCTTTCCCGAAATCGGAAGACATTGATCTAAGGGGTTGTGGGCATCGGAAGAGTTCAGCTGTTTCTCTGGAGCTGACTTCATACAGCCCTGAATATCAGATCGAAAAGTATCGAGCGGATTTTTTCATGACTAGCCTTAACCACGCCGTCTAAAGCCACTTTACGCTTTGATCTATCACTTTCACACAAGAAAAGACAGCTAATGGGACAAAAAAGTTGTTCGCTTCCTAAAAGAAGCTCTCACCTACTGAACTAGTAATAAAAAACTCCGATATTGTAATTATATGTGCTTTTCGCAAAACTTCTAATCTACTAACAACAACTTCACCTCATTTTTGAAGACTAAATGGTAGTATGCACATACAAACTGTTCTCAGAAACCATTATATCTTATGAACGGTCAAGCTGGATTTACATTCATCTCATAGTGTTACAATTTCAAAATGGCTTTCGAAAGAAGTGATGGCGATCAGAATATTGAACCTGCCGATGAGATACTGATTGAAGCACCTTGGGAAAATTTTACGATAATGAAAAAAAAGCTCTTAGTTATGCCCGTAGCAGTCGTCTATCGTAATTCGATGATGAGAAGATGGGCTGAGAAAACAAGAATTACGATTGGCCTATGACGGTTATAAGCTGATTTCTAACTTCTTAGTTAGAACTGATGGAGGAGTGGACGAAAGCAACCATTTTTGGAGACAAAATGAAAGCGATTTTTCTTTTATAAGACTCGCGCAGAAGTTAAAATATTTGACATCCGATAAGTAGGAGAGAGAAATAGAGAGAGAGAGAAAGAGAGAGAGAGAGAGAGAGAGAGAGAGAAATGAATAAAAGAGAAAGAAACATAAAATCTGTCGATTTGATCTTTGATGCGCTTTCGGAAGGCTTTGATCTTTGATGCGCTTTCGGAAGGCCATTAAATAAGTACTTTACAATTATTCCATTTTTTTGCTATTTAGATGGAAAAATGTCTAGAGAAAAAAAAATGAAAAAGGGAGCTCTTAAAGAAATTCTTTAAAGATACTTGGCCAGGTCATTTATATTGCGTCGCTTTGCTCTTTCAAAGCCAGTTAAACCGAGTTTCGAGAAACATTCCCAACGAGTGATCTTAAAAAGTAAAAACGAATAGGATTGTGATTGCTGATAGATAAATTCAGAGCTACAAATAACAATGTTGAGGAAGTTGAGAGGGAGAGTTCGAGTAAGAGGGAACAGAGGGAGAGAAAGAAAGAGGAAGAGAGGAGGAGAAGATAGCGAAAGAGAGAAAAAGAGAAAATAGAGTAGAAGAGGAAGTGGTAAACTTAGAGGAAGTGGTAAGTAAGTAGAAAAGGAAGTAAAAAAATAAGACCCAATCTTGATGATTTTCCTTATACTTCAGTTTACTATAATATTTCTAGTTATGTGAAGTATATTTTACTACATAAACTTGCGAAAAAAATCTTTTGAAAAAAATTCTCCATTTGATGTTATCAACGAAGCTAGTAGCCTTAAATTTATAAAGCAACTTCTTTCGTTGCCTATGAATGTGATTGTGCCAGTTAGTCTTGTTTCTGATACTTAATTGAGATATGTAATTTTTCATCAGTATCACAGCCCCCTTTTTTTCCCTTTACACACCGCCACTAAGCTTTATGTGTAATGTAGTCCATGCATACCTTTGTTTATCAGTAATTTGCTTTTGTCTTAAATACCTACATGCTTGGAATAAAGAATGAATGAATGAAAGAAACTACATCTCCAAATATTTTCTAAATGCCTGAAGTTTTTCTAAAAATGTTTGTAAAACGATAGAATGAATGAGCTGCTAAGTATGTTTCGATGATAACTCAATACATTTTTTCACGTCAAATTTCCATTCTCGGAACTGAAACAGATATTCTGGAACAAAAACAATCACAATCGAGATTTAAAAACTCTACCGGAATTTAAGAAGAATGTGAACTTATTCTACTCACAAAAATGTTACTTCTTCTATGAATAAACAGTTTCGAAAAATATTCTCAATTTCCACGTATACTTTGCCCTTGGTTTTTTTTTTACTAGTTCTTGTTTGAATTCACTAGATTTTTTGTGCGTTGTCCAAACTAGTCGGATCGCCAAACCATTCAAATCTTCTACTTCCATGGTTGTTTTTCCATCGGTTCTCTCGACAGTCATTCCCCCCCCCCCCCCACTTCACCAAAATACCTGAGATAGCAAGCTGCTTATGTTGAATGTGCATTATAATGTGTGCGTGTGTAGCTCAGTAGGAAGAGCATTCGCCCGGAATGCGAAAGGTCACGGGTTCGGTTCTCGTCACTCAACACGATTTTTGCACAAGTCTCTGCGAACAATCCGCTCCTCTGATCGGTATAAAATTCCTTTGCTTGAGATCAACGAAGAGTAGGGTATACTCTAATTTACATTTATAAGTTTGACCTATCTGTTTTTTACATCCCAGAACGATATGACGACGTTTTTCAGCCTTCCCAGCTTATAAGTCTTCTCACTTTACGCTACTAATTTATTGTGCCTTCCGTCATGATCAATGCATTGAAAAAAACCTTTTTTTTTTAGTTTTGCAGAATCATCATAATTTCTCATCCTCTTTATTTGGCTTTTTTCACTTCCTGAACGTCAATATCCAATCGTAACTTATTGGTTGATATTGATATTCTTTATCGCCAAAGGACAACTGGTTCAGGGTCATCGCTAACATGGTTGGAAATGAGAAAATGAAAAAGTAGAAAATCTTCGGAAGAGGAATAAGCAACTGTGGCGTTGCACTGAAGAGTCTTGGTAGACCACTTAGCGTTTCAACCTCATACCGAAGAGATTCACGAAGTCTTGAGTCCCAAGAAGACAGAAGAGTAATCTCGTAATTCAATGAAGTAGAGACGAGTAGAAGTCAGTGTGAAGAGGAAATGATAGACCCGACCATCTCCGGGGTTTGAAAAAGAAAAGAATGAAAAAGAAAAGAATGAAGTTTGGTTATAATTTGCATTTTTGAATTATATATATATGTATGTATGTGTATATATATATATATATATATATATATATATATATATATATATATATATATATATATATATATATATATATATATATATATATATTTATGAGTTTAGTATCTGATCAAGCTTACAAATTCTCCGACAAAGATAGGGAATGCTTTCTTCGCCGAATCCGCTCCACGAACAAGCTTTTGTCCAAATGGTAGTTTTTTCCTTTTATGAAGTCTTCAAATCTACACCCAGATGACCGATTTTCAGTTGCTTCATTCTGTCGTGGCAGAATGGTTAACTTAGTTCTCGCTTTTTATTTCTATCAACCAGTATGTAAGATTATGGTCTCTGGCAGTACTCGAAGACTTTGAGGCAGTGAAGCCTTATCCATAATCGACACTTCACTCTACATTACACATTTTCATTCTAAAGAACCGGAGAATCAGGTGGAGTCGTTCATAAATCTGGGGCTCCATGTCCCAAGACATCGAAAAAAAATTAGAACTTAGAATGTCTGCTTGTAGTTGAGAAATGAATTCCAACATTATTATTTCTGGTTCGCAATGTCTAGAGCGCTTTAATTCATATTACCTTTTTGCTGAACTCACTTAGTCTTCGTCAAAAAATAGAACTCGAATTCGGACAGACACCTCGTATTTTACACCTCGAAGCCGCATCGTCCAAACACATAATTTGTCATTGTTTATCACGCGAAGTACAATATTCTCTGTATAAATTGTGTGAGAAGGACTCAAATAAGATTTCATCACAATGGGTTCAAGTGGCGACGAGAGGCGAGAGATAGAAGAAGTCTTTACGTTTATGAAAGCCATTGTGTTAAGGGAAAGGGCGATTGGTTGACTAAAAGAGACTAAAGATATATACATAGAATATGATATAGAAAAAGAGTGGAAATATCTAAAATTCTCTCATTTTCATTCTTCTTTTATTATGGAGCGTTAGAATTCAACTTTTCACTTTGCAAAGAAATTTTCTGCAAAGTGATCCCGTTGAACGCTCCAATGTCTCACCACGAATTACCTTGAAAAGAAAAATGGACTACGGTATTACTTTTATGATAACTTTTACTGTTGGACGTCATTTTTTATGAATTTCACATTAAAATCTTCGCTTTGTCTTAGAATGCATGTGTTCTTTATTTTTACCGTAGTCCATGTTTCTTTTTAAACGCTCCTTCTTCTTCTTCTTAGCGTTGTCCCGCGCCGGCCGAGGTCGGAGTAGGGTCCGCTGTACGGCTTCTAGCTCTCCAGAAACATCTGTCCGTTGCGTCTTCCGAGTGGAGTCTTGCAAGGCGCAGGTCTTGGTTGAGCGTATCCATATATCTTGTCTTCGGTTTGCCTCGAGGGCGTTTGCCTGGTACTTCCATGTCAAGGGCGTGTCTTGCGATGTTGGTCGCGTCTCTTCGCATCACGTGTCCATACCATCTAACTCTCCCTTCTCGCATCTTGTCTTGTATTGGGGCAACGCCGAGTCTCCCTCTCACAATCGTGTTACGCACACAATCTAGGCGAGTCAGTCCTAGTGTCCAGCGTAACATTTTCATCTCATTCGTGTGGATAATGTTCTCGGTTATACGCGTTGTAGGCCAGGTCTCCGTCGAATAGAGAAGCACGGGACGGATTGCTGTTTTATACATCTTTCCGCGTATGCCAGCTGTGATATTCCTATCACAGAGGACACCTGCAGCTTCTCTCCATTTCATCCAAGCTGCATTTACTCTTTGCATTGCATTTGTTGACGTGTCTGAGGAGATGACAGAACCAAGGTACTTGAATTCGGAGGTCTTCGGGAGCGGTTCACCGCTGATGTGAACAGTTCCCGTCGTTTGCACTCCGATTTCCTGGTACTCGGTCTTCTTGATGTTGAGGCGTAAGCCATGCCTACTAAGAGCGTCATTCCATTCTTGGGTGCGTTTCTCGATTTCGGCACGTGTAGGAGCAGCAAGGAGAATGTCGTCGGCGTATGCGATGGTTGACGGAGCCGGAGTCAGTAGAGGACGCGTGACGGTATCCATAACCAAAATGAAGAGAAGGGGAGACAAAGCACTCCCTTGGTGCACTCCAACGTTTACTGCGAATGGCTCTGTGATGCCGACCGGAGTTCTGACAGTACTCTTTGAATCATCGTACATCGCCATTGTCCATCGAATGTACTCTTCAGGAACCTGATGATCGCGCAATGCATATGAAATAAGATCATGGGGGACTCTGTCGAACGCCTTTTCCAAATCGAGGTAGGTCAGATGGAGAGGTGATCTTTTCTCTGCGTGCTTCTCGACGAGTAAACGGAGTGCAAATATTGCATCTGTTGTGCCTCTTCCGTTCACAAACCCGCATTGCTGAGCTGGAATATCGACGATATCTCGTATGCGTGAATCCAGTATCCTCTCAAATATCTTCAAAGTGTGGTTGAGAAGGCGTATTGGACGGTAGTTGCTGCACACTCTGGCATCGCCTTTTCCTTTGAAGACTGGAACGGTCGTGGAGTAGCGCCAGATATGTGGAATTTGGCCTTGCTTTACGATGGTGTTGAACAGGTGCACGAGATGTGCTAGTCCAACATCACCCGCAAGTTTCCAGGCTTCGGTGGCTATGTCGTCCGGTCCAGCCGCTTTCCCAGTCTTCATCTTAGAGAGTGCCTTCTTCACTTCCTCGGCCGTGATGGTTGGCACGGGTCCTTGTATGGCGTGGGAAGTAGGGATAGGAGGGTGCTCAAACTCTTGGCCGCTCATTTCTTCGAAATGTTCGCGCCACCTGTTTCTGACTTTTAAAGGGTCAGTGACGAGCTTCCCTTGTTTGTCCCTTATCGTGGCTGCTCTCTGGATGTCCAAGGTGTTGCGGTGTCGAGCCTTGGCAAGCCGATAGATGGCTTTATCGCCTCCTGGTTGGTTCATCTTCTCATAGAGATCGCGGAAGTAGGAGGCTTTTGAAACTGCGACAGCTCTTTTGGCGGCTTTCTTGGCTGAGCTGTATGCAGCGCGGTCGTCAGCCTCATTTGACGTCCTCCATCTCTTGTAGGCATTCTTTTTCGCCTTGATCGCATCCTGAACTTCGGAGGTGAAAAACCAGGTGTCTTTCTCGATTCTTGGCTTTCCGGGTTTCGTCTTTCCGAGGATGCTTGCGGCGGGTGCTCTGATGCTGTCTTCAAGAAGCTTCCAATGTTCATTTATGTCCTCTGGAAACTGCTTGTAGAGTGCAGGAGGGAGTAGATTGCGATGGATGATGTGCATGAGAGAGAGACGTTCTGCTTTCCCAGTCGAGCGCCACCATTTGACACGTGTGCATTCAGGATTACGAGAAGGCTGTTTCTTCGACTTCAATACGCTGTAGTCCATAAAGAGAGGGTGGTGCTGAGATGCAACATGGTCTGATGGAATGACCTTTGCATCTTTCGCGTTCCGCAGCTTTGCTCTCAGGATTAACCAAAAGTCAATTTGACTCTGATTTCTTCCGCTCTCGTATGTGAGTCCGTGAGATCGTCTCTTTTTGAAAAAGGAGTTCACGACTGCTAGATTGCATCGTGCACAGAAGTCAAGTAGCCGTTGACCCTCAGCATTGATCGTTCCGATTCCATGTCCTCCATGTTCTCTCTCCCGACCTTGTCGATCTGAACCGATGTGAGCGTTAAAATCTCCGCCGATTAAGATGTCTTCATGAGACTCTCGGAGTTTGATAACTTCCTCTAGAGAGTCGTAGAAGTCCTCCTTATCAGCGTCGCTACATCCTTGTTGAGGTGCATATGCTGAGACGACAAGGAAGTGATTGTTGGACGAAGAAATTCGGACGGCCATGACTCGATCTGTAGAGCGAATGACTTCGGTTACATCATCAGTAATTTTCGAGGAGAGGATAATGCCAACACCATTTCTTGTTGATGACGTGCCATGGTATATCAGCTTGTATCCGTCTCCTATCGGCTTCGACTTGCTTCCTCTCCATTTCGTTTCCTGTACAGCAGCAATGTCAACCCTTCTTGCTTCTAGCATTGCGGCCAGCTCTCTACTGCGTCCCGTCAGTGTATATTTGACGGTCCTAGCGGACAAGGTAAGACCGCGTCGCTTCCGGGGGACGTCCTAGCTTTGGTGATATATCTTGAAGAACTTGAAGCCATGGTTTACAACAAGGGTATTCATGCGATCGGCCTGTTGAGTGGATGGTCAATCCAGCCTGGCATCGCGGAACGTGTTTGTCGGGAGTTCCTGCTAATCCTTGACCGTAGAAAAGCAGAAGAAAGAGATCTTTTTAAACGCTCCATTAGATTTATACAATCCGCAATTTGCACCATTTCATAATTAGTTCCCCTATTTACGTACTTATTTAATAAAATATGAAAATGAAATTTTTTTTAATTGATTGATCACACAAATTTGCCCTACAAGCGCAAGTAGTAACAATAAAAGAATCATTGAAGAGATTCGGACGGACACCCAACGAATAGACAACACAAGAGCAACACACATTTTTCTTCTCCGTTATGACATCAGCAAACAAATTTGTGAGCGAGGAGAAGATGCATTATCTGTAAGCATGTTTTGAGTGCAGAAGAACTAGACATGACAGTACAGGAAAAATATTTACAGTCGTTTAAACGAGTTGAAGAGTTAATCTTTATGTTTGGAAAAGGGTCTACTTGGCAAAGGGTCTACTTGGCAAAGGGTCTATTGCGTTGATCGAAGGGTTGGATATTTCAGGTCAGGCAACTACACAAATACGAAATAGAAATGAGAAAAAAATTTAGGCAAAGTTTTTTTTGGAATGGTTGGATTATTATTACAAAGCCAACATACTCCGTTCAACTTGAAGAGAGTGAGTCTTCAATATATTCATCGAATTTATCATCGACTAAATATTAAACATGTGTTGACAGGAATCGCTGAGAAGCAGGAATGAGGTGGAATAGAAACTAAAGCGGTGCGAAAGATAAGAAAAGTGAAAAAATAATGTGGCAAAAGAGCTGAGAGAGTAAAAAAGAAGCAGGCTGGAGAGAAGTTGAAAGAACGCGAGAAAGATGAGAGAGAAAAAACTAGAGAAAATGGAATGGAAATAATATGTATAGAAAAAAATCATAGGCTTTAAAATAAACAGTATGAACATATGAACCTACATAGGACTAATTATACATACATATGTATGTTTGCTAGGTAGTACTATATACATACATATGTTTGTATGTGTAATAACATTGGGCTGGGAAGTGGATTATTGGAAGAGCAAAAGACGTATTGCTTTACTTGAAAGAAATCTTCTTCAAATGACCAATTGTTCTGTTTTTCAGTTACGTATAATATATAAATCATTGATAATTTCCATTTTTAAAATTATCGTCCCGAACTCTTCCAATGAACTCCATTACACTTCAAACCAGAAAAGGTAGAGAGAGATTGCATCCACCTGATTCTTCTTCTTTATGCTTGTCACTCACATTTCTGATAATTCATATGTCTGAGCATGTAAATATGTGTATATAATTGTGCACCTCTATAAATAATAGTTATGAATATTCATGTCTATTATATGTGAACAATTGTACAAATTCCAAAGGCTGATTTTTGTCTTCTTGATTGATGGATTAACGTTGTTCATACAGACCACTTGTATGTTTTATTTTTTTCCAGAAAACCTTATTTTCTGACATATTTTTTAATATTGTTTTCCGCTAATACTTTCTTTTCATCTCTCTTCCTATCTCTCTTTCTTTCTAATACAGTTTTTTTTTTCTCCTTTCTTCTCATTTTTCGATTTGTTTTCCTCATTTTTCTTTTTTCCTCTCTTTCTTTTGCTTTCTCTCTCTATGTCTCTTTCTTTTGCACCCTCTTTGTTCCAAACTCTTTTTTCTAATAAAAAAACATGAAAAACCTTGTCCTAAGAAAATATCAAACATACTGTATAATAAGGTCAGACTGGCAATGAAAACCATTCATATTCATCCTTTTCCACAATCTTTTCCATCATTCACCAACTTTTTCATGATTCAACCAAGTTTTTCAAGTGAAATAAATAACAACTGGTTTGAAGTAGCGAAATTCTTCACCTTTTCATACCGAACCAAAAAATTGAATCTTGATTGAAAAGAAGTGTGAAAGAGTAAAAGAACAAAAACTAATGGAAAAAACTTTTCTGAACAAAAAATGTTGTCAAAGGTTAGGAAAAAAAATAGTGATAGGGAGAAAGGAGGAGAGACAGAGAAGTATAGATAGAGAAATAGTGAAAAAGGAAGAAAAAAACAAAGAAAGAGAAAAAAGATAGAGAAAGGGAAAAGAGAAAACAATTGTTTTTTAAATCTTCTACATAGAAAGAGGAAAACATCAAAGATCAACGAACACTACAAATTAGTTTTTTAGATACACTCTTCTTTCCACGTCAAGAACAAGCTATGATCTCTGTAAAACTCGATGTAAGATTAAGAAGCCCTACCTGGAGAACTGAGCGCAAAAAAGAATTTTTGATGTCACAACTGATCAACCCCTGACCCCCCTTAATAACACAGAACATCTATAAAGACTTTAAAAAAACATTGGATGAAGATAGAACCTAATGGCTCGAGAAACGAGACCAAGACACGAGAACGTGAGGACCCGAGGAACAAGATCATAGATGAATAGAACAAGTGACTCGAAATCAACGCCAGTGCGTGAGAGCCTGGTGGCTCCAGAAACAAATCCCAGGTGAATAACGCAGCGAGTCTCCTGAATAAGTATTCTGCTGTTGTTAAATGGGTTCACAGGTTATCAGCTGTGATATCACAAATTTTCTTTTCGCTCAGCTCTCCAGGCATTACATTGAATTTTACTGAGACCTTATAAGGAGTTTGGGAAGAGCTAGTAATTTTGTTCCGTTTTCTCTACGGTGAGCACTTAAAGGAATAAACAGGATAAGACCGAGTCAAAGTCGAGCTCTCAAACAAGTAAAATTTTAAGAACGGAACATCGAAAATAGAAAGTGAGTTTCATACATTGCTGCTTGCAGGCTAAGAAAGCTGTGATGGAAAGCAGCTAGAAAAGGGAAGTGATATTTTTAGATTCATTTGTTTCCTTTCCAAACTCAATCCTGATTCACTCTTCCCTTGTCTTTCTCTCATAAGTCCTCTTTCTCTCTTTCTCTCTTTTTTGTCTCTATTTCTCTCTTTCTCTCTATCTCTCTTTCGATTTTTGAAGATAATTTTTCGTGTTTCTCTCTTTTTCTCTTTCTTCCTCTTTTTCTCGCTATCTTCTTATCTCTCTTTGTAGCTTTTTTAAATGGTACATAAGGGTTGTTTAGAGTTATTATTGGAAAAATATAACTAGTTCAAGTAACTCGACGGATAACAAAAGAATAAAAGTCAACGGAGAGAGCTAAAAATCCGTTAAATAAAAACTGTTCGAATTAGGTTAGTGGTTTTTAAATAGAAAAATTAGCCGATTTTTTTAAAACCACTACTCCTGTAAATTAAAAAAACTACTCACAATATGAAATTTCTCCGATGAACTTTTCTTTTTTCATCGGTTTTTTCTGTCTTTATTCATTCCTTCATTTCTCTCCCTCTCTCTTTCTCTCTCTCTCTCTCTCTCTCTCTCTCTTTCACACTCTCTCTTGCTCTCCATTTTTTCCCATTTAGACTCTCCGCCACTCTTGAGTATCAATTAACTAACTATTCTATTCGTTCGTTCATCCCCATGGACTCGTTCGTTCATCCCCATGGACTAGTTCGTTCATCCCCATGGACTCGTTCGTTCATCCCCATGGACTCGTTCGTTCATCCCCATGGACCAGTTCGTTCATCCCCATGGACTCGTTCGTTCATCCCCATGGACTCGTTCGTTCATCCCCATGGACTCGTTCGTTCATCCCCATGGACTCGTTCGTTCATCCCCATGGACATCTCAGATATCCTACTGAAACATGAAAGCGTTGGAGGCTTTTTCACGCCTTCTCGAGGGTCATTGATGAAGAGGTTGCGGGGAAACACACTTGTAAAGTCGAGAGGCAGGGGAGGGGAAAAGGTGAGAAAAAGAGAAAGCGAAACACAGTTAGAAAAAAATAAGAAATATGAAAAAAGAGACTGAAAGAAAGTGCTAGAGAGACAGAGAAGTGGAGAGTCAGAAAAAGAGAGAGATAGGGGGAATAGAGCGATAGAGAGAGAGAAAGACAGATATAGAGGAAGCTGAGAGTGAGAATCAGGATTGAGAGAGACAAGTATGTGCACATAGTGTGTTTCAAACGAAGAAATGTGCAGAGGGCCTCTTGAATGATTTGTTAAACAAAAATTCTTACAAAGACAATGGTGAACCGCGTGGAATGGGCTTTCGGTAGTCTGCTTCTTCCGTTTATTCATATCAATCTCTCGTTTTCTCTCTTTTTACCTCTCATTATCGCACAATTTTTTCCTTTCCCTTTTTTTGTATCTCTCTCTCTCTCTCTCTCTCTCTCTCTCTCTCTCTCTCTCTCTCTCTCTCTCTCTCTCTCTCTCTCTCTCTCTCTCTCTTACATTCTTTCCAATACCTTTTTTTTTATTTTGTCTCTATCCACCTTCTCTCTTTTCTCTCTCTGTAACGCTTTCTCTCTCTGCCTGTTTCATTGTCTTAGAAAAGAATTTCTCCTATAAGCCGAAATCTTATTCAAACGATAGAATTTTCCAGCTAAATACCTTGATTACTTTATGCAAACTAACAAAATTTTACACTCATTCAAAATTTGGTTACGTTTGGTCAAGATTGAAGTAATGCACGGAATTATGATTGAAGTAATGCACGGATTGAAGGTAGTTCACGGGAAGTCCACGGGAAGGATCGAACTCAACAATCTCTTCAACTCTGTAAAAAAAAAAAGGTTCAAGAGTGAGGGAGATCGAAGATGAAAGAGAAAAAAGCATATATGTACCAAGAGAGAGAGATATGATGCGAGAGGGAAAAGGAAAAGATAGCTCGAAGTTTGAAGAAAAAAACGAGGAGCTTTTGAGGAAAACACTGGAGTGGACTGGCATGTGTTATCCATGGTTATGAACTTGCAAAGTTGCAAGACAACAACTCTCAAGTTTCCTAATCTCAAGAAGCCCGGGTTATAAATAGGCTCAATATCATCGGTGAAGGACTAAATAAAACTGAAAAAAGATACTTTGACAAAAAATTTCACGTGAGGCCATTGAATATTGGACATTAACCTTTAAGCTAAATAAATAATGTATTTTCCGTAGCGCTGTGCTAGCGAGCGTGCTCCCGTTATGTCAGAGACGGCTAGCGAGCGTGCTCCCGTTATGTCAGAGACGGCTAGCGAGCGTGCTCCCGTTATGTCAGAGAAGGCTAGCGAGCGTGCTCCCGTTATGTCAGAGACGGCTAGCGAGCGTGCTCCCGTTATGTCAGAGACGGCTAGCGAGCGTGCTCCCGTTATGTCAGAGACGGCTAGCGAGCGTGCTCCCGTTATGTCAGAGACGGCTAGCGAGCGTGCTCCCGTTATGTCAGAGACGGCTTGGTTGCTAGCGAGCGTGCTCCCGTTATGTCAGAGACGGCTTGGTTGCTAGCGAGCGTGCTCCCGTTATGTCAGAGACGGCTTGGTTGCTAGCGAGCGTGCTCCCGTTATGTCAGAGACGGCTTGGTTCGATCCCGCTAACTTTTCTCTTCTGTGTTCATACGACGGAAGTTCATCTATTTATGTACATACGTACATATATATTTCTACGGATAATTGGCTGTTGAACATCCTATCGTAAAATTAATTACTGTCAAAATCAGAATTAACTCCAGGGTTCTCAGGAGATATGATGTGTTTGAGTATTCTGCGAAGGGTCCCAAGTTTGATTCTCAGGAGATATGATGTGTTCGAGTATCGTGCGAAGGGTCCCAAGTTTGATTCGAAACCGAACAGATTCACCCAATAGTTGGTAGAAGTTTGCAGTGATTGCTTGGAGGTGACTCGAATTCGATAACCCAAGACCTAGCAAGCAATCTCTCGTTCTCCCAGGTTATATCATATCAGGGGAACGCAAACCTTGCCGCAAGGTTGGAATATAGCGCAGAAGATTTGTTATCATTTCGAAGACATATTTAAATGCAAAATTTTGGTGAATAAAAGTAAACTTTTCAAAAAATCTGGAAGAAAAGGAACAGAAGAGTACATATTAACTTTATTGAATAGAAAATGAAATTTAGATTTAAATTTAGGAATAAGATAGGAAGAGAGAGACATATAAAGCAGCAGATGGCGATATGAGAGAGAGAGAGAGAGAGAGAGAGAGAGAGAGAGAGAGAGAGAGAGAGAGAGAGAGAGAGAGAGAGAGAGAGAGAGAGAGCGAGAGAGAGTCAAAGAGATAAAGAAAGAGAGATAAAAGAGTGAAAGAGAGAAAGAAAGAGAGAAAGAAGGGAAAAAAGAAAAAAAAGATAGGAGTATGGAAAGGAACTTAAACAAGTTATTGGGAGATGCTATTGCAGAGATGCTGAGATGCCCATAAGTCACAGAAGAATAGAGTTAAAAAGAGGCAAGGGTAGAAGCAGAATGAAAGGTAGAAAAAGAGAGAGAAAGATATACGAAGAGAGAAATAGAGAGGATGAGAGATAGAAAGAAAGAGAAGAGAGAGGAGAGAGAAAGAGAAATGAATAGAGAAAGGAGGGAAGTGGAAGCAAGAAAGATGATTTGGCATGGGTACTACCCTGAGAGAGGAAACGTGAGGGAAAAAAGTACGCTACGGAAGCACAACTCATAGCGCGCAAAAAAATGCGCGCAGAACGGTAAAAAGATCAGCGAAAAAAGGGTAAAGAAAAGGGGAAAAGAGGAAGTGAGAGCAAAGAGTGGTAAAAAAGTGAGTGATATAACAAAAAGAAAAAAGGGAGAAAAGGGGAATAATGAAATAGAGAAAGAGAAAGCCAGAAGCTCATAAGAGAAAGTCCGAGATACATTGAAGAACTGAGCGAAAGTTAAGAAAGGGTGAGAAGCATATCCGAACCAGATCCTCCCCTATCTTTTTTCTCGCCTAAGAGAATGTGAAGTGCTCTTGTCTGAGGTTCAGGATCTGCCCCTTCCTAACTGGGAAGGGATCCGGTTTTAACATCCTCAATTCTCAGTTTCAAAACTTCGATGTTTAGGAATAATCGGGACTCAAGAGCTTTTTTTATTATTCTTCCAGGAGAAAAAAGTTGAATGAACTAATCTCCGAGTTCAAAACCACTCTCTTCAGAAAAAAATGCGAGAGTGTTCCATTGAACTGTATGGAGTTCACCATAGTAACAATCTGTAACGCGTTAAAAATTTTCGTTGATGGAGCACTCACAAATAGTCAAGAAAGTTTGAAGATAAGACATCACGCGTGCTCGAGAGATGGTGGTAGGTACCTCTAGAAGGTGGTAATGCTCGAGAGATGGCGCTAATATCTATTCATGAGCTGAAGCACATGAAATTAATTACTCTAAACCTTTTACACGCAGTAAGATTATTGGTTTTGTGAATTAGAGTATTCGACGAATTTCCGCTATTTTTGCCCAACGGGTTTTCATACGGAACAGAGGAACTGAAATGTTCACATGAACATGTGCAACAATCGTGTGGCGGGCGGGAATCGAACTAGCGATCTCATGATAATAATTTTCACGATGATTAGAAGCTGAAGAGCTGTTTTGTAATAGCCAGGAAAGGTTGAGGGATCTCTTGAGCTAGAGAGATGGTGGTAATACATGAAATCTTTAGAACAAATTACCGGTAAAATGTGAGATCTACTGGAAAACTTAGCCAATTATGATGAAAACATCCATTTGATACGTTTAGCTGATGATCATGTATCCAATAAAACCCAGCGCCATGTTTTTAAATCAATTAATACTTCAAACTTTTGAAAAGTTTATATGATAATTTTTTTATTTATATGATGATGATGATAATATCTAAAAGGAGGAAATCCTGTAGAAAACGGAAAAAAGCGCGTTACAGAGATAGAGAGATGATAAATCTTCAAATGCTCAGTTACACAGTTTTAAGGCAGTGACGCCTGGTAGAGAAGACAAATTGATCAAACCACCGCACGGAAAAAAGCTAGTCACCGGGGGGACTCGAACCCATGCAACTATCTCTCCTCTATCCGGGAGCGAGCGTGTTAACCATTACACCACGGTCACACATTGCTATTCCGTGCGATAGTGCTTATTAAAGGCTCAATTGCCTCGTTCTCTTAGTCACGCATGCTCATGAAGCGAAAGCGTCGTGAATGGAGCATAACTCCATCCATCTTCGACCTCTCTTCTGTCTTAATTGTGAAATCTGTCTTAATTGTGAAATCTGGAGTTATGCTCCATTCACGACGCTTTCGCTTCATGAGCATGCGTGACTAAGAGAACGAGGCAATTGAGCCTTTAATAAGCACTATCGCACGGAATAGCAATGTGTGACCGTGGTGTAATGGTTAACACGCTCGCTCCCGGATAGAGGAGAGATGGTTGCTTGGGTTCGAGTCCCCCCGGTGGCTAGCTTTTTTCCGTGCGGTGGTTTGATCAATAGAGATAGAGAGAGTTAGAAAAGAGTAGAGAGAGCAAAAGACAGATAAAGAAAAATATATAGAGAAATAGAAAGTATGAGAGAAAGGGAATGATAGAGAGACAGGCGAGAAAAAGAAAAATAGAGAGATTTAAAGAGAGATAAGAAAGAGTCAGATAGAGATAAAGGGGCAAGAAAAAGAGATTTGATGAAAAATTTTGCATTGTAAAAACAAAGTTGAAAAAATCCATTTGAAGTTGTGCTTCCTTTTCCAAGTGTAACAGATTGCCGATTATTTGTATTTACATATGTATTGTACACAATCTTCTGATTATAAATAAGTATAGATAGTTACTACATATTTTATTAGAGGAAATTTGGATTATTTGAAAGCCATCCAGCACTTCCGTCTCTCTATCCTACGCGTCCATGCTAATCGGAACTACCATTCATAATTTTATTACAAGTTTTTGTTCTTGCATGGGATAAATGAAATGAATTGAATTGAATTACTTCTAAAAGACTTGATAAATAGAAAGGAATACAAATTTCCTCTTTCATTAAATTATAGATATGGGCGTGAAACTATGTATTCTCGATTAATCGGAAGGCTTCAGGAAAGATGTTGAAAGGGAATACGAAAAAGTTGATAAACAAAATCAATCAATATTTGTGTTTGGATGGATGACTAAATAAAATAACTTGTCCTGAAATAATTTTATGTAAAACACGGTGTGAAAATACGTTCTTGGTTAAAATTTTTATCGAGAAATTTCGTAAAATTTTAGAAGAGTTGGCAGGTCAATCGAGAAGTTTCAGAGGGATTCTGTACCAGATATTCAAGAAGGGGAGACATGATACTGAACTTATCCAAGTACAGGACTAGCCTTCGCTTCTGCTAAGCAGTCTCAGAATGCAATAGGAAAGTACGAGCACATGAAGGAGGAGAAGAGAAGAACCGCGGAGAAAAAAAAGAGAAGTGGAATAGACATTCCAGTAGAACGAGACGGAGAGGTACACGGAGAAAACGTATAGGAAGCTGGAGAACTCCAAAAAGAGAGAAAGAGGGGGGAGATATATATATAGAGAGAGACAGACCGGAAGAGAAAGAGAGAGAAAGAAAAAGAGGTAGGAGTGAATGGAAGATAAAGAGAGAAAAGGAGAACTTAAGAGCCAGAATGAAGAGAGAATGAAGAGAGAGACGAAGGGAGAGAGACGAAGGGGGAGAGAGAGAGAGAGAGAGAGAGAGAGAGAGAGAGAGAGAGAGAGAAAGTCGAAGTCAGAACAAAAAAAGACGAATCATGTCTGTATGAGGTGTTACGCTGAGAAAGTGTACCTGTACTCTGAAAAGGAAAGGCACACAGAACTGAGAGTAGAGAGAGAGAAAGAGAGAGAGAGAGAGAGAGAGAGAGAGAGAGAGAGAGAGAGAGAGAGAGAGAGAGAGAGAGAGGAGAGGAAAAGCAAGAAGAACATAGAAAGAAAAAGAATGAGTGATAGGGAGAGACATAAAGAGGAAAGGAAAGAGAAAGGGAAAGAGAAAGGTAAGAGTGAGAAACAAAAAAGAAAACCGCGCCAAATACTTTGTCGCGCATGATAAAAAGAGCTTCTAACTCGTGCATGTACATCCTTCTTTTCAGTTCTTCTCTTTCTCCAGTATCATTCCCCCAGTTCGTTCATCTTGATTTCTCTCTCTCTCTCTCTCTCTCTCTCTCTCTCTCTCTCTTTCTCTCTCTTTCTCTCTCTTTCTCTCTCTTTCTCTCTCTTTCTCTCTCTCTCTATCTCTATCTCTCTCTCACTCTCACTCTTTCTTCTTCTTCTATATTTCTTTCTTTCTCCTTTTCCCCTTTCTCTTCATTATTCTTATACCACGCTTTTCTCTCTTCTCTACCACTGTGTATATCCTTTCTTTAACCATTTCTACTTTTCATTCGTACCTATACTATAGCTTGCACTATCCTCTACATATAAAAAAAAACAAATACATATGTATAATTCTTAGTATACTTTTTGCTCACCCTCGATCTGCTCTCTTTCTTTTGTTTTTCTCAACTCCCTACCAGTTGAGTATCATACATACATATATACAGTACAATGATTAACAAGAAGCGAAGAAAAAAAGAAGTCGCTTAAAAAGAAGTCACATGAAAAACAGCTGATTGAAAGCAAGTGGCTTTTGATTGAGGACTATGAAAAAATGAAGTGCTGAGAGAAAAGAGAGTTGAAAAAAGAGAAAAGAGAGGGAAAAAAGAAGAGAGTTGAAGAGAAACAGACATTAAAGAGATATAGAGAATTCGAGTGGCGTAGAAGAGAGAACAGAATGAAAGTGGTTATGAAGAAAAAAAAAGAAAGTTGAATGCGAAGGTAGTGGAAGTAGTGTTGCTGAGGAAGGTATATGTACATACTGTCTACAGAAGATGATTTTAGTTAAACCGGCATTTCCTGAATTTTCAGAAAAAGCAACAAAAAAGAAAAGCAAAAAAAAACGATTTATAAGAAATAATAAGGTTTGACTCCATAGAAATCGACTCCGTTCCTAGTCCTGATCTCGGATGCTCGGGACATGCAGGGCTATATATTGTGGAAATACATTATTTTCTAGTAGCCTCAGTACAAAGAATGAGTATTTAGGTGCATAGACTGCTAATAGAAATACGCTTTTTCTGGTTAATCGTTATGTTGTCTCGTTCGGTGGTACGCTTAATAGAAAATAGATAAAAGCAAAAGAAAAGAATGTAAAAGAAAATACTTTTTTTGCGAAGTATTTCAGATGATGAAGGATAACACACATAATTGACCCTTCACTTAGCACACGAAAATCCCTTGTTCTCGAAAATACTTCTTTTATAGTCAATTCTTCCAGAGAAACGTCTTGTAGGAAAACTTACAAAGATCCCAAGTGTAGACTTGTAGCTAGTTCACGGGATCAGAAGCACTATATCATCATCTGAAACCAGATTTCACTTCTTGACAGCTCTCTTTCTCCCCCCCCCTCTTCTCCTACTCCCCGCCCCTCTCTCTATTTCTCAAACCAGTTTGCAATTCCAATTGATTATCTCCGTGCTTTACTTGAAGCCTAAGGAACTGTATTTAGTATCTCACTTCGCTTTTCATATTTACCTATTCTCTTCCACACCTCTGTTTCATTCTCTCATTTTTTCCCTCTAATTCTCTTCATTGTTTGAAGCTATAATCTCAATTCATTTCTCTCTGTTTTTATTGATATCCCTGATTCTTCAGTTTTTTTTAAATTCTTATTTCTTTCCGCCTGCTTCCTTCGTCTATTTTATAAGTTTACTTTCAAGCGAGCAACTCAGGAAAACACAAATATAAACATTATTCATACCAAGAACGATCGCGTTCCAATCGAATTATAGGAACTTCCAAAAAAAAAAATCTAGAATTAAAAAAAGTTGTTAGAATTGATGGAAAACAGAATTTAATCGGAAAATGATCTTTTTCGTGACCTTATAAAGGAACGGATTGCGCGCTAATTTTTCTTTTTGTTTAGTATCTATCGAGAAAAAATAGTTCAGCGTGCGGAATCGAACCCAGGGGTCTTTCTCTCACCGCGAGCGAACGACTGGGTACTGCACTACCTTGTCATTAGGGACTTATTGCCATTTTCCGCTTTATAACAATTTCGATGCAATTTTCTTCTTCCCAAAGCTTTATTAGCATATGAAGCAGAGAATACGTTCACTAGATGACAGAACTTCATGGGGTTAAACATGCCCTCCCCTTCATGAGGTTAAACATGCCCTCCCCTTCATGGGGTTAAACAAGCCCTCCCCTTCATGAGGTTAAACATGCCCTCCCCTTCATGGTGTTAAACATGCCCTCCCCTTCATTGGGTTAAACATGCCCTCCCCTTCATGGGGTTAAACATGCCCTCCCCTTCAAGGGGTTGAAAATGCCCTCCCCTTCATGGGGTTAAACATGCCCTTCCCCGCATTGTAAGCTTGAAAAGGGTCATGAACGTGTCCAGATGGCCAAGTAATGGAACGAACAGTTCCAAGGATGAGAGGAATCTACAAGAGAAATCATCTTGAGCAACAATTTTTAAAAAATTTCGGTTTTCGAGATGAAAAACTATGTGGATTATAACTTTAATGAAGTTGAAGTACAAAATAAGTTTATTCCAATGAGTCAGACTACTCACTTATCACTATAGTAGAGGAGAGAGAGAGAGAGAGAGAGAGAGAGAGAGAAAAAGTGAAAGAGAGAGTAAGTATATGATTTACAGGATCTATTATGCTTTACTAATGGTTTTCTCAGTGTCGTTAAACGTGGATTGTGGCCATTACTTAATAAAGATTACTTGCAATTTTTGAAAAATTAGAGAAAAACTACTGCTATCTAACAAAAAGGAGTCTGAAATAAAGCAAAGCAAGTAAGAAGTAAAGGGCCTAGAAGAAAATTTTTATCCTTTTTCTAGACTCCTCCGCTCAAAATATGGTAATTTTTTCCTAATTCTTAAGAGTGCTGGTGACCTATCCACGTCGTCCTTGTCGGAAAGTTGCGCTCATTGGAGAGTTCTGCTGAGTTGGAAACATTAAGTAGAAAATTCCATATATAATACACTTGAATTTTGTCTTGTCTGGTAGATGCGTTGTAGACCTAATGAACAAATTTCAACGCTCGCTTTATAGAAGCATCAATAGCAAACAGAATGACCAGCTGCGTCTTTAATTTCACCATAAAAAAGAAAAATTTCAGAAAGGAATGGAGAATTCAGAGAGTTAGGAAGTTCCAGCTTTCTCTGTTGATTGAGAAGCAGTGAATGAGCTGGCCGGTCAAAACGATCATCACCAGAATAGAAACACTAGAAATGAGAAAAGAAGACAGATAGAGGGAGGGAGAAAAAGAAAAAAGAAAAAAGAGGGAGATACAAACATAGAAAGAGAGAGAGAAAGAGAAAGAGACGAGAGCTAGAGAGTCGAAAAGAGAGAGAGAGAAAGACGGAGATAGAGAATATAGTTATAGAAATTTAAGGAGAAGTCGAGAGGCGGAAAGCAATTGCGTGTAAAACAGGAAAGATAGCAGGAGATACATAGAGATACATAGAAAGACGTACAGGCCGATCATTCCGACAAACATCTCAATGTTCACGTTGGGACTGTATAAAGTCGGAGAAGTTTTTCTCTTCTCTTCCTCTCCCGTTTTGTCTCCAGATCGGGAACTAAACTCATTCATTCCTTTGCTGTTCTATTCTGAAACTGATACAGAACTGTTTGCACTGCTTCCCTCGCATCCTCGTTTAAACTCAAACGCACAACTCATTCTCTTTTTCTTTTCCTCTCGCAATTTTCCCTTTCTCTGTCTATTACTCTCGCTTTTATCTCTAGCTTTTTTTCTCTCTCACTCTCTATATCTTTCCTTCATGTCTTTCGATCATTCTTGAACAACCATACCGGGACGATCGCGGCCTGCATGCGTCTTAAACAATTCAAGATTGACGATAGTCAACAGTACAAGATTGGCGATCGCATGATGTTTAGTAGCGCAACATTCTCCATCTTCAGACTGCTGCTGCTGGCAGTTTGATGAACTTCCGCTTGAGTTGAGTGTATGAGGCACCTCAGGTAAACCAATTCTTCTCCAGTGTCGAAGAAAGAGAAAAAAGCTTCAACAAAACAAACAGACGAAAACTTAAGGCTTATATGATTTAATTTTAAAGGTTATTAACCTCATGGGGCCATATTCATAGTCCCTGGGTAGGGGTAGGGTACCCAGGGTAGGGCTACCCGGGGCTGACCTACCCTACCCTCTAAATCCCTCAAAATCAAAATATTCATAGTGGAAGGGTAAGTCAACCCTGGTCATGCCTACCCTGGGTAGGCATGACCAGGATAAGTTTATCTATGTAATCATATTGTGATTATTCCTTTTTGGTGTAGCGTTATAGTAGTTTTAGTGTAAGGGCGACGTTTCTCGACACACTCTAAATTGAATTTAGTTTTTACCTAAATATTATTTAGGCCATCCCTCGTCACATTTTCTCCGGTTTGGTGTTGTTTATGTTGTTTTTGTTGTGTTAAATCGCCTTATAAGTTATTTTGGAGGTTAATAACTTAGTATTTTAAGTTCTGTTTTCTCTCTTTTTACCTCTAATTTCTTATTCGGTCTTTCTCCCGGTAGGAAATATTTCTTCTTCTTCTCCGTAGCATTAACGTTCAAATAGATTAGAAGTCTGTCTTCCTCTTCTTCCGCGTGCGCGTTATTGCCGCCTGAGTTTTAACTCAAGAACATAGGTTTAATTACCCAAGTTTGAGACAGGTAAGTCCTGTCCGCACGTAGCCGATCTCACTCGCTCATCGTAGGGTTCCGATAGAGGCAGTTCATCAGGGACTAGTTATTGAACCAGGTAACATAACGGGCACTTTTTACTTCGTCTGGTACTCGCGTCGCGTTCGCGTCGCGGCCCTCTTCGCGTCGCTTAAACCGGATTGAACCGTGGAATTAGAATTATTTTTACATTAAAAAAACGCTTAGGCTTAGGAAATGTTTACGCTAACGAGGCCGAACGGCTTAGCTAACGAGGCCGAACGGCTTAGCTAACGAGGCCATACGGCTTAGCTAACGAGGCCGAGGGCCGCGACGCGAGTACCAGACGAAGTAAAAAAAAAAGTACCACATAACGTGAGTTACTTATTTCTTTACTTTCACTTCTAGTCCTCAGGTTCCTTCTCTCTTGTCTTTCTCTCTTAGTTAGTCTTTCTCTCTATCCATCAATCCCTTTCTCTCTTAATCAATTCTTCACTCTAATTCTTTCTTATTATTTAGTTCGTTGATTAGTCGTTCGTTGGTTTCTGTCATTAAATCTGGCTATCTTTGTGGCAGGCGAGACAAGAAAAGGCTTTTAAGCCCGAATTGTATCTTCAAGAAATCTGGTGTCCTTGAGGGAGTATCCCGTGACATCCAGATCTACCACACAACCGAAAAGACTTTATAGTTTAAATGAAGCGCAACTACTAAAAATAGTATAATAGTTCAAGCATGCAGCGCAGTAAAGTGAAGTATCTTAGTAGGAAATCATTCTTTTAACATTAATCAATTTTGGCAAACTTTTTTAAATACATACATATTTCCTACTTATTTTGATGAAAATTTACCTTCCTGCTTGAAAACTGAATGGAGTTTTCTCTCTTTATTTCTCTCTTTCACTTTGATCATTTTTTTAATGCAATGAGTCAGAACTGATCATTCGAAAGACGAAAAAGAAAATTTCTATCGTATGCAAGTTCAAAAATTTTCGTATTCAACAGATACAGGAAAAACTTTCACAAACTTATAATCCTGCTTGTACCCGGGAGTAAAATTCTCATGTCCAGCTTCCTCGTGGCGGATCTCTTTATCTTTTCCCTTCCCCAATACGATATTTCTTATAGTTTAACGCTCTTTGTATGCTCTTTGTGTGTCGTACGGATAGAGGCGACCAAATTTGGGTTCCTTTGATATTTATATGTATGTCAATATCAGAGTATTCTCGTATTCTCTGTGAAACGATGACAATGCTTCCTCGAGCGGTGCTTCCTCGAGCGGTCTCTGTATTCTTGAACCTCTAGCCGTTGTTTCCGCTGAGTATGTTTGTGATGAACTCCGACGACTCTCTTGCCTTTCTAGCAGACACATGTTTTAACAATATCAGAATATTTCAATCGCCCGCTTTGGTTTATATCGTTATAGGTTAATGCGGGAAAAATGTTCTCAGCAGCATTCACTAGATTCTGTTGTAATAAGAGTGATACATCTAAATTCATCGAATCAGTCTATAATTATCGATGAGAACATCCGTTTTTTCTGCAGCTCACCGATTTGGTGATCAGGTAGAAATTTAAGGCGTGAAACGATTGCTGTCAATACATATTCAGTAAAAAGGTTTTTAGTGGACCTGTTAATTACACAACCTCTTTCGAGTTTCATCGTAGAGTTCCATGGTTAATGGATCAGGTGTTTATTGATTCATCAGTTCTTCATCGATAGGGTGTTTATCGAAGAACCAATTTTTTTGAATCGAATTGACGGGAATTTTTGCGAAAAAGAATCACAATAGTTTAAAACAAGCAACCAATTTCAACAGTTAGAATATATTCGAGAGAATGAAACAACTGCAACATTCAAGAAATAATCATTTTGTGGTCGTTTATATAAGCCTTTGTAACTATTGTTTGCTTTCGCATTTAGCCAGTAGTACAAGGCTCGACCAATTTTCTGCAGAAAAAACCGTATACATAGAGTCATACTCGTTATATTTCTAATTAGGAACCGAACAGGACCTTATAAGAAGGAAAAAAAGAATTCAAAGGTTCTTTGTCGAGAGAGTCAACGAAAATTAGAGGAAACTCAAAACTCATTCTGGTATATGAAGTTTTAAAAAAGAGGTACAAACGACCGACTCTGGTACTTAAAAATTTTTTTATTGTTATCATGGTGATCAATCATAATTCTTGGAAGGCCTTTAACAAACTTCACCCGCTACGCCTACGCCCTACGCTCTCTTTCGTCAAACTTTTCTTACCGTAAGTTTCTCACCGAAATCATTTTTACTAGTTTCTACGCGAGAGCGTAGGGCGTAGAGCTTAGAAACTAGTAAAAGGGATTTCGGTGAGAAATTTACGGTAAGAAAAGTTTGACGAAAGATCGTAACAAAAGAGCGTAGAAAATAGTAAAAAGGATTCCGATGAGCTGATTACGGTAAGGGTAGAAGTGGGGGTGAAGTTTGTTAAAGGCCTTCTTGGAAAGGATTGGACGAGAAAAGGGTGTTTCATCTTAATGATTTCAATAACATCGCATTAACGCGACTGCTGAAGTTCAATTCTATGTAGTGTTGTTCTATAGTTCTTATCCTTATATGTACATAAAATGGTTTATAAAGCTCAAAAAATTGCTATTTCAATAGTTACTTAGTTCTCAAATTTGAATAGTTCAGGTCAAAATAGTAGGATATTGAGAAAATGAGAAAAGAAATTCTAAATTCTAAAATACAACTCATTTCCTATTTTTTAACCGAAATTAAAAATTTTCGAAGTTTGGTCATGAAAAAAAAAAAAAAAAAAAAAAAAAAAAATGTCCGGGCGTGGCATAGTGGTAGTGTGATAGGCCATTGTGCGAAGAGTCCCGAGTTCGACTCCCACCCCGGACAGATCCACCCAAACCAAGGGGGTTAAGAAATGTTGGTAGTGCTCATGCACGGATCTGACTCTCCCCACTGCTGCTAATCACACTAGCAGTGATCTAGCAGGCAGCCACTGGTTCTACCAGGATAGGTCTGTCCTGCATCTCAGGGGAGCGCGTACCCTGTCGCGAGGCGGGAACAAGCGCGAGGAAGAAGAAGAAGAAGAGGTCATGAAAAAAAAAAGTGCATGATTTTATGGGTTGCATAAAAGCTAAAAATATATCTCGCTTCCGGGAAAAGGGAACGTATAACAAGAAAGCTAATGGCAATATTTATGGGTTGATGATATCACAATCACCTAAAATCTGAGAAAAACTACATGTTCTGCATTAAAAAAATTCAACAACAAGCTAATTTTTCTTTGTAAGAGATTTCGGCTAAGCGTTTCGTTAAGTATATATATATATATATATATATATATATATATATATATATATATATATAACTTCGACTAGGAATCAATTAGACCCGTAGCCTTGTGCTACATTGTTCTATGAGAAAGTTATAAATCACATCAGCTCATCGCTAAGATAATACGTTCGGTCGCTTTATACATACAATTTCTTTGTTGTTGTTGTTGTTGTTGTTGTTGTTGTTGTTGTTATTTTTTATTAGGTTCTGTGGCTGATGGTCCTGTCTTGTAAAGATACAATAAGAGGCTATTCTGGTCTGGAACTCGGCAATGTCTTCAGTAAATATACACAATTTCATGAAAAGTGAATTTTCAAGAAAGTGAAAACGGATTTGCGAAACATTGTTGAATGACTTCCATGATAGTTTAACGAAAAATCCTTGCAGTTGCAAAAATTCCAAGTAGCAGTCGCTCTTTGAGTAGGGTAGTCTGGAATAATGATAAGCGAGCCAGAGGTAAAGGGCAAAGAAGAAATAGCTACTCATAACTCTAAATTTTCTGCTCTACAAACACAGGTCAAAAACTGTCAACATTGTTGTTGGCCTATGATTGAATCGAGGATTCGAGTCACAGGCGTCGATGATGGACAAGGTCAGAGTACTGCGGGCTCACTGAGGAGGCGCTGCTCTTTCTGAGTATCTGAATGAGTATTCGCTCATCACTGTGATGACATTATTGACAATTCGGTCGATCATATCACTTATCCGAAAGAGAAGCATTAGCTAGAGATTAACATTTCTGCGTTACGCTTTGCCAAACGATCAATCATCGCAATGCTTTAATTTTCAAGGTTTTGAATAACTGGAACAATCTAACAGAGGAGAAAAAACAAGCGGGAAAGGACCGGCCCCTGACCTGAGTTAACGGAAACAGCGCGGGTCGAAATCGAGTTCATGGTCGAATTTCTGTTGGAGGGCTCGAAGTTGGTAGCACAACGATTGAGGCACCATCTGAAGCCTTCCAAGAGGAAGAAACAAGAGATAGCAGCGATGATGAGGAAGAGAACTAAGCGGCTGAAGATACAAAGGCTTGAAAAAAAAAGAATGAAAAAAGACTGAAGAAGGAAAAAAGATTTTAGAATTATCGTCTAATCATGAAATGTCTGCATTCCCTTACCTTATCACTTTATGTTATCGTTTAAACCTATTACACCATAAGTACGAGTTATATGTTGTAGATTCGTATGAGAATTTATGAATAATAAGGCAGTGATCTGGTTTATTCAGGCCGTTCGCTTCGAATTAGCAGTTTGGAAAAGCTGACACCATGCTCTGGAAGGCCGTCCGCTGATGGCAGCATTCGTATCCACAGCAGCCATTGTCGGCGGGGCAGTGCCAGGCTATTTCACGGGGCCTCAACCGGTATATTACATATGACCTTGGTAGTGTACTGGAAACACACTCGCTTCGTGTATAAAAGTGACAGCTGGGTTCGATCACACCCGTGTATTATCCTTTGTTCGCGCGAATGTTTCATCATAATAATTAGCATTTTACGATTTGATATTTGGTCGTCTTTAGTTTGCAATAGAGTTCACAAAACTACAACATTTTCAGTAACCTACAAGAATTTAATTAATATATACATAGAACATTACCTGCTTCCATTAGAGAAGGAGATTTTCCCAAGTTTTGGATCGGATCGATCGATCGGATTGACGCAAATAACTGGATATTCATCCGATGGGTCAAGAAAAGTGGCGTCCCAGAAGTAGTCTAGGCCATCAAAGCTGAAATCTTAATTTTGGAAACTTCGATTTTTTTGTTTCAAACAAGAATTCCGAAATATTGATTTTTAAAAAAGAAGTTTTTTAAGTTCAGTTGGCCAAACTGATCTTCTTGAATAATTTGTTATAACGTTGTGTTTGATGTGGAATGATCGCGCGGTAGAGATTGTCGTCGCAAGAAGTCTTACCGGAAGGGTACTCGATTGTCGCGGATGACGTAGTAGCCTCGACCAGAAACGATCAATACAGAGGGAGGCGCCGAAGCCGTTGCGCTTGGCGGTGACAAGGATGAGATGGGTGAGAGAGCGAAGAGAGCATCTCGGAAAGCCATTGTGTGCTCCACGGAGCCTTCCTGTGCCCGCCTGAAAACAGAAACTGATCATACTGTAAGAGAGAGAGAGAGTGTGTGTGTCAGAGAGAAAAAGAAAGAGAGAGATTCGGTCTTCAGGCGGCAAGTTCGAGATCGCCCGGTCTTCAGAGTTTGTCCGAAAGACAGTTATGAAGAGATTTTGAAATGAACTTTTTGTTTTAAAAAGTGCATTTATTTAATTAATTCATCTACATTGGAGCAGTTGTGTATTGTGGAGGTGAGCGAAGCATCATACTTGGGAGTGAAGTTGACTCTTCTATGCGGTGATTGTCTAGCAGCATTTGATGAGGGTGCCTTTGTTGACGTCTCTCCCCTGGAAAACCATTCGTAGACATCTTTCACAAGAATACCTTTTTCAAAGACTAATTAAACTCCATGTGAATTTCTCATATTAAGCTGATGATCAATGATCCATTAGTTCACCGAGTAGAAGAAAGTTAGATTTAACTTAAGAGAGAGAGAGAGAGAGAGAGAGAGAGAGAGAGAGAGAGAGAGAGAGAGAGAGAGAGAGAGAGAGAGAGAGAGAGAGAGAGAGAGAGAGAGAGGAGAGAGAGAGAGAGGGAGAGAGAGAGAGAGAGAGAGAGAGAGGGAGAGAGAGAGAGAGAGAGAGAGAGAGAGAGAGGGAGAGAGAGAGAGAGAGAGAGAGAGAGAGAGAGAGAGAGAGAGAGAGAGATAGAGAAAAGAAGAGGAAAGTTTAAACACAGTTCTTAGAAAATTGATGAGAAAAGAGAGAAAGATAGATTGGGAGGGGAAAAGAAATTAAGAGAAGGTAATAGCAAAAAAAATTGAAAAAGACCTGTTAACATCCTATTAGTTAGAGAGACAGCCTACTTAAAACATTGTTCATATTATGATCAAGCTTTTCCAACTAGTTAGAGAGACAGCCTACTTAAAACATTGTTCATATTATGATCAAGCTTCCTATTAGTTAGAGAGACAGCCTACTTAAAACATTGTTCATATTATGATCAAGCTTTTCCAACTAGTTAGAGAGACAGCCTACTTAAAACATTGTTCATATTATGATCAAGCTTTTCCAACTAGTTAGAGAGACAGCCTACTTAAAACATTGTTCATATTATGATCAAGCTTCCTATTAGTTAGAGAGACAGCCTACTTAAAACATTGTTCATATTATGATCAAGCTTTTCCAACTAGTTAGAGAGACAGCCTACTTAAAACATTGTTCATATTATGATCAAGCTTCCTATTAGTTAGAGAGACAGCCTACTTAAAACATTGTTCATATTATGATCAAGCTTTTCCAACTAGTTAGAGAGACAGCCTACTTAAAACATTGTTCATATTATGATCAAGCTTTTCCAACTAGTTAGAGAGACAGCCTACTTAAAACATTGTTCATATTATGATCAAGCTTTTCCAACTAGTTAGAGAGACAGCCTACTTAAAACATTGTTCATATTATGATCAAGCTTCCTATTAGTTAGAGAGACAGCCTACTTAAAACATTGTTCATATTATGATCAAGCTTTTCCAACTAGTTAGAGAGACAGCCTACTTAAAACATTGTTCATATTATGATCAAGCTTTTCCAACTAGTTAGAGAGACAGCCTACTTAAAACATTGTTCATATTATGATCAAGCTTCCTATTAGTTAGAGAGACAGCCTACTTAAAACATTGTTCATATTATGATCAAGCTTTTCCAACTAGTTAGAGAGACAGCCTACTTAAAACATTGTTCATATTATGATCAAGCTTCCTATTAGTTAGAGAGACAGCCTACTTAAAACATTGTTCATATTATGATCAAGCTTCCTATTAGTTAGAGAGACAGCCTACTTAAAACATTGTTCATATTATGATCAAGCTTTTCCAACTAGTTAGAGAGACAGCCTACTTAAAACATTGTTCATATTATGATCAAGCTTTTCCAACTAGTTAGAGAGACAGCCTACTTAAAACATTGTTCATATTATGATCAAGCTTCCTATTAGTTAGAGAGACAGCCTACTTAAAACATTGTTCATATTATGATCAAGCTTTTCCAACTAGTTAGAGAGACAGCCTACTTAAAACATTGTTCATATTATGATCAAGCTTTTCCAACTAGTTAGAGAGACAGCCTACTTAAAACATTGTTCATATTATGATCAAGCTTCCTATTAGTTAGAGAGACAGCCTACTTAAAACATTGTTCATATTATGATCAAGCTTTTCCAACTAGTTAGAGAGACAGCCTACTTAAAACATTGTTCATATTATGATCAAGCTTCCTATTAGTTAGAGAGACAGCCTACTTAAAACATTGTTCATATTATGATCAAGCTTTTCCAACTAGTTAGAGAGACAGCCTACTTAAAACATTGTTCATATTATGATCAAGCTTTTCCAACTAGTTAGAGAGACAGCCTACTTAAAACATTGTTCATATTATGATCAAGCTTTTCCAACTAGTTAGAGAGACAGCCTACTTAAAACATTGTTCATATTATGATCAAGCTTCCTATTAGTTAGAGAGACAGCCTACTTAAAACATTGTTCATATTATGATCAAGCTTTTCCAACTAGTTAGAGAGACAGCCTACTTAAAACATTGTTCATATTATGATCAAGCTTTTCCAACTAGTTAGAGAGACAGCCTACTTAAAACATTGTTCATATTATGATCAAGCTTCCTATTAGTTAGAGAGACAGCCTACTTAAAACATTGTTCATATTATGATCAAGCTTTTCCAACTAGTTAGAGAGACAGCCTACTTAAAACATTGTTCATATTATGATCAAGCTTCCTATTAGTTAGAGAGACAGCCTACTTAAAACATTGTTCATATTATGATCAAGCTTCCTATTAGTTAGAGAGACAGCCTACTTAAAACATTGTTCATATTATGATCAAGCTTTTCCAACTAGTTAGAGAGACAGCCTACTTAAAACATTGTTCATATTATGATCAAGCTTCCTATTAGTTAGAGAGACAGCCTACTTAAAACATTGTTCATATTATGATCAAGCTTCCTATTAGTTAGAGAGACAGCCTACTTAAAACATTGTTCATATTATGATCAAGCTTTTCCAACTAGTTAGAGAGACAGCCTACTTAAAACATTGTTCATATTATGATCAAGCTTTTCCAACTAGTTAGAGAGACAGCCTACTTAAAACATTGTTCATATTATGATCAAGCTTCCTATTAGTTAGAGAGACAGCCTACTTAAAACATTGTTCATATTATGATCAAGCTTTTCCAACTAGTTAGAGAGACAGCCTACTTAAAACATTGTTCATATTATGATCAAGCTTTTCCAACTAGTTAGAGAGACAGCCTACTTAAAACATTGTTCATATTATGATCAAGCTTCCTATTAGTTAGAGAGACAGCCTACTTAAAACATTGTTCATATTATGATCAAGCTTTTCCAACTAGTTAGAGAGACAGCCTACTTAAAACATTGTTCATATTATGATCAAGCTTCCTATTAGTTAGAGAGACAGCCTACTTAAAACATTGTTCATATTATGATCAAGCTTTTCCAACTAGTTAGAGAGACAGCCTACTTAAAACATTGTTCATATTATGATCAAGCTTTTCCAACTAGTTAGAGAGACAGCCTACTTAAAACATTGTTCATATTATGATCAAGCTTCCTATTAGTTAGAGAGACAGCCTACTTAAAACATTGTTCATATTATGATCAAGCTTTTCCAACTAGTTAGAGAGACAGCCTACTTAAAACATTGTTCATATTATGATCAAGCTTCCTATTAGTTAGAGAGACAGCCTACTTAAAACATTGTTCATATTATGATCAAGCTTTTCCAACTAGTTAGAGAGACAGCCTACTTAAAACATTGTTCATATTATGATCAAGCTTCCTATTAGTTAGAGAGACAGCCTACTTAAAACATTGTTCATATTATGATCAAGCTTTTCCAACTAGTTAGAGAGACAGCCTACTTAAAACATTGTTCATATTATGATCAAGCTTCCTATTAGTTAGAGAGACAGCCTACTTAAAACATTGTTCATATTATGATCAAGCTTTTCCAACTAGTTAGAGAGACAGCCTACTTAAAACATTGTTCATATTATGATCAAGCTTCCTATTAGTTAGAGAGACAGCCTACTTAAAACATTGTTCATATTATGATCAAGCTTTTCCAACTAGTTAGAGAGACAGCCTACTTAAAACATTGTTCATATTATGATCAAGCTTCCTATTAGTTAGAGAGACAGCCTACTTAAAACATTGTTCATATTATGATCAAGCTTTTCCAACTAGTTAGAGAGACAGCCTACTTAAAACATTGTTCATATTATGATCAAGCTTTTCCAACTAGTTAGAGAGACAGCCTACTTAAAACATTGTTCATATTATGATCAAGCTTTTCCAACTAGTTAGAGAGACAGCCTACTTAAAACATTGTTCATATTATGATCAAGCTTTTCCAACTAGTTAGAGAGACAGCCTACTTAAAACATTGTTCATATTATGATCAAGCTTTTCCAACTAGTTAGAGAGACAGCCTACTTAAAACATTGTTCATATTATGATCAAGCTTTTCCAACTAGTTAGAGAGACAGCCTACTTAAAACATTGTTCATATTATGATCAAGCTTTTCCAACTAGTTAGAGAGACAGCCTACTTAAAACATTGTTCATATTATGATCAAGCTTTTCCAACTAGTTAGAGAGACAGCCTACTTAAAACATTGTTCATATTATGATCAAGCTTTTCCAACTAGTTAGAGAGACAGCCTACTTAAAACATTGTTCATATTATGATCAAGCTTTCCCAACTAGTTAGAGAGACAGCCTACTTAAAACATTGTTCATATTATGATCAAGCTTTTCCAACTAGTTAGAGAGACAGCCTACTTAAAACATTGTTCATATTATGATCAAGCTTTTCCAACTAGTTAGAGAGACAGCCTACTTAAAACATTGTTCATATTATGATCAAGCTTTTCCAACTTTTACAACTTTTGAACTCTCCGGAATTTATCTGAATGTACTCGAAGCAATCATCTTTATAGAAAAAATTTCCAATTTGACATAATACAATCTTTACGTGTTTAGCTGAAGAAAACATTTCTCAAGTATGACATGCCATATTAATACCTTGGTGTCTCATATACATGTTTTCAACTTCCTTATCTCGACTCTGCACTCTCCGCCGTACACTCGATAATCGGAAAAATCTAAGAGATCATACAAATATTGTTGCCATTTGGTATTATAAAAGACGTTGAGCCAAAAACCAAAAAAAACATACATGACGTGTCTTGCTTTCAATCGACTGATCTTTCCAGTTTTTCGGAGGCTCTCGTAGCTCCCGAAGACAACGGTCGCGAATGCGAGGACTACGGTAGTGATCGTGAATAGCACCGATCGCATCCCACCAATCCGGTCCCACTGTTGTGATGAAGCTTCACATGTGCGACAAGAGAGGCGAAGGCGTTTGGATAACTAATGTGTGGTTTTTTTACTCACACTATATCAACATAGTTTATTGTGGGGTAGCTAGTTAAAATCAAATTCGACCGCGCTCGCGTTTTCTCTAGATGAGGTTTCTATTATATCTCGGCATTGAACCCGAAATTCACCAAGCAACGCGTAATCACACTCTGATAACCATTGCATGATGACACGAGGAAAAACTTATCATATAGACATGTTTGAGTTTAGGTTTTATGTATGTAGTAAGAGAACTCGCAAAAAAGCAAAGAACCTTGAAGCTATAACAGAAGCTCAAATTCATTGTGAGAAGAATGACGAAGCGATGAGCATTGTATTCTCAGTTACACACCTTACTTTTGCTCCCCATCAAACTCGTAGCATGCTTCTGTTATGTGTATCTAGTGCTAACGTTTCTTATACTACATACATATATGGGATCTCTTGACTTTACCGTAATTCCTAGAATAAGAAAAGTTACGTAGGTTTTTAAAAAAATTTGAATGAAAGAAAAAAAATTGATATCACCCGCTTAATGGAGGGTAGTCTCAAAAAATGTTCTTGGTGTGCGAAAAAACGAATTTCTAATAAGGTTCACCCCTAGGAAAATTTTCTCTTTGGAAGATGAAAAAACCAATCTATCTAATCTTGACAGAAGACCGAAAGATATTTTTCAATTAACCAATATCTTTTAGAGCACAATGAAATGACAAATGTAAAAGGGAATGCAATAGCTTCTCCAAGGAACCCATACTAGTATTATACATAGCATAGGCCAGTGCCAGTGCTATTCAGAACCCATACTAGTATTATACATAGCATAGGCCAGTGCTATTCAGAACCCATACTAGTATTATACTTAGCATAGGCCAGTCCTATTCAGGATATCAAAATCAAGTTCAAGCTTTTTTTCTGAAGATGCGTTTAAAATAAATTTGTTATTGAGTAACATTAAGAATTCTGACAGTGTCTAATTAACCTCCACGATGCGCGTCACTCAGTACTCAAAATTGAGAATTCTTTATTGACTAGCTCTGAAGTTTTTAATTCTTTCTAAAGCGCCTGCCGCGACATTAATCTCTCAAAAAAAGTTAAGCGATCGTGCGATGTATCTGTAAAGATGACATCATTGCTCGATGAATGAGATCATCGAGTCAGTGTTATTATAACTGAAATATTTCACGATGAGATCATGGCTCTCGCACCTTCTTGGCCCAAAAATGTTGGATCAGTGAGGTACGAGATGGTCTTGCGAGAGCACGCGAAATAATATCTTAAAGTACGAGAAGATGAGATTTCGAATGCCGTCTTTCTCTCCAAATGAATCTTAAAATACTAACTAATCGCAATCTATTTTGTTGCGTACTTAAAAAAAGCATTTAACGTTTTTGGTTGAACATGAAGTATCGAGTCCGTGTAATAAGAAAAGGGCAGAGCGCAGACATTGACTCTGTCACTGGGTATGCCCGTAAGAAAAATGTAATGAAACTTGACTGGTTTGTAATTTAGCTCTACTAACTAGATTGAAATTGAATTACGCGCGTAATTTCTAAGAATGGAATTTCGTGCAGGACCTTTTATTTCCACAAAAAAGTTAGTCAAGGTGACATCATCTTTCAAAATTTTCGCCTAATTTGAATGGTATGAGGTCATCGTGCCGATGATCTCATCGTTTAGAGATTAATGTCGCGGCTGTTTTGAATTGAAGTTCACCAATATCCTTTTTTGTTCTCATTTTTAGAGCCATAGACTTGAAATGGCATCACTGCATCTCTCCTTTTGTCTGATTGACAAGATAAAATCCAGATCTCAACAAAAATTGAAAATCGCGAAGCCGTATCATAGATATGGCAATCTCGTTCACTCTTACTACGAACAACTTAAAATGTTCAAGTCCCTGATATCACGAGCGTCAGAATTACATTAATGGAGTTTATAGGCAAATTTATTGGTCAAAATCACATTCACTTGTCGAAAACCTTAAAGCCACCGATCATCTGATCGGAAGAAGGGCAGGAAACGAAAACAGTGACATGAGCGAGAGAATAAAAGCAGCGATGACAGAGATTAGGTCTTCAAATAAATAAGGGCTTTGAAGATTCGCCCTCTACTCACTATTAAATCTTTCATTCTGATCACAAAGGTGAGATAATTGGAAATTATATTGAACGCAAACGTCGTTCAATTATATCGTATAGACGACGAAAGTCGCGTTTCCAATATTAAATTTGAAATTTCTTATTGTAAACTTCGCTGTAGAGATCGTCTCTTTTAACGTAGTCACCGCCATAGACATCGTAAAAACACAAGAAGGGACGTAAACCGAACATACGCCTTTTTTCAAATAATGCTTTTGCCACTGACCCACCAATGCACCTCGACTCTTCATTTTATCCCATCCAACTTCGAAGTCACAACTATAGTTGAAAAACCAGCTTCTCTTTCATTTTTCCAAGTAGCTTCACAGTTTTTTCTTGCCACTTTCAGAATTCTTTTAAGAAATTTGACAAAACACGAAGCTTCAAAGCAAAAAAAAAATTTTTTTGAAGATAACGTGTTCACTCACATAGCTAAAATTGATATTTTCTAAGTGGTCGTACAGCAAAATTTGGAAAACTTTGCCAGTTAATGACGCGTATCTTATCACAGAGAAACCCACTCACAACACTCAGAAGACAACGTCGAGAATGTTTTCCCGAACTCTTTTTGTGACTAACTAGTGGTAGCCAGAGGAGTATATAACAAAGCGGGTACTTGGCCAACCTAGGAACGCATAACGACTTACATGCAAAAACAGGAGTGAGCAAGAAAGATAGAAAAGAGTTAGAGAAAGGTTAAGAAAAGAAAAGAAAATGAGAAAAAGAGAAGAAGATAAAGAGAGAAAGAGCATGAAAGAAAAGGAGAAAAAGATTTTTTTAAAGGAGGAGGATGGGAGAAAAATGGACAATTCAGGAAAAAAAACAAAAAAGAGAATGAATCAGATACCTAGTGGGCTCAACAACAGAGAGGAAAGTGGAGGAAGCCGAGTATTAAAAAGAAGAGAAGAGAGATGAGGAACATAAAAAAGAAGAAATAGAAAAAAGAAGTTATGATGTAGAAAGAGAGAAGGGAAAAGGAGAAAGAGAGAGAGAGAGAGAGAGAGAGAGAGAGAGAGAGAGAGAGAGAGAGATAGAGAGAGAGAAGAAGAAGAGAGAGGGCGAGAAAACCTTGAAGAGGGCCCAAGATAGTTTTCAGGTTGATAAAGATGAATAGGTAACAATTTTCTCACTCGAATAAGAGCTAATCACTGGCATGCTGAGGCAGAAAATGACGAATATAAAGTTTTTGAAAAAAAATAAGGAATGAACTTGAGAGAAAAGCTAAAGAAAAGTTGAAGAAACCAAAACTGCGATGGACTTATAACCAATGGAATAAGCAGGAATGTTTAGGAAAATTCATGAAAAATTACTATTGAAAAAATAAGTTTAAAAAAATCCAAGAAAAGTGCAAAAAAAAGATGAAAGGAAGCAAAAAAGCTACAAATGTTATGATATTTAATTATAAAAGTTATTTTTCTGAAGTTTAACATAAGTTTTTACTTTATCAGCACTCATTCAAACATTAGCTTACTTATTTGTTCAATCATTCATTCATTTCTTATTGCGATATTCATTTCTTGTTCATCAAACTGTAGATTTTATCAACGACGTTAGCCGTTAAGCAAAACATTTGTCACAGAATCCCCTCGGAGTATTTTTTATCATGTCAATACTTGATTAATTGCTTACAATCTTTCTCTAAAGGGCGCTTAGTCCATAGTTCTTCGTCATTTTTTTAGATTGGTGTTTTTTGTTGCCGAGAATGGCCGATAAGAAAATAAAATATAGGTGAATTAAGGTTTAAAAAACTTACAAACAGCTTTATAAATATTACGGTTCTAAAACTGTACTCCACTGTCAAAAGGTATAGCATATTAAATCAAACATCCCAAACAAGACTGCACTACTACAGTAAAGAGTTTTCTCGGAAATTCTTCCAAGATGCAATGAATTTTAACTACTAATTAATTGGAAAGAGCATTGCATGGGACGCGGGCATCCTCGTTTCGTTTCCCGCGCTCAGCTGCCTTCTTGTAAAAATTATCAGTTTTCTTCTATTGAGGAAATTTAAGTGATTTCTTGAACTGCATTCCTCTAATTTTCAAGCCTTATGGTTAAGTAAAACGAACGTTCTGAAGTATTTTATCATCAACAAAAAAACTGATTGACGCGGCGGGATTGAACTTACTCGTCTCTCAGTACCCCGAGGCAAACGTTTTACCAATACTTAAACGAGAAAGCTTTGTTATTTCATGAAAGTGCGTCTTGTATGTTGTAAATTAGAGTATTCCCTACTCCTCGTTTTTCTCAACCAACGGATTTTTATACCGAACAGAGGAACGGATTGTTCGCAGAAACTTGTGCAAAATCGTGTGTTGTGACGGAAACCGAACCCGTGACCTTTCGCGTTCCGGGCGAATGCTCTCCCCACTGAGCTACACACGCACACATGATAATCCACATTTTAAGGCCCATACAACATGCCCCCTCTCAACACCGAGGTCTCTTGAGGTCTAGGGTCAGAGGTCTATGCGCCTTTGTTTCTGCGAACTAGCTCATGCTCGGGTTTTCTTTTTTCATCTTTTTCTCTTCTTATCCTCTCTTCTCATCCCGGTTAGGCCCCATGTAAATTAAAGTATTCCCTACTCCTCTTTGTTCTCAAGCAACGGATTTTTATACCGAGCAGAGGAACGGATTGTTCGCAGAAACTTGTGCAAAAAATCGTGTGTTGTGACGGAAACCGAACCCGTGAACTTTCGCGTTCCGGGCGAATGCTCTCCCCACTGAGCTACAAACGCACACATGATAATGCACGTTTTAAGACCCATACAACAATGTGAATAGCAGGGAAGCCGTTGGCTATAAACTACCACCAGTATGAAGAGTTTTTTTATGTTGTAGAGAGATTCTATGTTAATAATAGTAGAAAGAACGAGTGTTGAGTTTAAAAAATCAATATTCAATTTCTCTGAACTTCCTTGCCTTGAAGCTTCTGTTGGAACAACATTTAACTGTCAATGGTAAATTTCCGTTAGAAAATCAACATTTCTTTGGATCAAAAAGCGTTTTCAAACCTGAGGGACTTTTTTACATTAAAAAACGCTTAGGCTTAGTAAAAACTTATATACTAGTGACAAAATTATATACTAGTGACATACAAAATTATATACAGTACATACTAGTGACTAAAAGCGGGTCATCAAGCTTTCGAAACCCTTAATTTTTAATATTTTCAGATTCCTTCATGTATAATTTAAAAAGTAGTCATGTATTCGTTCCTATACTCTAGTATACCAGTTTTTCATATATATCAAGTTCGATTCCTCTTCTGGGTTAGCTATCTTCCAAATGAGCGTTCCCGGTCTTTGGGAATGAGCTGCACTCTTCTAGAAATTGTTTTTTCTGAGCAAACAACTATCAGAGTTATTGAGCATTTTCTCTATCCGCCTACTCGTTTCCTCTAGGATTTTATCTCTATCGTCATGCGATAAGTTCCACCATGTATACGAATGGACTGATGGCGTGGAATACATAGACTAAATGAGCACATTACTTAAATTGCGTGAATCTTACTCAAAGATGAGAAATTTTAGTTAAAAGGGAAGGAGGGAGAAAGATAAAGATACAAAGAGAAGGAAAAACTAGGAGTTAGAGAGAAAAACAGAGAGGAAAAGACTGAGCGAAAGAGAGCGAAAGAGAGAAAGAGACAGAGAAGGATAGTTTCATAAGACTGTTAGACTTAACAGAGATAGGGGAGATAAAAATTCAATAAAACGAAAGAGAAAAATTAGGAATTTGATAATTCGAATTATGGATAGGAAAAGAATCACCCTAATTAGTTATCAACCCTTAAATGACCAACTATATAGTATACCTAATTAGTTATCAACCCTTAAATGACCAACTATATAGTATACACATACTTTGCTGAATCAGAAATTAGCTTGTTCCATAACCTCTAAAGAAGTGAAAACAAGAAAAGTGGAGGAGAAGTTCAAAAAATCAAGCACTGGATAAAAAGAGACATGTTCAAGATTATGAAAGGAGTAGAAAAAGGAGAAAATACACCATGTAAAATGAAAAAAGAGAGCGAAGAGTGAGAGAAGGAGATAGAATACAATAAATGGAGTAAATAAAGAAGAGTGAGAGAAGGAGATAGAATACAATAAATGGAGTAAATAAAGAAGAGTGAGAGAAGGAGATAGAATACAATAAATGGAGTAAATAAAGAAAGAGAGCGAAGAGTGAGAGAAGGAGATAGAATACAATAAATGGAGTAAATAAAGACCAAGACAGAGAGACATTTAGGAAACAACAAAGTCCAGATCAAAATGTCTGATAAACATGGAAGTTTTTTTTCAAAATCTATACTATTCTAGACTTCCTGGAAAAAAAAAACTTACTCTACTAATGAGTACTAACGATGGGGGGAAGGATTGATAACTGTCGCAGTAATTGCAGATTCATTAGAAGATTCTCAAGAAATGTTTTTAGTAGGAAATAGAGAAAATCTAGAAGAGAGAAAGAAGAGATTTGTTAAAAGGAAAAGAAGTAACAAAGAAAAGAGAAAATGATAGAAAAAAGACAAGAAACAGAAGGAGAGAAAAAACAGAAATTTAAAAAGAGACAGAAAAACATAGAGATAAAGACAGATTAATGAAAAGACAGATGAAAAAGAATCGATTTGGATATGTAAATGAAGTTCTATTCCATGATGTATGTAGTAGTCCTCGTAGCTTGAACTGCAACACAGAACGCCACTCCTCTTTATCGGTGCAAAACAAGAAAATTATGTTATTCATAAACTGGAATTGAAGCTGAAAAGCTGGTGAGATGAAAATTAGGTTATTCATAAACTGGAATTAAAGCTGAAAAGCTGGTGAGATGAAAATTAGGTTATTCATAAACTGGAATTAAAGCTGAAAAGCTGGTGAGATCACGTGATTTCGATTTTGTTTTTTTAAATTTAAAGACAGATATTCTATTATAGAAGTAAGAAAATTTAAGAAAAAGAGAAAAGAAGAGGGGATAGAAAAAGAACGAAAAAACTAGAGGATAAAAAACATAAAAAGAGAGCAATAGAAGGAGAAACAAAGAGAGAGAGTGAGAGAGAGAGAGAGAGAGAGAGAGAGAGAGAGAGAGAGAGAGAGAGAGAAAGAGAGAGAGAGAGGAGAGATAGAGAGAAAAGAAGAAAGAAAAAAATAGGAAAGAAAAGAATGAAAAGAGAATAAAGCAAGAGAAGAGGTTGTTCATTGCAATCCCTTCAATATTCCTTCCACTCATAAAAACAATCCGAAAAGAAGTGGATGCGATTTTTAAATAATTCGTTGTCCCTATTATGAACTATTCAGCTCGACGGAATGTTGCATTTTGCTTGATATTACGCAAATAATGAGGTGCATATGCCCTTTTTCTGCGTTTCTATACATGCATTTATACATTTAAATAGGTGAATAACATTTACGCTGAAGAGGCTTCCTTAAAATGTAATTTTAAAAAGTTCTTACATTATTACATTCAATGATAAAAGTTTATCAACTTTTATTTGCATCAAAACCGATTTCTACGGGGATTCTTCCGCTTGGACTCTAATTATTCTCGGAAAGTTTTAAAGACTCGGTTCACTTTGACTATCTCACTAACTTTTGACCACAAAGAACTTTTTTTCAAAAATTTTTTTTAAAGTAAATTTTTTTAAAGTCTTTAAGAGCCTTCGAAGGCTACTACTTATTCTTTTTATTCATTTTTAACTGATCCTTTTTCACTGGCAAATTTAAGAAAAAAATCATCTGGACTCAGAAATCAGAAGGTTGAACTTTTGTTGGAAAATAAAGAACGACTATCAAGTCTCCCAATTAGAATAGAGAAGGAACGTCAATGGAAAACTGGATTTTCGTAAAACTGATAGAAAACTTCGAATGGAAATCGATAACTCATGCAATAATCATTTCAATACAAATAATACACACAATTTAGAGTGTGATAGGAGTGCAAAGACTGCAGTCCCCAACAATGAGTATCCGGTTTACAATCTTCGACTGCTTCCATTCAGAGGAGAAACACATAAGAACTCGAGAAAAAGAGAGAGCGAAAAAGGAGAAAATAGAACACATTTAAAGTAGGAGAAAAAAAATGAGTGGAGAAAAGAGACAAAAGAAAAGAGAAAAAAAGAAAAGAGAGAGCACAGTTGTATATTTAGATGAAGCAAAGAAAACAGAAAAAAATTCATCATAAAAACGGGAGAGAGAGAGAGAAAGAAAGAAAGAAAGAAGGGTACAAATAAAGAGTTAGAAATTAAGAAATGAAAAGGCAGAAAAGCAGAAAAGTAAGTAAAGGGAGAGGAAAAGCGAACACGTGAAATAAAAGTAAATAAACATGGGTTTTACAACCACGAAAACCTTGAATGTTGTTTTGAACTGGGATTTTTCTTTGATTCCAGTTAGAAACCTTGAAAACAAAAACCTTGAGATACAGGAGAGAAAGAGAAGTTGGAGAGAGAATGAGAAGATCAGAGAAATAGAAGTTGGAGAGAGAATGAGAAGATCAGAGAAATAGAAGTTGGAGAGAGAATGAGAAGATCAGAGAAATAGATAGAAGTTGGAGAGAGAATGAGAAGATCAGAGAAATAGAAGTTGGAGAGAGAATGAGAAGATCAAAGAAATATAAGTTGGAGAGAGAATGAGAAGATCAGAGAAATAGAAGTTGGAGAGAGAATGAGAAGATCAGAGAAATAGAAGTTGGAGAGAGAATGAGAAGATCAGAGAAATAGAAGTTGGAGAGAGAATGAGAAGATCAGAGAAATATAAGTTGGAGAGAGAATGAGAAGATCAGAGAAATAGAAGTTGGAGAGAGAATGAGAAGATCAGAGAAATAGAAGTTGGAGAGAGAATGAGAAGATCAGAGAAATAGAAGTTGGAGAGAGAATGAGAAGATCAGCAAGACTCGCGAGGAAGAAACAAGACAAAAATATTATAAAGAAACTAGTGAAAATGAAATGAGTTTCAAACTACCATTGAAATCAAAACAAATTTCACCGTCTTTCTCTTAGTTTCTGATTTTATGTTACTTTTCATTAAAAAAATTTTTAATGTTTTTAGTTTCTTTTAATGAAAAACTTACACCATGTAAGCTTCTAGAAAGAAACAAGAACCAGTAAATAAATTGAATCAGGAGTAATTAATAAGCACCAAAAAGAAAACAAGGAATACGATTTATTTTAGAGGTGAAAATTGTTTCTCTGTGAGTTAATTGAAGTTAGGATGGTCAAAAAATGATGGTGATATCGGAAACGGATAGAAAGAAGAAGAAAAGCCTGCGGAAATGATTCATTATTCTAATTAGTCGGAGAAGAGTAACGAGTGTGACTGGCCGAAGAAATGAAAAGAAGAAAAAAATTACTTTTATTCTCGGAAGAATAAAAATGAAAAGTGAGAACGAGAGAGAGGAATATATGGAGAGAACGAGAGAACCAGATATGAAAATAGTTGACAAGAGAGAGAAAGAGAGAGAAGAAAGAGTAGAGGGAAGATTTGGAGAGAGTGAGAGAGAAAAAGAGAGCGAAACAGAGATAAAGATCGAGAGAGAAAGAGATAGAGCGAGAGAGGGCGCGTGAAAAAAAAAAAGAAATGGGGAAATAGATTGCTTGGACACCAAGAGAAACCCGCGCAAAAAAAGTATTTGAAGGACTCAAGAACATGCTGAAACATAGGGATGTCCATGTAAAGAATAATATAATTGGGCCACTTAAGAAAATTTCTACCAATGGAGAAGGGTCCAAGTAGTCTAAGACGTATCTTCATATATAGTAATATGTACTACTTTTTGTTCTTCATGTGGGCTTTCAGTTTTGCTTTTAGTAATCACTGATGTTCACTAGTGCCTTCCGCTGCAAATCATGCAAATTTTTATTTATTTTTTTTTTTAAATTAAAAGAAGAGCAGAAATTGAATGAAGTATTGGGATTGGAAAGAAAAATTAGAAAGAAAAAATTGCACTCAAACATAAAACTTTAATTTTTTAAAAAAGAATTAATGGGATGTTTTTGAAAACAGAAACTTTATTGGGAAAGAGTTTAAGAACGATGAAATGGAGGGTTGAGTTAAAAATATACGAGAAAGAGAGAGAAAAAAGAGCGATAAAAGAATGGAAGAGAAAGGCAGAAATAAACAGAGAGAGAGAGAGAGAGAGAGAGAGAGAGAGAGAGAGAGAGAGAGAGAGAGAGAGAGAGATAGAGTGAGAAAAATAAAGATTGATTCAAGAAATTGACTCAAAAAGGGAGAAAAAGGATATAGATGTACAGAAAAAGATAGAGAATCGAGAATCGAGTGGTCAGGAGAACAAGAATTATGTAACAGAACAAAAGAGGAAAAAATCGGAAATTTATATTGGTAGTAAAAAGCTACTTTAGAGAATGAAAACACACATCCCTCAAATACATGTGAAGTATTGGATTACAATGAGTCAAAACAACCAGTCTCGAGATGACTCTTGTCGAGACTGGTTGTTTTGACGAAGTGCTAATCTCTCACTCTCATTTATTCTCTTGCCCTTGCTCTTCTTACTTTCTTTCTCTTCCTCTCTCTCTCCCTTTTTCTTTTCGCGCTTATTCTCTATTACTTAGAAAATTTTTAAGGTTAAATTAATTTTTTTCTTTCTGCCAAACGGTTTTTAAATAATTCGATTGGATTAAATAATTTAATTCGAACACATCGTTCGCAAAAACACTCAAAACCAAGTTTTCAAAAAAGAGCTCATGAGAACAGAAAAACAGATAAAAGAGAAAGAAAAAGAGAGAAAAGAAAAGTGAGAGAGAGAGAGAGAGTATTAGAGGAGAGTGAGGGAGAGAGAGGTAAAGAGGAAAAAATAGGTGAAGGTTTGAAGATTGAGAAGGAGAACGATGGGGAGAGAGGCAGGTTAAAAGGAAATATAAAACAGATTGAGAGAATTAGACAGAAACGAAGATGTAGAGAGTAAAATATTGGCATAGAAAGCGATACAGACAAAGAGCTAGAGATAGAAAAAAAGAAAAGCTGAGAAGGTAGAGATAGAGAAAAACAGATGATCAGGAAGAGAAATAGATGCAAAGAGACACGAAAAGAAAGAGGAAGGAACGTAACTCATTCCATGAAATATGGTGGTCCAAAAGGCCCATTTATGGGTAGATTCTGCCCTTTTGCTATCTATCTTATTCTTTTTTGGGTGAGTTGAATATGGATAGTTCCACTCCCAAATTCATTGTTTGTTGTCTATCCCCACGCTTCTTTTCTTCTCTTTTCTTCTCCTCCAACATCAACGTATAAAGTCCTTTATATTTTCTCTCTTTCGTTCTATTTTCCCTCACTCCCTCTCTCTCTTCTTTCTGTTTTTCTTTCTCCTATCTGAACATATCTTTCTCCCTCTCTTTGTTCTCTCTCCTTCCCTTCTCCTCTCTGACTCCCTCCTACTCCTTTCAGATTTTTCTCGGAAATCCGCATGTCTCTGCTTTATTCAAGAACTGGAGTCTCCTTTCCGGAAGCCATTTGAAACATTTCGTGAAGACTTGAATGCCGCAGTATAAGTTTTCTCCATGCACCAGGCAATACTTCGGATGTACTCTACTGGACAATTGAGAGGGGAAAATTACAAAAGAGAGAACGAGAGAGAGATAGAGATAGAGATAAAGATAGAGATAGAGATAGAGATAGAGATAGAGATAGAGATAGAGGTAGAGATAGAGATAGAGATAGAGATAGAGATAGAGATAGAGATAGAGATAGGGATAGAGATAGAGATAGAGATAGAGATAGAGATAGAGATAGAGATAGAGATAGAGATAGAGATAGAGATAGAGATAGAGATAGAGATAGAGATAGAGATAGAGATAGAGATAGAGATAGAGATAGAGATAGAGATAGAGATAGAGATAGAGATAGAGATAGAGATAGAGATAGAGATAGAGATAGAGATAGAGATAGAGATAGAGATAGAGATAGAGATAGAGATAGAGATAGAGATAGAGATAGAGATAGAGATAGAGATAGAGATAGAGATAGAGATAGAGATAGAGATAGAGATAGAGATAGAGATAGAGATAGAGATAGAGATAGAGATAGAGATAGAGATAGAGATAGAGATAGAGATAGAGATAGAGATAGAGATAGAGATAGAGATAGAGATAGAGATAGAGATAGAGATAGAGATAGAGATAGAGATAGAGATAGAGATAGAGATAGAGATAGAGATAGAGATAGAGATAGAGATAGAGATAGAGATAGAGATAGAGATAGAGATAGAGATAGAGATAGAGATAGAGATAGAGATAGAGATAGAGATAGAGATAGAGATAGAGATAGAGATAGAGATAGAGATAGAGATAGAGATAGAGATAGAGATAGAGAAAGTGAAAGAGAAAGATATAGAGAAAGAGAGAGAGATCGAGAGATATAGATAAAAAAAGAAAAAAGGGTTGTTTTTTAAAAAGAGGTAGATAGAGAACAAGAGTCAAAGGAAATAAAGGAGATATGGGTTGAATGCAACTAATCTTATAAATGATATCTCAATATGAGAGTACTAAATAGGTACTATAACTTTCGAAATGTGTCATTAGGCAAAGAGATATGGAGGTACAATCGAGTCAAAATAAAAGAGAAAATGTATGAATCCTGCTGATAAACAAAAAAAGGTGGAACAAATACATTTTTTTGTATTAACTTGATTCTGATACTCTTTCGAGTTACTACCTTTAAACTTCATTATTGTTTTTTTTTGAAATTTACTCTTATTACTTTACATTTTACCTCTCGCAAAAAACTCTCGCAAAAAATTACCTCTCGCAAAAAACAAAATATTACCTCTCGCAAAAAACAAAATATTCTGCTTAAACCTGGGTTCCAAAAAACTAAAACTCAAGTATTTTATAGACAAAGACGAAATATGTTCACGTAGTTTAGTTAAAGATCTAGGGATATACATAGACTCTTCTCTAAAATTCGATAGGCATATAGAAGTGGTCCGAGCAAAAAGTTTAACTAAGGTTTCTCAAATTTTCAAAGTATTCAAATATCTAGATTTACAAGGCTTCAGATCTGTTTATTTAACTTATATAAGACCCCTATTAGAATATGCCACCATAATTTTCTCTCCTCATCCCTGTAGCGAATTGGCCAGAAGATTAGAATATCCCCAGAGAATTTTCCTTAAAAAAGCCTTAAGAAGATGTAGAGGCTCCACATTGAACTATCCGGAAAGACTAAGACTTTTCGATTTAGAATCCTTAATTGTAAGAAGAGCAAGGTATGATCTATATTTCTTGTTCAGATTAATTTTTGGTGCTTTAGATTGTGAAGTATGCAGGCGTCAAGTATCATTCAGGACATGTGCTTATCTCAGAACCTCTGCCAGATCGAGCTCACTGCGCCTACTAAATGAAGAGAACTACAAACACAATCAATTTTTCTTCTACCGCGTCGTTACTCTCTGGAACACAATTGCCGATGATAATTCCGAGATCAAAGAAGTCGAAGCCTTCGTCAAGATCCTAGAAGACTCCCCGCTGACCCAATACATAAGCCTACCTTCCTTTTTGACTTGACATTTCGAGAAAGCGTCCAAGAAAACCACAGTTCCAAAATTCCCTCTCAAGTTCCCCATCATCCATGTCAGCGATAGCCATAACAAGCTATCCTTTGATGATAAAGCTAATTCAATTCAATTTGTACTCTCTTGGCACTCGCTGATGAGCCCCACCAAGAGAGTGCAGAAGTCTAACTGAGCTGGGGCGAAACAAGCTTCTTATTTGCAGTTACATTGTACTTTTGTGCTGATCAATACCTTTCTCATGTTTATTAATCTTATATAACTCGTTTACGTGATCAAACCTATAATAATAATGTAGGTTGATTTCCCCAGAAAAGTGGACACTTTCTCAGAAGCGGAGACTGAATATACCTCTCAGGGAGAGACCTCTCAGGGAGAGACCTCTCAGGGAGAGACCTCTCAGGGAGAGACCTCTCAGGGAGAGACCTCTCAGGGAGAGACCTCTCAGGGAGAGACCTCTCAGGGAGAGACCTCTCAGGGAGAGACCTCTCAGGGAGAGACCTCTCAGGGAGAGGAATTCTCCAAGAACAAAACCAAAGTGCGTTGTACTGAGGAAGAAAGAGATCAATCACTTATTAATTTTTCAAACATCTCGACGCTATTGGTAGGGCGAGTGTAAAAAATCCCGTGGAAAACTAGAGCAAGAAACAAAAGGTAGATTTGAAACGGACCAAGCATAAATATTCAAGCAAAAAAGCAGTAGACGCTCTCGAATAACATATTGAAACATAAGTTTAACGCTTTCAAAGAGCTAGAGCTTATAATAAAGCAGTTTATAAAGAAAGATTGAAAGATTACCTATCGATAAGATATAATGCTCTCATTTATATAAAGGAGGATGGAGGAAAATTCATCCGTCACAAGGCCAGAGGCAACAAGTTGTATCTGTCATTGTGTAAGGAGCTAAGAGGATTAGAAAGAAAGAGAAAGCGAGAGGTGTTGTTGGAGACGGAGACTGAAGAGACTCGCAGACAAATATAGGGGAAGGGGAAGAGAGAATGAAAGAGCAGAAGGCTGGAGACAACAATGTATACCAGAGCGGGGAATGAGAGCAGAGTCAGATAGATATGTACGCCAAAAAAAATTATAAGAATGAAACAAAGAGAGAGAGAGAGAGTGAGTGAGAGACAAAGACAGAGAAAGAAAGAAAGGGAGAAAGAGAACGAGGAAGAGAGAAAAAATAAAGAGAAAAGAAGAGAGAGACAAAGAGAAAAAGTGAAATGACAATAAATGCAGAGAGACTAATAGAGAAAGGTATAAAGATTTGCAGAATGAATTGGTCGTAGACTATGTTCTAGACTATGTTCTAGACTATGTTCTAGACTATGTTCTAGACTATGTTCTAGACTATGTTCTAGACGTCACTAGACAAGAATATTTTCAAGTTTGCTTGAGATTTGAATGAATGTTGTGGATGTGGACAGAAAATTCATTATGTATATGGCAATTCTATTTGAAGTTATGTAGAGGATAGAAGAATGTCCTCTCATATATTTACATATTAAGGGACTAAATGCCAGTCTGAGGTTCAAAGCGGTCTTAATTTAATAGAAAAAAGTTTCAGAAATCGGGAAGAAATTTACGGCTCAAAACTCACCACGCCTCGCCCTTATTCCTATGACGATATCATTCATAAGATGAGCTCATTTCCACCCATGAGGGAATGGAAATCTTTTTTTTTCTTCATGATTTTATTTTTATAGAACCAGAAAACAAGAACTTATACTTTTTGAAACACTTTCGAAGTTCAGTCAATTAAAAAAGGCAATACCAGTCTCAACTCTTCGTACGAATTTTCAAACATCTCGAAGGGTGGGAACATCAACTTTTGAGTCTTACTGATGCGATTTATAACACTCATTCTAAAAAACTCGACCACTTACAGTTCTTGCGTGCAGTACATATATTTACTTAGTTTTTCTTGAATATGCATCCAAATGATCAATGGGATAGACATGAATAAAGCACGGAAAACACGTCAAATAAAAAAAAAACTGAGCACAAGAACAAGAAAGAAGGAATTCGGCACGATTCCACGGAGTCAGTTCATTGGTAAGAAATACAGAAATAGGAGAATACAATCTTTCAGGTTTTTGAAAAATTAAAAATAGAAAGGGGAGGCAGAACAATCAAGGGTATCCGTAACGGCTGCCCAGGGGAGGCAGAACAATCAAGGGTATCCGTAACGGCTGCCCAGGGGACTGGTAACAAATGTGAGTAAACTTTCTTGATTCAAATTGAAACCATTAACAAGTAACAAAAGGGGCTCAGTTTCAAAACATAATAATTTCGTGCGTGATTCCTGAAGAAGATTATTTTCTCTAGAACTTGAAACCAAGTTCTAATAAAAGTGTCTAATCTTATCTTTACAGGTGAGAGGTTCAAATCTCAAACTGGCTGCTGAGGCCTTTAAATGCTTGTAGACATCTTTTACATTTACTAGAAGTCCGAAATGGTCACTTGCATTTTTATTCCCGCATTGATGAATGCCTCATATAAGTAGTCTTCCATTTTCTCCAGAGAACTTAAGACCATACAACATTCGGCTTGTTTTGGTAAGGTTCGTGTAACACGAAAAGAGTTTAATATGCACATTTATAGTTTGGTTATTTTCATCGAGAGCATGTTGAAGCAGAAACATCGACACGTGAAAAACATTTCTTCCAACAAAATTGGTATCCCACATATTGTGATGAATTACGTATTTCACACTGTGCGATAAAGATTATTATTATTATTATTATTTTTGTTATTATTATTATTATTTATTATTATTATTATTATTATTATTATTATTATTATTATTATTATTATTATTATTATTATTATTATTATTTTTATTTTTAATGGATCAGGCGAAAAATAAATCAGGATTGGATACAAAGACAAAGGAAGCCAGGATCAGGAGAATCCTGTAGCATGATATGGTTCCGTTTTACTTATGAGTTTCATTCATGTATTACTTCGTACATAGTTGAGTTACAACGGATAACTGTCACAGTAGTGATTCAGTTTGAGACAACGAGTTAATACATTTGCTCATACACTTTAGCTCTTTGCAATTTTTCATTATTTCGTATTATCATTGCAAGGTGCGAGCTCATGGTCGTTATTCTAGTTGAATACTATTCAAATAACATGTAGGTATGTAGATCTCGATTTCAACGAGAGAACAACCCATTAAATTGATGAATTGAGAACATTAAATGATTATCCTCGATAAACTAGGGTGGTGAATTCTTTTACTACTAAGACATGCTCGGTAGAGATGCTCTGAAAGCAGTAGTTAGACAGATATAAGTTCGTAAAATAATACAATTAAAAGGTGGCACATATTTCCTGTTACCAAAATTGCACGATGGCGAGTCCGTTCCTCCACGTGGTGCCATCGGAAACTGCTAACTCGTATGAGTGAGCTAAGCTGAACGCGGACACCGACGCCAGGCCCGAGCGACAGGCCGGTCGGCAAATTCTTGTCGCAACTACATGAATCAAACATCTCCATGCTACAGGGCGTCCCCCGGAAGCGACGCATGTTGGCCATGCCCCACCAACGTGAATAAAATGCGCGGGCAACTGGCCGACAGACGACCAAATCTTTTGGCGAATCGGACTCGAGAAAAGTCCGATTCGCCACCCTAAACATCGGCACACTGACCGGACCTTCTCAAACGCCGCGGAATCGATATCGCATGCGTTCAGGAGACGAGATGGAAAGGGCAGAAGTCACGAAACATCGGTGAAGGAAATAAGCTAATCTATCATGGAATGACGAAGTTCAACGGGGTCGCCATCGTAGTGAGTGAAGATCTTCAAAGCCGAGTAGCCGAAGTTCAACGTCACTCTGACCACCTGATGTCTATTTCCATTGATGCCGACAACCGCCGTATCCAGATTTTCTCCGCATACGCCCCGCCCCACAAACTGGATGTGATGAAGAGGATAAGGACAAGTTCTGGCAGGATCTACACGACCACGTTATGAACTGCCCCGCAGAAGATCTTCTGTTACTTGGAGGAGATCTCAACGGACATGTCGGAGGAGAAAGCAGCGGATACAGTTGTCACGGTGGAAAAGGATATGGGAATAGAAACAGCGATGAATGCCGAATCCTCGACTTCGCAGAAGCATCCAACACCTTCTTCAAGAAGAGAACGAGCCAGATGATTACGTATTCCAGCGGCCTCAACACAAGCCAAATAGACTTTATGCTGTTACGAAAACGAGACTTCCCGGCAGTGATCGACACGAAGGTGATTCCGTCCGAATTTCTCGCCCCTCAACACAAGCTGGTCATAACTGACCTGCGTGTCAACGTGAAGAAGAGAGTACAAGTAACTGGCTCGGCAACCATCAAATGGTGGAAGCTTCAGGAACATAAATCAGCCGTCATCACTGGTTTAACCTTCCCTGAAATCGACCCGGAAGACATAAACAGAACATGGGCCTCGCTTCGAGATTCTGCAACCGCCAACGCGAGAAGAGTTCTAGGAACGACGAAACCTGGACGCCGAAGAATCGACAAGCAGACATGGCTTTGAACAGACGAAGTGCAGCATGCAGTTCGAGCAAAGAAAGCGGCTTACAAGAAATGGTTCATCGAGAAGACAGACGAGAACTGGGAGGAGTACAAGGCTGCGAAAAAACAAGCAAAGCGAACCGTAGCCCCCGAACGCTCTGAACATCATCGTGAACTCTACGAACGCTTGGACACGAAGGAAGGAGAGAAGACCATATATCGGCTAGCGAAAGCGAGGAAAAAGGCGACTCTTGACATCGAGCACTATAAATGTGTCAAGACGAAAGACGGGCGAAGGCTGCAGAATACTACAGAGATCCTCCGACGCTGGCAACAGCACTTCGAAGAGATTTCAAATGTAGAATTCCCACACCCGGATGTTCCAGAAGGCCCGAAATTAGCTGGCCCAGTCTCCCGCATCACTTTTGCCGAAGTCTCGAAAGCCGTTTGCGCTATGAAGAGTTCCAAATCCACAGGTCCAGACGAGCTACCAGCCGACTTATGGAAGCTCAAGGAACTACGAGACTCCATGATCCCCTGGCTTACAGATTTCTTCAACGCGATAGTGAAAACTGGTCGAGCACCCGCAGATTGGTTGACAAGTGTCACGGTCCCGATTTTCAAGAACAAAGGAGATTCAGCGAACTGTTCGAATTATCGACCGATACGCCTTCTTTGCCATACAATGAAAATTTTCGAACGTGTCCTCGAACAGCGCTTGCGAGAAATCGTCAAGCTCCAAAGGGATTCGTCAAAGGAACAGGCACTTCAGACGCTGTTTTCACTGCTCGCCAGCTGATGGAGAAACACAGGGAGAAGCAGCAACCACTCCATCTCGCTTTTCTCGATCTAGAGAAAGCATTTGACCGTGTACTACACGAGCTCATCATGTACGCCCTTCGGGACCACGAAGTGCCTGAACTTTGGGTCCGGCTACTCTACGTAGATGCCACGAGCAACGTTAGGTGTCTCGTCGGAATCTCGGATATTTTTCCAGTGAGTGTGGGCGTACATCAAGGATCAGCGCTATCGCCATTCCTCTTCATTCTTGTCATGGACACTATTACTCGTGACCTACAGGGTGACCTTGCATGGACCATCCTGTACGCGGATGACGTGTTCCTGGCAGCTAAAACGAGAGAATAGCTTCAGCAAAAAGTGCAGGCTTGGAGCAGCCGACTCAGTCAGTTTACGTCTGAATACCTCAAAGACGGAGTACTTGGAACAATACCATCCGAAGACACCATCAAGGTAAACGGCGAAGAATTGACGAAGTCCACCTGCTTCCGCTACCTTGGATCGAACATCCAGACGAGCGGAGGCATCGACTCTGACGTGCTGTCACGTGTCAACGGAGCATGGATGAAATGGAGAGATCTCACAGGCGTACTATGCGACCGAAAGATGCCTCTGCGCCTCAAGTCAAAGATATATCGGACAGTAGTGCGCCCCGTAGCTTTGTATGGAACCTTTGCTGGCCAACTACGAGAACAGTTGAGCGACGTCTACAAACTATGGAAATGCGCATGATCCGTTGGATCATGGGAATCTCTCTCCGCGAGCACCTACCAAATGAGACCATGAGGAGAAGATTTGGCGTCACCCCCATCGACGAGAAAATGCGCGAAAATCGGCTGAGATGGTTCGGCCATGTCACCAGAGCATCACCGGAAACTGTAGCCAGCACAGCCTACAATCTCGAAGTAGACGGCCGGCGACCGAGAGGGCGACCGAAGCAGCGATGGCAAGACACCATCAATGCGGACTTGAAAGCCAGTCATCTAAGCCCGAAAGATGCCCTCGATCGGGACAAGTTCAGAAAGAAGATCCACAAAGCGAACCCTGCCATCGCGGGACAACGCTAGGAAGAAGAAGAAGAAGAAGAAGAAAATTGCACGATTCTTTCCAGTGTTATCCTTCTTCCGATAGTGCGATCTTTTTTAACTCTCAGATCCACTTCTGTTCTTATACGGAAATTTTTTTTCAGCTCAATAAGTTCACTTTGCAGGTAATGACATTCGAGAAGTTCACTTTGCAGGTAATGACATTCGAGAACTGCGTACAGCAATCATTCGATTTCATAAGCTTAAATACACCAATACCAGCATCGCGGAAACGCTTCATATCCCACGTCACAGTGTATGGAGGACCGTTAAACAATACCAGGAGCTACGAACACTTGCTGATCGTGCGAGAAATGAAGTTCTCGATCTGTTCGCACTTCTGGATTGATCAAGGCCGTGTGAAAGAGAGTTGCTCGAAATCCTCGACGGAGCATCAACGAAACGGCACAGCAGCTCGGAGTCAGTCGCACTTCGCTTTAAAGAGTGGTCAGAGAAGATCTGAGACTTACCTGTTAAAAAAAAGAAAAAAACCGCGATTTTATCTCCCAAGAGCCAGGAGCAGCGGCGGAATGAGTTAAGAGCTCCCATTGCTTAAACGCGAACTGGATCTCATTTGAGAACAGTTTTCTTCGACGAGAAGCTGTTTACCGTAGAAGAAGCGTAAAACCCAAAAAAGGTGCGTGTACTAGCTAGAAATTCTATTGCTGCTGATGAAGCAGGTAGACACGTTCTTCGAGCATCCGACCCATCTAAAATCATAGTTTGGGGTGGTGCCTCCGCAACAGGCAAAACTCTTTTAGTTTTCGTCGAGCCTGGATTCAAGAACGGCAAAAATTATTATAAGAAACACATCCTAGAAGAAGTTCTACTACCCTGGTCCTGTTCTCACTACAGAAATCAACCGTGGACATTCCAATTCACAAAGCAAAACAGACACCAGAGAGTTTAATATCTGCGGCCGAATCGCCATCCTGCTGGCCGGATCTGAATCCTATGGACTATCCGGTTTAATCGTACGTTGAAAGCAAAGTCAATGCTCGTCCTCAGCAGAATTTGGAGTCACTCAAGCACGCCTTGCTGAAGTACTGGGACAATATCGACGTCAGCTATTTATATGCGGTGATATTTCCTAAGAGGTTTTGCGGTGTACAAACGTGCCAAAGGTGGCCGAATTTAATGAAACTTCACCCCGTTTATTTTATTATATTACGCAATGAATATTGAAAAATAAACTTGATTACTCTTATGGTAAACAAGCTATCCAGTCAAATCTTGGTAACAGGAAATATGGGCCACCCTGTAGATCACGATACTCTCAATTTGAAACATGAATCTTTTATTGTCTCTCCCTTTATATCGCTCACCAGTTTTCCAATTGTAGTAATAAAACCGGAAACCTTTTTTCCTTTCTGGTCTAAATGCTCTGTAGTCTCTGTAGTCAGTTGTCGGACAACAATTTTTTGATAACTTTATTAGCATGTTTTGAGAGTACATAGAGTACATAGAAGTAGATAGAAGAGTACATAGAAGTAGATAGAAGAGTACATAGAAGTAGATAGAAGAGTACATAGAAGTAGATAGAAGAGTACATAGAAGTAGATAGAAGAGTACATAGAAGTAGATAGAAGAGTACATAGAAGTAGATAGAAGAGTACATAGAAGTAGATAGAAGAGTACATAGAAGTAGATAGAAGAGTACATAGAAGTAGATAGAAGAGTACATAGAAGTAGATAGAAGAGTACATAGAAGTAGATAAAAGAGTACATAGAAGTAGATAGAAGAGTACATAGAAGTAGATAGAAGAGTACATAGAAGTAGATAGAAGAGTACATAGAAGTAGATAGAACAGTACATAGAAGTAGATAGAAGAGTACATAGAAGTAGATAGAAGAGTACATAGAAGTAGATAGAAGAGTACATAGAAGTAGATGCCAGTTTTTGCCAGTTTTTTTGCCATTTTTGATGCCAGTTTTTTACACTTGGAGTGGATAACCATAGGTCGAGTTTTTAGAGTCGAAATGGATTACTTAGAAGCCCGTTTAACTTCTGAAGCCAGCTTTTAAAGTCAGAGCTCTCGGAGCTTTAAAATCACAACTTTAGAACTCGTTTAAATTACGGGGTAATTGACTCGAAGTCGGATTCGATGACTCCGAGCCAGACTTCGTGCGTCAAAACTCATTAAGTTTTGTTCAAAATGACTCTCTGCTGTTTTGAGATGAAACAATCAACAAGGGTTTATTCTTTTCCTTCAAAACTTATTTTGAGACACTTTAAACGAAGGCACAGAGAGCAGAAGTAATGGTAATTGAACTTTACGAGATGTCTTTGGACTGGAAACGTCAATTGAAAATAGGCGTCATAAGAAAAGGCTTTGAACGTGAAAAAACTAATCAGTTGTATGTACTCCTCAAAGTTGATTTTCTTATATACCATACAAATAAATAATACAAATAAATAATAAAACATACAAATAAACATATAAAATCACAGCTACTATTTCAGCATGCAAAAAACCTAAAGATTCCAGTGGTCTAGCGGAAAAATTTAAAAATTATTCGATACGAAGAACAGGGTCATTTTTGCGTCGCATGTATGCAGTCTTAAGGTGTTTAATGATGACTTTTGGGACTGATACTATGTATGGAATGATGGCCAACTTCTGACTAAAAAGACAAAAAGAAGACGAACTTTTTTGTCTTATGACTAGATGCTTGAATGTTTAAAGAGTCAGGAGCCGATGATTGGTTGGTTGGGAGAGACATGAGTGAGTCAGTCAACTGTTTAAGTCAAGAGTAATTTTAACGTTTTTTTACATTAAAAGAAGAATGAAACGGTAAGATGAACAAAAAGAGAGAAAAGCTTAACAAGATACGTTGTTATCACATATGTTTACTTATAAAAGACACTGATCAAACACAAGAATAAATAATAATTAAAAAATACGAAAAGATTGGGCCTTAGAGAAAGGAATTAGGTCCTGTACACATATCACAGCCGTTTGGCGCTTTGGTTCAAGCTTGTTGGAATCGCGTAACAGAGTCTAGGAATAAACCAGGAGTCGTAAACCAGAAATGCAAACCACGATGGTCTCCCAGGTATCAATGCAATTTTTTTCAATCGCTAGTGAGTAGTGAGAACTCTTTTTTTCTTCTATTTACGGATTATATTATAGCTTAAATAACGTATCGAGGGCTAAGAAAATCAAGGAGGGTTTACAAGTTCAAGGAGGGTTTACAAGTTCAAGGAGGGTTTACAAGTTCAAGGAGGGTTTACAAGTTCAAGGAGGGTTTACAAGTTCAAGGAGGGTTTACAAGTTCAAGGAGGGTTTACAAGTTCAAGGAGGGTTTACAAGTTCAAGGAGGGTTTACAAGTTCAAGGAGGGTTTACAAGTTCAAGGAGGGTTTACAAGTTCAAGGAGGGTTTACAAGTTCAAGGAGGGTTTACAAGTTCAAGGAGGGTTTACAAGTTCAAGGAGGGTTTACAAGTTCAAGGAGGGTTTACAAGTTCAAGGAGGGTTTACAAGTTCAAGGAGGGTTTACAAGTTCAAGGAGGGTTTACAAGTTCAAGGAGGGTTTACAAGTTCAAGGAGGGTTTACAAGTTCAAGGAGGGTTTACAAGTTCAAGGAGGGTTTACAAGTTCAAGGAGGGTTTACAAGTTCAAGGAGGGTTTACAAGTTCAAGGAGGGTTTACAAGTTCAAGGAGGGTTTACAAGTTCAAGGAGGGTTTACAAGTTCAAGGAGGGTTTACAAGTTCAAGGAGGGTTTACAAGTTCAAGGAGGGTTTACAAGTTCAAGGAGGGTTTACAAGTTCAAGGAGGGTTTACAAGTTCAAGGAGGGTTTACAAGTTCAAGGAGGGTTTACAAGTTCAAGGAGGGTTTACAAGTTCAAGGAGGGTTTACAAGTTCAAGGAGGGTTTACAAGTTCAAGGAGGGTTTACAAGTTCAAGGAGGGTTTACAAGTTCAAGGAGGGTTTACAAGTTCAAGGAGGGTTCACAAGTTCAAGGAGGGTTTACAAGTTCAAGGAGGGTTTACAAGTTCAAGGAGGGTTTACAAGTTCAAGGAGGGTTTACAAGTTCAAGGAGGGTTTACAAGTTCAAGGAGGGTTTACAAGTTCAAGGAGGGTTTACAAGTTCAAGGAGGGTTTACAAGTTCAAGGAGGGTTTACAAGTTCAAGGAGGGTTTACAAGTTCAAGGAGGGTTTACAAGTTCAAGGAGGGTTTACAAGTTCAAGGAGGGTTTACAAGTTCAAGGAGGGTTTACAAGTTCAAGGAGGGTTTACAAGTTCAAGGAGGGTTTACAAGTTCAAGGAGGGTTTACAAGTTCAAGGAGGGTTTACAAGTTCAAGGAGGGTTTACAAGTTCAAGGAGGGTTTACAAGTTCAAGGAGGGTTTACAAGTTCAAGGAGGGTTTACAAGTTCAAGGAGGGTTTACAAGTTCAAGGAGGGTTTACAAGTTCAAGGAGGGTTTACAAGTTCATCATAAATTTACTGGACATCAAGTCGAACTTTTTGCTTGAAAAAAGTAGACCTAGACAATTTCTAAAAAACTCAATATCATTAAATCACTGAAATAACAAACACTCAACACATCAAGCAGTTATACTGTAGAATAAAAAAATCCTATTTCGATTATGTTGCATACTTATCTTATGTTTTTCAATTATGTGCTCCCTTCATTATTAATTCTGTATAATCCTCTCTATTATGGAAAGATATGCATATTTATAAGAAAATTATGTTATCATGAGCAAATAGAAGTATTATATAAAAAAATTGATAATTTCCAACAATCGAAAAAAACTATCTCTTCCCTCAGGCAAGTCTCATCAGCACAAACAGTCATAGACATTCCACGGGTAGCTATCATATTTGGGTCTCTTAACAAACGGGGGTTTTCTTTATAAAGACTATTTTATTCATTTAGAGTATTTTGTGCAACGGGTATCTAACTTTCAAGACGTTGTTTTTAATAATATGTGGTATTTGCATGAGGATAATTCCTTAGTTTACTTATTTATCAAGTGGATTTGAGACTCAAGTTAAAAAAACCTTAGAAAGTTTACTGGAGTTCAAAAAAAATGAGAGTCGTGAGGGTTCTCTTTCAGGAAAAGGGAGAAAAAATAGGATAACAAGGGTTTGGAAAAGTCGTTTGTGTGTGTGTGAGAAGCTGTTTCAGCTATGCAATTTCATAAACATTCTCAAATAAAAATAATAAGATAAAAATTTAGAAACAATATTGGGGTAATATCTTCGAGCTGAAACAATTGAAAATTAAACATTCAACCTATAATTATTAAATATTAATCACCTTGTTTTAACTATTTCTCTTTAGTTCATTTGCAACTTAATTGTTTTTTGTTGTTGTTAAGTTTCCGTAGAAAATAGAAAAGAGTTTTGCCTGGGAAGATAATTAGGAAAAAATAAAGTTATGTCTTCAGGTAAGATATTCAGAAGAGAAGAATGGTCGGTCTACAGGGGAGATAGTTAGGAGAGGAGAGAGAGGTCGGTCTCCAAGGAAGATAGTTAGGAGAGGAAGGGTGACGAGATTCATCAGCATCTTGTCCATCCACTACACACACACTTCCGTGAATATTATATGTATGGCGATGCGACTCTACCGTACTTCCCGCGGCACACGCACACTGTAACATTTGCTACCGCAAAATGAAACGCACACTTAAAACGCTTTAAATAGTAATATGGGTATTCGCTTGTGTTTAGCTAGATAAATCCGAATAATCTTTGTATTACCGCAAGTTGGTTGGTCGGTATGATATGAAAGGAATTCGGTTGTTCTGGAGATACAAAACATGAATAAATACGACAAAAAGCATGGTTGGTTACAGAAAAAGGATAAGATAGAACATGGAAAGAGGCGTGGCCGCGAAAAGTTTAGCGTGGAAATGTGACTTGATTGAGTATCAGAAACTATACCTCTCTTCTCGACAATGACTAACGCATAGTTGACGGAGAAAATAAAAAGGAAATAGAGGAATGTGTTGAAGGATAAATGAAATGAAGATTCGGGCAAACATGGGAGTAACAATGATAAAGAAGAGATGAAATACAAATAGAAAGAGGAACATGGAGAGAAGGATGAGAGAGGAAGGAGAAACCAAATACGAGAACAGCAAATAATAAAAATTAAATGCACACTACATAATATTTATAAGGTCCTACGTTTTCCACGTTCTTCGAAAATCGATCAATCAAAAATTCTAAGGCATTTTACTGTTTTCAGCTCTTCACTGTTCTGCTTAAACATGCTATACTGTCACTCGGAATTGAAGCTAAAAAGTCTAAATTGAAGAAATTAAAGTTGATAAAACATTAGTTTATACAAAAGAGGGGGTATTCGACAGTTGAAGCGCCGTCCTCAGTAGAAGGCTCTTGCTGAAGATCTTAGAGTCTTGGACACCATCTCCTTCTGACATTGACAAGAACAGACTAGAAAACACTCAGCGTATAAAGTTTTTCCGGCACCGACTTCATCAGAGGTTGGCCTTAAGCGGCTGAGGCTCGATCGATGAAAATTCTGTAATCAATAATCTGATATAAAATATATAGGATGCCCGATAAATTTAAATTCCATTTTTGATAACAATTTTTGGCAGAGGAGCGGATCACTTTCCATATCGGGCTATCAATACACATCAGCTTTTGTTCTATCTGAAGCGGTCTCACAAAAGTTCTCCAAATAAATGCCTGTAAGAAGATGCATTTTAATACTGTTTGATGTGTTAAATACTTCATTAGCCGAGTTTTTGAATCTTCGCACAAAATTCAGGTTCATTACACTTCCCCTTCGGAACTTTTACTTATTAAAAAAATTAGTTTTTGATGTTCTTATTGTCAGAAACTTCGGGAAAAATCATATATTTTTTCATATTACGTTCAAAATTAGAACTAGTACCTGAGAAAAAGATTTCTGCTTCACTTAAATACAGTACTGCCACCGCATATGAGAGCCTTCCTTGAGTGGAAGCGGATGACCTCGAGGGAGGCCGATCCCCTCCCTCGAGAGAAGAGGGAACCTGGGAGCTCTTAAGATACTCTCCTGAGAAAGTTGAAAATTCAAAATGCTCTTTTTATCAGTGAATTAGGAGCACGCGTGGTGAGAAAAGAGATTGCGAAACTGAATGAGCTTTTTTAGAACAGAAAATGATAATAGGAGAGATGAAAAAGACAAGTAAAGGGAAAGAAGGCGGAAAAGAGAGAAGTCTTGAATGAATAAGAGAGATATGTCAGTTATAGAAGAGTGATAAGATTTGAGGAAGTTTTATGGAAAATGCTGATAGTATGTTTAATAAGACAAAAGTTGAAAAAGATAGTTTAAAAGTTTAAATTCGCGACTGGATAATGTGTTTTGACCTTCATTATTTAAAAAAAAGCAGTTACCTTGTGCCTGAATAACCCATTTAATGGGTTTTTTTTCTTCTTTTTATTTATCCGCTTTTTAATGATGGTAGTAGAGATGAGGCGCCATAATTCCACACAGTTATTCATTTTACTGATATACTCTAATGCGAGAATGTGGAACGTAAAGACACTATAATGTTGAAAATGGTTCAAACAATACGTTCTCAAGGTATCCAATCCAGCTGGAGACCGAGCTCAATCGTGCTGACACGTAGAGGAAGAAAGTTTGAGAAACAAAGGCTCTCTGGCCGGTCAGCATCGGAACTGAACCCGCGAAACGACAGCTCTTAGGTTGATAGCTAAGTACACTACCGATTAGGCCATCACGGTCTTGTCATGTGATCCGTATTATCTCCAATCTACGAGGACTCAAAAGAACACCCGGTAGCGTTGCCGTCATAGTAGAAAAATTATAAAATATCGAAGATCACTCTTTCCATTTCTTTTGATTCCGTTATAGACAGCGTCATTTGTCTCATTACAACTACATATAAAACATTCAAGCAATCTGAAGACATCCTTCTTCCTGATTTTACGCGTGTCGAAATCTAAAAAATTCCATGGTTTCGCAGTTAACACCCCGACCGAATCAACGAACAAACTACATGCTTAACTTGTACAAAGGTTGAAATCATATAATATTATGAGGTCTTTTTTCAAAGCGATTATGCTAATCGAATCGTGCAACAAAAAAGTACTTTGTATGTATACAAATTCAGTCTCACAAGAATACCAATGGAACACTATTATCAAAACAGTCTCTTTCAATTGACTGGAGACATTATCTATTCGAGCCGGTTAGCCAGAAAGGAGTTATCCACAAAAAAGGTAAATTATGATCATCTTATCATCCGATCACTGATTATTTTTTTACTGGAGGAACAGCTTTGAGAAACAGTAACTTGTCGGAAAATAATTATTTTGAACATTTAACATAAGCTATCAGTCGATCATTATGTCGCTGTAAACAGTGGTCGACTTATTCCTCGCTATTCATTTCTATCGTGCGAAATCGATCATTCCGGTGAACCCCTTGAAGATGTAGCTTCTAAGAAGTGATCAACCTTCCAGTTCGAGCTCTTCTTGCTCAATATCTCTATTAAAAGCCAAATAACCAAACGAAATTATCATTCAATGGTGCTTCATGTCTCATGACAATTCAAAACTCAGCATAAACCATTCAATTCAAAAACTCCCATCGACGAAACCTCGACCGCACTTGTGTTGGTCCGAAGTTGTGGGTTATCAATTATCAATGAACTCAAAACATCGTTGACAGGACTTTTGACTTTGAATTTCGAAGTATAATTATTAATGGAAATATATTGATTATAACTGTGTAAAGGTTTCAAAAGATACACGAAAATTTCTCAAAGTAGTGATCGGAAGTAGTATTTCAGATTACTCTCAACATAAAAAGCCGGAGAACTCCGAGAAAAAAATCTTTGAGTAACTTCGAACTGTTTCAAACAAGAAAAAAGTTTGGAAAAAAATAGGTCCTATAATAAGTAAAGGGTCTTAAAGCATCAAGAGAAATAGACTCAATTCTTTTTACGACCTCAAGAAAGGAAGCTTTATAAAATGGACTAGCATCTGAAGCCATCTTTCAGTATTCGAGAGAGACGATCACAACCACCTTCTCCCGTTGCTATTACCAACATATTTAGGACAATGGAAGACTGTTGATGGTGGCAAACGAGAGAGTGGGTGGAGCGAGAGACTTTTGGAATGGCGCAAAGAGAGAGAAAGAGAAATAGAGAGATAAAGAGAAGGAGAAGAAAGAGAGAGAAAGAGAGAGAAAGAGAAGAGGAGAAGAGGAGAAGAAGAAAGAGAGAGAAAGCGAGATAGAGAAGAAGAGGAGAAGAGAGAGAGAGCCTTCGAAAAGAGGAGGAGGAACGAAGACAGACAAAAAGCGCTGAAGACGTAGCATACGAGGACCGTCCGTTTTTGTATAGCGAGCAGCAAGTAAGAGCACAAGCTAGATCGCAGAGAGAGAGGAGAGAGAGAGAGAGAGAGAGAGAGAGAGAGAGAGAGAGGAGAGAGAGAGAGAGAGAGAGAGAGAGAGAGAGAGAGAGAGAGAGAAAGAGAGAGAGAGAAAGAGAGAAAGAGATACAGAGAGAGAGAGAGAGAGAAAGAGAGAGACTATTACAGAGGAAAAGGAAAAGGAAGAGAAGGAGAAGCAGAGGTAGACGTAGAGAGTCAGTGTATAAGTGAATTCGGTATTTGGAAAGGTGAATCAGACAGAAATTTGAAAAAAAAGAACATAACAGAACAGAATGAAAAGTTTTTGAGGAAAAAAACAGTTTTTTCGGGATGAAAATTTAAAGATGAAAATCTCCTTTTTTTGACAAAACACAATTTTCGTCATCATAGTCGATTGAAATGCTTTTTTAGAAAGAATCAAAAATATCAAAGTTTGAGAAAAAAAAGGATCCAGAAATCGTGAATATTAAATATGTTGCAAAGAACTTGGCGAGATTCGAGAATCAATGACACCTCCACGAAGTAAATCAAATTCTTTAGTGTTCACGACACCCTTTTCCTCTGAGTTTTTAATTTTTGCTTCTGATCTTCTTGTAAATTGTGCTTTCTGTGTTCAAAATATTTTATTTCGTTCTTCTTAAGGGTACCGCAGATGATGCTTTAAAAAAGCGAAACGTCCCGAATCTCTTAAATTGAACCACAGTGCATCTCATCACTGTCAAGACACAGATCTATACTGATTGTTCACAACAAAAAGATATTTATGCAAAGTTCGCTATTCGTTTTAATCACCTTAAATGAAAGAATCCAATTTCGATCAAGATTTCGAGATTTTAAGCCTTTTAAACCAGGATCAGTATTCAAGCCCTTTTTAAACGTCTCATCAGATGTTAGAAGATCGTAAGCGGAATTTCTGAATCAATGGCACTTCAAATCCAACGAAATTGATACTGATACGTTTGATCTTGCACCTGAAGAGGTTCTAGAAAGCAATAAAGCTTCACGAGATGAGGGGGTTACTACGAAACAGGAATCCCTTCTGAGGGGGTTACTAGATGAGGGGGTTACTACGAAACAGGAATCCCTTCTGAGGGGGTTACTAGATGAGGGGGTTACTACGAAACAGGAATCCCTTCTGAGGGGGTTACTAGATGAGGGGGTTACTACGAAACATGAATCCCTTCTGAGAAAGCAAGTTTTCCAATATATGTACATAGTTTTTCATCAAACCAGTCACTAGCTCTTTACCTTATTTGACATCTAGTTCATTTTTAAATCATCTTCAGTTCATTTTTAAATCATCTTTTATTCACCATGTTTTTTCCTTATTTCTTTGATTTTTCTCGATCTTATATTTCAAATCAAAATCATGATATGGAAATTTCAATTTCAAATCAAAATCTTGATATGGAAACACACCTGATGCTCTAGAATCGCCAGGCAGATAAAGACTACATATTTTCCAGAAAAGGCTAACAAGCGAAAGAAACAAGATAGGAAACAAAATGAGAGAACGGAGAAAAAAGAGGGAGATAGAAAGAGCGTATGTAAAGACTCTAAAAGAGCAAAAGGGCACAAAAAAGAAAAAGAAAAATATTTTTTGTGTCATTCAACACTACATCACAACAGACTAGACAAGCATAGATAGATACTAGGAAAGATTATAGAGTTGAAAATATGAAATGAGTAACAATATGATATGCTTTGCTTTTATCTTTCTCTGTTCTGTTTCACTTCTCTCTCTTTCTCTCACTTTTTATCGTGCCTCTTCCGTTCAGACGCTATCCAATTCGTCAGAGAAATGGAGAAACGTTAACAGCTCCTACCCCTCCCCTCGATCAGCCCATTTGCCCTTCCTATTGTATACAAACACCCGGGAAAGCATAAATATTTCGATTTCATTCATTTTTCTTCCCAAATTACTTTTTAGAATACAGAGGAAGTGTTTGGGAAAGAGCCACTTCCTCTGGTTGAAGGAAAAATCTAGGGAATGCATTTTAGGCTTTGGGGCGAAAGAAACGAAACCCCCTTTCTGACCCCCCGTCTGTCTTAACTATTAGAAAAAATTACAGAGAAGTTGTCTGATCACGTAGAAGAACTGTCTAGTTATAAGAAAGGTTTCTGATCATAAAATAAGTTTAACTCAAAAAGGGTTTCCTGTTCCCAAAAGTTGTTTGAGCAAGAATAAAAAAAATGCTCGACCGTAGAAGGAAAGTTTGACTACAAAAGGGTTTTAGTACAAAAAAGTGCCTGAATAAAAAAAGGACGCTTGGTCGATATGGAGAGGTTTTTCAACAACAAACAGTTTTTGCTCGAAGACATACGAGTGTCTGTTCACGAATCCCCTACAAATGCCACGACTAAGTTTAGAATCTCTGTGTTCTTGCTGAGCCTGAAACTATAGGGAAAGGTAGATTAAAAGGTTCAATCTCACTCTCTTTATCTCTCATATATAGCAAAGAAGACTAAATTTGATGTTTGTCTAATTGACCTAACCAAAGCCTTTAACAGTGTCAATCATAGATTCCTACTCCAAAAGATTAAATGCCTTGGAATAAATTCTTCTATGCTCGCACTCATCAAATCATTTCTTTCCGATCGCACCTCCAAAGTGCTTGTAGACGATTCATTTTCTGAGAGTATGTTATACTCAACTGGTGTGCCTCAAGGGAAAAGTCTTGGTCCTCTGTTGTTCGATGTATTCATAAATGACATCATAGAGATTATTCCCCAAGGTGTACACTGCTTTCTTTATGCCGATGACATCAAGTTGTTCTCAGAGAATCCTTCACTCATGCAAACAGCCCTAAATGCCATATCTATGTATGCCTTCACTTGGTCACTTACGATTTTTACTCCCAAGTGTTTCGTGGTTCATTGCCGTCCTTCCAATTGCAATTTCCCCTATTTTATCAATGGAATAGCGTTGCCCTCACAAGAAACAGTCAGAGATCTAGGTATTACATTTGACAGATCGTTATCCTTCTCGAAACACATTGATTATACAGTGAGAGTCCGCGGGTGTTGGTGTGGTTTCCCCTGTCTTGTGACCCCAAACACGAACATGAAGGTTGACTAGTTTATTGGGTTAAGACGTTATAACATGGATACCGAGAACGATTACATAAACATTATGTTATAGAGCATCTGAAGTGACAATCACAATGGTGGAGATAATTACGTTACACATTATGCACCTAGGTAACATGGGTGGGGGTGAGCGACCGGGCCCGGTCTCTCCTCTCTCCTCTCTGACGAGCGAAGGGGCGTATTTATAGTGCCCCATGCGAAAGCATTCTCTGTCTTATAAGATATGATGCAGAGATAGGAATATGGAGCTAGGTCCCATAGCCGAGTAATAATAGAGAAGAGCGATTTGCTACAAAGACCTATCAGATATTCACACCTGTGAGAGTCCGCGGGTGTTGGTGTGGTTTCCCCTGTCTTGTGACCCCAAACACGAACATGAAGGTTGACTAGTTTATTGGGTTAAGACGTTATAACATGGATACCGAGAACGATTTCGTTAACATTATGTTATAGAGCATCTGAAGTGACAATTACAATGGTGGAGATAATTACGTTACAAATTATGCACCTAGGTAACATGGGTGGGGGTGAGCGACCGGGCCCGGTCTCTCCTCTCTCCTCTCTGACGAGCGAAGGGGCGTATTTATAGTGCCCCATGCGAAAGCATTCTCTGTCTTATAACATATGATGCAGAGATAGGAATATGGAGCTAGGTCCCATAGCCGAGTAATAATAGAGAAGAGCGATTTGCTACAAAGACCTATCAGATATTCACAATACCATCAAGAAATCTGTTAATCTCATTAATCTGATTATGCGTGCTTTCAAGACTTCCTCGCTCACTGTACTACTTAGAGCCTACAAGTCTTATATACTGCCACTACTTGAATACGGTACTGAGCTTTGGTCCCCATGTGACATCGGTCGAATCAATACGCTTGAACGAGTTCAGAGAACATTTACCCGTCGCATATTATATAGATCTTGTCAACCAAAATCAGATTACCCAACTCGCCTTAGATTACTCTCTCTTGACACTCTTGAACACAGAAGAGCCATAGCAGATCTTTGTTTTATACACACATGTATCCATGGACACTTTGATATGGACCATTCCTCGCTTTTCTCCGTTCATCCAAGTCCCTATAGCAACAGAGTTTCTCATTCCCTCAGAATAGTTCTTCCTTTCAAGCTATCTAAACACAACAATACCTGCGCATCACGAGTTATTGATGTATGGAATAGCCTGAACGAAGACATTGTTAGAATCAGATCAGCTCATGCCTTTAAAAACTCTTTGCTTCAACTTCCTTGTGATATCATTGTCCCTAGAACACGAATTAAGCTTTGATTATGACAATATCACGTTACCCATCGTATGTAAATTTTAGTTAACTACCTCCATATGATCAGATCGCTTTGAATTCGCTGTAATCTTCTGTGAACTCCTCAAATATTTGTTTTAAACACTGAAATTACTTTGTATCAGTCATCCGTTGTCACACTCTTGAATATGCAATGTGTTCAACCGGAATAAAGAATTGAATTGAATTGAAAAGTGATGAAGGCATGTCGCGGTATTGATCCATCTTCCCTTACTCACCGAAAAAATTAAATGAGCTCAATTCATTTCAAACATTTCATCTTAATGTCAGAAACGTGGAGCGTCAAAAATCAAAGACTCTCAAGTGTTGGAATATAAAGTGCATAAGGTATCCATCCATTTCCTGGTAGTAGCCGTCTTTCAATTTGTCGAAATGATATGAGGCAAGCAGAGAGGAGTCGACAGCTTTAGAAATTGTGAAAATCAAGTCAATCAATCAATGGTCGGAGAGGACTCTCGATCGCCTCAAAAAGACTTGTGAAAATTCGCAGTCCGGCAGGCTCAGCTGGCGAGACCGCACAAGAAAATTTCTCATATTATTCATTTTTATCAATTCAATCACTTTAAATTTCATTCAATGACAAGGCCGTTTTTTAGACCAGCCGTTTATGCCGAGCCAGCCGGACTGCAAAATTTCACAAGTCTCAAAAAGGTGGAACGCGAAAATTGAATCTGCGAATTGAGAGGGGATAGAGGAAAATGCCGATCACCACCACTGCTTTCATCCATCCCCGCTAATCTCCATTACTTAAGCCACAATTCAGTACCTGATTGTCTCTTTTCTTTGCTCTTCATGTTTCTCTCTACAAACCCATTATTTCATCTATATTTCTATTGAACTGAATCCCACTCTCACCCAGCGCTTCATATTCTCTTCCTCAACTTCTGTTCTATTCTTGTTTATGTCTTTGAAGCTATTAGCTGCTGGAAACCAAAACATTGTAGTTCTCTCTTGCCGCACTCAACCGTATCACGACACTTTGTACCGCGACTTGAGTGAGGCCGCGAGTTTTATTTTTACATTAAAACATATTTTTACATTAAAAAACGCTTAGGCTTAGTAAAAGTTTACGATAACGAGGCCGTACGGCTTAGCTAACGAGGCCGTACGCGGCACAAAGTGTCGTACAAAGTGACGCGGTACAGTGTCGGTAATTCCACTCAACCAATCAACTCATGAGCTGCAAACAATACTGGCGGTTAGTGATCTTTTCAGAAAAAAGGAAAGCGGAGAGGTCTTTCTTCGATTCAAACTTGCTTTTTTTTCTTCTTTCTATTCCGAAGTGAGTGCATGTTGTGCCCCCTTTTCACTTTTGAAATGTTTTTCCCTCGTTCTCGCTGTTTTATGTGTATGTGTATGCGACAACAAGCAAACCTTTGGCGAATAAAGTGAATTGAATCGAGAAAAAAAAGAAATCCGATTGAGGAAATGGGTTGGTTTGGGAGATGGTGGAGAACAAAAATCGCTTGAAAGCTTGTAACTTACTGGCAAGGGCTAGATACTCTGGAAAATTATGAAGAAGAGCGAAGAAAAGAGATGAATTTTCATCCCCAAACTCAATATTTTTCCATCGTGTGTCATGCCAATTTCATGTTTAAACTTTAACTGAACGCTTCAAAACATTTATAACATGTAACAATTTGTAAACAAAGCTCTAACCACTTCAAAAAGTTTACCTTCCGAATAGACTAGTCATCTCACTATTTCATAGTACGTCCTGAGCAATGCAATGTTTTATATATATCGTGAGAAACCCAACTGTTGTAACAAACAAGTCACGTTCACCAACCAGGTCGAAAACCATTCAATGATTACGGTAACTTGCGGAATAACGTATCCAAATCCCGACTAGGCACAACGGAAGCTAAATCAGAAACATTCAAACCAGCTAACCTAGTGAGATAACAATCACAAAGAAGAATTAGAAAAGGGAAAGAGGGGAGGGTAGAGTTTAGAATCTACTTCGCAATGAACGCCTTCATTTTATTAAGTAGGTCGATATAGAGTTTATGCTCATGAGCGGATGCAAACTCGACGAGATTCTTCAAGAAAGCCCCGTCGAAGCCGCGCTCCTCCAAGTAACGCACATACAGAAGCTCTTGGACACTCTGCAATCAATCAATCAATCAATCAATACTTCAATTTCAAACAGTCCAATAGACCAGTCCAACATATAAAGGGGTGGTCAAGTCCTACCTTTGGTCCTCTGATTCAGATGTCGGCGCGTCTCTATTGAGGGCGGATTTTATATAGTGTTATAACTACAATATTCATCTTTCAATGCCACAGGCGGGTCTTTGTTCAGGTAGATTCCCATTTTTTGGAGTTGTGGTTTTTGCGTTTTCAACACAATATAAAAAAACTTGAAATTAAGGGTCTATTTGTAAATATCGTCCCCATAAAAATCTTCTTCATCCTCTTTCTGTTGAGAACCCCGAATAAGGCCTGATTCTATCAATAACTGTCATTCTTAGGTTATCTAAAAACTTTTTTCTTTTATTACACTGCTCGATCTAAAACTATGGTGAAAAATATCACTGAGCTGATAATGAAGTAGATCAAACCTAAGGGAATATGCTTGGGTTTCCTAACGAATTCGGCGTTACTGACCGGATCAATATATTTTCCACTAGTCGCGTAGACATGCGAAGGAACATCCTCGTCGTTGTTCTTCACTGCGGGTGCAATGTAGAACTCTTCGACTTGGAAGTCATCTGTCACCCAATAATCTTATAAACTGCAGTATTCGAAGGAATTTATTCGAAGAAAACACAGTATTTAGGCAAATGAGTCCATTTTCATAATCAATAAAAAATACATTAATCAATATTTTTTTTATTATTTAAAAAAACTATTTTTCATAAACTTCTCTTTATGGTTTAAATAAAAACGGAGGACGATCCCTATTCACCTTTGCCTTCCTGAGCTTCGTACATTAGCCCGTAAGTCCATCACATAATCATATTGACGGAGTATTTTATAACACTTTGTTTTTTCATAGCAGAGACTTTAATTATATCAATGGAGAGTCCTTTTCTACTAATCAGAATCTTTTAATGCATCTCCGAAAATACCAATTGCATATATTGATGAAGAGACAATTTCTTGCACCAATTAAAAGAGTGACCCTTATTTTAGAGAAAGACCATTACATTCGCCTTGTTGGTCCGTCTCCACAAGCTCGAGGTGGAAACAAAGACGCTCTTCTCCTTTTGTGATCTCGATGGTGAAGGGTGGGAGAGCCACGGGTGCCGGAGGTTCTTGCTGCAATTCACGAATTGCGAAACCCATACTGCATCATTGTTTCTTGGCAATAAGATTTTTATTTAAACCGATCTTTTGTTTTCAAATTTCATTACAACCGCACTGAATAACAATGTGTCACAATGCACAAATCAGAACGTCGAAAACAAAAGTCAACTCTTCAAGGGGATAGGGAAGGGGGGAGGGTTAATGGAGAAGGGGGGGGAGGGTTAATGGAGAAGGGGGGAGGGTTAATGGAGAAGGGGGAGGGTTACTGGAGAAGGGGGGAGGGTTGATGGAGAGTAAACAAGTCTTTCCTCTTACATTGCCCAATCGTGCTACCTTATCTGCCTGCCTTGTACTTATACTTCGCTTCGTATTATTCTAGGCCCACGAATCAAAGAGTGAAATTTTTTTAATTTTCAAGGCGACCTGACGTGAGCTATGATAGATATGTAGTATAAGTCGTTATAAGTATAAGTCGTTATATTCCGAAAGATAAAGAGAGAGAAAGGAAAATAAGAGAAAGAGAGAGAGAGAAAAAAGAAAAAGAGAGAGAGAGAAAGGGAAAAAGAGAAAGAAAAAAGAGAAAGAGAGAGGAGAAGATAAAAATAAAGAAAGATAGACATAAAGATTCAATAAATAACCTCTCCTTCGCCCGCTTCATCCGCAATGTCGACCGAATGATTAACATTGAATACGACCAGAATACTGCAAAAAACATTACTTATTTTCAATTACATAAATTTTCATGATCGAAGAGAGAAATGAATACAATTTTTTTTCCAATACTAGAATTTCTTGATTCTGGAAATCACAAAATAATGTTACAACAAAAAAAAAGAATCTCAATCTAGGAAACGATCAACGAAAACTGATAAAGTTACCTTTAAAATAGAAACTGTCCAAGAGCAAAAAGATGCTTTATTCTCACACTTTTAATTAAAACATCGCATGTTTTTCGGCGTAAAAACTATTTTAATTAATTGACAATCAAAAATCGTTTTCAATAAATCAATGATAAATCAATAAACCTTTCGTTTTCGTGCTTTTTTGTCAAGCGAACTTCTGCCTCTTTCTTCTCCACCTTTAACGGGAAAACAATTCAAACTTTCGCATCGAAATTCCTTTCAGTGGATACTACAGAAAGCGGATACGAAATTCATTCAATTGAGACCAGGGTGTTTCTCTGACCCGCACCGCGGGTAGAAAAAATCTATGCGCTCTCCAAAAACCCCGAAAAATATTAAAATCTATGCGCTTGCATAAAATTTTCTCGGTTTTTTCGTAGGGAAAGTCCAAATCATTAAAAAAAAAAATGAAGCTGAACGCTGAAATTTTAAAAATCTATGTGCTCGAAAAAAGTTGTGCGGGTGCTAAGAAACACCATGATTGAGACTCATCTCATGAGTGAGTTAGTGTTCAATATGTATGATAAATGACCTACTTTTGTAGATTAAATATTATTTCAATCGATAATCTCTCGTAATCCCAACCTGGAAACCCGGGAAAGAAGCAGATGCAGCGCCCTTCGATGCCGCCTTCAATTACTTTCAATAAACGACCAACAAATTAGAAAAAAAAAAGTTAGAATGAACTTCATTTAAACCGGAACTTAAATGAGAACGGTCGAAGGGATCTTTGGGCGCGCCAAGCGAATCAGAAAAAGGTGAGAAATCCAGAAAGAGAAGACAGAAGTAGACGAAAATTGAAACAAAACTGTAGGAGCAGGGATATTATATGTAGTTCCAAATAGGCGTATGTACGTACCCAGGGTTTTTATAGCGTGTATGAAAAAGGTAGAGACGCCCGCTTGAAGCGGAAAGTTTTTTTTCACCTAAGGGTCCCTCTTTATGATAAAAAAAACAGAGGCCCGCCAACAGAAGGTCTAACATGATTTATTTAACCCCTGTACGTACCCGCCACTCGACCCCGGAAAAAATTGAACTCGAGAAAAAAATTTGATTGATTATTCCGTTTGTGTTTTGAGAACGAATCTGCAACATCAAACAAGAAATACAAAAAAAATTTTGCAGTATGAATTTTTGACAAAAAAATTCTTGTGATTTTCTCTACTTTTTTTCTCGACAAAAAAAACTCTACTTTTTTTATTTTTTTTTCTTTCATGTACGTATCCGCCTCATAGGAGCGGTAGGTCACACTATATTATACCTGGGAAAATTTGGCCTTTCAACTTTACGAAACCGGTTGATGCTGAGTTATGGCTAATAAACCGCTCATTTTATGTAGAGGAATGAAGATTTTTTCTTTCGATTTTAGCTGAGAAATTCTCATACATTCATTTCGAGTAAGGAAGAGGGTCGGTAGGTCATTCATTTCGAGTAAGGAAGAGGGTCGGTAGGTCATTCATTTCGAGTAAGGAAGAGGGTCGGCAGGTCATTCATTTCGAGTAAGGAAGAGGGTCGGTAGGTCATTCATTTCGAGTAAGGAAGAGGGTCGGTAGGTCGGTCGCCCTATAATTTTTTGCCAGTTCGCTGTTTACCTATGATATTAACTACAGATCGACGAGGTAAACAATTATGAAACGACGATTTATTCGAGTCGATGAATTATTCAAGCTCTGAAATACATCTTTTCTAGTCTGTTATCGAAGATGACAAAAAACATCTAATTTCTCCATCAGTCAAACAACAACATGACGTCTTCAGTTTACAAGATCATTGAAATCAAAACAAACAAGGTCTTTCTCCGCGTCGATTTCTTGTTTGAGAGCATCAGACAAATCAGCAGATACCGAAGTCACTGAAAAACACATTCATTCTTTATTCATTCATTCATTCTTTATTCATTCATTCAAATAAGAAGTAATGAAGCCATATTGAAGTTATTCACTTAGGAGATCAATTACGACTTTCTGACAGACGAACGAATGAGTTTCATCGCCAATTTTTAATCAAAGCTCAAATTCACTTTTCGAAAAACTCCATAGCGACCGGCCGGCAGGGTGTTTCTTAGCACCCGCACAACTTTTTTCGAGCGCATAGATTTTTAAAATTTCAGAGTTCAACTTTCAATTTTTCTAATGATTTGGACTTTACCTACGATGAAACTAAGAAAAAAATTTTCCCAAGCGCATAGACTTCAACGCTTTTTCGGGGTTTTTGGAGAGCGCATACATTGTTTTTACCCAGGGTGCGGATCAGAGAAACACCCTGCCGGCCGAAAAACCTTGAATAATTCAAGCAATGGAGAGGTGAAAATGAGAGAAAGGAAGTGTTTCTTTTATGGGCTTCTAGCTCGGATAAACGATTGGAAATATTTCTTCTGAAAAGTGAGCTATGGTTTAGCGACTTAAATTTCCAACCAATTCTTTTTTTTCATTCTTAGGTAGTCACTCTTCTTCTGAATAATATTATTATTCATAGGTAGTCATTCTGGGCGTTTGGTGAGAAAAAAAAACCATTTGGTGCCCATTACCATTTGTTCAAAAAAGTCACAAAAAAGGTATCAAATGCCCACCTTTTACAACACATCCTTCACTGATTCGGCCCCTTTTTAACACATTGCGCTTTCTCATTAATTCCCCTTCTCCATAGGTTACCGAGGGGTACAAAAACCCCCCGGCTCCCCATCCAAAAACAAAATAAGACATTTCTCAATTTTTTAAAAAAGTTTTATCCGATGCAGATACATGGTGCGGCAAAAGTATGGAACGAAAGTTTGACAAAAATATTTTGAGGTAGAATGGTTCAAGTTATATGCGGTTTGCTTCATTATCATCTCGGAAAACTTTTCATTGTAATTCAAATTTTTACGTTGATCGGTTGTTTCTACGAGTTATGGTGGCTGCCCATCGCATGCGTACTGCAATCACCGATCTTCATCTCAGAACAATGTCCATTTCACACATCGCAAAAACGCTCAAAATTAACCACTCGATCGTTTCGAATACCGTGGCTCGTTTTGAAGAGACAGGAGGATTTTTGGATCGTCATGGAAGTGGACGACCAAAGACGGCTCATAACAAGCTGAGACTTTCTTCTTACCGAGAAAAAAAAGCTCTCCTAACTGAACAAAACAAGCTTGCCTAAAAAGAAAATTGCAAATCTCTTTTGTCGCGTCTCGCAACTGACTCGCTTCCTCAGTTCATCTTCTCTGATGAGAAATTATTAAAGTACAAGAGGAATTAAACCCCCGAAACACACGCATTCTTGCTCACACTTCTCTGGAGGGTGATAAAAAAGGCAGATGCCTCGAAAGAACTCAACACCCTGCTCAGGTTATGGTGTGGGGAGCAATTTGCTCCTCAGGCAAGAGTCCCTTGTTCTTCGTTGAAGAAAACGTCAAAATGAATTGATATCTGTACACGGGAGAAAATGTTGAAAAGGTTTTTCCGGCCTTTTTGACAATGTCCGAATGGCTCGCTTCCTCTCCCCACATGACCCCGCTGTATTACTCGGTTTGGGGATATTTACAGTCCAAGGTCTGCGCTAAAACTTCCAAAAATTGAATGTTCTCAAGGTCCGCCTGACCACAGAATAAAACAGTCTTTCTGATGAATAGCTGCAAGACAAAAAAAACAAGAGAAGAGAGAGAGTGGGCTTTTAACGGTGGAGGGTCGAGAGCTTCAACGACTTTCTCCAGTGTCTCGCGAAGGAAGATTTACCCGTTGGGAATGACAACAACAACAACCTGCGAGACACGGTCCAGCAATTCGAACATAGTCTCGGTCATGTTGTGAGAAAAGAGGAGGCCGAATAGAATATTTTTTAATAATTGTATCTAAACTTTTATGCAATAAATGTTTTTTTTAACTAAAGAATCGATTCGCTTGCTTTGGTTAATATGTACCACCGTTTAATACCACAAATGGTTAATAACCACCGTTCCATACTTTTGCTGCACCCTTTATGTTTCATTATGTATTATTGAGTTTGATAAAGTATGTAGCAGTCCAATCATCATTGCATTCCAGTAAGAGAAAATACAGTAAAAATCGCTTACAATAACGCTCTGCTTCAAACTGCATTCTCTAATTACTAACTTTGAAAGGAAACATAAGAGAATACAATAAGGAATCCAAGTCAAACCTTTAAAAAGATTTTTACCGCCCGGCCAATCACCCGCGAATTTTTTTTACAAATTTAGTTGGCCTATGCCCTTCTCTCAGCGCGCAATGCCCACAACTTGCTCGCTAAACTCTCTGTTCCTATGGGAACACCGCAAAGTATGCCCCAAAACTTTTTTCCAAAAATATTAGACGCACCATTGGTCCGGGCGTGGCATAATTGGTAGTGTGTTAGACCATTGTGCAAAGAGTCCCGAGTTCGACTCCCACCCCGGACAGATCCACCCAAACCAAGGGGGTTAAGAAATGTTGGTAGTGCTCATGCACGAATCTGACTCTCCCCACTACTGCTAATCACACTAGCAGTGATCTAGCAGGCAGCCACTGGTTCTACCAGGATAGGTCTGTCCTGCATCTCAGGGGAGCGCGTACCCTGCCGCGAGGCGGGAACAAGCGCGAAGAAGATTATTATTAGACGCATCATAAAACAATTACGTACAAAAGCCAGTAAAAGGCGCGGGATCAAACACAGCCGCCTCTTTTTACCGTTTGCGAGCGCGCTGAAACCGCACTACTTCGGAAACATTGTCAACTCGTGCGGTGATGCTACATGAAAAAATCAAACAGGGGAAGGAGGTTCACTAACTCAATTTTCCAAACTTAACCTTTTGGAGTTGTTGAAAACAGCCTCCTGACTTCCCCAATGAGAAATCCTTTCTGGTTGCCGAACAAGGACGCATTCAAGTGAGATTTCTGGCCCTTGAAAAGTCGTATCTTTTCATGTATCTATGAATATATTTGATTCAACAATACAATATCAATGACTCTACCAAACGAATGAGGAAATATACCAAGAAAACATAATATTTTTAAACATTTTAAAAGGGAAAACAGCCGCTCAAGACTGGCAAGATTTTTTACTTTGAGGATTTTCCCGAAAAAAGTTCAATTTTCCTCTTGTTTAATTCCTTAACCGCCCAAAAAGTAGAGAATTCGATACAGAGGGATTCTAAAATTTTGAGGTCGTATCCAGGGGTTAAATAGTGACCGGATCGGTCTCGTCGGCGGATACATGTACACACACTATTGACAAAAAACTCCCTCTTTTCTTAGCCTTTTCCTTCATCCCCTCTTCTTCTTTCCTCCAAACTTTGAGCGACGGATACATGCAAACCCAATTTGGGCGGCTCCATTTAACTGTCCGTATCGAGCAAACCATGATCAACATGCTACGTTCTCATACATATTATAAAAAAAACCGGAGGATCGAATTAAATTGTTTATCTAAACCGAAAAATTATGAAGCAGGCTTTTCTTTCAGCCGCACTGCGGGTGAAAGAAATCTATGCGCTCTTCAAAAACATTCAAATCTATGCGCTCTTCAAAAACATTCAAATCTATGCGCTCTTCAAAAACATTCAAATCTATGCGCTCTTCAAAAACATTCAAAGCTATGCAAACATTCAAATTCATCTATGCAAACATTCAAAACAAATTTCGAAAAACATTCAAATCTAAGCACTCGAAAGAAGAAATTTTCGATTTTTACCTAGGAAAATTCCAATTCTGAGAAGAATTCTGGAAATCTATGCGCTCGAGAAAAATTATGCGGGTAGTAAGAAACACCCTGTAATGAAGCTTTGAACTTGAAATTGATAGTCTGAAACTATAGGTCAACTCAAGAACATGGTGTCAAAGGTTTTGACCTACCAAACAGTTTGATAAGCACTTTCAATCAGTCTTTGGCAGGGGTTTAAAAAAGCGTCTGAAACAGAGACCCGCCTAAAGCAATAAATTCTGCTTAAATCGGCTTGCAAATGTCTAACAAATTTGTATCAAGTGCAGTCTCCCATTACTATTAAAAGCAAAGGCCCATGTAAGGTAAAATCAGAGAACCGCAGGCGACCTTTCAAACCCGGGCCCTTGGCGATACTAAGGACCGTCAGAGGCTATGGAACAACTTGGTTCGTCAGGCTTATGCTCTCACGAACAAGGAGAAAGGGAGAATAATACGCGTGATATTGGTGCAAATTTAGGGACTGACTTCAGCCGTATTAGAACTCTGCTACCAACCCTCCCTCCAAAAAAAATTAATTCGAGTGATACTTTCTTCAAGAACGAAAACTGAGAGGCGCTGATTAGCATTTGTCATTCAATTTACTGTCCTAATAATGTATCGTTTTCAGCATAGGAAAATGCAACACGTCAGACAGATCAAAAGTGAACAGATTACCATTTAAACATAATTTTCTGCGAAATTTTTAGTAATGCTTTTTGTGTTAAATTGTCATTTATTAGCTATTACTAAAGCACGCCTCTCACGCCAGTCCTTTACTAATGCACGCCACTGCGCGGTGAAATTCTTAACTTCGCCTCATGCGCTTTATTTAGTTTTTTTTTAAAAAAGTTTTTTTTAATGTTTTTTCTGCTTAGGCTTATGCAAAAGTTTACGCTAACGAGGCCTTACGGCTTAGGCTAACGAGATCGTATCAAAATATTAACACAATAGTGCGTCAAACACTCTTTTTCTCGGAGTGGCGTGCATTAGTTATGAGCTGCCGTGAATGGCGTGCTTCAGTAATAGCCAAATTTTGATTGAAAACTGGTCTCTTATATACTCATGGGCATACTAGACGCCAGACAGTGCAGAGTCTCATTTTTTTGTGATACGGACTCGTTAGCCTAAGCCGTACGGCCTCGTTAGCGTAAACTTTTTATTAGTAGAGGGAGCAGACAGCAGTACAGAGTGCTAAAAAAGAACGCACAACAGTAGAGAGAGAAAGAGAGGATAGTTAGTAGAGGGAGCAGACAGCAGTACAGAGAGCTGTACTATCGGCTATCGGTCCCTTTTCAAAGCACAACAGTGTAGAGAGAAAGAGCAGATAGTTAGTAGAGGCAGCAGACAGCAGTACAGAGGGAGAAATAGCAGAGGTGGGTCCTTTTTCTACCACATGTTTTCTTACAGTGCAATTGCTTTCAAGTGGGTCCTTAAAGTTAATTTATCCCGCGTTTTTTAATGTAAAAATAATTTTTTGGGGTAAAAAAAATTTTTGATGTAAAAAAATAATTTTTGATGAAAATAAATTTCCCGTGCAGTGGCGTGCATTAGTAATTAACTGGCGTGAATGGCATGAACTGTTTTTTTTGTAAAAGTTTTTTTTCACGAAGCGGAGTCTCAGATGCTTAGAATGATCACTTATGAAGACAATTTTCGAAACATTAGCGTTAAAAGCCAATTTTCCGTCCAGTATTCCAATGTCGGTTATTGTCAACTTGGGATGGCGCGCTTTACTTGGGGGGCGTGCTTTACTTGGGGGGCGTGCTTTACTTGGGGGGCGTGCTTTACTTGGAGGTGGGCAGGGGTTAAATGGAGACGCCCAATTTGGGTTTACAGGAAAAAAAGAGGGGATGAAGGAAAAGGGTAAGAAAAGAGAGGGAGTTTTTTCTTCAATAGTGTGTGTACATGTATCCGCCGACGGGACCGATCCGTTCACTATTTAACCCCTGGAGGTGGGGGGGGGGCGTGCTTTACTTGAGGGGGCTTTTTAAAAATAACTTTTTTGAAGATTAATTTTACAATAAATAACGCTTAGGGTTAGGAAAAAGTTTACGCTAAAGAGGCCGTACGGCTTAGGCGAATGAGACCGCATAAGAAAATTCAATTTTTTTTTGTATTTTTTTAAAAACATTTTTTGAACGCACCGAAAAGAGCCCCCAGCCCCCCAGCGAAGCGGAGCCCCCCTCAAGTTAAATTTTGTCTCAATGTCTGCAAGACAAGAAGCAGCGTATGCACATGAGGGAAGAAGAGCCGAAAACTGAACTGAAGTCTGCGAAAAATTTTCTCCAAAAGCTTGAAAACAATGTCCACCTGGGTGGGTGAATGACGTCGAGAGAAATTAAATCTAACTAGAAAAAAAATTGGTGAACCTTGGTCTTCTCTGAAGGGAGGAGCCGAGAAGAAGAAGCAACTTGCATGTTAGACAAACGGGCTAATTAGACAAACGAAATGCACGTTAGACAAACGGGCTAAAAATTGGTGAACCTTGGTCTTCTCTGAAGGGAGCCGAGAAGAAGAAGCAATTTGCACGTTAGACAAACGGGCTAATGAGCGCAGAAACGAAGATCCGCCACGAAGAGCCATATTGGTTACCTGAAAGTTCAATTCATCCCGGAAATTTGTCATTTTAACTTTGATTTACAAAAACCATTCTTCAGGCTCCCGCAAACGCATACCAACTTAGTTATCTATTTGAAAGTCTACGAGCTAAAAAATTTTTTTTGTTGGTAAACATAAACAATTAACAGAATTTTTTGCTATACATTCGAAAATATCCGAAGATTCTTTAAAATTGTTCCAGAATCGCTAAACAACGAGAAAAAGTAGTACTCTTAAGGCGGAAGCTTGACCATAGATGTAGTGAAGAATTGTACTGCTTTGGTGTGCTCCGAACTCTGTCTGTTTAGTTTGCATAAGAAAGAACTTGAGGATTTCAGAAAGTAAGTTTAAGTTGAGATCACGGAAATTTATGGAGCGTTAAAATTCAACTTCTCACTTTGCTAAGTGATTTTCTGCTCGAGATTTTTTTTTGAACGCTCCAATGTCTCACCACGAATTACCTTGAGAAGAAAAATGGACTACGGTATTACTTTTATAATAACCTTAACTGTTGGACGTAATCCAAGAATTTAACAGAAAAATCGTCGCTTTATCTTAGAATGCATATTTTCGTTTTTCTATCTGTCATTTCTCTTGCTTTCGAAGGTTTAACGTCGCTCGCGAAGGGTTATATAGGGATGATAAGTTTTTGAATTACAAACTTAACTCGTAATTACAAACTACACAAACTTAACTCGTAGTTTTTTGATGTAAAAATATTTTTTTAACGTAAAAATAATATTTTTACTAATTTTACAACAAAAAAACATTTTTCAAGAATGCTCAAAATGATCAGCTATGAAAAAATTTCTCGAAACCGTAGCGTTTATATATTTATATATAGACAATTTGGTACTTGTCCAGATCGACGTATACTCCACTACTTTTCTCCTTCGGGGGGCGGAGTCACGGATTTATGACAAATTTTTTAATACGGTCTTGTTAGCGTAAACTATTACTAAGCCTAAGCGTATTTTAATGAAAAATAACGGAGAGGGATTAGAAAGAGAGGAAAATAAGAAAGAACAGGAGCAACATCCTGCAGCAAAATTCTTGGATTACGTCCAACAGTTAAGATTATTATAAAAGTAATACCGTAGTCCATTTTTCTTCTCAAGGTAATTCGTGGTGAGACATTGGAGCGTTCAAAAAAATCCCGAGCAGAAAATCACTTAGAAAAGTGAAAAGTTGAATTTTAACGCTCCATTACATTCATTCATCTCATCAAACTGATTTTAAAAAAAAGCAAATTGCGAAAAAAAATTCATTTCTTTGCTGAAACGCTCCTGGAAGAGTGTGAAAGTTTGAGTAAAATACGTCACAGAGTTCTCCTGTACACCAAAGACTATCTGTGTCTTGTCAATGATGAAAACCAGGTATCAATCAATTCAATTCTTTTTTCCAGTTCTACATGTATAAGTAATGACAATGGATGACTGCCACGGATGTGGAATCAGTGTTTAAAAGAAAACAGTAGTTGAGTACAATGGTCAGAACCGAAAACATGAAAATAGGAAAATATTCACAGAAAAGAGTAAATCTAATAACTTAATGCTATATTTGCAGAACTGATCTGGTAACGACAATTTCCGCAGGCAAACTTGAAATATCTTTTTTGAACATGTTAGATGAAGTTAATGTTACAATGTTAACAGGCAAATTATTCCAAATTTCAATTACTCGAGACGCGCACGTTGAGTTAGAATGCTTTGAGTTAAAAAGAAGAGTAATTCTCAAAGAGTGTGAAGATCGACTTTGATACGGAGATGGACAAACAATGAACAGGGAAGAGTAATAAATATCAATGTTACGATGAATGCATTTATGAAAAAAACATAGGTCATCGATTGATCTCCTGTATTCTAATGTGGAAAGGTTGAGTAGAGCAAGCCGATTAGTATAGCTCAAGCTATTTAGACCGGATCTCATTAGTAAGCGACGTGTGAAAGCTCTCTGAACCCGTTCAAGGGCATTAACGAGGCCAATGGAGACAGGAGACCATACTCACATCCATATTCTGACAGGGGTAGAATATACGACTTGTAAGCTCTTAATAATACTGAGAATGAGCAAGTTTTAAAAGCTCGTAGAATAAGATTCATGCAATTCGTAGATTTCTTGATTGTTAATTTAATGTGATTAGAGAAATTGAGGTTCTGGTTAAATAATATGCCTAGATCTTTGACGATGTTGGATGATGGTAGTATGAAGTCATTGATAAATTAAGTAGAATTGTTGTTAAGAGGTCCACAATTAGTGACAAAGCATTTTGTAACGGAGATAATGAGCGACCAATTAAGAGCATAGTCAGCGATTGCGTTAATAGCACTTTGCAGTAGAAGAGGACATTCTGAGAATAACTCGACATCATTAGCATAAAGAAAACAATGGACGCCTATGGGTATTACATCTACAATATCGTTTATGAAAATCGAGAAGAACAAGGGCCCTAGGGAACTTCCTTGGGGAACACCGCATGGGTGAGACCTACTTTCAGATAAAGAAGAGCCGACTCGTACTCGAGATGTTCTGTTAGTAAGAAATGATCCATTAATCTAAAAAGGAGGAGTTAATACCTAATGTTGCTAAATTGTGCATTAAAAATCTATGGTTGATACAATCAAATTCTTTTGAGAAGTCTATCAGACATATGTCAAATGGCTTCTTTTGTACTGGGTATAGTGAAAGTAAAAAATTGAAAGGTATAGACTGTGAGCTTGTACTAGGGAGGTCACTGTAGAACGTTTTCGTCTGAACCCTGATTGGCAACAGTTCAACAGCTTATTGTCTTCCAAATAATTGTAAATCATGTCATGCACAAATTTTTCAAATAACTTGGACATTGAGCAAACGAGAGTTATGGGCCTAAAATTGTCAACATTGGAGCTACTACCTTTCTTATGAATGGGTATGATAATCCCTTCTTTCCATTTCGAGGGATAGTCTTCTTCTTCTTCTTCTTCTTCTTCCTAGCGTTATTCTCGCTTAAGAGCGAGGTCCGCTGTGTAGATAGCACTTCGCCACATCATCGTTGGGGTTGGATGGTAGTGCATCTTTTAAGATTTTTTTTAGTATCTAGTGTTAATGCAATTAGTAAAAATTATTGATAGTGGGATGGTTAGGGAATCTTGACAGTGTTTAATGAAAATGTTAGGAATACAATCAGGTGAATGGTTGATTTTAGGCTGAATCTTGCGTATTATGTAGTGAAGATCTAATGGGGTTACAAAGTGAGTACAATCAAGAACATGCGAAGGGTTATAAAAAGGTATTGGAGATTGAATGGGCGTGGTTTTAAGTGAGTTGAAGTCAGAAAAGGCATTGGCCTGGTCAATAGGATCAGTTATAGTCTTGCTCTGAACACTCAAGGCGGATGGGGATGTTCTGGTTTTGATTCGATTCTAGTTAGTACGGAAAAACAACTTATAGTTCTCGGGCATCGCGAGAGATTCTTCTCTTTTGCATTCAAACTTGAGTATTTATCTATGTAACTTTTTACAATAACGAGTTGTTAAACTTGAATTAGAGGAGCAATTTTTTACTCTTTGTAAATAACTATAGAGAACACGAACTTTCCGCGGATAAAGCAAATGGGGTTTCATAGATCTTTTAAGATGAGGTTAGTAAGTTCAGCAGTTAATCTATCTACACATTCATCCACAGTCATAGAAGAAAATATGGTTGTCCAGTCAACATTATAAATGTGAGAGTTGATGGCTCCCCAGTCTGCTATATTCTAAAGAGGGCGAGAAAATTGCGGTTTGCATGCCTTGAGAAGAGTGTTAGGAACAGAGAAAGATATACATGCTTGGTCGCTTGTAGAGAAAGGAGAGGAGGTTAAACAGTCTTTGATTAGAACCTGGTTACAAAACACATAATCTCGTATGTTGTCATTTCTAGTCGGCGTTACAACATATTGATTCATATGATTATCACATTCAAGTTGCAAGAAAGATTGAGAAATACTGCAGTTTGAAGGTGCTGTTAGTGATGGCCACATAATATTGTTGGATATGGGAGTGAGCAATGAGGAGATAGGAAGTTAGAAGCTATCAACAGAGTTAAGAGTACTATGGGGAGAACGGTAAGATGAGATAAGTCGGACGGCGGGAAAAGGAAGACGCAGTCTATTAGTACAGATGTGATAGAGTTATGCAAAGTTATAGCAGTGGTCACTATCACGGTCAGATATATATACATTGAATGGTAAGTTACTATCTGTTAGAATATAGTTAGGATCAGTTAATGATAAACAAGTCTCTGATAAAAAATGATGCAAGCTTTTGAATTGCGTAATACATTATGTAAATCGTACAACTTATTTCTTACGGACGTACAATTAAATACTAAACATTTCAAACACTTTAAACCCACATCCTTCCCGTCCTATGGTGAGTATCGATTCGGTGGGACGTTGCCTAGAATACACAATTTCTGGACATTGGTTTGCAGAGAAAAACTACTAGATATATGAAACACTTGAAGCACTGGAGAAGGAAAATGATCAGCTTTTGAATGAAAAGCCATTGAAAAACTAAACTTTGATTTAAGCGACCTATACTATATGCTATACTATGTATAAAGCTCTAAACACAAGACTATGTAAGTAATAATAGTCACCTTTTTAAACATGTTTTACAGTTTTTTGTCTTCAATATCATGCCAATCGTTTTTTGTGTTGCTTTATTCTATAAAATTTCGCTGTTCTATCTTTCTTCTTTAACGCAACTTTTCAGTTCGTCAAATGATTCAAATCCCTTCTGCGAAACTCCATGATTCTTTCTGTCAACAAATGTCCCCAAGCTGGTGGGAACATGAATCCCATGAGAATTCTCACCTGAATGAATCAAGCCCTTGTAGCTTTCTCAGGACTTCTGCGACTTTCTCCAACCTATTCGACTAGAAAACAGCTCTTATTTTAAACTCCTAGCTATAGTATAGCCTTCACTTATAAAGCTATCAGTTTTGACGTTGTTCTAAGTGCACAATATCGCTACATATTTCGCTTTTGAGAGCTCTCAATAAGCTCTCTTAATGCATTATTAGTTCCTTCAATATATAATATTTGTATGGCTCATTAAATGATTCTAGATTTTTTGTAAAGAAGAACTTGAATTCGAAAAACGAGAAGTCCGATTTGTACATTCTAGACTTCTGTCTTTCCCAAAAAGTTCACAAAAACAAGCTCTGATTTCTTTTTGAATTTCAAAAACTTGTTATCTTAGAATCAGCAGTTCCTCTCAACGGGATTTATTCTTGTGCTATACTATACAGCTCTTTGCTATATGGTAACCGTGACAAATATGAGGAGCGGGACAAAATTATTTTTATTTCCAGATTTTATGAACAGTTATACTTCTAGAATGAAAAGTAGAAAATGTTCCTATTTAGCTATGAAATATCTTTTCTTTGTGTATTTCCATTTCAATAACAGCGAAGTTTAGAGTCTCTTCGAGCTACATATGAGGTCTCGGGTGATTCTAGGTTCCATGGCTTTTTGCATCGCGACATTTCGCACCACGAAAAATCGCATTCGGATTTCGCAATTGTTTTTCTCTCCGAAGCTCTAATTATGTGGCTGATCGTTGTATACGGTCTCGTACTAAGCCGCACGGCATCTTTAGCGTAATCTTAACCTAAGCCTAAGCCAAAATTTAAATCAAAAATTTATAAAAATGTTTAGATTGTGGAATTTAAGGTATGAGTTGTGATTATGCGAAATGTCGTGGTGCGAAATGTGATACAGGCTCGATGTCATCATAAAGTTTCATTTAAAAAAATTTCCACTCTGCCCTGAATGGCTGACATCAAAAATTAGCAATGGCTCAGAGAGCAAGTGTTATCATGGCGATGAAAATTGAAAAAAAGTTACTTTTTTCATGAAAAGAGTTACTTTTTTCAAAAGTTTTTCTCATTCCGACAATTTTTTGCTGACCGTTTACATAAACTAGACTTGGCTACCTCAAAAGTGTTTAATGAAGAATGAAAGATCAGTTGCTTAACTGATGCCTAATATGGACATATGAACATAGACTGAGTGATTCGCTCTTGTACTCAAGATATAGAAACATTTTAAAATTTGATTTTTTTTACGTTACATAATTTTTTTCTATTTTGTTATAACTTTCCTACATAATTAGGTGAATATATTATAGGCATTTTTATTTTCGGAAATCTTGTTCAGGAAGAAAAGGAAAAGGAAAACTTTCTTGAAAAACTGAGTTATGTATAGAAAAAAGGATTTAGAAGTCTTTTGAAAAAGGAAATCGAAAAACTAAGTACAATCATAACGGCGTTATTTTCTGACATATATATATGTATATATATATATATATATATATATATATATATATATATATATATATATATATATATATATATATATATATCGAATTATACAATCTTGATGTAAGAATAATGAACAAGTAATGTGCTATTATTGAAATTAGCATGAAACTTTGGGTGTGGTTCCTAAGTCACAGTTTACGCAATCCAACTCAAATTAATTCGTAATATTAATTCGCCATTGAGTTCCTCATGGAAGACGCCACATATGTGAGTAAAAAGTTCTAAACAGCCTAATTCTTTCCTTTGTCGGATACTTTTTTCTCATTATTTCTAATATTCACGGAATCTTCAAAATTTTTTTATTCATAATTGTAGTCGCTAAAAATTCATTTCATTGTTAAAAAGCACAATAATTAAAACAATAAAACTAATATCCAAGTTCATTATTGAAGTACTTTTAATCGATATTCTAGTTCTAACTTTTCATATTGAGTCGTTGGAAAAGTCTTCGGTTGATCCGGGCGTTCACAAAGAAAGCCATGATGGGGCACAGATCGGATGTGGATACCTTGGATGTGGATTCAGGTTATTTTTCGAGCCTAAAGTATGGAGTTATTGCCAATCTTCAACAAAGATTATTAACACATCCTAAAAGGTTCAAAAAGGACGTCAGATAATATTATCTCAAAGTCTAAATCACAATAACTCTTAAAAGACAATATCATCGAATCACTGTTAATTTATAATTTAATTCAAATCGGAGTATACATTTTAATATCAACTCATCTCACCGATAATAACACTAATTCAAAAAAAAAAGAATACGGTTAGCATTTTATCAGTGGAAATGCTTGATGGTTTTTTTTACAGGCTGGGATTACGCTAACATTCAAGCGTACTGTATAGCTTCCGGTGTCTCCAAGTTTCTCTTCGCGACCTCTGCACTCATTTTATACCTACCAATTTTACGGGTCTGCAGTTTTCTGAACACATTTGAGAAAATAGTTTTGGAAAAATAACGGTTGAAGCTCTCTAGAGAGATGTTGCTATTGCACGGACAAAAACTACTCGAGTTAAAGGGATTAAGCCCAGCCATCTCACTCTTACCGAGATCGATGCTGCCGCCTCTTAACTAACGAGCACACATTCATAATCTGTGCAATATTGCTGTATAAAATGCTTTTTCTTCAAGTGATGCGTCCTTATGAAGCGAATGCTTTGTAAATGGGGCCCAATTAGCAGATAGAGGGGATTAAAAGGAAATTAATATTCAAACTCTGGATATATGTATATACTTTATCGCAATGGGTTAAGTTTGGGTGTAAGGGTATATTGGATCCAGGTTGAAGGTGTTGACCCGAGCGTGTCACTTTGATAACTAAAGTGAGAAAAATAAAACGAAGCACAGTCGGAGGCTGATTGCGACCATGATGATCACGAGCCTTTTTGTCTGCGCTGAACAGTACACTTGAGCAATAAAATTGTCAAATATCATTTGAGACTTTAGTGAGCGTATGTCAACTGCTTGTTGACAAATTTTGAATACTTATTTTTCAACTGTTAAGATGATTGTTTTTTTTATAAAACAGCTATATATTAAAGAGATTGTAATTCAGTTAAATCAGCTTCCTGAACAAGTGGACTGATTCAGTTTTGAGCACATCGATACTTAGATTATTCCACGCGTCACAAACTCGTACCGGTAACATATTAGAATGAGAAACATTATTCAGACGCGGAACATTTAGTGCCCAACTATGGGACCTAGTACTGTAATGGTGCGCTCGCAGATTGAAAATGGATTTAGGACTAAGAGGCGTCCTATTCTTGATTATTCTGAAAGTCATTACAAGGTCAGCTTGTTTACGTCGCTCCTCTAAGGAAATTAAATGTAACTGCTGTAAACGATCCTTATATTGCAAATACAAACCTGCTCTAGCACATACACGTTTTGTGTAAGACCTTTGAACTTTTTCCACAAGTTCTATGTGTTTCTTGAAGCAAGGATTCCAGATAACCGAGCAGTACTCAAATTGAAGTCGAACGTAGGTAGTGTAAAGCGTTCTGTACAAGTTGAGGTTCTTTGACTTGAAAGTACGTAGTATGAACGCACATTTGGAGTTCACTTTCTGACGAATGTTCTCTATGTGGCTACCAAATAAGAGCTTACTAGAGTACGTGACGCCCAGATCCCTCACGGTATCCGACTCTGGTAGAACAACGTTATCGAGGAAAAACGAGTAGGAAGGATGCTTGTTCCCAAGACGGATGACCACTGTTTTTTCTGTCGATATGGTTAGTCCCCAAGCTCGAGACCATGAAGCTACAGCAGATATTGCTTGTTGTAGAAGAAGAGGACTGTTCAATGTTGAGATCTTCACATCGTCCGCGTACATAGTTACTGAACAGCCATCAGGGATCGATTCAGGAAGGTCGTTGATGTAAAGTAGGAAGAGCAACGGGCCTATGCAACTGCTTTGAGGCACTCCTGTTGGGGTCAGGTATGATTGTGAGTCGCACTCACCAACGCGGTCAAACTGTTTTCGGTTCTGCAAGAAGTATTCGATGAATTTTGCGAGACAGCCTCTGATTCCGAAAGCTGATACTTTCTCCATTAGAAGAGGTATTGGAACAGCGTCAAAAGCACGTGATAAGCCTATCAATACACAGCTAATGAACTCTTTGTTGTCCAGTTTCCTGTGCCACTTCACTTGAGTCTCCAAGAGTGCTAGCTCGCAAGAATGGCGGGGTCTGAAACCGAATTGACAGGGACTGAGTAGTAAATTCTCCTTCAGATATTCGAGTATGTTTTCGCAAAGAATACGTTCCATGATCTTAGAGGTGGAAGGTGTCATGCAGATTGGTCTATACATAGTTTACGGGGTCAGTGCGACAACCTTTTCGCTTGTAGATGGGTTTGACGATAGCTGAGCGCCAAGAACTTGGGCATCTTCCTTGTAGTAGAAAGCTGTCGAATAGTATTGCCAATGGTTGAGAATGAAATACTTGAAAAAAAACTATTTAAAAAATAAAGAATGAAATACTATATAAGAAATCATAGGCTGAATTGAAATTTTCAAGAAGATATAGCAATAAAGCCCAAAAACTATATGCTAATGTTTGCTCAAAAAATCTTTTTTAAACATATAATTAAATTTACTCACCTGAAGTTACAAAAGTTTGAAAGTCATTTAATGATGAACTAAAGCACTCTTGGCGTGACATTGGTGTTGCTGATTATATTGCGATAAGTTTCAAGACAAAAAACCTTGACCGAAGAAGTCAGCCGCGACATGAATCTCTAAACGATGAGATCATCGGCGCGATGATCTCATCGTTTAGAGATTCATGTCGCGGCCGATAAATTCAGATTCTTCAAGCGCGTGGTTGAAATAGTCTTAAAACAAAAATTCAGCCGAGCTCGTACCCAGGAAGCTCTTATCTTAGACCTCAAAGTCATGTGAGCGCTCATAATCATCGCGCCGATGATCTCATCGTTTAGAGATTAATGTCGCGGCAGATATTTGGGTAGTGCTCGCAAAGATCATAATTTCTCCTTTACTATACACACTGATTATTTCTACCGGGTTTGGTATGCATCTCTATTCGGGGGAACGCGTATCTTGCTTCGAGTACAGAGAATGAGAACGCTGCTCTATCAAATTTTAATCGAAAGAGTCAATAAAGTGAACTGAAACTCCCCGTTTATATAAAATTCCTAGAAGAGTTTTTTTTCAGACTTCCATATGTGTGTACAATGTGTGTACATTAAGTGACAATTCCCACGATTGCAACGAGAATAAGTTTTTTTTCGAAAACAACTGTCAAACGAGAAAAAAACTTAAGTTAGTGCTCGCTTAGCTAACTAACGGGTACTTAGTTCTTGTTAAGAAACATTCGAAACATTTTTTTTAGGTGTTTCGGACTGATGCCGACTTCAAATCATGCTCTGCTTACCAAATAATGTTCTTTCTTGGCGTGACGGACTGCGCACAACTCTTCATCCACGCAATAGCATCATGGATTGACACACTTCAAATTCGGAACCTACCGCATACAGTTAATATAGTGAGTTTGCTTTCATTCAAATCTACAAGAAACTCGGATGTAAACAATATTTCCCTCCAAGTACAGCAAGATAGATGTGCTATGTTTTGAATAAAATCATATTCAAATAAATCAAATGTAAGTTTTTTCTACAAATTTGATATGAAAGATATCAAAACATGTGAGTTGGTATTAATTTCATGGTTGCCAATGAACAAATAAGAATCGGAGACTGCTCCGAGTACCTCGTGGACCTTACTGTTATGTTATCTTCTGTTATGTTATTTATAATTCTCATCCGTTACGAGAATACAATGAAAAGTTCTCATGCACGGTTTCAAAAATGCACGGTTTCAATGCACGGTTTCAAAAACTGAAACAGTGCAAAAATTAGGGTCCGTGGTTGAAATCTTTTTCGTACAATGTTATTCGCACTATCTATCTATGTATAGAAAAAAAAAACCGATAAATAAAGACCACTCATTATTGTAAGTGGTCTAGAATGAGGAGTGAACGAGACCACTCATTATTGTAAGTGGTCTAGAATGAGGAGTGAACGAGAAGTGATGGTTATAAAAGTGAGAGATATTGGGCAGCACTCGCTTCTCAATTTTGAAGTCGTCGCTTGAATTAACGATAGTTTTTTGTTAGACAAGAACCTTTTGCCGTTGAAGTCTTGAAAAGCGAAAAGCGCTACACCGTGGAACGAATCGAGTTTTCTTTATAAAATGAGTTGTCGCTCGTAAATTATATATTTCAGCCTGACCTTTAGACCCTGTAGAAGAAATTATTTCTTTCTTTCGAATGGAAAACAGAAGATTTAAAACCGCTCATCCACCAAGAGGTGAAAAAAAGATCATGTGGAAAAAAAGCGAGAATTAACATATTTTAGAACTTTAATTTAGATTAAGTGAATATTTCTTGTCCAAGTTCAAGCGTTCAGGAGTTGCTACTCAAATAGAGATTGTCGAAAAACTTGATGAAAAGGAAGTTACATACATAGTTGTCAGAAGGCGTCATATTGAACATTGCAGATCTGTAGGCGACTTCTCACCGTCTTCAGAGATCTTATTTTTCTCAATTGTTTTTTTCTTCAAACGAATTTATTGTCTTCGATGTTTGATTACCAATGCGCATTCTCGGATGCAGATAAAATATATAATTATATATAGATAATTGGGGCACTTCTGAATTCTCCCTGGTTCGCGATGCTGATCCTCACCGCCCTACTCACCGTCCATAGAGTTCTCTTTGTTCTTTTCGGCAACACGATCACCAAATATGGTCACTGGAACAACATGAGGGTTCGCACTTTTCGGCTGATTCAGCATACTTTATCTGCACCTAATGAAAAACAAAGTTGAAAAACGACCGCTTCTTCAAACGGGAGCCTTGGATATGAAAAGCGACATAATCTTAATAGTTTAAAGTTTTCAACTTCTCTACTTTCTCTGGCTTCATATCTCGCTCTACTCTGCTTCTTAAAAGTTGTTTTCGAGAGAAACAGATGAACTGTGATTTCGGGCAATCTACTACTACTACAACAACTGTGATTTTCTGGCTTGAAGCTGCCAATGCCTCACATACAACTTATGATTTTTTCTCGTAATGCCTATTAGTTTTTTCAAATTAGCCGTAACTTCCCTTCATTTGACACTTGGAAACCGCAAACAAATGGCATTTTACTTTCTGTCGAGGGCAAGAACTTGTATCATTCCCCGCTTGAGCACATTTCACAAGGAATAGACTGTCGTATGAATCGAATGTCTGAACGCTTAGACAAAAGTTGCCTGATTTTGGAAAACTAAACTTACTGAAGTTTTGATCTTAAATTTTTCTAAAACAATTTTCGTGAAATATTAGATCTGATTAAACTATCAACGGGCAAAAGTCAAAAAAGGGTAATTGAACCTATCCTTGGATCTCTCATCAGTGACTCACCCGTTTACTACTGATGAAACATTAAAAATCCATGCAATACATAGTGCTGAATCAAAGGCTATGAACCTTGTTCTCATAGTCAGACATGCTCATGAAAAGAATTCTACGTGAAAATGCATGTCTTCACCATTCATGATAAAGACAGAAAATCTACAAATATCATCAACTAAAAGTTTCATAATTTTAGACATGTCCTTTTTCCAGTACGTAGTGGGGCTCATCATGATCTTCTGGATGCTGACATTCGCTCTTTTCCTCTCTCCATGGTGTCACTACCAGTACTACGTTCGTTTCCTACTTTCTAAAGATGAATTCTGGACTTCTCTTTCAGTTGAACGTACTCTGAATGGCTTATTGCTTCTGTAAATGTGCATTTTTTCGTTAATTTTCGTTCAATTCCGATAAAAAAATTTCACAAAAATTTGTTTATACATAGGGTGGTTATTTCTTACATGAAGTGATTTTTCAACAGATTTACCTTTTCAACTGGGACTACGAGGACAATTTGTTGCTGTCTGAGGCGGTGGAATTCGTCGATCTCTACCTTGTGCTAGCAGTTGCCGTGATTTGCATCTTCTGCTACATCGTCATATTCATAACCTTTCGTTTCAAGGTAGGATCAATTAACGTATTTTTGTATTCTTTTCTTTTTCGTGTTCAATATCGATTTCAATATTTTTTCTTCTTTTTCATGCTTGATACCACCTCATATTTTAGACAGATACCCAACGTAGTATTTACTATCTGGTAGAAAAAGTAGCAGCTGTATACCTGGTTCAATGATATACTGTGTGGCAGTAGGGAAGCTTAAGGAACGCGGAAATTAACCTTTTAAGTTTGGGTAAATCGGGTGGGATCGGATACATGGGGCCGGGGCTAATCTTGAATTAGACAGGCACTTTATTATTTTTCAACATGCAGACCTGTCTTGTGATTAGTTATCCGATAGAAATCGGGACTTTTCGGTATTATGGCTCGATACCACGTTCACATGTGTGTAAATTATATCATCTCAAGAACTTGATGAAATCCATGTGAATGGATGAATCACATCATAAATTACACGTAAATGAATAACACGTGAGAGAATGAATGGAAAGCATGTGAATGAATTATACAATTAATAGCAAGTGAAGGAATATGTATAATTCGGTGAATAGGAAAAAGACACGTGATGAACGAATGGCTTAGAAAAGCAAGTAAATGAACTAATGAAGATTAGAAAGGCATATAAATCTAAGAATGAATCCTGGAAAACTGAACGAAATGAAAACATAAGTTATTTTAGACCAATAAATTTGCTCAAAAAGGTTCTGGGAGTTTTCAATTTCAGATCACGAAGAAGATTTCAGCCCGAGAGTTACTTCTCACTCTACAAGTTCAATTTTTTTTCTCAAGAAAATTCCCGTTTTAACTCTCGAATTCCTATTTCTTCTTGAGTTTCAATGTATAACATCTTATCGTTTTTGTTGTTGTTTTTCTCGGTTTTTACACAAAATTTGCATAAAAAACCTTTCTCGAAAACTTTGAGGACACGTTTTCCTTTTTGTGTTTCACCTTCACAACTTCGTGTTTCAACTGTACTTTCACTCACTTTTTTATTGATTGACTAATACTTCAAAGATCGATTTGGTGATCAGCTCATTGAACGACTTATGCTTTCATTAAATTGGTAATCGATTAATGTGCAGATTTTCCTGATCGTCCTGTACCAGCTAATTGGTTTCGCCTTCTGGGTCTACATTCAGCCAGTGCTGCCCGAGTCCTATGGCCTGTTTTTACTTTCCACGCACATCTGGATTGGCTTCAACTCCATTAATCCAATCATCTACCTCATTTTCAATAGGCAATTTTCCAATTTTATCAACAAAAATCAACTTCCTAGTCCTCTAGGTTCAATATGCGGAGTTCTACAGCGCAGAATTAAAAAAGAGAGCGATATGCTTTTACGAAAACTAAGTAAGAAGCTAATAAATAATTTCTCAGTTGCTCTTTGAGAGTGAATTATAACAGTCTGTCAGAGCATGTTTTTCGAATTCTCACGCGTGATTACACAGATTGAGGCATGAATGCAAGATCAATGATCAATGCGAGAAAAATTAAACATTCGCACGAAGAAATGCTTCATGTTGGAAACTCAAAAATGTGTTTGAATTTGATAGTTTTTTTACACACAAGATAATCTAATTGTAAGACCGTTTATGATAAATTAGGCTGTCCAAAAAGTTTTGTAAGTTCTCTAGAATTTTTTTATTTTTATTTGAGAAAACATCGAATAACCGCGTGGGGCCTGGAAGGTTCGAGAATGTTCTAGAATTTTCTCTGAGGAGGGTATAAATAAATAGGAGGGTATAAATAGGAGGGTATAAATATTAGTTTGTTCCAACGAAAACTTTGTAAATGAAAAAAAACTCATGAGTTGTTTTTAAGAAACTCTTTTTATTGTCAAAATTTTGTTGAAAAAAACCGACTTCGTATTGAAAAGTATCCTATAATATTTATTAGGTTTAGCTATAATAACTGAATTGACAACAATGGCCACTCAACAGAAATGTTGTATTGAAGGAGAATTCGGAAGCACTTGAAGTCAATGATTTTGGGCGGGACACCTACGCCGGAGAGAAGCAGGGAAACTGCTCGCGCAACTACGATTGCTCCTCTGGAGTATCGAGCGACACGTTAATCTCTCGTGACAAGATGGAAAAGCCCCGTAGCACTCAATATATCAAAGCATTTCGAACCTCGTGAAGAGATGCTAAAGCCAACGCTGGATTCTGTGTATAATTATTTTAAAAAAGTGTGTTCAAACGTAGGAGCCAGATATTGAAACCTCGTCATAAAACTGTCAATTGTCAATTTAAATTGACAATTGACATAAAAATCCTGACATATTTACAAGATGTTGAAGCTTTGCTACAAGATCAATACTAAAGCTCCATGATGTGATATTGATAACTTGTTACAATATATCACATCGTAAGGTTCAGATAATGATGCCTTTTCGAAAGTTTGTCAAGAGATTTCGATCATGAGATTTTTTTCTTTAACAATGTATCAGAATTTTCTTTAACAATGTTACAATTTTCAGAATGCGTTACTGCTTAGATTACACATTCGAAAGAATATGATTAATGTGTTAACAACAAAGGTTACTTCTCCAAAACTCAAATAAATAAAAACAGAAAGAACATAATAAATGAATTTTGAATTTTAACATATTTCTTCTGCAAGTTTTGAGTTCCTTACTTAAACTCAAATTTCCTAAAAACCCCTAATCATCTTTGACAAAATTGTAACTACCTATTAGAATCGGTATAGGAATTTGAGCGTCGCATAGTGGTAGTGTGCTCGACTATAGTGCGAAGAGTCCCTAGTTCGACTCCCATGCCGGACAGATCCAGCCAAACCAAGGGGTTAAGAAATGTCTGTAGTGCTCTGGCATGAATCTCACGTTCCCCACTGCTGCTACACATACAAGCAGTTATCAGCGATTAGTTATACCAGTACTGCATCACAGGGAAGCGTGTACCCTGCCACGAGGCGCGAACAAGCGCGAGGAAGATTATTATTATTATTATTATTATTATTATTATTATTATTATTATTATTATTATTATTATTATTATTATTATTATTATTATTATTATTATTATTATTATTATTATTATTATTATTATTATTATTATTATTATTATTATTATTATTATTATTATTATTATTATTATTATTATTATTATTATTATTATTATTAATATTATTATTATTATTATTATTATTATTTTTTATTATTATTATCAAAGTATGTATTTAATAATATTTCACTTTATAATGTAATTTATTTTCATAACACACATTTTTAGTACATATGTACGTAGTTTCTTTGTATGTCATCTTTCATTTTATTACATAAATACATATTTGTTTGTTACTCAACTTTTTCAGCTTTTCACCCGTAAACTTTGTACGCGCGACACTTCGCATCCGTGACACTTTGTACCCGTACTCTTTGTAACCAAGTTTTTTTCTGGTTAAACGACACCTCGTACCGCGACAGTTCGTGACCGACGACACTCCGTACCGGGAACTTTATAGCCGCAATACTTCATATCAGGACATTTCGTATCCGTTACATTTTGTAATTTGTTACTTTGGACCGCTAAACTTTGAAATCAACTTATTTTTTCTTCTAGTGTTTTCAGCAACCTGATGATCACACTGTTTCGAGTGAATTATTTTGTATCATTGATGAATATGATGCGTGCTGACAGGATCATGTCAAGCGGAGAAAACAAGTTTTGGTCATGTTACTGATGCTTTCGAACAGGCCTTCATTCCTGATTTGCAGTGACACACAGATAAAATTTTCAACAAATTTGAACAAATAAAGCGACGATCTTACAAACGCAAATTAAATTGTTCAGTTACGATCGTGCGAAAAGTATACCTCGCCCTAATTTGCAAAATGTAGTGATGCTCAGAAGCGTAGCTAAAGCTCGATCTATCGCTACTATGGAGATATATAACAAGCTTGACACGCCTCAAGAAGAGAAAGAAATCTTTCGAATTTGCAAAGCCAGAGCTACAGCAGCGAAGGACATCACGCACGTCAGACTCATAAAGGACCAGAACGGAAAACTTCTGCGCTCGAATAGCGACATATGTCAGCGTTGGAAAGAATATTTCAAACACATATCCAACATTGAGTTCGATCATCCACCAATTCCTTTATCTCTCCCAACAGAAGGACCAGTTCCCATGATTACGGAAGAAGAGGTGAGAAAAGCGCTGAAAAGAATGAAGCCAGGAAAAGCCTGTGGACCAGACGATGTTTCATCAGTTGCATGGAAACTAGCAGGAGACTGTGGAGTTTACCACCTCGTCGAGCTATTCCAGAAAGCTACGATTCGTCAGGAGTATCCTGAAGATTGGAGCATGTCAACCACCATTCCAATCTACAAAGGCAAGGGAGATGTTACCGATTGCGCCAACTACCGTCCCATCAGACTTATGCCTCACACAACTATACTCCTGGAAAAGATCATCGAAGCACGCTTACGTGAGATCAAAAACACAAGTGTGAATCAATGTGGCTTCGTGAAAGGAAAAGGGACGACAGATGCGATCTTTGCCATCCGCTTATATCTAGAAAAACACCGAGAGAAGGCGAAATCTGTCCACTGTGCTTTCTTGGACCTAGAAAAGGCCTTTGACAGGATAAATAATATCTCGTTCGGATGAAAGGAGATGCTAGATTCAATGAACGAAAGGTGATCACGTATAATTAAGGCAACACCACCTCCTCTACTATTACGATCACAACGAACTATTACATATGGTAATATGCCTATTATTTCATGATCGGGAATACTTTTCTTCAACCAAGTTTCCGTTAGCAAGACTATATCAGGTTTTTCATTCTCTAAATACATTCGAAAAACAGAAAGTTTATTGCATAGAGAACGAATATTATAATACGATACTTTCAAGAAAATATCAGTGGAGTGAAAATTACGAGTACGGACAGAACTAGGATTCGAATATATAGAACGGTGTGATGAAACATGACCTGGACATTTCGCTAGTTTGACGGCAAGGCTGCGTGGACTGTCGGATGAATAGATTGTCGAGGAACGGTGACTTCTGACGAGCGGAGGACTTGGACGTTTCTTGCTGATGACCCAGTCGACTTCGTTGATCTCACAGTGATGTTCTGACTTCCTTGGAACGTTCGTTGATGGGAAGAGGGTCGATTGGTATATGATTGACGAAGAGCGTCAACCTCGCGACGGGGCATAAGTCGGTCATTGTATATAACAACATCTTGACCCGCAGCTACCAGCTTTCTTTTCTCCTGACGAAGTTGATATTCCTGTTCGCGTTGAAACTTCGTTAAGCTCGGGCGGACGAATATATTCCTCAAGAGAGGGTTCCGGCGGAGAGAGCTCGATTTAGCGAGAAACTGTCTCTGATGCGTTTTAGTCGGGAAGGTGAGCTTGAGAACACGTGCATCGTTTAAATCATTCTTCCTAATTCCCATGCGGTAGTGAGCGACTCCTGCGACCGGTAGATCAAAAGCGTCGAGTAGAGTATGAATGATGCCTGAATCGTGGGCTATTTGAGCTGAAGCTGAAGCTTTCTTGTCGGCAATCTCTGGTGCGCGTTCTATTACCACTGAACGTAGCCTTTTTTCTTCCTCCATTTCATTCTTCACAGTTTCAATGACATTGCAGTTGTTTTTAGATTCCGAAATCAACTGCTTCATTACTAAAGAACATGTCTTCAGCAAAAGAAGTATGTGATTCGGAATATTGGGATCCGTCGCCTCCTCCTCTTTGATGATACATTCGTCGAGAGAATTGAGAAGAGCTTCGCTAGCTAGAGACATTGGTCGGTGAGACGGTTGATAAGGTGTACTGATAAATCAATATGGGAGCGATGAGTAAGCGTACCACTCTCTTCAAGAGCAGAGAGAACCAATGAGCAGAGAGAACCAATGAGCAGAGAGAACCTAGTCACCAAATCAATAGTTCGTCTAGTTCTTTTCTATCGCCCTCCCGATTACAGCACTGCTCAAACAGAATCTTTCTGTGACTCACTCTCGGATATATTTTCTTTCAATGATCATCAACTGCTTGTGATAGGTGATATGAACTGCGATGCCTTAGTGGTTGACCACTCATTTAATCACAAGAAGACTCATGAAATAATTTCCGCTTTTGATTTAGTGTTTCTATGTCGTGAGCCAACTCGTGCTGGTCGCTGTTTAGACTGGATTTTTAGTTCTTCACCAGAAATGTTCACAAATGTGAAAATAATTCCTGCATTTCCCTCTTGTGACGTATCACGACACTTTGTACCGCGTCACTTTGTATACGACACTTTGTACCCGACACTTTGTACCCCGTCACTTTGTACCGCGACACTTTGTACCGCGACACTTTGTACCGCGACTTGAGTGAGGCCGCGCGTTTTATTTTTACATTAAAACATATTTTTACATTAAAAAACGCTTAGGCTTAGTAAAAGTTTACGATAACGAGGCCGTACGGCTTAGCTAACGAGGCCGTACGGCTTAGCTAACGAGGCCGTACGCGGTACAAAGTGTCGCGGTACAAAGTGTCGTATACAAAGTGACGCGGTACAAAGTGTCGGTAATTCCTCTTGTGACCATAGTGGTATTTCTTTCCATATAGCTACATCCGCTTCGTTACCAATCTCTACACCCATTCGTGATTATTCAAGAGCAAACTACGACCTCATAAATCGATTTTTCAGTACCATCAACTGGGAGTACGAGTTCGATAGTTTTACCTCTTGTGATGATTTATACTCCCGTTTCACGACTATTGTTACCAGTGCTATATCTCGTTTCGTTCCTTTACGCACCCCACGAGATTTTCATTGTTCTTATCCTCTGCATATCATGAAATTGATTGCTTATAGAAATAGACTGTTCGGTAAGATAGATAAACCAGCATCGCTGGCTCTTTATAAAAAGGCAAGTGTGAAACTCCTTCATAAGATGCGTAGATGGAAACAGTATTCCGAAAAAACCAAATTGAAGCGATCTCGTGATCTTTATAGATATATTTCATCTCCCACTAAACCGAAGCCAAGACCACCGAGATTTTTAACCGATATTACTGGTACTATGGTAACGGATACAATTGAAAAGTGTGATATGCTTGCAAGTGAATTTGCCTCTTCTTTCATAACGGCTGACACAGTTACTCCTTCTTTCCTTGATAGGCCTTTCCCTCCTCTTTCGAATTTAGAAGTTTTCTTACCGCATGTTGTTCATAGGCAACTTATGAAACTTAAATCTACTGGTAGTACAGGTAGTAATGATATTCCTCAGATAATGTTTAAGAAATGTGCCTCATCACTGTGTCTCCCCCTGACGCACATTTATAACATGTGCATCATGCTCCAATCTACTCCCAAAATATGGAAGCATTCCTTCATTTCTGCAATTCCGAAACCTGGTAAAGATCCTAGTTTTTCTTCATCTTATCGTCCCATTTCCATTCTTTCTCCAGCCTCTGAAACTATGGAACGCCTAGTTCGAGACATTCTTGTTGATCATTGCACGAAAAACAACATAATCCCTAGTAACCAACATGGATTCAGAGTAGGTGCATCTGTTGTCACTAATCTCTTAGTTTGTGACGATGATTGGACTAATGCTTTATCAATCGGCCAGTGTACGGATGTTATTTATTTAGACTTTTCTAGGGCATTCGATTCCATAAGTATTCCGAAACTCCTCCACAAATGCAAATATTACGGCATCAACGATCCATTGCTTTCCTAGTTACAATCATTTCTGACGGAGCGTAGTTTTTCGGTTCGAATAGGTAAATCGTTTTCGAAATCACTGCCAGTGAACTCCGGAGTTCCTCAAGGCTCTGTACTAGGTCCTTTTCTGTTTACTTTATATATCGCCGACATTAATGATGTTCTCGATTGTTTTCCGAATGTGAAGTACCAGGCTTATGCCGATGATATTAAATTATATGTCTCTTATAACAAGGGAGATATGAACGAGAAAAAAGAAGAACTACAAGAAGCTCTTGACTGTGTTCATAACTGGTGCCTTTCCAATCAGTTGACTCTTTCACCGTCTAAGTCCTTCCATTTACATATTGGTTCCAGTAATCCGTCTACTACATATGTCATCAATCAGATATCGATCGACAGAGTACCACAAGTGCGTGATTTGGGCATCCAATTGGCCGCATCCCTACGTCGTAATGACACTGTACTTGATAGGGTGGCCAAAGCTCGAAAGGCTATGTTCTCATTTCTTAGAGCCATCTCTGTCCACGATTCATCTATATTGGTCAAATGTTTTAAAATTTATGTAATGCCTCACCTAGACTTTGCTTCGACGCTTTGGAATCCTCACTACTCGAAAGATTCGACAACGGTAGAAAATGTTCAGAGAATTTTTACACGCATTGTATATTATCGTTGTTTTCCGAACAAAATGTACCCTCAGGCTCTTCCGTCTTATGAAACTAGGCTAAGATGTCTAAGCATAACAAAATTGGCCGATAGGAGATATCAAAACGACGTTGTCATGGGTTGGAAGATTATGCAGAACCAGTCCATAATTGATAGAAACCGCATATTTAAAGAAGGACGTTGTACAAGAACTAATCCTAGTGGTATTCAAGTTGAAAAAACTCGTAAAACTGCTAGGTACTACAGCTTCTCTTTGCGAGTTTCTCGAATATTTAGCAAGTTACCTATTGATCTTCTTCGGGAAAAGTCTCTCAAAGCTTTCCGTAAAAAATTGTCTGTAAATAGAATAGTGTTTCGCATTTAATGAAGTATCTAGCCTTCATATGCCATAGCTCTCAATTGTCTTTTTTTTTCTTCAAACAAATTTATTGTCTATGATGTTTGATTACCAATGCGCATTCTCGGATGCAGATAAAATATATATATATATATATCCCCCATGATCTCATATGGTTTTCCCTTCGTGATCATTTGGTGCCAGAAGAATACATCAGGTAAATACAAATTATGTATGCCAACCCCAGGAGCGTCGTTAGGTCACCAGCAGGAAATTCTGAGCCATTCCAAATTTCTGTCGGAGTTCATCAAGGATCCACACTCTCGCCTTTGCTGTTCATCTTAGTCATGGACACAATAACCAGAGACCTCCAGCGAGACCCACCGGAGGCACTCCTGTACGCCGACGACATCGTCTTATGCTCGGAGACGAGAGAAGATATCGAACGTCAAGTGGTAAAATGGAATGATCGCTTTGCGGAGTACGGACTACGACTCAATGCATTGAAGACCGAGTATCTTGAAGCTGGAACATCGAGTACAATCCAAGACCCAAGCTCCATAAAAGTACACAACACTGAGCTACGGAAAGTCGAGCACTTCAATTATTTGGGTTCTCAAATATCCACAGACGGGGACCCAACAGCCGCTTTCAGTGCCAGAATCAACGCAGCATGGCTCAAATGGAGGGAATCGACTGGTATCCTATGCGACAGACGCATGTCTGATCGACTGAAAAGTAAGATCTATAAATCAGTCGTACGACCAGTTGCTCTATATGGACTCGAATGCACTCCTTCAACAGCAAAGACCCAGCAGATGCTCCATGTAATGAAAATGAAGATGTTGAGATGGAGCCTCGGAGTCACCCGGAAATACATGATTTGCAACGAAACGATAAGAGCTCGTTTAGGAGTTGCCCCATTACCAGAAAAACTCAGAGATTCCAGGCTTAGGTGGTACGGACACATGCTGAGATCCAATCCTGACTCCGTTCCCAAGTCTGCTTGGAACATAGAAATCCAGGGTAGAAGACCAAGAGGTAGACCGAAGCTTAGATTGAGAGACACCATAGAACAAGACATGGCGGCTATCGGGCTGATAGCCGAAGACGCCTCGAATCGTATGATGTGGCGAAGTGCTATCTACACAGCGGACCCCGCTCTTCAGCGGGAATAACGCTAGGAAGAAGAAGAAGAAGTGATGCTCAGCAACCATCTCATATATTGAACACTTGCAAAAAAAAGGTGCGGTAGAGTCTCGCTATTAAATGGAGAACTACTGGTGCGTTAAAAAAAGGATTAGCTAAGTGTAAGATTTAGACATCTCCGTTATCGACGTCCATTCGTACCTGCCTTGTACAGGGTAGCCCATGTATTTGAGAACGCGTTTAAAAACGTGTATCTCAGTGCATAAGTGAGCAAGAGTGTTCAAAATTGGTCATTTATTAGCTAACGTTAATAAAAACATTGGGTCAAAAATCATTCGATTGGTCTCCTTTGGCGCGAACGACAGCTCGGAGTCGCTTTGGGAACGCTTCGATCACTGGACGAAAGTACTTGTCATTGATCTTCGACCACTCCTCCTGCAGGGATTTTTTTAGAGACTCCAGATTCAAGTGGGAATGAGCATTGAATTTGCTCTCAAGGTAGGACCACACGGAATAGTGCAGCGGATTGAGGTCGGGCGGTGAAGAGGGCCATTCCGCGCTGGAGAAGAAGTAGGGAAATTCAACCTTGCACTACGCCTGTGTTCCGATAGCCTTGTGAGCAGGCGCATATTCTTGCTGGAAGACCCAAGGTGTATTACGGTAGTGGGAAGCAGACCAAGGAAACAATACTTTTTGAAGAATATGCTGGTGGTATTCCTGGTCAATTTTGAATCCTGGTTTGACAAAAACACGGGGGTGGTTTGCCGGTGGCGGACACTCCTGCCCAAACCATGACTTGTGCAGGATGGGAAGCTCTATGAACGATTCTATCAGCTTCATTAGCTGCCTGTGAGTCCCGAGCAAGTACTCGCACATTTTGAGAGTTGTAGGCCTCTTCCACAGTGAAGTCTTCTGAGAAGACTCACCTTCCGAGAAGAAGGTGAGAATTGTCGCGCGTCCGGAGGATTAGGGCGCGGCATCTTTTGTGTATTTCCTCCTTGTTTTTCAGAGTTAGGATGGCAGCCTTTCTAGTACGATGTGGGGAGATACTTAAATCCTCTTCAACGATTATTTGAAGAGTCGTGCGTGAAAATTTTCAACAAACTTGAACAAATAAAGTGACGATCTTACAAACGCAAATTAAATTTTCAGTTACGATCGTGCGAAAAGTATACCTTGCCCTAATTAGCAACATGTAGTGATGCTCAGGAACCATCTCAGATATTGAACACTTGCAAAAAAATGGTGAGGTAGAGTCTCGCTCTCAAATGGAGAACTACTAGTGCGTTAAAAAAGAGAGGCCAAAAAGGACCTCATCTCGGAGCCTTTTTTTTCATGCTACGCCTAGCATTTCGACCGACTCGCTTCCTCATGGCCTCAATCTTGTTAGGGGTGCGCACTAATCAAGGATCACCTCTTCGGGGCAAGCCAGCAAGTGTACCAATCTGTTCAAACCGTTTGATTGCTTTCCAGACAAGATTGCGAGAGAAGTTGAGATCCTTAGCGAAGCGCGTATTTCATCGACCAACTTTGTTCGAGTCCACGATGATAGAGCGTGCTCTATGAGCAGCCTCCATTCTTTTGAGTATTGATAAAATAAAATGAAATTTCAACCATGTACAGCAAACACATGTGAGAATAATATATGTAAAAAGCGGGCACTATGAATTGAGCTGTAATCGCCGGAAGATTGGTTGCCAAATACATGGGTTACCCTGTAATACTCAGGGAGCGTACATACCCGATAAAAGGCTTTGTTTGTTGAACATCCTGCGCTTTTTTGTGTAACATAAGAGTGCATCGATTCTGCAAGATAAAATACAAACGAAGACGTTTGATCAAGACTAAGACGTGTGATCAAGTTATACCTCTTGCAATCTGACCCTTTCAAAGCGTACGATTTTATGTGACTTGGTTCCAAACCCGATACAGCCAAGAACCGCCATATATAATTTCATCTCAATTTCACAATGCAAAAATGATTCAAAATACAAAAGAAAACACAAAAAAGCACTCGAGTCGAAGAAAAATATCAAATCAACGCTTTCAAACAAAAATAACATTGCTCATAATGTTATTAGCAAGATATTCTACAAAAGAAGATCGCTAAGTTATGTCTAAACACTGCGAATGATGGATTCTGTAGTACATCTCTGGGCAATTGGTGGAACATCCGAGTAATTCTAACCACAAAAGAATTGAAACGAGCTATGTTCTCTGTACATTCAATTTAAATGCCGTTTTGGTTGTTTCGAGTAGGACATACATACATCTCTGAATACTTGTTCTCTCTTGATGATCGAGAGGCTGTTGTAGATTTTCCAGCCAATTTTGAGATCAGCTGAAATTCTTCTAATATAAAGAGACGAGAGATGCAGTTTCGCTAATCGATTTTTGTAAGGAGCAGAGAGAGTGCAGCATTGGACCGCCATTCCCAAACAAGGCGAAGATCCGTCGATTCCCTCTTCATATCGACCTATTTCCATCTTGTCAGCCGCTTCGAAGACAATGGAACGACTAGTTAGATCCACCATATTTCAGCATCTTAATCGGAATAACATTTTACCTGCCATCAACACGGTTTTCCGTAAGAATGCATCTGTAGTCAGCAATTTTTTAGCGTGTGAAAATGATTGGAGTCATGCTCTAAGTAAAGGTTGCGCTGTTTATATCATACATATGTATATCTAGATTTTTCACGAGTATTCGGACACTGTTAGCATTTCCAAACTTCTCTACAAATGTTATCATTATGGCATTTCTGATCCTTTGCTTTCTTGGTTCGAATCTTTCCTCATAAATCGTACATTTTCGGCCCGCATGAATGATAGGATATCTGCTAGCCTTCCAGTCCCTCTCAGGTATCCCGAAAGGATCTGTTCTTGGACCTGTTGCATCTGTTTCATTTTTATCTCTTTATAAGAAGTGTCCTCGAATCTTCTCAGAATGTTCATCATCAAGCTTATGCGGACGATATTCATCAATTGTGATGAAAAACTTTAGGCGTTGCGAGATAATATCGCTACGCTGTTGAAAGAGTATGCTGATCACAGAGAAGCTTTTCGCAAGTGGAAGATTGAAAACAGGTTCAGCCGATTTATTAAATGAATTAGTTTCTTTTTCACTCGCCAAACGTACAAAAAAAATTGATTTTTTAAGTAATGAAGAAAAAAAATTAAAAGTAGCCTTCGCTAAAATGTTTCGATTTTGTTTGTCAGAAATCTATGGAGTCTTTTTGAAAAACATAGGGGGTAGGAATCCTTAAGTGTAAAAGATTTTTCTTGAAAATCTTATTTAAAACACATTTCCTAGAAAGCAGAACTCATAGTTCTCACCTCTGAAGCTGATTACAAAACTTTAATTGAAAAAAAAGTTCATCATAGTCTGACCTGAATGAGAAAAAGTCTAACAAAAGTCTAAACAATAACACAAAGAAATGAAACTTGACAAAAAAAATTATCAAGACATTTCTTTTCAGAAACGCTGTGAAGACGGACTTGTAGATGGATATCCTGGAGATGGACTTGTAGAGATGGATATCCTGGAGATGGACTTGTAGAGATGGATATCATGGAGATGGGACTTGTAGAGATGGATATCCTGGAGATGGACTTTGAGGAAAAAAATCAGAAACAGTCATCTTCTGTGTACATATGTAACACACTCCACTGATTTCATTTTTGTTTTGTTGAACACTCTAATGTACATATTATTCTTTGAGCACTATCTCATGAAGGTCGTCATTTATCCTCCATGGAAACTGTTATTTTGCGTGTAAACTTATTGTTTTATCAGTATTATTTTTCTGTGATAGCATTCCTGTAACATGAATTTCGTTCCTAGATTTATTTCAGTGTAGATGTTTTTCAATGTGCCCTCAGTTCATTGACGCCTTTATCCACTTCTTTCATTCAGCTTTACGATTTCTTAAGAATTCGTCATCAGATCGTGTGGTAAACCGCAGTTTTACCACACGATCCTCTGGACCGCTTTGATGCAGATGTTTCTACTGCTTCCTCCTCTTCGCTGTGACGGAACTCCAGGACGTCCAAAATGCGGTTCTGAAATTGCGCTGTTTTGATTAGAAGGGAAGAAAGGGAGCGTTTTAAAAAAAACAAAAGCCAGAAAAAAGTTACGTCGATTTTCCCATTTAAAGGGAACATTTGGAAACTTATACTATAGCTCCTAACTTTACTTCGCCCTTCTCGTCATACAAGAGCCTCCTCTCCCACTCCATAGTTTTTTTCCAAATTCAACAGCTGGTGAAGCATACGTATCATTTCTCTTTTTCTGTGCATTTTTATTCCGTTTCAGGGCTAAAAATATAACAAGACATTTCGGATATTTTTGTTTCGAGATTTTTTTTAAATTTCGGTAGAACCGAAAAAAAGAAAAGTCAACGGCCCCGGTTAAAAGTTGAAGAATCACTGATAAAAACTCTCGGAAAAATAATCGGGTCAAAAAAATGATCTAGGCTGATCGAAAGCGTAATTCTATTAAAATTTTAAGTTTCTGTCTCAATACTTCGACAATTTCTTTGTATTACTTTCTGTAACTTTGCGATAGTACTTTTTTCATTCAGTAGAATTGCGAAAAAAGTGCAAATGGAG
>OZ057403.1:9900933-9990480 GCA_964056735.1 Allodiplogaster pararmata
CGTTCAAAACTACTTCTTTACCAGTTCTTACTCGCGCATTCACTGTTTATATTAGACCCATTGTAGAATATGGTAGTGAAATTTGGTCGCCTATTTTGATTGGCCAAATTAATGATATCGAGCATGTTCAAAGATATTTTTCAAGAAGAGTTTTACAAAGAAATGGTCAATCGGACCTGACTTATTCTCAACGTCTTTCAATTTTAGGATTAAAATCACTTGAATACAGGCGAATAGTACATGACGTTGTATTTTTACATAAATGTGTACATTCCAATATAAAAATAGATTACTTATCTCTTTTCAAAATATCTCCTCTTTCTATGAACTTGAAAAATACTCATTGTTTGAGATTATCACTTCCTAAAATCAAAAACATGTCTAATAAATCAACCTTTGCCTCTAGAGCCATTAATGTATGGAACAACCTACCCTATGAAACAGTTTCAATAACTAATAGTGATGCGTTTGCCGTTAGCCTTAGTAAGCTTCCCTTCAGTTCACTTCTTCCGAAACCGATTGTGAAAGACAAAAAGTTTTTTATCTTGATATTGCAACGAAAACAGTTCCCAAATTGACTTTTAATTAAATATCTTAATGTAAAGTACCACTGCACCACTGCCCAACAGCCTTTCAGGTGCCGGCTTTTACCAGGCAGAACCAGTCCGTGCTTCGCTCCCTTTTATTCTTCTTTTCCATTTACCCCCAACCTTTTTTGTGCACGGAATAAAGAATATGAATAAAGAATATGAATATATGATTATAAGTGTTTGTTTTCCAAGATTTTGATTGAAATTATGTTAAATAGCGTTCTACGCCGTATAGGAGGAAATATTCGCTTCGGTAAGGAGAGAGGCGGTCAAGCTCAACATAGCACAACTTTTTTCCACGTGCATTGAAAGCTTCTTGCCATCCTTTTTCAACACGTGCTTGCCCTTTACACTTTCTCCCTCTAAACCTTGCTTCTTGGTCTAGGTGAATGACCTCACGTTTTTACATAACTAGGACGGCACTACTACATAGTTGCGTTTAGATAAAGCCTGACTTGGATGACGCATATGAAGTTATCTATACGTAAATATATACAAAAACGGAACATTGAGCCTTCAGTAATTTTATAAGGTCTCGTTTATAAGCCGTGAAACCTCTTCAGCATAACCTTAGCCAAAGCATAAGCCGATAAATCAATGAGGAGATTTTTAAAAAGCTTTTTTTCCACGATCAGCCGCGACGATTGAATTGATTACGAGTTTGATTACTGAAGATTAGTTGGAATGACATATGATAGCTCCTTCAAAGAGCTCGGCTAATCTCCTTCTTTTGTTGACGCGTCTTCTCAACTCAGCTGCGACGCGGTCAATCGTAGATACGATGAGCACAGAGAGCATCTGGAAATCGGTCGTAGATTGACAATGAAAAACTGCAGAATGTGTTACTCATGATTTTCGTGATGATTTTAGATTAATTTTATTTAATGTGTAAAAACTAAAATGTAATATGAATATGAAGAAAAGGTGAACCCGAAATTCAACTTCGCATAAAGATGTAAGTATTGGGTCCGCAAGAAAATTTTCTCGGTTTAAAAAAAATCAATTGTTTTTTCCGAAGTTTTCTAAAACTTACTTTAGTAAAGGTATATGAAGTTCTCACTTTCAAGATTTTTTCTCTCACTTATCTCATTCTATTAGCTTTTCAAAGGGCTGAACGGTGCGAGCTCGATAAACTGATACTAAGGGCGTATCTTTTCTTCTGCTTCAAGCTGAGCATGTCTGGCTTAGGATGCAACAGTGAACGACAGTGCTAGGAAGGATTCAGTCGGTTCAAGCAAGGCGAAAACTCGCTGGAAGACTTTAACCGTCCAGGACGGCCTCACCAGCTCGATCTTGAGGATCTTCAATCCTTTTTCGAAGTCAATCCCAAACGAACTTGATCTGAGATTGCAGAGCACTCCATGGTCTCTCCCACCACCATTGAGAACAGGCTTTATGAGCTCGGTAAAGTACACAAGGTCGGACAATGGTTTCCACACGACCTGAGCCCACTCGACATGAAAGGACGAGTCACAACTTCTCTCCTACAAAAGAAGAGACGAGTGGCTTGAAACGCTGTTAACTGAAGACGAGAAGTGGGTGGGCTACTGCAATGTTACGCGCAAGCGCCAGTTGTTCAGCAAGGGCGAGCAGCCAGAAGCGATAATGAAACCCGGAATGCACCCGATGAAGGCGATGCTGTGTTTTGGTGGAACTGACGCGGTGTCGTCTACTGGGAGCTGCTACCTTACGGTATGAATGTTTTAACAGATTTCAACTGTGTACAACTCGACAGGGTGCAGCAAGCTATGGTGGCTCAAGGCGAACAGAGCACCAAGATTCGATTCCTACATGACTACGCGCGAAAAAAAAAGGTTCAGGAGCTGTTGGAGCTGGGATGGGAGTTGATGCCTCACCCACCGTACTCACCCGACTTGGCAGCTTCTGATTACCACTTCTTCCGGTCCATGCAGAACCACCTTGCCGAGAAAAATTTGAGAATAAAGGTGAGATAAAATCATGGTGGCAAGACTTCTTCGACTCGCTCTCTCCGTCGTTCTACCACAAGAGAATCCCCGATCTGCCCACGAGATGGGAACACATATTTAATCAAGATGGGTCATTCTTTGTTGATTGAAATTCTTGTTTGACTTAATAAAAACATAAAAACAAAAAAAAACTTTTTAAAACTGCGGTTTATTTCTTGCGCACCCAATACAATGATGAATTAGTATGTAAATGAATGAAGAGTGATCATTGTATGTGTGAGAATGAAAAACAATCTACATATGTATTAGATATTGTTTGAAGAAATAAATGAATGCTAACCAGTTTTATCAAAAGATCTGGCGGAAAAACTACGAAATTTTTCCAGCTGTCGAAATTACGGTTTTTCAGCTTTTCCGTAGAAGTTCTCCTTGAAGTGAAGTAATCAATTGATTACTTGTCACGGATAATGTATGAATGTCTACCATTCCTCTTCTTTTATGATCAAACTGAAGAATTTATGTTTTCATTCTAATTTCACTTTTTAGGATTCCAGATCGAAAACCGTTAAAAGACATCACTCACTCTTCATAATTTAATAGTGAAATTTTTTCTGTCACTGTTTCCAATGAAGTTCCATTTTGCAGACTTTGCGGAGTCTATTCGGTCGAAAGATTTTGTTGTGTAAAGACTTTACATTGCAGTTGCTTATATTTCAATACAGTTCACATCATCTCTTGAGATCTTCCTTTCGACGATGTAAGCGACGTGAAATTGTCTTTCGATGAACAAGAGAACAAAACTTCAAAAAAGCTGCTTCGGATTCTCCGTTTTCTTGATTTTTAGAATCGAGCACGTTTCCCATTGAAAGAATTAAACTAGTTTTACTTAAAAACTTCAACATCGATTCCAGTTGAAAACGAATACATGTGCATAATGTATGCATTCGGCTACAGAAATACGAACTTTCAAAACATAAAAATCATCCTTCAGCTTTTTTTCGATGCCGTCGACTCAAATGTACCTCAAGAAAGTCCATTGGCTGAGTATAATAAAATTTTCTCATTCGCTCCTTTCTGTAGGAGTATCCTTCGGTGACGGCATCTGCGGAACCATTCTGGACCAACTGAAGGATTCCGTCAAAGAATCCTTCTTTGTTCAGCTTGCAGCCTCCTGGAACCAGAACACGGCCTTCCGGGACGAGCGCAAAAGAAAAAAGAAAGAGACAAAGAGAGGAGAGAAAAGTAGAGAGAAAAAGAGAAACAGAGATAGAGAGAGAGAGAGAGAGAGAGAGAGAGAGAGAGAGAGAGAGAGAGAGAGGAGAAAGAAATGGAGAAAGAAAGAGGGAAAAAAGATAGAAAAAGAGTTAGGAAAAGAGATAGAGAGAGAGAGAGAGAGATTGACCCAGGCAATAAAGTAATTTTCGATAATATTTCTTATCTGCCATGGAGGTCCTAGAAGATCCTCATATTGTATTATGTATATGTACACCGATTTTCAGAAAACTCTGTCTTTAACTGATTGCGCGAACTTATAGTGTAAGTCTTATCTACATACCAAGTGCCAAAGTGAAAATCTGACCATAGGCTTTTCCCCTGCGATACTCGATGGTCTTGTTGATACATCTCGCTAGTGCCTGCCACATCTCAACATAAATGCCGTAATAGTGACCGGACCAAGGGTTTCTTGAGAGATAGGGAAATATGCGGTTGACGTAGGCAAGCACGATGACGTTTTCTTTGGAGGAATCGTTTCTTGGCCCCTCGTCCGACATATAAGATGAGTGATTCATCGCGAGAAAAGTTTCCGAAAAACCATACATTTATTCTCTGAAAATTACACATTGATGTTTTTAGCAGTAACCCAGCAGGCAGCCACTTGTTCTACCAGGAAATTTCTGTTTCGCTTTTCAGAAGAGCACGTATCCTTCCACGAAGCGTGAACAAGGGCGAGCAAGTTTTTCATTATAAGTATAAAAAAAATAGGCTTCTAAAATCTCTACATTCATCATGAATCTTTTCAGAAATTGTTGAGTTGTTCAAGTTTTTCATGGATTGTTAACAATGAAAATGGCCATTCTCTCAAAAACTTCTTTAAAGGTTTTACATTGGGTGGGAACAGAATCCGCAAGCCTGGGTCTTGATTTACTTTGGTTATACCCCCTCTCAGTCAAGGTTTTACATTGGGTGGGAACAGAATCCGCAAGCCTGGGTCTTGATTTACTTTGGTTATACACCGTCTCAGTCAAGGTTCTACATTGGGTGGGAACAGAATCCGCAAGCCTGGGTCTTGATTTACTTTGGTTATACCCCCTCTCAGTCAAGGTTTTACATTGGGTGGGAACAGAATCCGCAAGCCTGGGTCTTGATTTACTTTGGTTATACCCCCTCTCAGTCAAGGTTTTACATTGGGTGGGAACAGAATCCGCAAGCCTGGGTCTTGATTTACTTTGGTTATACCCCCTCTCAGTCAAGGTTTTACATTGGGTGGGAACAGAATCCGCAAGCCTGGGTCTTGATTTACTTTGGTTATACCCCCTCTCAGTCAAGGTTTTACTTTGGGTGGGAACAGAATCCGCAAGCCTGGGTCTTGATTTACTTTGGTTATACCCCCTCTCAGTCAAGGTTTTACATTGGGTGGGAACAGAATCCGCAAGCCTGGGTCTTGATTTACTTTGGTTATACCCCCTCTCAGTCAAGGTTTTACATTGGGTGGGAACAGAATCCGCAAGCCTGGGTCTTGATTTACTTTGGTTATACCCCCTCTCAGTCAAGGTTTTACATTGGGTGGGAACAGAATCCGCAAGCCTGGGTCTTGATTTACTTTGGTTATACCCCCTCTCAGTCAAGGTTTTACATTGGGTGGGAACAGAATCCGCAAGCCTGGGTCTTGATTTACTTTGGTTATACCCCCTCTCAGTCAAGGTTTTACATTGGGTGGGAACAGAATCCGCAAGCCTGGGTCTTGATTTACTTTGGTTATACCCCCTCTCAGTCAAGGTTTTACATTGGGTGGGAACAGAATCCACAAGCCTGGGTCTTGATTTACTTTGGTTATACCCCCTCTCAGTCAAGGATTTACATTGGGTGGGAACAGAATCCGCAAGCCTGGGTCTTGATTTACTTTGGTTATACCCCCTCTCAGTCAAGGTTTTACATTGGGTGGGAACAGAATCCGCAAGCCTGGGTCTTGATTTACTTTGGTTATACCCCCTCTCAGTCAAGGTTTTACATTGGGTGGGAACAGAATCCGCAAGCCTGGGTCTTGATTTACTTTGGTTATACCCCCTCTCAGTCAAGGTTTTACATTGGGTGGGAACAGAATCCGCAAGCCTGGGTCTTGATTTACTTTGGTTATACCCCCTCTCAGTCAAGGTTTTACATTGGTTGGGAACAGAATCCGCAAGCCTGGGTCTTGATTTACTTTGGTTATACCCCCTCTCAGTCAAGGTTTTACATTGGGTGGGAACAGAATCCACAAGCCTGGGTCTTGATTTACTTTGGTTATACCCCCTCTCAGTCAAGGTTTTACATTGGGTGGGAACAGAATCCGCAAGCCTGGGTCTTGATTTACTTTGGTTATACCCCCTCTCAGTCAAGGTTTTACATTGGGTGGGAACAGAATCCGCAAGCCTGGGTCTTGATTTACTTTGGTTATACCCCCTCTCAGTCAAGGTTTTACATTGGGTGGGAACAGAATCCGCAAGCCTGGGTCTTGATTTACTTTGGTTATACCCGCTCTCAGTCAAGGTTTATACCCTTTCAGTCAATAATCAAAAAAAAATCCAGAGAGACTACAATAGCTATCTAAGGACTTATTCATGACTTTTCTCCAAAAACATTTTAAACGAAACTTGTCCTGTTGAGCAGAAAAAAAGAGCAAAAAGGTTCTTACTTGTAATTTTTCGATCGCTGAACTCTTTCTTGAGAGGTTCTCTGACTGAGAATAGGTCGTTCTCTGAGTGTTACAACTCATATGAGCTCTCTTCTTGAGTTTTGAAGACTCACATTTGTTTCATTATAGAAACGAAGTGCTCAACAGGGATAGCAAAAACAATTAATGCATTATTGTTTTTTTAAACTTTTTTATCCGAGATCTATAAAAGTTTGAGAAGAACTTTGACATATCCAGGCAATCGCTAAATTCAGTCCTTCGCTTGAACACAATGAAAGAGGCAGGGTGAACTGAATATAGCGTCAGCCGCTTCTTTAAATTATTCTGTAGAATCTACCTACATACATGAATGCTCTAATTTACATCTTTAATTTACATACAATTTTACACAATAATCAACTGCTCCAAGCCATAGACACAATGACAACAAGATTTGCTTCTATCGCGCTTTAACTTTTGGTCCAAGCAATACCAATAATATATCAAACATCCCTTTCATGGCGACTAAAAAACAAAAAAAACGACTAACATTACAGCGAGTTGTGGGCTCCAGAAACTTTGCAAGCGCACAAGACTTAGAAATTTGATACGCTTTCTTATATAAATTTTTCAAATTGGAAGAAGAGAGAGTTCTCACTTAAGAAATTGCCTCGTTTAATAGAAGAACATGTAAGAAATAGAAAAACCGAGACTATGAAAGCCGGAAAATTATAGCAAAAGGAGCGAGAGAAAAGTGGGAAGCAAAGAAAGAAAAGATGATATATACCATATAATATAAACAGATATGTATGAGAAAGTGCGGTTGAGAGAAAAAGAATGGCAGAAAAGCGTGAGAAAAAAGTTCTTCCCAGTTTTTTTTAACAGGAAAAAAGCATGTAAATTGAAAGAATTAGAGAGCGCAAATGAATGGCTTTACAAAGACAACCTATTTCAAGGCTTTACAAAGACAACCTATTTCAAGGCTTTACAAAGACAACCTATTTCAAGGCTTTACAAAGACAACCTATTTCAAGGCTTTACAAAGACAACCTATTTCAAAACTTCGGAACGACTATGTCTCATCTGAATCTAAAGACATACGTTTAGAAGACATACAAATAAGGAGCCTCATAATGACATTGATATTCAAGAAATGATTGGTACTACCCGAAGTAACTTTGTTTTTTTGATGTACCGATTTCACCAACATACAAACTGATGCACCAAGCACAGCCTGTGTGTTACAAATATTTTAGAGCGATGAGCTCTATAACGAAAAATTAAAAAAGAAGGTTGATGAACGTTAATTTCGACCATTGTTTCAAATCTACGAGAAAGAATGACGAGCTTTCATAACTCTATGTCTTTTTCCCATCTCTTCCTCTTTCACTTTATACTTCTGTATTTTCATTATCTGTATTTTTTAAAACATAGCAGTGACCCAGCAGTCAGCCCCTGGTTCTACCAAATAGCCCTGTACTTGGACGGTACAAGTGGCTGAGTAGTCAGCCCCTGGTTCTACCAAATAGCCCTGTACTTGGACGGTACAAGTGGCTGAGTAGTCAGCCCCTGGTTCTACCAAATAGCCCTGTATTTGGAGGGTACAAGTGGCTGAGTAGTCAGCCCCTGGTTCTACCAAATAGCCCTGTACTTGGACGGTACAAGTGGCTGAGTAGTCAGCCCCTGGTTCTACCAAATAGCCCTGTACTTGGACGGTACAAGTGGCTGAGTAGTCAGCCCCTGGTTCTACCAAATAGCCCTGTACTTGGACGGTACAAGTGGCTGAGTAGTCAGCCCCTGGTTCTACCAAATAGCCCTGTACTTGGACGGTACAAGTGGCTGAGTAGTCAGCCCCTGGTTCTACCAAATAGCCCTGTACTTGGACGGTACAAGTGGCTGAGTAGTCAGCCCCTGGTTCTACCAAATAGCCCTGTACTTGGACGGTACAAGTGGCTGAGTAGTCAGCCCCTGGTTCTACCAAATAGCCCTGTACTTGGACGGTAGAAGTGGCTGAGTAGAATAAGAGTCGTTCCAACCTTTCCTCTTAACTTACTCAAATCAGTTTTCCGACGCTTTCTATTTCAAAGTTTTCCTTTTTTGTTGTTGTTGTTTTTTTGAATTTGTTGATTTACCAACTTTTTTGGAAAATAAACACAAAAAGAACTACCGCGAGAAGGTGCAACTCAGAAAATTTTGAGGGAAACGAGATTAAGGTTCTTTGAAGGAGATTAAGGTTCTTTGAAGGAGATTAAGGTTCTTTCAAAGAGATTAAGGTTCTTTTAAGGAGATTAAGGTTCTTTCAAGGAGATTAAGGTTCTTTCAAGGAATCTCTCGGGATCTCGGGTCAATTAAATTGTTGTTGTTTTTTCAAAATGTCTGAGTTCCAAGATGAGTTTAACGGGTTTCAATTTGAACTCTCTTTGGAAGGGGAATAAGATCGGCAATTTCGGGCCTGAGATTGAACTAGGTCAGGATTGAAGAACCCCGGGTTTATGGCGAATTAGTTCTAAACTAAGAGAATACCTGGTCCGAGGGTAAATTTTGGACCGGCCAGAGCTTCTTCTTTTCAAATTTTCTATTCTAGAGTTCCAGAACGCGAGCTAACAAAAAGTTAAAGCCGATTTCCTAAAAAATTAATCACTACTTTTCCTCGTATATGTTTTTTGTTTTTCGTTTCGTATCCTTGTACAAAGCTTCCGTGCTGTCGGAGTGTCATCTTAGCCTTTCAATTGAATGTAATTCTGCCAGAAAGATAGTTTATCAAAGGAGGCGATAACTAAAAGTCGTGAGCAATCACATCAATTGAAGCAAAAACTATGGCACCGCCAAGCATCCCGAAAGCCCCAAAAGTTTTTCGGTCCGATTGACTTCAATTGACCAATTGCTGCATCTCGATTGATCAATACACACAAGTGGAAGCGGCTCGACTACTGGCTGCACCTCGATTGATCAATACACACAAGTGGAAGCGGCTCGACTACTGGCTGCACCTCGATTGATCAATACACACAAGTGGAAGCGGCTCGACTACTGGCTGCACCTCGATTGATCAATACACACAAGTGGAAGCGGCTCGACTACTGGCTGCACCTCGATTGATCAATACACACAAGTGGAAGCGGCTCGACAACTGGCTGCACCTCGATTGATCAATACACACAAGTGGAAGCGGCTCGACTACTGGCTGCACCTCGATTGATCAATACACACAAGTGGAAGCGGCTCGACTACTGCCGAAACAACACGAGCCGTGGCTGAAAAACGGTGCATTCAAGTTTGTGCATTTAATGTTTTGGAATTATGATTCAAAAAACTTTTTTGTCTCTGACGAGAATAAAGTCAATGTGGATAGCCCAGATGTCTATAAGCACTACTGGCGACATTCAAAAAAAGAACCGCTCTACCTATTAAAGCGCAACTTCGGAGGAGGAACGTACATGGTTTGGGGTGCACTCTGCGACGACGGGAAGGTTCATCCCTACTCGAATGAACTCAGATGACTATCAAAAAGTGCTTGGAACCCATATTCTCCCATTTATGGTGCGTATTGGTCGTGTACCGTTTCTTTTTTTACAAGATGATGTAGCAATCCACGGCAGAAACTCGAAAATGAGCTGGTTTAGAGTCTACCAGGACGAGGTAGAGGAAGAGTAGCACTTCGATCGCTACTGCTTGCCTCGCTCAACCTCCGCTCAACGCTCAGATCCCATAATCGATGATTTTATATTCCCGATATGGCTTGTTGATCTTGATAAAGCGTTTAAATTGACAATTGACAGGTCGAGGTATTAGAGTGGCCTGCGTGCAGTCCCGACATAAATTCCACGGAAAATGTGTTGCACTGTAAGTAATTGATTTACCTTAAAAGTTTTTTGTTATTGGTTCGCTTGTGACTAATTGGAGAAAAAAATCAGTTTCGATACCTTCTTTTTTCCAATTAAAACTGTCCAGCACTCTCTTCTTGAAAAAACTGGTCTCAGTTCACGATTTATTCATACTTCCAGCTCTTTAAACTTACTCGCCACTAACAGCTGTTTCGATGTGGACAGTTCTTTAATGCCTCAATTTTCTAACTTCAATATATCCTCAAAGGGGGAATTTAAACGATGTCATCACATACATATACTGTTAAGTTTCTCAGTTCTTTCAAGCAATTTCCATTGCCAAGTTTGTGCCAAGTTTATCCATCTTACACAATTTATTCTCTCAGTATGAGACATTTATTAATGAATTAATGAATTGATTACGCATGAAAATAATGCGTGGTAAGGTATACGAAACATCTGAGGTCGACGAGTTGATACATAGTAGCAACGAAAGGGGGGAGGGCTAGGACGTTACAGCTTCAAGGTGTCGAATTCCTGGTAGAAGCCGGATCGCATTTTGTCGACTAGAAGAAAGGAAAATAGCAGCGAGCGGATGGAAAGTCAACCACTCCAGCCATTGCGAACAATATAAAATTATTCTCTCAGTATTCTCTCAGTATGAGACATTCGAATAATTACAAACAAAAGAGATCACTCGATAGTGCGAAATAAGTATAGATCAGATACATATTTGTAGAATCGCAATCGAAAAGAATCATGTTCACACTTTTGAAACATGACAATAAACTTTTTTCTTTGGAATTGAGCATTGAAGCGGCGCTAGAACTGTTCCATCGACTTTCATGACTTTCTATTTCAACGATCTTTTAGAAGTTCATTCAAATTATAACCGAATCATGACAACACTATGTAGGTATTCAAAGTTGATCATCATAAATACATAGCTATTCCCTGTTCATTGAAATAGGACGAGACCATTGACAGAAACAATGAGATAATTAACTTTGTAGATAAATATCAGGAATATCAGGTTCCAGATCCTTCAGATAGAACTATGTATGAGATTGGAATTACCAGGTACCATTTAGATTCTAGATTTAAGCTATGGAACCGAATGTCCCAGTTCACCGATGAACCTACAGAATAACTATTACTTATAATAACTTTATAGCTTTGGGCTAAAAATAAAAGAAAAGAGGGGAACATGATCGATCTTAACCGTGTTATTTGTGTTTGTGAGAGACAACTATGATGAACTAACTACATTCCGAAATGCGTACGAAGCATACTGAATTAATGGAATGACATAATTGGTTCACTCAAGAGTTTATGACATCCTTAAGTCAAAAAAGGAGAAATCTAGATGTGATTTCGATACGCGGGTAGACACGGAAAACTTATTTGACTTCTGCAAACTTGAGTTGATTGCTCTTGCTTTGTGTGAGCTGCGATTGTGCATAGTGAGCTTGAATATTGTTAAATGACCTCCGACACAGTGTGAATTCGAACCAAAAGCCTAAACACACTGAAAGGGATCAGGTTTTGTCTGCATATCGTCTCATCACAATTTCAGAGCAAAATCGACCTTCTAAAAGTTAATTTTTTAGAAAGAAAAACTGTTGTTCAAAAGCGGTTCATTTTGCAGATTTTTTTTGCGTGACTGGATTTGAATCTAAAACACTCTACTTTTTCAGTGAATGAGAAATGACTTATGAATATTCGATGAATCGAAATAAAAACAACTTGTTCATTGGAATATTGAATAAAAAAGAGCAAAGAGTTTTGTTTGTAGGTCTAGCCATGTTTCACTGTTCTGATGAAAAAAGAGGTCAGATGCCTTCTTCGGCAGGTAAACGTCATTTTGATGCTACCAACCTTTCGTATTTCTAATCGGTAGATATAAGAAGCTTCGCTGCTAATAAAAAAGCAAAAAAACATCAGAATTTAAGTTCTGCGAGGAAGGCAATCACAGCGAGTGCATAGACGACTCAGCATATGATGAAAATCGTGTGGAAGGCTGATAGAGGCATGGGAGTGAAGTCGAATTTAGCCTGTAATTCAGCATCATGTAATTCTTTCTTTCTCTTTCTGTGTTTTTTCAAAATTTCTTTTTTTTTTGAAATTTCATGCAATTGGGCTATTCTAAAAGGCTCACTAGCAATCCGCCAACGTTGAGAACTTCATTTCCAAAGCACGATTGAACTGTGTAATAACACAGATGACATATGTACTCGTCTATGAGGAAGTATTTAATGTAGTAGTATTTATATTTCTCATCGAAAGAGATTGCTTTCCACCCATTCTTAAACAATTTATAACACATTTGAATACTTTGCATGTAGATATTAAGTCCAATGCTCGGTAATGGAATCAAAACGGATAGGCTCTTAATTTTTGCTTTAAGTTCTTCACGTGGCCGAGAAGTAAAACGACTCCACCAAAATTTCGTGATCTGTAAATGCTACCATTCTTCGCTTTATTGAACTTGAAAATCTTTAAAAAAAGTTTAATCAATAAAAGTCTTATAATTAACCATTTCTTGATTGAACATAGTTAGAAGAATAGTGTTGAAGAGATTCCTGGCCTTAAAGCCGAGCTTCTTGTTCATATAAAAGGTCGCTCGCCACTCTTTCCCGAAGGCTGCCTAGAGCAATTAAAATATTATGAAGGTGATTTTGTAGAACCATTTTTCTTGCACCCAATGCTGTTTTGGGATAGGATATGCGCTTTTATGAGATGCAGACTTTACCTGGAACATAACTACTACAGGGGTCACAGATTTAAGTTCCGAAGAAGAGTCATGAGTTTTTTTCTTCTACGAGTTTTGTTCGGTTAAGCCTGGAAATGAGGGCAACAGAATGGCCAAGTAGTGCATGTCGACTAAATAATATCTGAAAATTTGGAGAAAAAAAACACAATTTGTTACAGAATTCGAATCGCATAGTTTCCCATTCATGTCAACAAAATTAAGTTTAGCGCACTCAAACAAAGAAGGTTCAAAAACTACGACCCTTTTTAATGAAACTCATGGAACCTTACACCTGAGCATTGAAATCCACACACGTTGTCTGCTAGAGTTCAGAAGAACACACCTCACAAACGGAATAGCCAAAACAACGCAACTCACTTAAGGAAGTTTATATAAAAACGCACCTGGCCAATGAAAGTCTCCGGACTGAACTGCTCACCTGACGTGTCTACTCTAAAATCGAGAACTTTGAGAGCGAAAGAAGTTCTTTCAAATGGGAAATGAACGTGCGAAGGGTACCTTTTTCAACCCCACCTTAAAAATATCCACCAAAACTACATAAGGAAATTCGGATGGATCTTGCATGACTGACAGAGCGAAGGCTCTTTCCTGACTGACAGAGCAATAACCATCAAGCTATGAAAATTTAAAAAGCTGAGGCATGGGTCATGCATGATGCAAAGGGTGACTGGGCATGAAATAAAGCGTTCTAGACAGAGCCAAGCATGATTCGTGCATTGTAGACACATCGAAGAATTGGATCATTTATAACTGACCGAGCGAGTGGACACGCATCCACTGCCCTCGGAGGAATACTCATCGCCATGTAGTGGGTGATGAAGAGGATGGTGTTTTCTTCCCGACACGGCTACAACAACCATCAACAAAAGCTTCTAGAGAACTACGTGAGATTTCACTTAGCTTTCGTGATAATATCGGTCTTAAAAGTACTTAGAATGCAACTCTTCTATTGCTCAATCCTCTGCTTCAATTTTCTTTTATAAGCCCATCTATGTCTATTATGTAAGAATATGATTCATAGTGAATGAGGCTGATACAGGAACTCAGATTTCACTAAGGATTCAGTAAGCATCTTATATATGTAACAGAGAGCGAGAGAGAGAGAGAGAAAGAGAGAGATAGTCAGAGGCGCGAGGAACCATGTGAGGAGTCACTACGCATCTTATATATGTATGTATGTACATATAAGGAAACAGTTCCCGGTCAAGTAATGCCTCTTCTGTTATGTGAATTTTTCCTTATTTAGCCAAATGCTTGACCGTTGTCGTGCTATCTTAACTATGTTTATCGGAAAATTCGCTCGTCTTTGCGGTTGATCAGAGTTGAATTTCGAAAGACTAGCAGCTTCTATAATGACAAGTGATTGAACTATCGCACAGAAAAAAAGCTACTCCATCGGGCGGGATCGAACCCAGACCATATCGACTCAAACCGGGAGCGCGTGTTACCATTACACCACGGGGACACATTGCTATTCCGTGCGATAGTGCTATACAAAAATGCCGCTAGGGTTTGTACGCGTTGGTTTAACATGTTTAAAGATTCGGTCTCTTTCGATTATTGACAGGTTATTATAAATTTTCCAACCCATTTTCATGTCAGCTTGAATTCTTCTCAAATAAAGGGGCGAAAGATTGAGGCTAGCTAATCTATCTTTGCATGATGGGAGAGAATGTGGGTAATTGGAATCGGGAAAACAACGATAGAAGACAATGCGTGTAAAGGATTTCAGAACTCTTTCAATCAATTTCATGTCTTTGACAAAATATGGGTTCCAAAAGCTAGATGCAAATTCTAAGTGAGGTAAGACATATGTTTTAAAACATTTGACAAGTATCTGGGAATCGTCGATAGAAACTGCTCGAAACAGAGAATACATTGCTGCCGTTGCTTTGGAGACCCTGTCAGTTACTGCTTGGCTTCGACGGAGAGACGTTACGATTTGGATTCCGAGATCCCGCACTTCTGAGGAAGGGGTCAGAGGAACATTGTTGATTTTGTAGGCTGGGTGGAGAGTGCGAGAGCCTATGTGCAGATGAGTGCTCTTAGATGAAGAAAGAGTGAGATCATTCGAATTGCACCAATCATATACATCATTCAAAGCAAATTGTAATTCATGACAGCGTTCAACGAAGTTTTCTTTCTTGTACGAAACATAAATCTTAACATCGTCAGCGTATGCTTGGTAACACACGTTCGGAAATGGTTCAAGAACGGAATTTAGATCAGATATAAAAAGAATAAAGAGAACGGGACCAAGAACCGATCCTTGCGGAACGCCTGACTGGAAGGGGAGTGGACATCTTGTCTCCCATACTGACAAAAAAAGTACGATTAGTGAGAAAAGATTCTAGCCAAGAGAGTAAGGGATCGGATATGCCGTAATGAGAACATTTGTAGAGAAGTTTGAATATGCTGACAGTGTCGAACGCACGTGAAAAATCTAAATAGATAACATCGACAGTAGAGCCCTCACTAAGCGAACGACTCCAATCAACTTCACAAGCTAGCAAATTGCTAACTACAGAGGCATTCTTTCTAAAACCATGTTGATTCACAGGCAAAATGTTGTATCGACTCAAGTGCTCAAAAATAGTTGATCTAACTAATCTTTCCATCGTTTTAGAAGCAGGTGAGAGAATAGCATTAGGTCTATATGAAGAGGGTATAGATGCATTCTTGCCTTGTTTCGGAATGGCTGTCACTAAAGAATGTTTCCAGATAGTGGGAGTCGAACCAGTGTCCATACAAATATTATAAATGTGAGCCAAAGGAAGAGCAATAGAAGAAGCACATTTCTTGAATATAAGTTGAGGAATATCATCTGCCCCATGGCTGCCAGAATATTTCAGTTTAGAAAGAAAACGTTCAACTGTGGAAGGGAGAAACAATGAAGGACACATCTTAGGAGTGATGCGAGGGCAATACATAGGGGAGGCAAGTGATTATCATGAGTGAAAGAAGATGCGAATTCGGATGCTAAAATTTCACATTTCTTACTAGAATCTACTGAAATGTGACCAGATTGGTCAATGATTTGGAGCGGAGGGGAAGGTTTAGGTCTTGTCAGAGAGGCGATATGCTGATAGAGATTCTGTGATCGAGATAAATTGGCCTTCTGGCAACTTCTATTCCACTTGTTGATTTGTTTCAATAGATCATAACTTGCTTTGTTATAGAGTGAACGAACAGCAGGAATACGTATGTTACGAAAGAGAGCATCGCGATAGGCGATAAGCCTACATATATCGGGAGGAAAAACAAAATTAGAAGTGCGAGGAAAACGACTAGGAACATGTATAGAGATGGCTTCTTTGAGGATGGAAAGGAAACGTGAATGAAGATCATCTACTGAATGGAAAAGATTGAAAGAAGCTTCCCAATTAATAGCGGAAAGATGTGCATTAAGAGCATCAAAATCGGTTCTGCTATAGTCACGCACAAGGGTCGGAGAATGAAGCATAGCAGATGAATTAATTGAACACTCAAGTCCTGAGTGGTCACAAGACGGAAACGAAGGGATTACCCGACAATTAGAGAAAAGAGACGTCTGAGAAGTAATAAGCCAGTCAATACATCGATTAATTCGGGTTGGTTGTCGACAGAGGAAAGACAAATCTAGTGAAGTAACCATATCATTTAAAACATGATCTGAGGGAGTGTTGGGGGGAGATAGAGCATCACAATTGAAGTCTCCTACGAGAACATACGGGTAATTAGTGGAAGAGAAAATATCCGACAAGAGATCACAAAAGGAACTGGTTTGCTCGGTTGTAAAATGAGGTGGCCGATAACAAACAACTAAACGGAAAAAGGTATTTGAGAGTAAAATGCCAAGTGCGGTAATTTCATCCCGAGAAGTGGTGAAAGAAGCTTTTGTGAAAGTAATATAGTCTCTGATGACAATAGCGACACCACCGCCTCGAGAGTCGCGGTCTTTACGAATGATGTTATATGGTAAGGATCCAATTATTTCACTGTCAGCTATTCTAGAACTCAGCCACGTCTCAGATAGAGCTACAATATCTGGCTGTCTATTTTCTAAAAATAGGCGAAATACGTCTAGCTTATTACGAACGGACGCATATTGTAGTAATAGAAAAACTTGAGAGAAGAAATAGGACCTGGACATTTTATCAGTTTGACCGGAGGGGGGCTGTGGCTGTAGTTGACCGAGTTGATCGTGTGGACGCAGGTCCAGTCGTAGTACGGGTCCGACGAGAAACTCGTAGGGAATCCGCTTCCGCTCGTGACATCAGACTTCCATCGAAGATGACAACATCTTTTCCTTCAGCGATCAGTTTTCTTTTCTCTTGTCGAAGCAAGTACTCTTGCTCTCTCATCTCTCGAGTCAGACTTGGCCGTATGTAGATGGATTTGAAACGAGGGTTGTGACGTAGCGAAGTCGTCTGGCTGAGGAAGTGTCTCTGGTGGGTTTTCGTCGGGAAGATCACTTTGAGAAGTCTTGGATAGGTATGGTCGTTTCTTCTGATGCCCATGCGGAAGTGAGCGATCCCTGATACAGCAACTCCTGCCGCGTCCAGTAGAGAGCTTATAAGGGCGTCGTCGTGGACAACACGGACTGAGGGTAAAGAAGAAGGATTCGAGTGTTCTGGGGCGCGTTCAATCACCACGGAGCGGAGACGTTTGTCTTCATCTATTTCATGACGAATAGTCTCAACAGTGACTTTCTGTTGAGACTTACTCTCTGCCAAGATTTTGACCATCACTGTAGAGCATGTCTTCGGGAGCAGAAGAATATGGGACGGTAAAGAGGGCTTGTCCAGATCTTCTTCAGCTCGAATGCAAGTCTGGAGGGCGTTGGCGAGATCTTCGGCGTCATCTTGAGGAGAAGAAGAGTCCATTGGTTGACGGTGGCTGGTCATAGTTGAAGATGAATTGAGATAGGAATGAAAAGGAAAATTGTTGAATTGTCCAGTTGACACTGAGAAATCAATTCGACCGCTTCTTATGAGTTAAGAGACGTGTAAGTTGATCGGTCATGAACAAGCTTTACGATCTTTATTTTGTTTTGCGTACCTCTAACTTTGAAATATTATTGTTAACTGAAACCTGGATGTCTAAGGAATATCCTGATTCCATTTTGACTGATAGTTTGCCATTCAATGTTTTTAGATGTGATAGGTTGAGTGGACGAGGAGGAGGAGTAGCCCCTCTCACAATCATGTTACGCACACAATCTAGGCGAGTCAGTCCTAGTGTCCAGCGTAACATTTTCATCTCATTCGTGTGGATAATCTTCTCGGCTACACGCGTTGTTGGCCAGGTCTCCGTCGAATAGAGAAGCACGGGACGGATCGCTGTTTTATACATCTTTCCGCGTATGCCAGCTGTGATATTCCTATCACAGAGGGCACCTGTAGCTTCTCTCCATTTCATCCAAGCTGCATTTACTCTTTGGCGTGTCGCTGCATTTGTTGACGTGTCTGAGGAGATGACAGAACCAAGGTACTTGAATTCGGAGGTCTTCGGGAGCGGTTCACCGCTGATGTGAACAGTTCCCGTTGTTTGCACTCCGATTTCCTGGTACACGGTCTTCTTGATGTTGAGGCGTAAGCCATGTCTACTAAGAGCGTCATTCCATTCTTGAGTGCGTTTCTCGATTTCGGCACGTGTAGGAGCAGCAAGGAGAATGTCGTCGGCGTATGCGATGGTTGACGGAGCCGGAGTCAGTAGAGGACGCGTGACGGTATCCATAACCAAAATGAAGAGAAGGGGAGACAAAGCACTCCCTTGGTGCACTCCAACGTTTACTGCGAATCGCTCTGTGATGCCGACCGGAGTTCTGACAGTACTCTTTGAATCATCGTACATCGCCATTGTCCATCGAATTTACTCTTCAGGAACCTGATGATCGCGCAATGCATATGAAATAAGATCATGAGGAAACGCACTAACAAAGGAGGGGGAGGGGGGAAGGGAGAGGGGGTGGGTTTGGCTCAGCTGGCCTAAAACACGGCCTGGCTCAATTAAATTTTTTTCTCTCTCTTTCTCTTTCTTTTCCTTTCTATATACTTCACTGCGAATGTTCATCAGATAGCTATGCACCCTGCGCGCACTAACAAGATCTACCTTTTTTTAGATCGTAGTAGATCACTTCTGGAAGAAGGACAAGAGGGGTAGCACTCTTGTCCACGTGATTTTCTACTCGATAAAAATATTATGTTACATAAGGAGTGTGTTCTTATGCATTTGTAGAACACATCCTTTCAGTGTTAACGCGCGAGTGTTTGCTCGCCAACCAGTATAAAAGGGGCACTCTGACCCTTCTTTCTCAGTTGCAATCCTGTAGCGTACGTGGCAGTCTCTTCGATGAGCAGATATCCTGGTCTTCCGCTCTCCGAGTCTCATTCTTTACTTGATAGAAAAGGTTAATTTTAACAGTTCCACTTTCAATTTTTGGAACATGACTCTCATCTTTTCTGTGAACAAAATTTCAACAGAATTAAGCACACTCAGATTCATTTTATTAGCTCTTTTTCCGCAAAAGTGTTAGGATTCACTGTTTAGATAGGACATTGCGATTTCGAACTCGGGTAAGGCCTCCACAAATTCGGGTAAGGCCTCCACAAATTCGGGTAAGGCCTGTAATTTCAAACTCGGGTAAGGTCTCCACGGCTAAGGCCTCCACAAATTCGGGTAGGGCCTCCACACACACACACACACACTGTTTACTTTTGTAGGTGCTACAGCTTTATAGACATTCGAGTCGTGCGTGCTTTTAAGTATACAGTTCATGTGATACGCTAACGACCGGGTTGAAGACCGAGTTATTCAATATTGGGTAGATGAAAAGTGAGACGAGATAGAAGAACGCTTCTTAGTAAATAGTAAATTTGTTCGGTGTTTGATGTATTCTTCATAATAAAAAATAGTAGATGAAATATAATTAGGATGTTTTAAAAGGTTCCGTTCACCGAAGTTCTCCAAAGTGCGAGAAAATGTGTGAATTGGTAGCTGAATTGGCAGAGCATCGCCTAGAACGTGAAAGGCGTGAGTTCGGTTCCCGGCGAACGCACGCAATTTTTTAGCGGGCGTAATCCGTTTCTTTGACTTGAGAAACAAAGTTATTATCATGGATACCAGGGGGCGAATCCACTCGAAAAGGATGACATTGGACGAAACGCACTGCATCACGCTGTAGAGTGCGGGGATCATCTTCTCCTCGAGAAGTTGTTGCAGAGAAGTCTGGAATCTATAGTTAGCTGTTTTCCTAGTTCACGGTATTGATCGAGTGGGAAATAAAAAGTAAATTTGTAGTGAGTACAAACAACAAAACACTTAAGGGAGAGCGCAAAGGAATCGAAATCGGGTGTGAGTGGTTTACATAAATTGATGTCTAAAATGCTGTTCGAAAAGATTCAAACGTGTGATTTGAGCCGGAGCAGAATCTGCCACAGCCTCTGACGGTGATAACCTCATTTCCCCAGTGCGACGATTGGATCCAGTCGCGGCCGGGCATAGCGGAGGCTCCCCGGCTGGATCCGCTCTGTCCGACTCGACGCAGCTCTACTGCTGAACAGTTGGACAGGCAATCTCCGGCTCCTCCGCCAGGTTACGCGCGTTGCCAAATGCCGGAGGCAGCAGTAGCGGTCGGTGGCCAAACCACGCCTTCCCGCTACCGCCAAAACGTGGAGCTCCAAGGGAATGTCCACCTATTGCCGGAGATGAACACAACACCACAAGATCCTCGCAAGATCTTATCGTCGTATGAGTCAATGTGCTATCGGAATCCAATTATAGGATACGCTGATGAGAATTTCAGTCAAAGCTTTCATCACTAAGGAAGAGTTTGAGTTCAATATTTTTTTTAGGTTTTCATCTTATTACAGAGAGATTATACATGGTTCTCATCCTTTGGACGAGTCCACTTCCGGCAGTGGTTCTATCCGTCAGATGGCTAGGCGGAGAGGGGTTAGTCCAGGCCACACGAGTCGAGGCTTCTTTTCGATTAATCTTCTGCTTTTCTACGGTCAAGGATTAGCAGGAACTCCCAAGAAACACGTTCCGCGATGCCAGGCTGGATTGACCATCCACTCAACAGGCCGATCGCATGAATACGTTTGTTGTAAACCATGGCTTCAAGTTCTTCAAGTTATATCACCAAAGCTAGGGCGTCCCCCGGAAGCGACGCGGTCTTACCTTGTCCGCTAGGACCGTCAAATATGCGAGGACAGGCAGCTACCCATGGGCGGGGTATGTCTGCGCGGCGTACAGCCCAAATTCGCCTCGTCACATTAAATGTTGGAACACTGACGGGACGCAGTAGAGAGCTGGCCGCAATACTGGATTCACGCATACGAGATATCGTCGATATTCCAGCTCAGCAATGCGGGTTCGTGAACGGAAGAGGCACAACAGATGCAATATTTGCACTCCGTTTACTCGTCGAGAAGCACGCAGAGAAAAGATCACCTCTCCATCTGACCTACCTCGATTTGGAAAAGGTGTTCGACAGAGTCCCTCATGATCTTATTTCATATGCATTGCGCGATCATCAGGTTCCTGAAGAGTACATTCGATGGACAATGGCGATGTACGATGATTCAAAGAGTACTGTCAGAACTCCGGTCGGCATCACAGGGCGATTCGCAGTAAACGTTGGAGTGCACCAAGGGAGTGCTTTGTCTCCCCTTCTCTTCATTTTGGTTATGGATACCGTCACGCGTCCTCTACTGACTCCGGCTCCGTCAACCATCGCATACGCCGACGACATTCTCCTTGCTGCTCCTACACGTGCCGAAATCGAGAAACGCACCGAAGAATGGAATGACGCTCTTAGTAGACATGGCTTACGCCTCAACATCAAGACGACCGTGTACCAGGAAATCGGAGTGCAAACGACGGGAACTGTTCACATCAGCGGTGAACCGCTCCCGAAGACCTCCGAATTCAAGTACCTTGGTTCTGTCATCTCCTCAGACACGTCAACAAATGCAGCGGCACGCCAAAGAGTAAATGCAGCTTGGATGAAATGGAGAGAAGCTACAGGTGCCCTCTGTGATAGGAATATCACAGCTGGCATACGCGGAAAGATGTATAAAACAGCGATCCGTCCCGTGCTTCTCTATTCGACGGAGACCTGGCCAACAACGCGTGTAGCCGAGAACATTATCCACACGAATGAGATGAAAATGTTACGCTGGACACTAGGACTGACTCGCCTAGATTGTGTGCGTAACACGATTGTGAGAGGGAGACTCGGCGTGGCCCCAATACAAGACAAGATGCGAGAAGGAAGAGTTAGATGGTATGGACACGTGATGCGAAGAGACGCGACCAACATCGCAAGACACGCCCTTGACATGGAAGTACCAGGCAAACGCCCGCGAGGCGAACCGAAGACAAGATATATGGATACGCTCAATCGAGACCTGCGCCTTGCTAGACTCCACTCGGAAGACGCAACGGACAGATGTTTCTCGAGAGCTAGAAGCCGTACAGCGGACCCTACTCCGACCTCGGCCGGCGCGGGACAACGCTAAGAAGAAGAAGAAGAGACAGAGAGATTATACATATGTAGATATGAAAATAGTAGGTGCAGTTTAAAATTGAAAAAAACTTTCAAAAGTTTTAATTTTAGTTTACAAATTTTTTTTTTGCTCAACAAGATTACTCAGATTGTTTTTTTTTTTGTGCTCGCATTCTTCGATGTGCCATCCGATAGTAACTTTGCTTTAAATTGTAATTTGTGTGAAGGTTGTATACGCCAAGTTTGAGTTGAGCAGAGATGTGCCGAACTAACAAGAAACACCGCTTATTAGCTGAGAAGAAAAGCTCTGAAGTTGTGGTATCACCTATGATAAACATTTTATTTCGTACTATTCTTAATATGACTAAGTTTTAATATGCAAATATATTCGCTCATCATGTGCAGTTTCAAAGATTATTAATATTGCCAATTGTGATATTTTAGCACAATAATAATTAACGATTATTGCCTGTACGGTTTATCAGAGAATTTTTTAAAGATTTGAAGCCACAAATACTGTTTTTGATTGACATAAAGAGTGTTATTCGGAGTGTTATTTGGACAATGTTATTTGGACGGTTGAGTGTTATTTGGACAACAAGGAGGTCGGTGCTACAACTGCAACCAGTTCGGCCACTACAGCAACAAGTGCAGAGCACCCAGGTACGGAGAATACTAATTCAGTGGCATTTTTAAGTACAAGGTTTTCTGTGGACTTTTAGTCGCAAATTGGGGCTTCTCCCTTCATTTTGGAAATTATTCTCAATGGTTATAAACTTAATTTTGAACCATGTTCTTCACCCTTGCACCTTCCGTTATTAGGCAATAGACAGTCAGCAGTGGCCAACAAGGTTTTGTGGAGAAACAAGTGAAGGAATGGTGGAAAATTGGAGCGGTGGAGGAACGGGAAAGAAAGGGCGCGTGGCTATCACCGCTGTCGGTAGTGGAAAACGGTAAGAAATTAAGATTGATTCATGACCTTTCACACGTCTACTCTTTTCTCGCTAAAACCTATTTCAAATTCGAAGATCTCAGAAATTTGTGGTTTTCTCTTCCTTTCAATGGTTATTTGGCAACTTTCGATTTTGCCACCGGTTATCATCATTTGGCCATCGCCAAGAAGGACAGGCATTACCTGTCGTTTGTGTGTGAGCTTGATGGAGTGGAAAGGTGTTTGCAGTTTGCGGCAGCTCCATTTGGACTGTCGCAAGCTCCATACGATTTCACAAAGTTGTTCCGCCCCATCGTGGCGGAGTGGAGAGGTTCAGGCATTACCTGTTCTCTGTATATAACCAAGGAGGACAGGCATTACCTGTCGTTTGTGTGTGAGCTTGATGGAGTGGAAAGGTGTTTCCAGTTTGCAGCAGCTCCATTTGGACTGTCCCAAGCTCCATACGATTTCACAAAGTTGTTCCGCCCCATCGTGGCGGAGTGGAGAGGTTCAGGCATTACCTGTTCTCTGTATATAGCCAAGGAGGACAGGCATTACCTGTCGTTTGTGTGTGAGCTTGATGGATTGAAAGGTGTTTTCAGTTTGCGGCAGCTCCATTTGGACTGTCGCAAGCTCCATACGTCTTCAAAAAGTTGTTCCGCCCCATCGTGACGAAGTGGAGAGGTTCAGGCATTACCTGTTCTCTGTATTTAGACGACGGCATCCTGGTGACCGCCACAGAAGAGGAGTGCAGAAGGAACGTGGAGACGGTTGAGATGATCTGAGGAGAGCTGGAGTACATGTTGCGGAGGAGAAAAAATTATTGGCTGCCATCGCAGACAGGTGTGTGGCTAGGTTATGCTATTGACTTGAGACGAGGTTGTGTCTCGGTTGCTTCCCATCGGCGAATGAAAGCAATTGAAAGATTCAAGTTTATTTTGGATTGCAACAATCCCACTATTCGAGATCGTCAGGTATTTTTGGGTACGGTGCATTCATGTCACCTTGTTCTAGGTGACGAAGGAGTTCGACGGTGTCGAATCGTCTCTCGGGTGGTGGAAGATTCTTCAAGAAAAGAAGAGTCAGCGAAAACGAGAGTGCCGCTGTCGGAGGGAGAACGAGGTGAGATTGTGTTCTGGTTGGATAAATTTGAGAGAGGTGTGGAGAAGTCGTTTGTGGAAAAGGAATGGACTCCTAGTGTAGTAATTGAAACAGATGCATCATCAGAAGCGATTGAGGTTCTGCTAAAGTTAAATGATGCCTGTAGTGAAAAATGAGCGAGGAATCTCTCTGAGCATGAAAAGTCATTGTCCAGCGCTTTCCGAGAACTGTTAGCGGTTGTTTTTGCTTTCAGAGCATACCGATCGATAGTTAACATGTACTTTTGCGTTATGATAGCCAGGCTGCGGTTCAGATATTGTAAAGAGGCAGTTCTCAGGAACCGTTGCATGATCTGTGTTTAGAAGTGAACAAAATTGTGGTAGAAGTAAATGCTAAAGTTCAATTTGTATGGATACGCAGAGAGTTGAATTGTGAAGCGGATGAAGTTAGTAGATGGGTGGATCATGATGACTGGGGGATCAAAAGAGATATCTTCAATTTGTGTGCAAGGAAATGGGGTCAGCCAGACCGGGATATTTTTGCTGATGAAACCAACGCTAAATGTGATATCTTTTTGAGGTGTCAGGGTTCGAGCGGGATCGATGGTTTCGAACAGAGAAGCGATTGGAATAGAAGGAATCTTCTCTGGTTAGTTTCTCCGCCATCTCTTCTTTCGAAGACTTTGCGTGTTGCTGGTAGTTCTGCTAGCAGGGCCATTCTGGGCACTCCTTTCTGGTAAAGTCACACTTTTCCCACTCTGAGAAAAGGGAATACTTGGGCTTCTTATGTAAAAGATTCATTAACTTTCGGAAAAGGAGCAAATATTTTTATACCTGCGTCTAGGAAGAGAGGGGCTTTTGGAAGCAGCAAACTTGCCTCGGATTTCGTATTTTTGTTGTGTGATTTCGAAAATTCCAGTCTATAAACAAGGTGCTTCACGCCTTTAGTTATCTAGCCTCACAGTTGTTCGGTCAGGATAAAGCACACTTCCTGTTTGGCCATGCAAACACGGGTTTTAGCGAAAACGAAAGAAACGCAGTGACTGTAGTTGTAGCTAAAACTGTATGTTATACTCATCCCTCCGGTCATTTCACTCCCTTCGTCATCAAGAATAACTTTGATTTGAACAAAGTTTCCCATGGAAATACACTCATAGGCAACAACTGTTTATCGGGTTAGAATAGGTAAAACAACATGCGACCACTGTCTGAAAGTTTAGAAGAATTTTACATAATAAAGTATTGCGTTACTCAATAATTTCGCTAGTAAACATGCAATAAACATGGAAATGAAGCACGGAGAGCACGAACAACTTCTAGTAAACATGCAATAAACATGGACATGAAGCACGGAGAGCACGAACAACTTCTAAAAGCTGTCTGACAGCCTTTAAATGCAAATTTTACTTCTATAGAAAAATGCAAAACTCACTCGAATCGATAGCAAATGTTTGACATCCTTACATATTTCATATAAAAGAAATTAGTCATGGTTTTACCCCCCTGACTTTCCCGAAACAGTCTAGAATGAAAAAAAACCTCCGCTCCTTATCCAAGCGAACGCGCCAGCTGCGACGCGTACGCTTTGCAAATTCTATTTGGAAACCATTTTCAAGTCGAACAATTATTTTTCAAAGGAAATAGAACTTAATTTCGAATTTTTCTCGACGTCTGCTTTCAATTGAAAAATTTCGGTTTTTTATAGATATAAATCATATTCATTTGACGATTGTTCGCGCTGAAACGTCTTCATCAAATGAGGTGGATCAAATCGAAATTGTAGTCTGATAACGGTAGCCTCTGATTACATATGAGGATGCTAATTGTAAGGCTTAGATTTAGTTTCCAAGGCATGAAATCAGTCATGCCCCTAGCGGAGTGAGGGACTTCCATGCAATGTTTTATATTTTAACGTCTTAATGTCGCCTTCAATGAGCACCTTCCAAATTTCTCTCGAAAAGATCGCCATCTGTTTTATTTGCACAGCAGAGTTGTTTTGATAACCCCGATTGGAATGAGAACACAAAGCACTTTTTTCCAATGCGTTTAACTGTTAATACATCTGTTGTACATAAACCGACATATGCAATATTCATTGTGTAATTAATCCATTCAGACGAAACTGGAGTGTAGTGGTCCCGTCGAAAGCATTTTTTTGCATCAAACTTTTTCTAGGGTTACTTTGCGAGCTTAAAATGATTCTGAGAAGTGCGAAGCTGGATCTGAAGTGTTTGAGTATGTAAAAAAATCATTTGAACCTGGAAAAAAAGAAGAGCTGCTCTCGAACCTGGAAATTTTTTAATATTGTATGCAATACCTAAATAAGATGTGATTCATCATTAAATCGCTGTATAAACATGTTTGCACAAAAAAAAATCTTTATTAGAAAATGTAAATTTAAAATAGAATGATAACAATTATAAGCAACTGACCTAGCGAACAAACTTAGCTGCCTGCGCTCTACCGTACCTCTAAAAAACGTCTCCACTATTTTTTGACAAATTTAGTCATTGAATTGACAAAAAATTATAAATATGAGAATGTTTCTTATGCGGTCTCGTTATCCTAAGCCGTTAGCGTAACCTTTGCCTAAGCCTAAGCGAGAAAAAAAACAGTGAATAATAGCTGAATACAGATGACTTTTCTAATGATTTTTTTACATACTCAAACACTTCAGATCCAGTTTCGCACTTCTCAGAATCTTTTTTAGCTCGTAAAATAACCCTAGAAAAAGTTTGATGCAAAAAAAATGCGAATTCGACTGGACCATTATACTCCAGCATCGCCATCCATTCACTTACCCTTAATTTCTAGGTCATGGTTGATTCGACAGGCATCTCTTTTTCATACAGATGGGCACTTTTTGCGTTTAGGGCCCCTCCCCTACCAGAGGTTCCATGGGTCATACGTCTGACTTATTTACATTTTTTCATGCGGTCTCTTTCCTAAGCCGTACGGCCTCGTCAGCATAAATTTTTACTCAGCCTAAGCCAAAAAATCTGGGAAGGGTGTGTAACAAACTGTCGTGTAACAAAGTGTCTTGTAACAAACTGCCGCGATACCAGATACCCATCATCCAACGAATCTTGCGCATTTCCATGATTTGGAGGCACCACTCGGCAGTAGAGCACGGAAAAGCCAGTGTCCCGTCGTGTTACCGTAATGCGCTCGCACTCCCGGACAGAGGTATAAGAGAGGGCTGTGTCCGATGATGAATGGAGATTGACGATGAAGTGCGAATACTGTTGGACCTGTTGTTGTTGCAGATTGCCCGCCGGCTGGGTAGACGAGGTCTTCTTTGACATGGCTCAGAAAACAATAACCTTACTTACATCATTTATCTAATTACATTTATTTCTCTTTCTCTCTCGGGTTTTTTCCCCTTTTATTTATTTTTTATTGTATTTTTTTGACAGAGAAAGGAATCACTGGTATAGGAACTTAACAACAGACGTCGGGCTATTCTACAATTCTATGCTTCTTAAAAGTGTGTGGTCACAGCGACACGAGAATAAATGACTAGTTTTATGTGGCTCTTCTAAACATTTTGGGCAGAGAGGGGATTTAGCAGCTCCTATTCTGTGTAGGTAGCTGTTAAGGGAACTTGCATAGCCGCTACGTAGTTGCGATAATGTTATTTGTTGTTCCCTGGGAAGTTGATTCGTTGATTTATGGATTCTGGGAGGTTTCTTACCTAGAACAGGGTTAGGGGAGCAGGAGGTAATGAAATTTCTCACAGTCTCAGTATGTATTCTTTTAAGTGCGGCTTTCTGATCACTGTCTACTAACATTAGTTCTGAGTCCTTGGCATGTTTACGTATAGTTCTAGGTGGTTTGGGTTCCATGCATCGACGATGGGAGGGGTGGCTTGGGAGGAGTCTTGCTCTTGCGACGAATTGCTTGGTAAGCATCGTGTTGTGCTCCTTTATGGGTAACATTTCCCTTTCTAGAGCTAAGTGCTCTGTGCCGGCCATTGCTAAGTTTCCTGTTGCTATCCGAATTGCTTTATTTTGGTTTGCCTGTAGTTTTTTCCAGTTCATCTCGGCCAATTGAGGGGAGTAAATTGGTGCGGCGTACTTATTTTACAGTCGCCTGTATCGGTTGTGAAAAGAGTGGCCGTTGTCTTTTCCTTGGAGATAATCATTTTTCGTTGTTCCAATTCTTCTACGAGTTTGGGTAGGAAGCGGTTGATCTGATCTTCACAGGTTTCAATACAGGGGCTTGAGGAGAGAATTGAGATGTCGTCGGCGTAGGCTGTCATCTGCGTGTTTCCTGTGGGTTGCGGGAGGTTGTTTATGTAGAGATTGAATAAGAGGGGACTGAGCACTGCTCCTTGTGGGACACCAGATCTGCATGTGAGACGTCGACTGCTTTTTCCTTGGAAATCTACCTTGATTGTACGGCCTCTTAGGTAGCTGGACATCCATCGGACGATGGCTCTTGGCATAGTCGTTTCAGTGAGTTTCTTGCAGAGAAGAGATATGTTCACTAAGTCATATGCTGCAGTGAGGTCAAGGGCGACCACGAGAGTGCGGTCCGGGGGTGGTTTCCGATTGAAGCCGTTTGTTATTTTCCCGGTTATTTCCAGGAGTGCGATAGTTGTCGAGTGCTCTTTGCGGAATCCATGTTGCCAGTCAGCGATTTGAAAGCCTTCCGCCAGGAATGGTAATATGACCCGTTCAAATGTCTTGGCTATAGGTGATAATATTGATATTGGTCTATAGCCGTTCAGGTTGCTCGAGTCCTTTCCTGGTTTAGGTAACATTATCACTCTTGCATCTTTCCATCTGGAAGGGATAATACCGGTCTCCAGCGTGTTATTGAAGCGGATGCAGAGGCACTTTCTGAAGTTTTCACCGGCCATTTTGAGTAGTAGAGGGCAGATACCTTCACTGTCTGGACATTTGGAACCTTCGGTTTTATTTCAGATATGTACTTTTCCCAAGCCTTCCTCTTTTCGAGGTTGATGCGAAAGGAGATTTCGGCCATTATTGAGGGGAGTGAGGGGTCCGTAGGATTGTCCCTCCTCATTTGGTCTCGTTCTGTGATCAGTTTCTTCACATCTTCGCTCAAGTGAGGCGTGTATCTTGGCACTTTTCCACGGGGAATGTTGTTTTTCGCCGCCTTGGTCAGGGTGGTGGTCAGGAATTTGTGCATTTGAACTGAGTTGCCGGTGAATGGGAAATCCATGAGAACTGTTGGACCTCTTCAGTGTTACTGATCAATGATATAATGGAGATCGAGAGACTTTGTGATTTCTAATTTCCTTGACTGAAAAAGAGATTTAAAAAAAAACCACTCGGAGGAAAATATCTACTGAATTCCCTTTGCATTGTGAATCCATGCTTATGAATATGTAGAAAGTTCCGATTGAAAATTCATAAAAAAATTTCAACCTTTCATTGCAACTACGGAATGTATCACACAGGTATCATCACATGAGGTTTACACAAGATTAAAAATTTTTTCAAATACTGTCACATCTTATTCTTCCCAATAATTCATTTTTGCATTTTCTACATCGACTATATTTTAGAAATTCCACGAAACACCTATTACCTGGCTCTACGATTTAACATAGAATTCCGCGCTAACCACTAGGACAAGAACGTACTCTTACCGGAAAGCTCCTAATTAACCATTTAGGTGAACGATTACCTAGAAATCCCGGAATCATGCGAAGCTTCATTAGTAAACTTATCATATGAACAGTTGATTAAAAAAACTGAAGGAATTGTAAAAAATTGAGTAATCTAATATCTTTCACATCTTATTCCAACAACTAAACACACCAGAACCCCTGAAAATCTCAAAAGTATTCTACAAGCTGTGAAAATGAAAATTAACCTATTCTCTCCACAGACATAATACTCCATTGACATCTCTACCCCAATCCTTCTAATTTTTCAACGGTTATCAAAAATTAGTCTTGAGGTCCCACCCTTTCCAATCAAAACGGCATTGCCCAGCAATGAGAAAGGAACCACAGACTTGATGATCTCGAGGGTTAATATTAGACCTTGTGACTTCTCTGAAACCTCGTTCTTTCCTTTTTTTTTCAATCTCTCTTTACTCATTGTACCGAGAGGAAAGATAAAGAAAGAAAGAGAAAAAGAGGTAAACAAAACGAGAAACGAGAGAGGGAGGGAGAGTGAGAGGAGTGAAATAGAGCTCCCTTAACTCTCTTCCCGCTTTGCTTCTCTTGTCTTCTCAAGCCGGCAGATGCTGCTTCATGTGCTGTGCGAATCGTTCCTCACAGTCCTGATGCACGTCTCTCTCACTGGACTCAGCGAAGGCGGCCCGATACAGCGTCTGCATATCAGTCTCACTCCTTCTAATATTTCAGCATTTCGATTTCAATCCAATTTCTTCCTTATCGTTGTCATGGGATTAATTTGAACAATTCCACCTGATTTTCAGGTTCTAAATAGTGAAACTGATAACATAGAATGTGGATTCGGATGAGGCCGTATTGTTCAAACCATGATCAGCACTATGAAAACCCTAGCACCCCGTTCCTCAAGAGACTTAATCAGTCCGTTCTTTTTTCAACAGAAAAAAATGGAGGAAATTATAAGTGAAATGCTAAAAAAAGGTTCAGTTATTGAGAGAAAAGGGTAACGTCAAAAAATCACCAAGAAAATGAGGAGGTGCACAAGTAAGAGATACATGAAGAACATCAGCCTTGACGTGGAATTTCTCGTGATGGCTCGAGCCTGAATACAACCAATTCTAGCTAGAATGGGACTGAATCCTTTCTCGTGATGGCTCGAGCCTGAATACAACCAATTCTAGCTATAATGGGACTGAATCCTTTCTCGTGATGGCTCGAGCCTGAATACAACCAATTCTAGCTAGAATGGGACTGAATCCTTTCTCGTGATGGCTCGAGCCTGAATACAACCAATTCTAGCTAGAATGGGACTGAATCCTTTCTCGTGATGGCTCGAGCCTGAATACAACCAATTCTAGCTAGAATGGGACTGAATCCTTTCTCGTGATGGCTCGAGCCTGAATACAACCAATTCTAGCTAGAATGGGACTGAATCCTTTCTCGTGATGGCTCGAGCCTGAATACAACCAATTCTAGCTAGAATGGGACTGAATCCTTTCTCGTGATGGCTCGAGCCTGAATACAACCAATTCTAGCTAGAATGGGACTGAATCCTTTCTCGTGATGGCTCGAGCCTGAATACAACCAATTCTAGCTAGAATGGGACTGAATCCTTTCTCGTGATGGCTCGAGCCTGAATACAACCAATTCTAGCTAGAATGGGACTGAATCCTTTCTCCAAAGGGATTCGTTTCCCATAACAAACGTATTTTCCGCCTCTTCTATGTACATTTATATCTTATAACACAATCCTTCTCCCTTTTCTCAAAAGTAACAAAACTTCTGATCAAATAAATACGGTTTGTTGATTGACATACGTGTTCCATTAAGTAAACAATAGTATAAGGTTTTTGTCTACGGTGAAATCTTTCACAGATATCAGGATTAACTTGAGATTGTCATAGTAACGTTTTATTTTCTTCGATCTTTGTACATATAGGCTTCTTGTTTGTTGTATTTCATCCGTTTCACCATTAGGTTACACTTTCTTCTGATGAAACTATTTCCTCACCTATAGCTATTTTCTAATTTAGTTTCATACTAACTACTTTCTCTGAAGCTACCAATTCTCTCTTTCTCACTCTCTTTTTCACACTCCATCTTCCCGTCCCTCCCGACTCTTTTGTCATGCAATATATGTACAACCCATTTCATCGCCGCTTACGATGCTTAGCGTCGCTTGGTCATGTATGTTAAGCTTTTGAACGCTACGCTCTCGCTCTTGAGCTTTAAAGCGCGCAAAGGGATCGAGGCGGCGCTCGTATTGCTCGCGGTACTCCGAGTCCGCGTCCAACTGAACGGATGTCGTTGCCGGACCTGCAGGCAGCATTGTCAAACATAAGTTTCTCTCTGACCTAATTCTGTAAAACATGAAATTTATAAATGACTGTGGTTTCTACTTATTATAAACTCATCTTATAAGTATTACCTTATCGGAAAATTGAAGAAGAAAAAAGCCGGAAGAGAAGGAAAGGGGGCTAGAATCCTCAGAAGCGAGAAAAGCGGGAAAATCGGTTGATTTAAAAGTCAAAATTGTAAAAAAAACTTCGCAGATTGAACTGAACATTTAAAAAGAAAACACAAACAAAAAATCTTTAGAGCTTCTTATTTTTTGTTTACTATCTATTATGGTTTAAGAGATGTCGCCTGAAATGTCATATTGATTCACACCAAAAATTTAATGCATGAATATACATTGTATATGTATGTGAAAACTGTATGGACCAATGAATAATGGTTGTTTGGATGAAACAAGGTCTGGGCTTGGCATAATGATAGTGTGTTCGACTATTGTGCGAAGAGTTCCGAGTTAGACTCCCACTCCGGACAGATCCACCCAAGGGGGTTAAGAAATGTTGGTAGTGCTCATGCACGAATCTGACTCTCCCCACTGCTGATCTAGCAGGCAGCCACTGGTTCTACCAGGATAGGTATGTCCTGCATCTCAGGAGAGCGCGTACCCTGCCGCGAAGCGGGAACAAGCGCGAGGAAGATTTTTTTGTGAATGAAACGCAAGGAAGAACAATAATTCGATGGTTGAATTAACTGACGATATCCTTGTAGAAACTTGATTTTCCCGAATAACCGGACATTGTCCTCTCTCAGCTTATCCATTTCCGTTTGTAGCATTCCAAATTGGCTCTAAAATGGAACCCACTTGACTCTCATTATTTCAAGCAGCACATACATTTCTCCGTTTGTAGCATTCCAAGTTGGCTCTAAAATGGAACCCACTTGACTCTCATTATTTCAAGCAGCACATACATTTCTCCGTTTGTAGCATTCCAAGTTGGCTCTAAAATGGAACCCACTTGACTCTCATTATTTCAAGCAGCACATACATTTCTCCGTTTGTAGCATTCCAAGTTGGCTCTAAAATGGAACCCACTTGACTCTCATTGTTTCAAGCCGCACATACATTTCTCCGTTTGTAGCATTCCAAGTTGGCTCTAAAATGGAACCCACTTGACTCTCATTATTTCAAGCCGCACATACATTTCTCCGTTTGTAGCATTCCAAGTTGGCTCTAAAATGGAACCCACTTGACTCTCATTATTTCAAGCCGCACATACATTTCGAGCCACATGTAGTGTTCTCGAATTCCCAGTCAGTTAGAAATGATTCGATCCCTTTTTTTTCGAAACGGGCTCAACGGTGCGCCTCTCATTATTAAAATTAATCAATGGAATCTCGAACTAAACTCACTTTCTAGAAACATTCTCTTATCAATGAATTTTCATAGTCACTCTCTGTGAAATACTTTATAATCAATATTTGACATATTAAGCTTCTATATAAAAAAAATTCCAATCAATAAATTTATCAAGTCAGTTTCCCTAACACTTCAAAAACTGTACCTTTTCATAGTCAGTTCCGATATCACACTTTCAATCAATACATTCCTAATGATTACTCCCCAATCATTACCTTTCCATAGTCTCTCTCGCTCTCCACCAACGAGAGTCTCTCTCTGAGTCTATCTCTCTGCGCTGTCAAGATCTCGAGCATTCCTCCATCACTTGCTACACTATGAGCAACCACTGCTGCGACAGTATTCGAGGTAGTAACGGGACCGATAGCTGCAGCTCCCAGCGAAGCAGAGCCGACCTCTCCAACGCCCAGCGAATCCGCCAGAAGTTCGGCAGTTGATAGCTCGTCCATTTCATCTAGCTGCTGCAATAATTCAAGTCTAAGCTGCAATAAAATTCCAATTTTTGGTTCTTACTCCTAAAAATCAATCTCTTCAGTTCATGCCCTCTCAACTTCTATCTACTAGCTATTTTAAGAGAATAATCGACTGTTTTTAAGAGAATAAAAGAGAATATTCGATAATCTTCTCACTGCTATCGAATTTCGGTATTCAGTTTCGATATTCAGTGATTTTCTCTCTTGATATTTCACCACCGTACGCCTGAGAACGAGGCGCTTCATTATCATGACATTGAAATGTAGTGTTCGAATGTCATCGATTACGGTACACTGCCGATGAGTTCAGAGAGTTATAATCGATTACTTCATGGTAGAGATTGACTTCATGATCCTAATCAATTTTCTCCAGTTATGCGTCAGAAACTTTGCTGTGAGTCACCAAAAAAGAGCAAAAAAACGAGAATGAGGAAGGAAAATAGAGAGAGAAGAATATAATGAAAGAGAAAATAGAGGAAAAAATTCGATAGAATTTTGATTCAAGGACTACAGTAATATCTGTCAACATGCCTTGTTGCGCACGCGCGTAGCACGTGCCAGATCATTCTCAAGTCTCTCGATTGACTCATGTTGCTGTCGAGTGGATTCTCTCAAAGCGATCAACTCTTTCTCCTGGGCGGAAAGCAAGGCTGCAACGCAGGCAGAATAAGGTTTGTCATCAAGCTCTACCACACAAATATCGAAGCGCAAAAATGGTTTTGTTCGTAGCTAAAATTTAAAAGTATTTTTAAGGTAAAATAAATTTTCTTTTTGATGTTGTGAAACCTTGTATGTCAACCAAAAGTGCATCATAAAAGACGAAACGAATTGAGTGAGCTTGAACTGAAATTCTGTGAGCAAAGCAAAGCCAGGATTACAACCAAGTCTATCTGACTCTCTTCTATCTGACTCTCACTCTCTCTCTTCCACATCTTTCTCAAATATGAAGTGCGTACATTTTCAAACATGATTTTCTGTCAACTTTATTCACCGACGCGATACAGCTAATCCTTGCAGTGTCCTTTCGATAGAATCAAAACTTTTATTATAACAAATTCATTATAAACCTTTGGCTTATTTGAGATCATACTAAATGATTGAGATCTATAGATTGAGTTGAAACGCTCTCATATTGGTAAAAAGTGTAATGCACCGAAATTCACAGTTAAGGATGAATTACACAGGAAAAAAGACATCACAAATAGTAAAAAAATTATAGAGTAAGTACGGTATACGGAATTATAGAGATTGAAACATTGGAGCTGAAAAGATAGAGGAAAGGAACGGGAAAGTAGGTAGAGCAACCGGTAAGGAAATAAAAGAAAGAAGGAAGGTCTTCGAAGAAGCGATAGTAATTTTATGTGTGATACTCTTCTTTGAATACTCTATTAAATCGAGAATATACAGCTGTTAACGCAGATGATTATGTTTAAAACATGGCAAAAACGAAAAATGAATTTGAAATGCATTAGGAAAAGTGCATCCTCACTCATGAGAACGTGGGAGAGTATTAGGCAAAAAAGAGTGAGGCTTCATTTGTCACTGCTTGCGGCAAGTATTCTCATGCGCTCTACCGCCTTATCAAGCTGTGAAGATGTCGTCTTCTTCCCCATAATTCCTGAAGTAAGCGCCGTCTTCACATCCATCATCTCATCGATGTCTTCCATGTCCATGATGAGACTGGGTGCCACCGTGACCGTTACGGGCACCGGGCCTTCCAATTCCATGTTTTTCACCATCGTCGGTGCTGCATCATCCGCCAGCACGGCACATGCCGCTGCATCCAATATTTTCTCCAAATCCTGCAAACATTTTTCTTGATGAGGAAGAGCTTCTCTGTCCTGGTCTTCTTGAACGGCTGCCATGTTATCGCTCTTTCATGAATAATCATTTTCTGCTGACCTTTCTCCAGAATGGCTGCCACAGAAAACCTGAGTTCTAAACCTTACCATTTGTTCTATTTATTTTGTAATTCAAGCTTTTACTAATTCTCGCCGACTTCTACGAAAATTCGCACAGGAGATATTTTACGGAAGAAACTGCATATTCCATCCTTGCATGACAACAACAAAAAATTCATTGGGAAATGCGAACCTTCTGCCAATCGCCGGTCTTATCCGTGACAAAGCTTTCAATTACGGCTGGAAATTTTCCTTCTCTCATGCTTGCCTGAATTTCAATCATATCGTTGTCAAATTGAACAACTGTTTCGTTTTCTTGAAAATAGAAAAAAATAAATTCAACCAACTTTTTGTCGCGTTCGGTAGTTGTGGAACCAGTTGTTGACCGTCCGTATGTGAAGACCAAGTTTGGTCGACAACTGCTCCACTGTTTTCGCATTGGGATGTTGTTCATGCTGAAAGACGAATCTGAGCGCGTCCTTCTGTTGTTCAGTGATGATTGTGCGCTGCAAACTGTTTCAATTTAACGTGTGTTATGATCATTTCTCGATACTAATACGATCGCACCGTAAAAAGACATTGATCACACCGAAAGAGAACCCGACCACATAATAAAACAAGACCTTAGTCACTGAGACTTGATACTCAATACATATCAATCACATGCATGAGCACACCCACAAGAATTATCCACGGATACTGACAGGTGTCGGCGGAGAAATATTCGACGACGAGCGTCTGGTTGACTTAGACGGAATCTGTTTGAGTGGAAGAGCTGCTGCGGCCGCTTGGACCGGCCCAGTCCTTGAGAACGTCGATCGCTTAACCAACGAAGTTCAGTCACTAACCACGCTCCGATTTTGTGAAATCACCAGCTTTACAAAGTTCTGATTGCTTTCAAACCACGAGTCGAAACATGCGCGGTAGAGACATCAGTACATATTTATGTTTGAAGTCAACCTATAAGGTATGTACGTTTTCAAGCAGAAGCTCGAGTTAGTTGTCAACCTCACAAGCACACAACGTAATGATTGCGAAAACATAAAAAAATGCTGCGTGATTTCATAGTTAACCTGGACTTTTCTTGGAGGCACCGTGTTAGAAGAGCCATTGCTGCTCGAATTTTGGAACGGATTTTCATAACTAGAAGGGTCAAAAGTCTGTGGTCGTTTCAAAGGGCGTCCATTCGAAGAGGACCCCTCCACTGGCGAAGGCGTTGGCAATGCAGGTTTCTGTAAGAATCAGTCAGGAGAATAACTAAAATCTACATAACTATTTTGCCTGCATAATGATTAGGATGTAAATCAATACTTTTCGTTAAGTTTTCCAATAGTTCACAAATTTTGAACAAGCTCAGAAGCAGTAGGAAAGTCTCTAACCGTTTTCAATTGGTTGATCATTTTTGTGATGGCCGTTTTGTCCGCAAGCCAGGTTCTCATTCTATCGTAGGGCTCCCTGGAGTCATCGAGTTCACGCGTTTTGTAATTTATTAGAACCGTATGTGCTCAACTTGCAAATCAAAAAAGACTGACCTGGCTTTGCCGGACAGCTGTGACCATTTCTTTGGTCGCAAGAAAATATCTGATGTCTGACCCGCATTGAAGCCAAGCACAAGCTCACCAAAGTCCTCAAAACCAAATTTGATAAATTATTCGTCATACTCGAACTCGAATTAGTATATTTACTCACTCTCTGAGAAATACCGTTGATATGGAGGCGATCTTTGACGCGGCGGATGAGTTGCGCCGTCTCCGGCTGAGAGATGTAAGCGGATGAAGACGCTCCAGATTGAACAGGTGAACCAAGACTTGCTTCCGACTCATATGCCGCCGCCTGAACACGCATATTTTCAATCAGCGCAACAACTTTCGATTTTTTCGAAAAGCTAACAAGAAACCAACGCTATCTTCCAGTTCCACTTTAATTTTACTTCTGTTGAGAAGGGACATGTGAGATTCTGAAGCTGCTTCCGCTTCTCGCCTTTCTTTCTCACGCCTTGTCGCAATTTCTGCTTCTTTACGAGCTGCAAAAAGATAATGAGTGCATTCTTTAATTTCTGAAGTTTAACTTATACGATTGGAGCTTTTACCGACCTTTCTCTCGTTGATCTTTTTCTACAGCAAGAGCAACGTCGCGCATGAAAAGTTTCATCCGAATGAACGGCTCTCGACCCTGAAGTAGAGTCAATTTCCAAGTTTTAATCAACTGTGCACAAAAGAAATTTTGTTTTTATTTAAACCTTTTGTGTGAGCTGGTTCCACGGTTTAGGTCGAGCCAACAAGTCAGACACAGATCCTTGACTCAGCCCGAGAACGAATTCGCCGAACTGCCGCTGCGAAATTCCATTGACTTGAAGAAAGTCTTTGATCTGAAACATTACTCTTTTCAAATTTTTGTCATAAAAAGAAGTTTTCCTTTAGCCAAAAAAAAACAATAACGAAAAGACGATTTTGCTCCGGCCATTCGAAAAGATGTTTGCACCTGTCTCACAACATCGTCTGGGTTCAGGTTCGGGAACATCTCAAACTGCTCTTGTGTGATTGGAGTTAGACCACTGCGAATACGCAACGTCATGACCTCAAACAAATCTTATGGACTCCAAAAACTCAAAGTCGTGACTGCAAGATCGAAGTATTCGTTTTAAACCTGCTGAGCGTGATTGACTTGGATCGGTAGCTCGGCCGCTCCATCAGCCAGAGCCATTGCTTCCAATTTTTTAAGGCTGTTACCACCGCCAACAGGTGCGTTGCTGTGCGATACGGGTACTGAGGAAGAGTGGGCAGCGCTTGCACCGCTACCGTTCAATGCAAGGGACGGCCGACTATTGATGGCACGCTCGAGACTTGATTCCTTCGAAAACGGTAGAACATTATATCGAGCGGGTATGAGACATGCGGCGAAGACTTTCGCGTGACTCACCTGCTCACGGAGCTTCGCCAGTTCAGCTTGGAAAATGTTGATAATCTTCTCCTTGGGAATGTCATCGTGTCGCCAGCGACTGCTACCCTTGCTGCTTCCTCCTCCTCCGACTGGACACCCAGAGCCGCCCTTCTCTGAGTTCCCCGAGGAATGAGCCGGATATGCGCCAGAAGATCGATACTTCAACATGTATGAGTTATGTTTCCTAATTTATACATTTCGATTAAATCCAAAACTGAGTGAAAGCTAAACATTCTCACTTGATCTTCTTTGGCAGAAGCGACTCTTTTAGAATTCAGCGGATCGTTGTTTGTAAAAACTGCAGAGTCTTCACTGCTTCCATTCATCATTTCCGCAAGTGAGGGAGCGTTACATTCCCACAGAGATTCCGGAGTTGGATGTTCGATTCGAGCTTCTGGAACAAACTATTTTCGAATTCCTAAGCATTGAGTACCAACTTCAAAGTTCTCAGTAACAATTCTCTCTAAATAAAAAAGGTCTTGAAAATAAAAAAATCTCTTAACAAGATTATTTCAATGTGAAGACCTCCATTTCCACCGGGCTGGATTCTCCGAGGGCTTAGTGTGCATAGTAACTCGATGGCAGTCGGGTCACTGATCCAACCGTAGATGCGCCGAAAAGCTTCACGGCCTTTGTCCGTTAGTTTGCTCCAATGTCGTGGCTTGCTCAGGAGCTCACTCAGGGAACCTTGAGACTGCAAATAAGGTCTTTAAAAAGAAATACTGTCTTACTTAAAAAGCTACTGTAAGCGCTATGCTTCTCAACATTACGAGAAAGGTTGGGTAGACATATCGAAATTGATCAAGTTGATGAATATCTAATTTCTCCAAGCAACTTATCTAAACCAAGCAAACGGGTTGATCTTCGGACATTACACGTGCGACGAACGATAGTAATAGGGTTAGTTGAACACAGAATCTGCAAACAACTTGCTAGTTATGCCAACCACAGCATCTCAGTTCATGCACACACCTTAACTACCTGGTTCATGACGAATTTTGCGAAGAGTCGCTGTCCAATGTTGTACGCGACCATGAGTCGCTTGCACTGTCGCGCGATTTCGCCCGTGTTTAGCGCGGTCGTTGAGAGGCTGCGCACGTTGCTCACGACACGCATCTACAAAAGTAATTTTAATTTTCTTACAGTCTCGAAAAAGTTATTTGAATGTTTCCGATTGTAAATCAGCCTATTACCTGGAGCTCTTTAATGATCTTAGCTTCCGCCGGAGGTGTCCCTTCGGGCATGGCTGCAAAGCCCACTGTGGTGTTGCCTATGGTGTACGTGTTGCCAACGCTTTCTGCCATCGGAGATTGGTCGCCATTAATGACTGCCGTGATTGACTCATCATCTTTGTCGATTTTAGCCATTATGAGAGGTGACGGAGGAGGGGGAGGTGCAGGCAAGCACTTCAGCGTAGACTGAGCTCCTGAGGCCGCGGAGCGACTCGATGGATATGATTTCCGGTGACTACGGTTGTTGGAAGAGCGACCGGTGTGATGAGGTTCCAATGCTGGAGTGCCAGTCTCATCAGCGACTTCGCCAGAATTGTTCATGGAATTCTGCAATAATCACAGAGATCATTTTCGAGTCAAGGTTTTGCTTGTGAATTATGAAAAATTATTAACACAACTTGTATGATTTCTTTTGATGTTAAATGTGAAAGGAATAAACGCGAAAAAAAGGTTACTTATAAACAAACCAGAAGAATGGTGAAGAGATTAGTCCCAGATTCATCCATTTCCATTGGCTCGTCCATCACCTTGTTTTCCTTTAAAAAGATCCATTAATGAAATGTCAATAGAAATCACAGCAAACACTAGAACTATTCGGCTAAGTTTTCAACACTCTGGATTGGTAAATTCTTGAATCTTCTCGAACTCCCATTCCCAACTCTTTAGAGAACCTCATTGAGAATATAAAAGCGTTTGAAATTCTTTTGAACTCTACATTACTGCTGACATGTTATACTAAATGAAGCTTTCTCGGAAAAATTAGCAAATTTAGCCAGAAAACCCGAACCTACCTCTGTTTCCGTGCCCACAAATTTTAAGAAGTCTGGGCCAGCGCAACTACCCACAAATCTGCCGATAGCTTCCGCGATCTGACCCATTGACTCCGGAAGCTCCGTGGCACTATGAGATGGAGCTGCTAGAATGATGAATCGTTTCTTCAGCTCAAAACGCGGCTCTCTTTTCTCTACGAAGATAATGCGGCGGATGACATTACCAATAAAACATAGCGATGCGATCATGCGATGATAAACATCGACCATCTTCGCCGACATGCCAACAATGGTACACAATCTAACTTGAAAGTCCAGCAGGAATACGTCTCGTTCTGCAACTGAAGCCTTCAAAGTCGAATTGGCTGTATTCTCCCAAGCCAGTGTGCTCCCTCGGGGGCCAGAACCTTGCTCCAACGAATGTACACAATCTACGATCAACACGGCGTATTACAATGAACAACAACGATGACAACACATGCATTAGCATCAAAATCACAAATCATCACGACGATAAAAAGTGAAGAAAAACATTTTTAGAAAGTCGCTTTATGCTCAAAAATGCATAGTTTTGCGACTATTTCGGAATCACCACGAGCGCTTTTATCACAAACATTAAACTGAACTAACCACAATATACTAATCATTAAACTTAACCAACCACAATATACTAATCAGTACAAACAAGCGAAGAAATAAACAAGTTTCGATTCTTCTTCCATCTCTCAGAACTTCATTTCACTAACAACGAGTGGGTAAAGCAGCAAAAGAAAACGTGCCGTGGAAAAGGAGGCGTGCTGTGCGAGACGCAAGTTGATGCAATTTTTTTTCCTCAGTAACAACAAGGTTTCACAACATCACTTATTTTCAAATAATAGTTTTTGTTTTGTTCTTCGCACCATTTAAGAGTTTTTCTAGCCCACGACTCCCCCTTGCTGAATACAAAAAGCAAAAAGTTTGAGATTTTCTGACAGCATGCAAATAAAATTCATTCTCTAAATGTCTTCGGTATAAATCGAACTAATATATTCTATGTAGATCAAACTATACCAGAATAGATCAAACTGCCTTGGCATGAATCAAACTATTTTGGTGTTGACCAACATATCTCAGCGCACATCAGACTATCTTGATGTAGACCTCACCTGTCATTTCCTCTCTATGCTTTCTCATGTTGACATTCTCGTTCTGTAATCGTCGGTTCTTCTCTGCCATGAGTTTATCGAGCTTCTTCAGGGCTTCTCCCACAGTCTGCTCGCGGCCGCCGTCTTCTTCCAGCGCCAGTACGGCTTCCTCTCCAAACTCCAGTTCTCGTAGAGCCCTTCAATACTTTCATCTTTCCTCCCATTTCTTGCTATCGTTTATCATCACACTTCCGTCTAACTGAGAAATCTGCTCCATTCACGACGCACTCGCTTCATGAGCATGCGTGAATAAGAGAGCAACGCAATTGAGCCAGCACAGTCGCACGTAATGGAAGTGAAGTGGTAACGCACTCGCACTCTTGGTTAGATAAAAGAAAGATGGCTGGGTTCGTTCCCGCGCGCAGCTTTTGCCTTGCCATTGTTTATTCTATTCTCTTCATTGCTTCAAGTTCCATCGCTATTCTTCTATTTTCACTGACAAATCATGAAGTTATGACTCTCTTTGAAGAAAAAAAAACTCGAATTGGATAAGGACGTTGTTGAAAAAAACGACCATCTCTAGCGATTGAAAGGAGAAAGACGAAATCCCGAGAATCTAACCTGAGCTCAGACTTGACGACATCGTAGTCACCTCTTTGGGAGAGCTCCGATTGCATTCTACTCACGAGCTCCCTTAACAAATCTTGTTTTATTAGGTTCAAAACAATAATGGGATGAGAAGTACAGAAGGATGGGTAATTTTTGATGGAATTTTCACCTCTGCCTCTCTATCTCTGCTCGCAACCGCTCCATCTTCTGCAGGGACTGCTTGTTCTCATGCGAAAGCCGCTCCGTCAGCTTCCGATTCTCATCCAGCAGACGGCTGTTCTGCAACATAATCACTCTTCATGGGTGAGACGGTCAAAATCTACCGTCATAAACGGGCCTTCGTTTCAAGTCCTACGAGTCCCTGTTTCCATTTTAAAGACACACACACGTAAATTTTTTATCTCTATACAAAACTAATACAGGTTGCGTTTCAACCGATTTCTCTTTCAACCTGTTTCAGCTTTCGGCAGGCCTCTATGTCCTTCTCGGACGCGATTTGGAACTTTGAATACTGTTACTATACACCAGTTAGTCTCGCCTTCGAATCACGCTACTACAGACCCTCATAAGACCGGTGAATCCTATCCCGTATCGATAGCGTCCTCGGGTGGCGTATAGAGGGATGCCTCAATGCACTTGCATTGAAGGCAGAAGGCTTGCCCTTTGCGGACCGAACATGGGTTGTAGTGTTCGTCAAATGCATAGTTCACCAAAGGTCTAGTACAACTGTTAAACATTTATGAAAAAACCGCCCGCTTTTCGATCGGGAGAAACTGGAATAATGAAAAGCGAGCTACAGGAAACGGGAGAGTATCTTCTTCTTCTTCTTCCTCGCGCTTGTTCCCGCCTAGCGGCAGGGTACGCGCTCCCCTGAGATGCAGGACAGACCTATCCTGGTAGAACCAGTGGCTGCCTGCTAGATCACTGCTAGTGTGATTAGCAGCAGTGGGGAGAGTCAGATTCGTGCATGAGCACTACCAACATTTCTTAACCCCCTTGGTTTGGGTGGATCTGTCCGGGGTGGGAGTCGAACTCGGGACTCTTCGCACAATGGTCTATCACACTACCACTATGCCACGCCCGGACTGGAGAGTATATTATTCTGAAAACCTATTATCCTAAACTTCTCCGTTTAAACAACGGTCGTCTCAACAGGACTGTTGACCTTTGATCAAAGGAGGGCGATGCTGAACCGGCTTAGGAATGCCACAGGACAAAAAGTCAGCCCATACTACCCTATACTTCGTAATGGCGAGTCGAGGTGCCAGTAAAATGTCTTCTTACAGTTCTCCGGTTAACGTATATGTCTTGCGAGTAGAGTTACCGTTTGCGGTGCGCGTGCAGAGAAATAAAATTTATCCGGACTCGAAAGATTCCTAAATAAACTATCCCAAAGGACTCCCGTATAGGCAAGCAAGCAACAACAACAACAACATGTAACAGTGTCATATGATGAAAGTATGTGGAGCAGTTCACTACATTGACTTAAAAGAACATAATCCAGCCATGAACAAGAAGAAATTGACTACATATTTTGCTTTCCACGCAGCTTAATCGTATTGAATACCACTTTTTCATCCGTAGTGAATTGCCTCATTTTTTAGGTCCCTTCTTCCCCCATTCTCGCAGTTATCAAATTAAGAACGCGTCACCGCCTTTGACATATGTAACAGGACATTCGCTCGATAAGGACATTTATCATATCATATCTTTATCGCCAAAGGATATAGACGTACATGCTCGTCCTTCTCTTTCATGAGCTGCCCGAGTGCCGCAATGTCCTCGAGAGCGCTGCCTCGCCTTGCATTCGCCCTCGCCTCTGCTAACTCACCATTCAAACGAGCCACTTCTAACTCGAGAGAAGACTGCAACAAAAAATAATCTTGAGATAAAATGCCTGCTTTGGTAATAAACTGATCGTAAAAAAACTTGCATAAAACTATAACTATATATAGACTGGAAAAAATCTTATTTCAGACTATATAAAAATTTAAAAAAAAACTCTTTCTCAGATTTCTGAGTTTCCAAATTGTTAACCGTTGAGAAATCAAAAATTATCAGTTTTCCAGTGGTGAGTTTTTCAGCGTTGACTTTTCTCAGCATATGAATAGATGAATGACTATATTTCAATCTCCACTCCGGACAGATTCACTCAAACCTAAAAAGTTGAAAAAGCTTGTAATGCTGTCTTCACTCCCACTTCTCTATCTCACCTTTTCTATAAACGTTTGCATCGACTAAATAAACTGCCACTGATTCTACCAGGTTGAGTCTTTCATTTAAATCAGGGTAGCGCGTACCAACGGAAGTGATATTCGGTGCGTGGTGGATTGATATGATAATATATTCTCTCAATCTTTCAAATACTTCGTCCACTTAGTTTTCCTCTCTCTCGTCCTAATACAGCTTTGATCTATCAACATTACAACGCCACATAGCCAGGGGTTAAATGGAGCCACCCATTTTGGGTTTACATGTATCCGCCGCTCAAAGTTTGGAGGAAAAAAGAAGAGGAGATGAAGGAAAAGGGTAAGAAAAGAGAGGGAGTTTTTTGTCAATAGTGTGTGTACATGTATCCGCCGACGGGACCGATCCGGTCACTATTTAACCCCTGTCAATAGTGTGTGTACATGTATCCGCCGACGGGACCGATCCGGTCACTATTTAACCCCTGTCAATGGTGTGTGTACATGTATCCGCCGACGGAACCGATTCGGTCACTATTTAACCCCTGTCAATAGTGTGTGTACATGTATCCGCCGACGGGACCGATCCGGTCACTATTAAACCCCTGCACATAGCTCAAAAACTTTGAACAAACTTCGTTCCTTAACTTCTCTCTGTCGACCATGTTAGTAATCTTCAAAAGTTCATCCTATGGAAGAGAACAATGAATAATTTTGATCTTGCTACTGCTTATTCTCCACTCGCAACGGGTAAGCGAGACATGCGAGACTCCCTGAGATGCGAGACAGACCTATCGCGGTGAAACCAGTGACGGCCCTTTGGGTTTTGCTAGTGTGTGTAGCAGCCTTGAGTAGAGTCACATGCGTGCAAAGCTTTGCCAAACTTCTCAACGTCTTCTGTTTCGGTGGATCTGTCCGAATCGAGGGTCAAACCAAGACACAATAGTAACGCACACTACCACTATGTCACGCCCGGATTGCAATAAAACAATCCATTTTTCTCCCTTCAAAAACCCCGCTAGGAACGCTGACATTCTTGCGATGTGCCTCGCTGAGCTCCCTAGCCATCTCCTCGATCTGCTCCGCTTCCACCGACTGCTTCTGCTCGACGGCCGCCTGACTCGTGTCGAGGCGTCGTTGCGCGTCACGCATGCGCACCTCCAACTCCGCCAACTGCAACACAAAACCCAAAGATGAACTGGCCTATCGTGCCTATTCATAACAATCAAAAAAGCTGTCAGACATACCGCAGGTCACTTGCAATTTTTTTCGTTCTTTGAAAATTACCTCTATTCGAGCGGGGGAATCTTGAATAATGAAGAGCCAACAAGAGTTGACGGGCACAAACGCGAGAGCTTTTTATTATTCTACATTCCCACTCAAAAGAATGTTCGGTTTTCAGTCCTAGTCACCCATGCTTTTACGGTGTTTTTCTAACTCGCTTTGCAAGCAAAAGTTTACTAGTGCCTCCTCCGAAAGAGCGCTGAGGTTCGCAGAAGTTTACTAGTGCCTCCTCCGAAAGAGCGCTGAGGTTCGCAGAAGTTTACTAGTGCCTCCTCCGAAAGAGCGCTGAGGTTCGCAGAAGTTTACTAGTGCCTCCTCCGAAAGAGCGCTGAGGTTCGCAGAAGTTTACTAGTGCCTCCTCCGAAAGAGCGCTGTGGTTCGCAGAAGTTTACTAGTGCCTCCTCCGAAAGAGCGCTGAGGTTCGCAGACAAGTTTACTAGTGCCTCCTCCGAAAGAGCGCTGAGGTTCGCAGAAGTTTACTAGTGCCTCCTCCGAAAGAGCGCTGAGGTTCGCAGAAGTTTACTAGTGCCTCCTCCGAAAGAGCGCTGAGGTTCGCAGAAGTTTACTAGTGCCTCCTCCGAAAGAGCGCTGAGGTTCGCAGAAGTTTACTAGTGCCTCCTCCGAAAGAGCGCTGAGGTTCGCAGACAAGTTTACTAGTGCCTCCTCCGAAAGAGCGCTGAGGTTCGCAGACAAGTTCATTAGTGCCTCCTCCGAAAGAGCGCTGAGGTTCGCAGACAAGTTTACTAGTCCCTCCTCCGAAAGAGCGCTGAGGTTCGCAGACAAGTTTACTAGTGCCTCCTCCGAAAGAGCGCTGAGGTTCGCAGACAAGTTTACTAGTGCCTCCTCCGAAAGAGCGCTGAGGTTCGCAGACAAGTTTACTAGTGCCTCCTCCGAAAGAGCGCTGAGGTTCGCAGACAAGTTTACTAGTGCCTCCTCCGAAAGAGCGCTGAGGTTCGCAGACAAGTTTACTAGTGCCTCCTCCGAAAGAGCGCTGAGGTTCGCAGAAGTTTACTAGTGCCTCCTCCGAAAGAGCGCTGAGGTTCGCAGAAGTTTACTAGTGCCTCCTCCGAAAGAGCGCTGAGGTTCGCAGAAGTTTACTAGTGCCTCCTCCGAAAGAGCGCTGAGGTTCGCAGAAGTTTACTAGTGCCTCCTCCGAAAGAGCGCTGAGGTTCGCAGACAAGTTTACTAGTGCCTCCTCCGAAAAAGCGCTGAGGTTCGCAGACAAGTTCACTAGTGCCTCCTCCGAAAGAGCGCTGAGGTTCGCAGACAAGTTTACTAGTGCCTTCTCCGAAAGAGCGCTGAGGTTCGCAGACAAGTTTACTAGTGCCTCCTCCGAAAGAGCGCTGAGGTTCACAGACAAGTTTACTAGTGCCTCCTCCAAAAGAGCGCTGAGGTTCGGAGAAGTTTACTAGTGCCTTCTCCGAAAGAGCGCTGAGGTTCGCAGAAGTTTACTAGTGCCTCCTCCGAAAGAGCGCTGAGGTTCGCAGAAGTTTACTAGTGCCTCCTCCGAAAGAGCGCTGAGGTTCGCAGACAAGTTTACTAGTGCCTCCTCCGAAAGAGCGCTGAGGTTCGCAGACAAGTTCACTAGTGCCTCCTCCGAAAGAGCGCTGAGGTTCGCAGAAAAGTTTACTAGTGCCTTCTCCGAAAGAGCGCTGAGGTTCGCAGACAAGTTTACTAGTGCCTCCTCCGAAAGAGCGCTGAGGTTCACAGACAAGTTTACTAGTGCCTCCTCCAAAAGAGCGCTGAGGTTCGCAGACAAGTTTACTAGTGCCTCCTCCGAAAGAGCGCTGAGGTTCGCAGACAGCGGAGAAATGCTTCGGCAGAAAAATAAGCCGGTGATTGAAGAAACAAGTGAATTTTTTTAGAAAAAAGTTTTTATGAAAGATTTAGCCGTACGAATTAACCCAGAGACTTACCGAAGTTTTAAAAAAGGCGCGCAAACCGAGGGTATGACTTGACCACACATTTGATGACTGCGTGTGAAATTGATGCGTGTATAAATGTAGTGTCCGAAAAAGCCAGTGATAGTTATTCTCGGTTTGATCAATCTTCAAATTCTCAGTTACACAGTTTAAAGGAGTCACGCTGGTTAAGACATCAATTGTCGTCTTAACCAGGCGTCACTGATAATTTGAAGATTTATCCTCCTGCTAACATCTCTCTTCTGTCTTTGGATTCTGGAGTTACGCTCCATTCATGACGCAATCGCTTAATGAGCATGCGTGTGACTAAAGAGAACAAGGCATATGAGCCTTTCATATGACACCATCGGACGAAACAGCAATGTTTTTTCGTGGTGTTGTGGTAGAGCGCTTGCTCCCGGTTGGAAAAGAGATGGCTGGGTTCGGTACCGCCGGGTGGACTAGCTTTTTTCTGCGATAGTTCTATTGTATTCTCTGTTTGTTTAACACTCTAAAATCATTATCGTACGCTCTCGGTCTTTTTTTTAAAAACAAAACCCGCTGTCCTTCGTGATCTACGAATGACTTTCGCGGGTATTAAGAAACATCGTGGTATCTGTCCCGACCTTCTTTTCAAGACCAGCGCACTCAGCCTCTCTCCGCTCCTCTCTCTCTGACATCTCGGCCTCCTTGACTCGAAACTCCTCTCGGAGAACTCGCTCAGTTTCCAGACTGCTCTCAGAAATCACCGCTTCCTGATCATACCAACTGGTTATGTCAAAGTCGTAAGAGACATTTGCTGTATTTGAGAGCTTTCAAAAATTGCAGTGGCCTCATTTCGAAAGAATTTTAGCAAGTCTGATGTTGAAAACCACTTAAGTAGCATTGAGCTCGAAGTTTCCCACTCGCTGATAACTCAAATAATGCTTTGCTGGTTTTCGAAATCTCTATATTCAAATTGTAGGTTAGATAACTTTAAGGAAATCAATGAAAAGCTGGTTCGATAGAAAAGTTCACAAAAATTTGTCGTAAAATGTACGGGTTTTCAGTTAGATTATAACGTTAGTTCAAACTCGATAGCTAATCAGAAAATGTCTACTCACTTTTTCTTGCTCAAGCTGCTTCACGCGCTCGCGTAGTTGCCTTATGGTGACATCTGAAATTGAAGATTCATTCTTGACCTCCTGCTAAAAAAATTCCGAATTCAATAAATGCCTCGAACATTTGAAGAGAAAAAAAGCTGAAATGAAAATATATTCAAAATTTTTTTCATGAATTATTAGGTTGTTTCTTCCCTGTGTATGGTTTAAACCTTTGAACCTTTTTTATTGAAAAAAGGGAATTTCTACACCTGACTTCCTGCTTTGCTTCTCAATATTTCACTCTTAAACTTCATTATCCTCTCAACTTCTTAGCGCTCGGAAAGAATCAGCCTATATGTGATTAACTTCTTTGTTACATTATACATTTTATCTTCTTATACTTAAACATCTATGGAGTCTGCAGGAATCATCATTCCTGGAGTCATTCCTTCCTTCCCCCAAGTTGAAGAGTGGTCGCCTGTCATCTCGCTCTTCATTTTCCCCATCCATGGAATAGGAATCCGGCCTCTCGAGGTTCGTAATCGTAAAAGGACGTCAGGCTGAAATATCCTTATGGAATTTATCGCGAAAAGCCGGTCTGTGAAGAAAACCGTCGTATCCCAAGAAGATGTTGAGATGGAGCCTCGGAGTCACCCAGAAAGACATGATTCGCAACGTAACGATAAGAGCTCGTTTAGGAGTTGCCCCATTACCCGAAAAACTCAGAGAGTCCAGGCTTAGGTGGTACGGACACATGCTGAGATCCAATCCTGACTCCGTTCCCAAGTCTGCTTGGAACATAGAAATCCAGGGTAGAAGACCAAGAGGTAGACCGAAGCTTAGACTGAGAGACACCATAGAACAAGACATGGCGGCTATCGGGCTGATAGTCGAAGACGCCTCGAATGTTGTTGTTGTAGATTGCCCGCCGTAGGTCTCCGGCTGGGTAGACGAGGTCTTCTTTGACATGGCTCAGAAAACAATAACCTTACTTACATCATTTATCTAATTACATTATTTCTCTTTCTCTCTCGGGGTTTATTTATTTATTTATTTTTTTATTTATTTTATTTTATTTTTTTATTTTTTTTTTTATTTTTTATTTTTTTTTTTTTTAAATATTTTTTTTTCCCCCTTTTTTTTTTTTTTTTTTTTTGAGAGAGAGAAAGGAATCACTGGTATAAGAACTTAACAACAGACGTCGGGCTATTCCACAAATCTATACTTCTTAAAAGTGTGTGGTCACAGCGACACGAGAATAAATGACTAGTTGTATGTGGCTCTTCTAAACATTTTGGGCAAAGAGGTGATAGGGCAGCTCCTATTCTGTGTAGGTAGCTGTTAAGGGAACTTGCATAGCCACTACGTAGTTGCGATAATGTTATTTGTTGTTCCCTGGGAAGTTGATTCGTTGATTTATGGATTCTGGGAGGTTTCTTACCTAGAACTGGGTTAGGTGAGCAAGATCTAATGAAATTTCTAACAGTTTCAGTATGTATTCTTTTAAGTGCGGCTTTCTGATCACTGTCTACTAGCATAATTTCTAAGTCCTTGGCATGTTTACGAATAGTTCTAGGTGGTTTGGGTTCCATGCATCGACGATGGGAGGGGTGGTTTGGGAGGAGTCTTGCTCTTGCAACGAATTGCTTGGTAAGCATCGTGTTGTGCTCCTTTATGGGTAACATTTCGCTTTCTAGAGCTAAGTGCTCTGTGCCGGCCATTGCTAGGTTTCCTGTTGCGATCCGAATTGCTCTATTTTGGTTTGCCTGTAGTTTTTTCCAGTTCGTCTCGGCCAATTGAGGGGAGTAAATTGGTGCGGCGTAGTTGAGAACGGATCTGGTCATTGTTTTGTAGGTTGCAAGAAGGGTGTTTTTCTGTTGGCCCCATGTTCTTCCTCCGAGGGCACGTAGTATATTCAGTCTTTTGGCCGTTCTCTGTTTAAGGTATTCTGCATGTTGTCGGAAGGTGCCGAGTTGGTCTAAGACGACACCGAGTATTTTGGGTGTTTTAGTTGTCGGCAGAAGGGTTCCGTGGATTTCTACCTTGGGTTCTTTTTTACATTCGCCTGTATGGGTTGTGAAAAGGGTGACCGTAGTCTTTTCCTTGGATATGATCATTTTACGTTGTTCCAATTCTTCTACGAGTTTCGGTAGGAAGTGGTTGATCTGATCTTCACAGGTTTCAATACAGGGGCTTGAGGAGAGAATTGATATGTCGTCGGCGTAGGCTGTCATCTGCGTGTTTCCTGTGGGTTGCGGGAGGTTGTTTATGTAGAGATTGAATAAGAGGGGGCTGAGCACTGCTCCTTGTGGGACACCAGATCTGCATGTGAGACGTCGACTGCTTTTTCCTTGGAAATCTACCTTGATTGTACGGCCTCTTAGGTAGCTGGACATCCATCGGACGATGGCTCTTGGCATATTCGTTTCAGTGAGTTTCTTGCAGAGAAGGGATATGTTCACTAAGTCATATGCTGCAGTGAGGTCAAGGGCGACCATGAGAGTGCGGTCCGGGGGTGGTTTCCGATTGAAGCCGTTTGTTATTTTCCCGGTTATTTCCAGGAGTGCGGTAGTAGTCGAGTGCTCTTTGCGGAATCCATGTTGCCAGTCAGCGATTTGAAAGCCTTCCGCCAGGAATGGTAATAAGACCCGTTCGAATGTTTTGGCTATAGGGGATAGTATTGATATTGGTCTATAGCCGTTCAGGTTGCTGGAGTCCTTTCCTGGTTTAGGTAACATTATCACTCTTGCATCTTTCCATCTGGACGGGATAATACCTGTCTGCAGCGTGTTATTGAAGAGGATGCAGAGGCATTTTCTGAAGTTTTCACCGGCCATTTTGAGTAGTAGAGGGCAGATGCCTTCACTGTCTGGGCATTTGGAACCTTTGGTTTTCTTGATTGCTTCTTCGATCTGTGCCAGGGAAATTTGGGGAGCGTCTGTCCGTTTGAGGCCTTTAATTAGTCGTGTTGTGCTTCTTGCTGATTTGTCGACCTCTTTAGGGGCTTGTTTAGCTAATTTTCTGGCAAAAGCGTTTGAGGCAGATGTTGGGCATAGACTTTTCCCGTCGTGGCTGATGGTCAAGTGCGTCGGTTTAATTGATTTGCCGTCGATAGCCTTTATCGTTTTCCAGAGTTTGTTGCCCGGTTCGTTGTGGCTAATTTCAGATATGTACTTTTCCCAAGCCTTCCTCTTTTCGAGGTTGATGCGGAAGGAGATTTCGGCCATTATTGAGGGGAGTGAGGGGTCCGTAGGATTGTCCCTCCTCATTTGGTCCCGTTCTGCAATCAGCTTCTTCACATCTTCACTCAAGTGAGGACGCCTCGAATCGTATGATGTGGCGAAGTGCTATCTACACAGCGGACCCCGCTCTTCAGCGGGAATAACGCTAGGAAGAAGAAGAAGGAGGAGTCTGCAGGAAACTAAATCCTTGCAAAACTTGAGTTATTCCCGAACAATTTATAACTGTGATAGCTTTCTATACCTACAACGATCTAAAGTAATCCCCAAGCCCAAGCCGACTCTCTCATAAGAAATTTCATCGTTTTTGACGGGATTCTCACTTTTTTCGGGAGTACTTTTTTGTACTTTTTTGTTTTTTTTAAAAACCTGCAGCGCAATCCTACAGTGCTCACCTTGATTCTGTAAATCTGCGAATTCGCTGGTAAGGTCTGCGATTTGTTGCTTCACAGCCGCTGCTTCTGCCTCCGCTGTTCTGCAGCGAGCAGCCGCCGCCTGCAGATCCGAGTAAGAGGCGAAGACTGCGGTCGGATCTGCAATCATTACTCTGACAGTACTGTAACGGTAACAATAATCTTCATCACCGTGACATTGATTTAAGTACTGTAGCGGTAATCGTCAGTATTGTGACAATATCGGTCATTACTGTAACTGTTATCTTTAATACTGTAATAAAATAATTTAACAAATCATACAAAAAAGTATCTCAATATGATATTCAATGACATTATATTGAATATCATTTAGTTTATTTTCAGATAACAAGTACCATGAACAAATGTAATTGTTAAAGGCTACAGTATCAGCATATACCGATCTTTCAAGCTTTATCCGATGAGACGTGAAGTGAAAAGAAGAAAGATGATAGAAACAAAGGAAAGATACGGTTACACCAACAAAAAAAAAAGAAAGTGATGGAAACAAAGGAAGGATACGGTAACAACATAGCACTCAGAATAAAATCAGAAGGAAGAAAGCTTATTGTATGTAGATAGCGGAGAGAGAAAATTTCTCCCAGTTCTGTATGCAACACAAAGAAAACAAGAGAGGCTTATCCAACAGAGAATCAGAGAGATAACTTGAGAAAAGGAGAGAGAGACAGAGAGAGTGGAAGAGAGAGGGAGAGAGGAAGGAAGAGAGAGAGAAAATGAGAGAGGGAGAGAGAGTGAAAGCAATCATGCTACGAAAAACTGAAAAAAAACGCAATAGAAAAGGAAGAGATTGCGTTTGGGATGAAGAGCACGATAGCAAATGGAGAAGAGTAGGAAGTGAGTATACATACTTGAGCGAGCGCGAAAGACAGAATGTTGGAGCTCTAGAGAGAAAGAGAAAACGAGAGAGAGAGAGAGAGAGAGAGAGAGAGAGAGAGAGAGAGAGAGAGAGAGAGAGAGAGAGAGAGAGAGAGAAAGAGATAGATGAATAGGGCAAAGGCGGCTCTCGTCGCGACGCAATCACACTACTAATTAGATGACGAAGGAGCCTAAGTTTGCCTTGATGCAAATCACGAGAGAGCAGATGCAAACGGCGATAGTTGAATATCTAGACGCTACCTTCACACTAACTCAATCTCTCCAGTCATGATTCATCGTATACATACAATGCGCTTCATGAAAGGTAAGCGTGAGATGCGATCAAACGATAGAACTGCTAGGGAAGCACGCTATGGAACCTATAGGGGCTAAGTTCAATTAGAGACTGTGATATTCTTCTCTAATAGTAGTATACAAGACATAAACGGAAACTGAAAAAAACATAGGTAAAACAGGTCTTGATTTTTCAGTAGGTCCATCGCAAAAGTAGGTTGAAAGTTTCACTTTTAACTTTACGAAAACGGTTGAGGCTGAGTTATATCTAATGAAAAGTACTATTTATGTAGAGGAGTGAAGATTTTTTCTTTCAATTTAGCTGTGAAAACTCTAATACATTCATTTCAAGTGAGGGAGAGGGTTGGTAGGTCGGTCGCTCTAGAAATTTTTTTGCGAGTTGGCAGTTTGTTCAGAGCGAATGATTGAAAAATTCTTCTTTCATTTGAAAAAAAAAAGAAACATCATCGAGCATTCACCGTCTATAGAACTTCTCAGAAATCAATCTTGAACGCATTCTCTCAAAGCTCTTATTTTTGTTTCACGCTCTATAGATACGATAAGTTGAAAGTAGAGGACTGAAAAGAGAATCGGAATGGCGCTCTCCCTTCTCTCTCTTGTAGCCTCTAGGGACTGCGTCTCTCTCCTCTTCTACAGCTTCTCACTCATCGATTCGTGCCTTCCCCTCTCCCACAACTTCACTCAAGATCCATGCTGACTGAATGAATGAATGAATGTGACTGCCTCCGCATTTCAAATCCTCACCCGATCCATTGAGGCGTAACGATAGCAAGGAAGCCCACTTTCTCCCTTTTTCACAAGCGGATTCTGATCGATCTACCGTAGATTGGCGTGCCTCCATCTCCTTCTTCTCCCCCCCCCCCTCCACCAATAACCCTCTTTCCTCCTTTCCTTTCCTCCGTTTTCCATAGCTCGTTCAACCAAGCGACATAGAGCTTCTAGTCAGGCGAGAGCAAGAAAGAGAGAGAGAGAAAGAGAGAGAGAGAGAGAGAAAGAGAGAGAGAGGGGGGGACGACGCATGAACGATGGGAAAGAGCACACTTCCTCGCTAGGGAGGAGATGGACTGCAATCGCTTCAGCCGGCTTTCTGAACATAAGAAGACGGAGAAAATGAGCTCCGATCGATCGCTCTCCAATTAAGGCCGAGTTGCGACGCAAACGCAATATGGAGAAGAAGATACTCGCTGTCAAATACACAGCGAGCAAGCATTTCTCGCTGAAAGAGACGAAGAGAATCGGAGAATCACAATTCACTCACTATACACGCTTTGTGATGACGAGAAGGGGAAAAGCCAAAACTGACCGTCTTTTATCATAGAAAGTATGAATCAAAAATCAAAACCGGATGAGATCAATAATGTATGATGATTCTATAGCTAGTAGACTACTTAGATTATTATGCTCTCTCTCTCTCTCTCTCTCTCTCTCGCATTCTAGATGCCTCTCCCTAGACTACTCATTACCCAAGTTCCATCTCACATTCTCGCTTCGAGCCAGCTCTTTCTGTATCGCTCTCTCTTCATCTCACAATCCAGTGCTTTCTCTCTCCGTGCTCACACATCTGCATACTCTGCTTCTCCTGGAATGCCCTCAGGCTCATTACTAGTCTTTCTATGTGTTTCCAATCTTTCATTAGATGCATACAACAGCTCAACACCATTACTATCACGCAAATGAGAATCAATAAACCGCCTTGCCTAAAACCTAACTCCAACGCAGTGCTGAATGCATCACGAGAAGTTATACAGAAAAACCTGGTTATTATCGGCTCTTACATCAAAGGAGCTGCAGATGAATCTAGAATGGTCACCTAAACGTTTTTTTTTCTCGCGTTATCCGTTTACTGGAACAGACGGATTCTATAGGAACTCTTTGTTATGGATTTTTCAGAAGTTGGAATAAGATCCATCTACTCGAGTCGAAATCATCATAATCTAGACGAATCCTCACGGTCTTCACAAATTCAAAAGATTCATATAGCTCAGAGCTGGAACTTCTGCTTCTGTTTTTTGAGACCTAAGGAAGTTAATCTTTTCAAATCTGGAACATATGACTTCAGTAAGTTGACGGGATGAAGCTTATGAGGCGGAAACGGCTTGCTTGAATCGAATTTACGATGAAATGGCTAGTACTGCAAGACCGGATATGATTTCTCATGAGCTATGCCACTTACACGCTTGAAAAAAAAGGTTATACTTCGCGCGGAAACTCGAAAGGTTAGAACTATGCTTTTCTCGCCATGGACCGGATAAGATCACACATTTCCGGAAACATCAGATCAAAACCCGGCTCTTCGCAAAAACTGATGAGATTGATCTACTCACAAAAATCGATCCATCGGAATCGGATTGCATGATATCGACTGCGGCGGCTGTTGAAAATGCATTGGAAACTTGAACAATGTCTGAAAAGTTTCTGTCCAAGACATGCGCTCAACCCTTTCTCCAATCAATTGAATCGGTTTAGAAAACAAAGGACTCCATCAACGGCACTTCCAACCGATTTTTTGCTTGGCCTCAACTGATTCTGGATAACGAGAACCCCAGGCTGAGGCAATGTTTAGCGTGAGCTTGATCAAGCCATACAGTAAGATAGATTCTCTCAAATCATGGTGGTTCATGTAACCAATTTCATCAAACAGCGGTGAGATTCTTCACATCAGGATAACCGCATCAGCGGAATCACGGCTTGAAATACAGTTGCACAAAATCCGAATTCAAGTACCATTTTAGTGTTGATGGGGAGGAAATTCTCACTCTACTCAATCTCTATTAACAGCGGATTCAAGCATTCTTCAAGACATCTCATTATTTATTCAAAAACTGCGATATTTTAAGTCGGTTTGACTCCTAATTTGATCTCTAGTAAACGACATAAAAAGTATGTGTTTTTCGATTTCGTCTCATTAAACAATGTCTTGAAACTTTAAAAAATTCGTTACTCTTAAGAATAATGAGAAATACTTGATGATTTGAAACTATTGTAAACAATTGAACTACAGTAAACGGATAGGAATGATATAAGGTCTTAGATATCATCAATATGAATCTTTCTCGCTTCACATTCGAGCGGATACAGTAACCTCTAGTACAGTACTTCAAATTTTCCTAGGAAAGGTTATTTGCATGAGAATCAAGCTACAGAGCCCATTATAGTTCGAAGAATCAACGCAGTGGCCAAGCCAAGAAGTGATTTTGAGGTAGCATTGTAGTAACGATTTTTCTTCATCAACTACTTTAACCAGGGGCTTGTTGTATAGGCCGAGACTGAGCTGAATGTGAAAGGAAAGTGGAGAGTTGAGCGATAGATGAACAAGACGGAAAGACTCGCGTCTTTCTTTGGTCGACTGAATGCTCAGGTCCCTCTTCCGACAACCCACCCCCTTCTCCATTGATAGAAATCGATGGCAGGCAGGCCTTCTCAGGCCCTGCTCTTTCCATCTACGATGAAAAGAGGGGAGATTATGGCGAGAGTGCATGCGATGCGGAGAGGGATCACGGAAGATGCAGAGGGATCGGGTTGAGAAGAGGAAGTAGAAAGTGGAGACGAGAGACTGGAGATCGGGCAGAGAGTAGCGGAGTAGAGGGGCAGCATGAGAGACTGAGTCTCGATGAGGTTTGCGAGCCGAGAAAGCGTGAGACAGAGACAGAGCCGATTGTATAGGACATAGAGCTTCTGCTCCCCCTTCTTACTCTTTTCTATCTTGGCAGTGCGCACTGCCCGCGGGCGATTTCGCGGCTGATGGCAGGGAAGAAATTGGAATTGGTGAATGGAATAGATGAGGTAAAAAATTAGAGAAAGAGATTGAGAAAGCCAAAGGCTTCTTATGAGAGAACTGCAGCGAAAACGAAAAGAGAAATACCTTACAAAAGCAACACCAGAAATGAAAAGCATAGATAGCTGGTGATGCATCCGAATAGAAGAGATGCGATAGACGAGAAAGAACCGCGAAACTTCTCAATCTTCATCTTGAATTCATCACGGAATTGATGATTGGATAAGCAGAAAACACTATTCAAGAAACGATTTAAATAGAGGAGAGATTAGCGTGACCCATATGAAACGTCTGTATTGTACAGTACGCATCACACGAAAGATCACCACTATTTCATTCAAATTACCATGAGCTCCCTATTTCAGGCCGGATCAAACAATCAGAACAATAACAAATATGATGTTAACAATGAATTTTTCATAAAAGGCATACATTCTAGTATTCCAACTTGTCATGACCTCTCAAAATTGAAAATCTATCTCAAAATTGAAATATTTCTCTATAGCTCTTGGATAAATAACTTAGAACACTTGAAAACTGTATCAAATGGGCTTGCCTTCGTTCATAGAACATTCCCTTAACTCGTCCATCTCTCGTAATGAGAATGGACAACTTGAAAGATACGGCAAATCTCTATCAATCTGCCTCGGGCTGTTTATGCTCTCTTTCATTCTTCGTCTGCCTATTGAGATGGTAAGCAAAGCAAAGCAAGGCAAGCGCCATGGCAACCCTTTTGCTCAGTGCATGATTTTCCACTTCCAATGGATTGTGCCTTCTGTTTATCAGATCTTCTCATGAGAGATGGGAAAAACGGGGAAACAAAGTAGCCAAATTTGTTTATGTGTTGTATGAATGTAGATCAACTTTGAGATCAAATTAGTTCCATGACGATTTGATGGGACAAAATAGGGCTTCCCTTGCTATCATTGTCTTCATCAATGTATTTTCAAATGAAACTTGACGCATAGAAAGTTATCAAAAGTTGCGGAAATTCATTTAATATTCCAACAATAACACACTGCTATCAGTACGTGGATTATTTGTATCTCCCACTTCGATTCCGGCATGCCAACCACTACTTTAGGAAGAAGAAGAGCATGTCATTGTTAATTTCAATTAATTAATATCTATTTCAGAATAATGTGTTTTCTGTGTTGAGTCGTTGAAAAGATGCAGTTTGGTTAGTCGTTTATTGGACGTTTCGGCTATAAAGCCATCATCAGCAATTATCTCAAACTTGGGTAATTAAACGGGTAATAGGTTTAATTACCCAAGTTTGAGATAATTGCTGATGATGGCTTTATAGCCGAAACGTCCAATAAACGACTATCCAAACTGCATCTTTTCAACGACTCAACACAGAAAACACATTATTCAAGAACTTCAAGATGCGAGTAACTCAGATCAACACATCTATTTCAGAGTTAGGCTAAAGTGACATACAGAACGTCTAGGTGGATGATTAGTTTACCTGCTCGTTATGATTTCTCCCAACTCCAAAGTGTTCAAAAAGAGGCTCAAGATGCTAAATGTTGTAGAAATTCTCGATCTGCCCTTACCTAATCTCTGAATCGTTCCCTTGTTTGCTTTCTCTCTCCTTTCTAATTCTAGAGAATCATTGTTCATATGTTATTGTCAAGAACATCGCTCATGTATGAGTTTGTATGAGTTATCTTATGTTTTGTCACATCAGTATTGATGTATGAATAAATAAATACAGTATTTTGTTTTACAGTAATTTATTTGCATATAGTAACTTGGTAGGGTGACCAGTTGTTGGCAAATCCCGATGAAAGCGCTCTCAGATGCTCGCTCCCTCTGCCTCAGATCGTCAACCTCTTTTTGGAACGCCTTGATGAGTGGAACGGCAACGCGTCGTGACTCCTGAAGCCACGAGGAAGTGGAAAAATCATGGGTCTTTCAAGGAAGATAGGGAACTAGAGATGAAGCGAGAGAGTAAAACAGAGGCATGGATAGATAAATTAAGAAAGAGAAAGAAAGGGGATAAAAAGAGAGAGGAGAAACAGGAAAGAAAGAAAAAGATACAAAGTTAGCCTTGAACGCACAAATCACTCGCATGTCGAGACAAGTTAATACCAAATAAGCTTTTGCTGCTAATAAAAATTTATAATTTTTAAATCAAAGACCTGGCAATAATTCACACATTATTTTCGATTCCCCTTTTTTCAAAGGCTTCTAAAACATCTTAGCGTTCGAAATAATGGCAAAGCAGGATTGAAGGTACAGTCCTCTCTCACATTAGGAAATAGTTCTAGATTGCTCCTTGCGTTACTTCTAGGGTTTGTAGCAAGTAATATTACCTTAGGGTCACCTATGGGTAGTATGGTCCATTACATAAGGCTAGGCATAGGGACACTTTTTTGAAGCAAGATCAAAAGGTATCTCTCTAAACAGATCCTTTATCACGAGTGATTTTTCGATGAAGTTCCTCGGGACACAACGAAAGGTGATCATCATTTATAAAAATGGAACAATTACATACAGTCTTCTTATGGTTAGTAACCGCTTGAATATCAAACCAATCAATAAAGATACTAATAAAAAAAAATTCAATATCTCATAGACACTTCTGATTTCTAGAGAAACACATGTTTAGTAAAAAAGAATTAATAAACAATTGACTTGCTCAGCAGGAAACTGTCTTTATCACTGAGTGCACTGGTTCATTTGGAAAAAAAGGCCAAAAAAGTGAAATTCTTTTCGAATGGAAAGATCTAGCTTCAAAAAAAGAAAGTACTCGAGAAAAACATGAGAGAAGCTAGAACATGAGAGAAGCTAGAAGAAGTAGGTAGAAGTCCTTCAGAAGCTCATAGGAAAGCAACTCATGTTATAGTAAGAGGATAAGAGGATAATGGTTGGTGAAAGCTGATGGGAGCAAAAACTGGAGAGAAAAGGAAATTAACAGAGAGAATGAGGTAAAGTGGATGATATACATATGCAGATGAGTTTGACGACAGAAAGAAAACTCTGATGTCATTTAAGCAGGGAAAGTTCTGGGGATTTGAGGAGCAAAAAAAGTGATTGGAGCTCATGCTATGGTGAGAGTATCTGACGGAAGGAGGAAAATCGCAGATAGGAACTGATGAAAAAATTAGTGATGCCTATAATATATGATAAGAGTAAAATCGGCCCTTACTAAACCACGGGAGTAATCAACTGGCGGGGGAGGGCGTGGTTTAGTAATGGCCGTAAAATCACAGATTTCGGCTGATGAGAGGTATGAAAAGCCTGCCGATAGTAGTTGATCGGAGAGTAGATGAGGGAATAGTATCTGATGGGAGGGTTGGTAATGTCGAGAGCATCTGATGGGGCAGTATATTGAATATTATGGGAGTGTCTGATGGGAAGGTAGGTGATCTAGAGAGTCTATGATGGAAGAGTAGCTGATTGAAGGGTAGGTTATGTCGCTAGTATCTGATGGAAGAGTAACTGAAAGGGGAGAATCTGATGAGGGGGTGTGTTTTCGAGAGTATCTGATGGGAAAGTAATTGATAGGAAAGAATCAGATGGGAAGGTAGGTATTACGCTAGTATGTGATGGAAGAGTAACTGAAAGGGATGAATCTGATGAGAGGGTGAGTTTTGTCGAGAGTATCATCTGATGGGAGAGTAACTGATAGGGGAGTAGCTGATGGGAGGGTAAGTAATGTCGAGAGTATATGATGGGAGGGAAGGTAACTTCGAAAGTATCTGATGGGAAGAAAAATGAAAACGTGTATCTGTTGGAGAGAGATATAGAAAGCTGAGAGTTTCGATAGAAAGAGGGGGTTAAGACGTGCGTGTATCTGTTGGGAGAAACAGTGACAGCTCAGTATGAGACAGAGAAATGGAATTCAGAAAGACAGATAAGTGCCGGGAAAAAAGAGAAGTGTGAGAGAGAACGAGAGAAAGAGAGAATAAGAGAGAGAGAAGAAAGGCTTCTCTACATGGCATAAACTGCTCGAACGGGCAGTCAGTCACAAGGGAGACTGATGGGAGACGAAAGAGTACGCTGAACGGAGAGGTCGCTCGACGGTGGGAGCGAAGCACAGCTCTAGGCGTTTTCCTCTCATATAAGGAAGGAAGGCAACCCAGGCCTGCGGCGTCGAGTCTGCTTATAGACTCTGATCGATCAGAGAGAGAACTAGGTTTTGAGAGAACAGAAAAGGAAGTAAGAGAGAGAGAGAGAGACATACAGAGAGACCGAGTAGCTGAATGTTTCAAGAGAAGGCTTGAGTGGATTGGGGGGAGGGGAAGGGAAATAGACGAGAGTGGGTGGGCAGAAAGGTTATTCACCAATCTAGCAAGAGTACCTGGTAAGAACTGCCAACTATTTCACATTGAACGAGTATTTCTACTAGAAAATCAACTACTGACATATATCTAAAGGTGGGAATGAAATCACATGATTTTGGCCATAAGGATCACAGAAAAGATTTAAGGGTGAAACTGAGGCAAAGATTTTTTTACCGCTTATCTAAATGATCTCTCACTCTTGCTCTATCTTTCCAGTTACTACTCATTAAGCGTTATGAACAATAACACAAGCAACCATCGCTGAATTGTATTTCAACAAAGAAAGCTGCTCAAAAAAGCTAAGACAATACGGCTGCAAATAGCTCTATTTGGCTAGGTCATTCCATGGATCACAGTAGATATCTACCAGCCTCCGGCCTTCTCCCCACGTCCCCCATTCTTCGCTCCATTGCTCTCTCCTCTCCCCATCTCACGTTCCTTTCAAATCTTCATCCTTTAGCTCACTCCTGATTTTTCTAGGAAATCGCTTGAATTTGGAATCATTTCTCAATCATCAGGTGCAAGATGAATTTGGAATTTTTTATCAAAATTATTTTAGAGACTTTTGGCCTAAACTAGACTTTTTCAGATGAACCTTAATTAAAACTGTTAAGCGTGGTAGAATACGGCTACTATTACATAGTAGTTTCGAATGGAAAAAGGCAAACTTCTCGAAGCCCATGTTCTTTTGAGCGTTAAAAACGACAGAATTGAGAGAATTAGTGGAGTAACAGGAAGAAACGAATAATATACAAATTGGAAAAGAAAACGAAAGAAAGAGCTCGACAGGAAACTTTCATAAAAACATTAGATGAAAAACATGACTTTCACATCAAATACTCGATAAATAAACATGGACGGCTTCAACGTATAAGCCTAATTCGAAAAAAAAACCCAGGTTACAGAAGTAGCTCATTAATATAATATATATACATATATATTTATTTTTATGCATACTTCGTCAATACAGAATCGAAGACTTCGACATTTTTCAATATTGTTTTTGGTCCAATTTTTCATGCCTTCGGCTTTGAAATGTGTTCAATTACGTATGTTCCTTTTTTGCATTTCTCCCGCGGCATGTCTAATTAGAATCAGCCAATTTTATGACTGTCTGTTCGTTTCATGAATCTAATCTATTTGGTTTCATCTCTTCGTAAATCATAGTATTGCTTCAACCTCAAAGCTCTTTCCATCTTCCATTTCAAGCCTGGGTTTACTTTTCAATCGCTCGTTAATTTACTCGTTCTCTCTCATGTTTCCTCCCTCTCTTTCTGTCTCAGTTTGTTCTCTCTGTCTGCAGAATGTATGATTACCAATCTCTTGCCTCATCGCTGTTTGGACTAGCAGCTGGCTTGATCTGATCCAACCCTAATAAGTAATGAGTTCGACCACTGCTCTCCTTTCTTTATACTCTACGCTACAATCACGCTATTTTCCGATGCATTTGCATGACTTCCGTCTCTTCGTTTTCGTTCGATCAGTCTCGCGGTTTGTCTTGTGTCGTTCTTTTTCCCTCTTCCCTCTCTCTTTCTCGTTCTCTCCTACAAAATCTCTTTTTCAACCTCTCTCTCATCTTTCGCTTTTCCCATATTCTCATCTCCATTGAAAGCTTTCTTACTCTTTTTATATCTAAACTCTCTCGTCTCTTTCTGCCAAAGAGCTCTTATCCTGCCTTACACGGGCGAAACCCCGTTTAACTCTTGGGCATTCGCTGTGCTTCCTGACCAATCTTATTTCTGAAGCATTCAATTTGGTAGTCAGAATGAGAGAATGCTTGAACCAATCACTTACCATCTGCTTCTTCCCCTGTCGCCCTCACTCTGTCTCCTTCTCTCTCCATATAACAACATTACCAATAAAATCTTTTCTTGCAATTTTGATCGAAGCAAATATTAGTTGATCTTGGACTCCGTGCAGAAAACCTCAAAAATGCACAAAAATAAATTTAACTACTTCGCTAACCAAAATTCTGAGATTTCGGGCTGTTAAAACTGAAATCTGGAATTACGAAAAAATATATATCATTCAGAATGTTTTTGATAGAGGCCTGATATGTGAGAGAGTCAAAAGAGGAAGACTAGAACAATGGAGGCAGAAAAAAAGAAGTGTAGACGGCATAGTTATTGTACATTAACTTTTGTTTGAACCATGTACTTAGCAAACGCGTTCATAACAGCAGCCTGAAAGAGGCCGGTCAGTAGCAGACGTTGAAAACCTTAAAGTCGGGTCAAGTGGGTCCAAACTTCTCGTCTGAACATCAAATTACCGACGCTTATACGATGATTCGGTGATGTTGCAGATGCGATTAAAAGCAATATATCGCTAATCGCTATGTTATTAAAATGAAAAATCAGCTAATCACAAATGGTTGAAATCACCAAAACCTCGCAAAAAAAGCAAACAATATTCTCATTTTGCATGTTGACTGCCTTCTGTTTCGAACTCATTTTGCATGTTGACTGTCTTCTGTTTCGAACTCATTTTGCATGTTGACTGTCTTCTGTTTCGAACTCATTTTGCATGTTGACTGTCTTCTGTTTCGAACTCATTTTGCATGTTGACTGTCTTCTGTTTCGAACTCATTTTGCATGTTGACTGTCTTCTGTTTCGAACTCATTTTGCATGTTGACTGTCTTCTGTTTCGAACTCATTTTGCATGTTGACTGTCTTCTGTTTCGAACTCATTTTGCATGTTGACTGTCTTCTGTTTCGAACTCATTTTGCATGTTGACTGTCTTCTGTTTCGAACTCATTTTGCATGTTGACTGCCTTCTGTTTCGAACTCATTTTGCATGTTGACTGTCTTCTGTTTCGAACTCATTTTGCATGTTGACTGTCTTCTGTTTCGAACTCATTTTGCATGTTGACTGTCTTCTGTTTCGAACTCATTTTGCATGTTGACTGTCTTCTGTTTCGAACTCATTTTGCATGTTGACTGCCTTCTGTTTCGAACTCATTTTGCATGTTGACTGTCTTCTGTTTCGAACTCATTTTGCATGTTGACTGTCTTCTGTTTCGAACTCATTTTGCATGTTGACTGTCTTCTGTTTCGAACTCATTTTGCATGTTGACTGTCTTCTGTTTCGAACTCATTTTGCATGTTGACTGTCTTCTGTTTCGAACTCATTTTGCATGTTGACTGTCTTCTGTTTCGAACTCATTTTGCATGTTGACTGTCTTCTGTTTCGAACTCATTTTGCATGTTGACTGCCTTCTGTTTCGAACTCATTTTGCATGTTGACTGTCTTCTGTTTCGAACTCATTTTGCATGTTGACTGTCTTCTGTTTCGAACTCATTTTGCATGTTGACTGTCTTCTGTTTCGAACTCATTTTGCATGTTGACTGCCTTCTGTTTCGAACTCATTTTGCATGTTGACTGTCTTCTGTTTCGAACTCATTTTGCATGTTGACTGTCTTCTGTTTCGAACTCATTTTGCATGTTGACTGTCTTCTGTTTCGAACTCATTTTGCATGTTGACTGTCTTCTGTTTCGAACTCATTTTGCATGTTGACTGTCTTCTGTTTCGAACTCATTTTGCATGTTGACTGCCTTCTGTTTCGAACTCATTTTGCATGTTGACTGTCTTCTGTTTCGAACTCATTTTGCATGTTGACTGTCTTCTGTTTCGAACTCATTTTGCATGTTGACTGTCTTCTGTTTCGAACTCATTTTGCATGTTGACTGTCTTCTGTTTCGAACTCATTTTGCATGTTGACTGCCTTCTGTTTCGAACTCATTTTGCATGTTGACTGTCTTCTGTTTCGAACTCATTTTGCATGTTGACTGTCTTCTGTTTCGAACTCATTTTGCATGTTGACTGTCTTCTGTTTCGAACTCATTTTGCATGTTGACTGTCTTCTGTTTCGAACTCATTTTGCATGTTGAGTGCCTTCTGTTTCGAACTTCAGGGAGTTTATTTTTAGTGAATGGAGAAAACCATAAGTAGAGAGTCGAAGGAGGAAAAGAGACAGAGAGAGAACAACAAAAAAACAGAAAGAGAGGGTGCCAAATCTCGAAGATAATCCTTTTTATGTAAAATAATCAAACAATCTTGTTAGAAAAGAGCATATTTAGACTGTCGAGAAGAAAATGATAGCTTGCAAAAAAACAAAACAGAGAGTATACTGCAGGAGACCTAGAATTCTTCTGTCTCAATCAGAAACCAAGTGATTTGTCCTTGACTTAACACGCAGTTGACAGGTTGATAGAGAATCTCGCTAGGGACTAAGATCATATGTCATGGGACATGCGAATTTTTCACCCTTACCAGAGGAAAACCACCAAGTCTGAACCTGAATCAAGTCTAACCCATGGTATTGTATTTTTCTCACTTTTTCTCACATTGACTGATTGGTTTAGGGAGACACCAACCAGATCATCTGAGTTGGTCAGAGTTGAAAAAATGGAGACGCTAGTAATTGACCAAGACATGCTCATCATAAGTCAGTGGCCATTCGTGACTCTACAGCCTTAAGAGCCTGTCACGGATGGAGCCGGATCATCCAGTCCAGAATCGAGCGCGACCTCAGGTGGCGGATAGAGGAATGCCTCCCTACGAATTATTCGTGCTGGGAGGTAGCGGGAGAAATCCCGCCGCGGACCAAAACTGGGTAGTACAGGGTGGTCCATAAATAAAGTTACAAATTTTCGAAAACATTTCCTGGGAAAGTGACCGCACGTAGCGGTCTTTTTTTCTCGTTTTCCTGATCCCCCGTTTTTTTTAGTACGTGTCAAGTGAGTTGCGATTGATTCCATCGATGTTTAGGGTAATGACAGCGTCGAATCGCTTGCGCATTGCGATCATTCGCCTACACACTCTTGGCCACGCTCCTACTCGCATTGCTGAAACGCTTCGCCTGCCTCGCATGACAGTGTATCGAGCGATCAAAAGATTCGAGGAGCTTGGCACATCTTTGGACCGTCCAAGGCGAGGTCGTCCTCGCACTGTTCGCACGACACCACTCATCGAAAACGTTCGGAGTCGGATCAACCGAAATTCAAGACGAAGCATCAGATAGATGGCGCAGCAGCTCCCGATGAGCCGAACTTCATTGAAACGAATAGTCACGGAGGAGCTGGGACTCAGGTCGTATCGTACACGGAAGGCCGCTTTTCTGTCGGCACGCAACAAGTCGGGAAGAGTCAAAAGATGTCGCGACCGTCTTCGCCGTACGCAGCTAGGCGAACATTTCAATATGGTGTCCTCTGACGAAAAGCTGTTCACCGTGGAAGAAGTCCACAACTCAAAAAACGTCAGAGTGCTTGCGAAGGACGCAGAGCAAACCGATAGCAAGGGTAGAACGGTCCAACGCAGTGCACATCCAACTCAAGTCATGGTCTGCGCCACAGGAAAAACACCGCTTGTTTTTGTCGAGAAAGGCGTCAAGATCGACACGGAATACTACCTGAACATGTTCTGCAAGACGTGCTCCATCCATGGTCTCAATCGCATTTCAATCAGAGGACATGGACCTTTCAACAAGACTCAGCACCAGCCCACAAAGCTAAAAAGGTCCAAACGTGGTGCAAGGAAAGTTTTCCCGGCTTCATTACAACATCAAAATGGCCGGCCTCATCACCCGACCTGAACCCGCTGGATTATTCCGTTTGAGCCTACTTGGAGTCCAAGGTCAACTCTCGCTCCCACTCAAATATTGATTCCCTGAAGAATGCCCTTCAGGCAGAATGGGACAACATCGGAGTCGAATACCTCCGTACAGTGGTAGAGGCGTTCCCAAAGAGACTTCGAGCTGTAGTTCGAGCAAAAGACGATAGTTTGAGCTGAACTTTCGCGTGAATGTTGACATTTATGTTGTTGATAAAATATGTTAATTTGAGATGATTTTCTCTGTTTTGAAAAAAGGTATAACAATTCCAATTTGTAACACTATTTATGGACCACCCTGTATAGCTCGTCAAAGGAGGGCGATGCCGGACCGGCCTGGGCATGCCACCGGACAAAACATCAGCCGATACTCCGCTATACTTTTCACTGGCGAGTCGAGGCGCCAGTAAAATAACCTCTTGCCCTTCTCCGGTTAACGAATGGGTCTCGCCAAGAGGATCGCCGACTGCGGTGCGAGTGTAGACGGAGAAAATCTCTCCGGACTCAAAAGGATCCTCACCACCAACCTATCCCAAAAGGACTCCCCTCGACAGGACCTATGGGCAAGAAAACAAAACAAAAAAAAGTCAGTCACTCAAACTAATCAAAAATGGAAAGCTACCGCTATTCCAGAGGAGTTGTCTGCATCAGGGTGTTTATTACCACCCGCATAATTTTTCTCGAGCGCTAAGTGGTCTACCAAGACTCTTCAGTGCAACGCCACAGTTGCTTATTCCTCTTCCGAAGATTTTCTACTTTTTTCATTTCTCGTTGTCAACCATGTTAGCGATGACCCTGAACCAGTTGTCCTTTGGCGATAAAGAATATCAAAGATTTCCAGAATTTGAAAGAGTTTATAATTGTTTTCTTCAAAGATTTGGAATTTTCATAGGTAAAAATCGAAAACTTCTTTTTTTTAATAAAAAGATTTTGATGTTTTTCGGACTTTTTGAAGAGCGCATAGATTTTTTTCACACCCTGGTCTGGATCGATGAAAATAGGCTTGAGAAGAAGAGCTGAGATGCGAGACGGATTCAGCTATACAATAACTCACTTCCTTAACATTACTCTGCGTCTGATGCTCTGAAAAAGGGTCGTTTTCCTAACCTTTTCATAGTGCGGGGGCAAAGGTCACCTAAATGTGCTGAAAAAAAATTTTTCGGACGGGCGAACGGGCGACGGTGGCGGAGGAGGTAGACAACAATTGAAAAAAAAGTGTTTTTTTCCCCACTCCAGCGCAGTCATCCTTTGTGAATATTCAATATTTAGTCGCAAGAAATAAACATATATCGATGAAGAGATCTACACCATTTCAACGTAAACCCGCCCGGTCTTCGATTTTTTCCAAATTCAACCTCCTTTTTCTCACACTTCTCACACTTACTGCATCTTGTCGCAAGTGCGTTCGACCTAACTTTACTTATTGAGCAGTCATCTTCCAAGAATAATAAAACATCTTCATTGATGAAGTATATGGTGCCAGGAAACGGGCAATTACTAAAGCACCCCACGCACGCCATTTCATTACTAATGCACGCCACTGCGCGGGAAAGAGAGAAAGAGTGTTTGACGCACTATTATGTTAATTTTCGATACACTCTCGTTAGCCTGAGCCGTATGGCCTCGTTAGCGTAAACTTTTGTATAAGCCTGAGCAGAAAAAACATGAAAAACTTTAAAAGACTAAATAAAGCGGATGGGGCGAAGTTAAGAATTTCACCGCGCAGTGGCGTGCAATAGTGATGAACTGGAGTGAATGGCGTGCTTTAGTAATAGCCCGGAAACGCTGCTGAATATCGGGAGAATCAATACTTTTGAACCCATCCCTTACCCGGTAAAAGCAACACTTTTTTCAACTAAGCTATAGTGTGAGCATTTTCATAAGTTTCATTTTTTGCTGTACGGTGTTTTCATCTTATTCTTCCTAGGTCGAACGCCAGACAAGTCGTCTCTTAATTGTACCATAAAGTATATAACAAACATTATCATTTTTATTAACTTGAATATCCTACGCTTACCTAATAAGCAAATATACAAGTTCTTAAAGGTAACTCAATCAGCTCTGTCCTAAGACCTTTAAGAACTTGTACGTTTATTTAATTTTTCCATTCTTTAAATATTCCATCTCTTCCATTCTTCAATTCTTGCCTGATTCTGTTTTTTCGTTGTATTCTTCATTGAAGATAAGCTCCTTGATAAGAATTTTTCGAAGAGCGAGCGGCCAACCGGAGAAAATTAAACTTTTTTTTTAGTGACGTAAGGTGGGGGGATCAGGGTGTTTCTCTAAGCCACATTAAGGATGAAATCTATGCGCTATTCGAAAAAGGCTAGCGATTCAAATTCCAAGCTCATATTTCTTTTCTCTATCTCTTACGCACGCCAGGCGTTAAATGAGGCTGGTCTAAGGCATGTTTGTACGCCTCGAGCGAGTGGAAAAAAGGAATGGGGAAAGACAAAAAGAGTGAAAAGAGAAAAAAGTGAAACAGAACGGAAGGAGAAGAGAAAGTAGATCATTCTCGGCGCGAACACGTATGCGCCAACATAGCTGGTCCGCTAACCATTTAACTCATGACGCACGCTCTCGACCTCCATCTTTTCCCTCACCCTTATTCTTTTTGATCTACAGGCTCCTTTGGCGGTAAAAAAGAGCCTGGCTGTGGTGCTCATTCAGCCTGGCTGTGGTTCCAACCTTGTCCGTGTTTTGGCGATACTTATTGCTTTCATCAACCAAAATCTTCCTTCTTTCTTCCGTGCCTTCCTGGCGAACTTCGATGGCTTTTACCTCGCCTTCCAGGCGAATCTTAACATTACCACGTTTTTTCGAAAACATACCAAAAGTTTTATTTTTCAAACTATTATGGATTGGGTCCATTATCTTGAAAAACTGTTTAAAAACTTATTGAAGATGGGGCCTAAAACAACTAAAATGAAGCTTGAATTGAAAGGTAGAAAAGTGAGAGATTGAGGATTGTAAGTCATGAATCACATGCTTTTCATCAGTTTAACTTCCCGCTCAAATAAGCATTCATTTTTTATTATTTTTAGAAGTGCAGAGTACGTTTGCACACTATCCCAAGAAACAATAGTCAATTCGCATTGAACAGATCAATAATCATACAATCCATTTCACCTGCAGATTGTCCCAATCCACATTCTTCCACTCTTTCAGAATCGCGTCCATCGCATCAGCTGCGACTGAGCAAGCCTTCGATCGAATTATTTTTCACATTAATTATCGTGTGAACGGAGTGCAATTGATTTTTGCACGACCAAATTTTGTGGATATCAGTAATATAAATCAATTGCAACAAAGTTCCTTCAAATACGGATATTTTAGAAAAAAACATTTCTCTTATTTGTGCATTTCAAACATTCTGTGAGAAAAAAAACGAAACCATAAGATGAAAAGATCATAAAAAATTTCATTTATCTTAACATATATCAATCAAACTCAACTTATGATATCATCTGATCGATAATCTCAGCTGATCTATTCTATGCCACACCACTCGGTTTGTTACCGAACCAAATGATACAGGAACCGGTTGGAACCGACTGTATTTCAGAGCTTTCTTCATACAAAATACTCAATCGACTTTATTCAGATCTTTATTCTCTCACAAAATTCTTTAACATTCTATTATACATATAACATTGATCTAACTGCGATTCGTAAATCTACCGATAAAAATGTGAATCAGGCTCACATTCATGTAATTCTGAGCTACATCTTTTCTGGCAATTCATCAAAAGAACGTTATGGGGGGTAGAGCTGTGATGAGGGATTGATAGGGTCCTCTTCGATTGGGTATTCTAGTAAATAGCTCAACAAGTAAAAGAACTCCCTAGCTCTCTTTGATGTTGTATCGCCAGTCATTGTACTCTCTGAAGTCGTTTCTTAAGTGATAGTCTTCGGGGAGTTCAGCGAGTACTTTTGCCGCCTCCGCCTTGTAGTCTCGCACTCGTAGAACTGTAATAGGCAGCTAGTTTACAAAGGAAAAACTTTCTTACGAAACTTTGGGTACGAGTCTCGCTAGACAGGAATCGAACCCAAAACCTTTTCCGAGTGAATCTCTAACTGCGTGCCCAATCCCTTGTTGTTGTTGTCTTGCCCAACGGGTAGGTCTTCCTTCGCGAGACACTGGAGAAAGTCGTTGAAGCTCTCGACCCTCCAGCGTTATAAGCCCACACTCTCTCTCTCTCTCTTTTTTCAATCAATCCCTTCAACTATAAAAGCTCTCTGTAACAACTAATCTCTATATAAATATTCATTTTCCATGTATATGTATAACTTGATCATCACACATGCTAGATGAATCGTCAAACTTCTCCTTAAACTTTACCCTTTCAAGAGAAACTTTTATACACAAATGACCATAACATGTATTTTTATACTTCCCGGTTCAAAAAAAGCAAATTAGTAATTTTTTTAGCTGATAAATCTTTGCTGTCATACAAAGCATGAGTAAACTATCAGTTGTAAGTTGTACTTGAAACTTTTTACAGCGCGACGAACCTAACGATCAAAAAAAGGTTTAGAAAGCTCCATAGGTAAACTGCCAACTGGCAAAAATATTTTCTAGGGCGACCGACCTACCGACCCTCTCCATCACTCAAAATGAATGTAACAGTTTTCAGAGCTAGAATTGAAAAAAGTCTTCATTCCTCTGTATAAATAGAACGTTTCATTAGCCATAACTCAGCCTCAACCGGTTTCGTAGAGTTGAAAGGGAAACTTTTAGCCTACTTTAGCGATCGACCTATTGAAAAATCAAGACATATTTCACCTATGGAAAGCTCATAAGAATGCAATTGATTACTTGAGTTAATAGGATCGACTTCAAAACGATGAGTTTAAAATTAGCGGCTAAAATTTCACCAGGCGCTGGCTGGATACTTTCATGTGTCTTCGGCTTGGAGAAATAGCCCAGCTTTGGCCGCTGGATCTTGAGCGACTCTTCGATGCATTTGTCCATTATGCCTTGTTCCTTTTTGCATCTTCAACAAACGATTCTTTTGGCGCCATGGAACGCTATGAGAAATCATCCCGTTTCTACGCCCCTTAGAATGGTATATTCCTCTAAGCCATTGTCAAAAACCCACGAGATTTGTTTGAGTTTATTACGCATGGAAAATGCGTGGTAAGGTATAAGGAAGGGGTTCTTCCATGTGAGGGGAAACATGAGGTCAAAAAAGTTAGTCACATATGAGGTCGAAATAGATTTTGGAAAGAACTTTCGAGTGATGGGTCGGTCCTACTCCAGAGGTAGCATCGTGTGGGAGGGCGGGATGGGACTAGGACGAACCAGCTTCAAGGTGTCCAATTCCTCGTTGAAGCCGGATTACATCATGTCCACTAGACGAAATGAATAGAGTAGAGAGCGGATGGAAAGTCGACCACTCTAGTCATGGCGAACAAGATATAATGTATCATCTTCAGCTAACCCCTTTCTAGAGGATCAGACTTTGAACCAAACCCTTAGCAGGTCTAATTTTCACTCCAAGACGAGACATTGAAACCTTAACCACAAATGGTCTTCTTTTCGAATGTAGGAAAAAAAAACATGTGCTGACGGTTACAGTAACACAGCATTATACTTCAATGCTCAAATCAATCAAATGGCTTTGTTCGACTTGGTCGACTGAGATCACACTTTCAAACTAGGGCGGGAGAGTCCCTCGGAACCTCTCGCGCGCGAGAGAGAAAACGGCCCGTCCTGCCATACTCCTCAGTGTTCTTTGTGTGTGCTACAACGATGTCCGCCTACTCGCGGTGCAGCACGTCAGTCTCAGGACTGCAAAGGACATCACCAATCTTCTCCGGAAGCAGACCAGCTCCGAAGACACGAAGACACGCTCCCTCCGGAGCACACAATCCTTCCGTTTTTTGCAATGTGAGGCAGACTGACCCGGCCAGTCTGTCTCAATCTCTACTTCTACAAGCCGGAGACATCGAACGCAACCCAGGACCTCCCACCACCTGGCTCTGCTCTACTTGCCGAAAGACAGCGAACACGAACTGCATCCAGTGCTCTCTCTGCTCCGAATGGACACACATCAAAGCGAAGTGCAGCGGTATTCCATCGCTCAAGGACTACGTCCCTGCAACCTACCGATGCCCTCCATGTCAGACCCGCCAAGACACACCCTCGCCATCTGCAGACGCAGCTCTCGCTCCAATCGCTCGAAACAGACGCAAAGGCAACAAGAACCTGAGACTGCTACAATACAATTGTAATGGGATAAATGGCAAGACAACAGAGATCCTCGACCTCTTAACTCGCCTGAAGATCGACATATTCCTAATACAAGAAACGAAGCTGACGGATCGCGCTAAAACTCCTTCATTCCCCGGATACTCCATTGCTAGAAAAGACCGCGGAACCGACACAGGTGGCGGCCTACTCACAGGCATCACCCATTCTTTAATCTACTCCGTCGTCCCGTCTACCACAGATCCTCACCTGGAATCACTGACTGTTCGCATCTCGGACAACAACGGCCTCTCTCTGGACATCACTAATGTCTACATTCCTCCGATGACCTCCTGCAACACAGGCTACCTACCGGATCTATCCCCCCTTCTACGCAACCGCGAGAATTCCATCATACTAGGCGACCTTAACGCCCACGACTCCAGCTGGTACTCTCACTCGTCAGACAACAGAGGAAACGTCATCTCCAGTGCTATTGACGACTCGGAACACGCCACTCTCAACCGCGACATGCCCACACGAGTTCCCTCAAACGGTCGCCCTTCCTCGCCAGACATTTCCATCTGCTCTCAGGATCTCCTTCAAAAAGCGTCATGGAAAACTATCACTGAAGGCAGCTCCGATCATCTTCCGATAATCATCGAACTAGAAGGCAGCAATTTCAACCACACTCACAGAGACGCAACCTTCACAAATTACCGGAAAGCGGACTGGGAAGCGTTCCAGCAACACGTCGAAGAAAGCCTGTCCAAAAATCCTCTTCCCAATCTACCAGCCGTTCAAGCAGAACCTCTCTTCCGAAGAATACTCGTATCAGCTGCAGCAAAAACAATCCCACGCGGCCGGATCAAGAAGAGAGAAGTCGCCCTAACGACAGAGATACGAGAATGGATGCATCATCGCGACACACTCAGAGAATCGAATCCGACAAGCGACCTTTTGAACGATCTCAACACGAACATAAGGAGAGCTACCGACAAAAACAAACGGGATATCTGGCGCGCACTGATGGAGTCCTTCGATCCAAAGAAAGATGTCAACAAGCTCTGGAAGACCATCAAAATCCTCAACAACAAAGGAAGACCACCGCCGAACTGCGCCATATCCTTCAGAAATGAGACGATCACGACCGCCTCCGATATCGCGAACCGCTTCAACAAAGCCTACACTTGTCCAGTCCAGTATACAACTTCAAAGGAAAACAGGAAGACTATGAGGAAAATACACCGCCTGTCCGCAGATGACTTCGAGGACTTCACTACCACAGACGTAGCAGCCGCCATCAGATCCACGAAGAAGTCCACCGCGCTTGGTCCAGATGGCATCGCTCCTATAATTCTCCATCATTTAGGTCCGAAAGGAATCAACGCCCTGACTTCCCTGATCAACAGCTCCCTACGCACAGGCAGGATCCCCATGATATGGAAATCGTCGATCATACTACCCCTCCTGAAAGCAGGCAAACCAGCATCCGAAGGCTCCAGCTACCGTCCGATATCTCTACTCTCGCCCGTCGCCAAAGTGATTGAACGGCTATTACTCGGCTCCCTACAGAGGCACATTCCCCCTGCAGACCACCAACATGGCTTCACGGCAAGACGCTCTACATCCTCGGCCCTCGTAACTCTCTCGAAGAGCATCGCAGACGGTTTTAACCAGAAACGTCCCGCTAGTCGAACGGTCCTCATGGCAATTGATATGTCCAAGGCATTCGAAAGTATCGACATCGTCAAGCTCATCGACCTCATTGAGACAACAACCGCGCCGAACTACATTAAAAAATGGCTCGCCTCTTACCTTAGAGGAAGAACAGGACGCACAAGCTTCCGCGACTCGGTATAAAGTTCCAGACTCTTCAGAAACGGAGTCCCACAAGGCAGCGCCCTCTCGCCCACGCTTTTCAATCTTTACCTCCGCGATCTTCCCACAGACGATGCCCACACGAACGTCATCTCGTATGCTGATGACATCACGATCTGGGCGTCAGATCCCGACATCAACGTCGCCTCCGAAAATCTACGCAGGGCCATCACGAAAAATGAAACCTTCCTCAAAGAACGGTCACTCATCATTTCCCCGACCAAGAGCCAGCTCATGCTTTTCACCCCGTTCAGTCGTGAATTCAAGTCTACTCTGGACATATCAATCTGCGGATCACCCGTCCCCACCGTCAACCAGGCCAAGCTACTCGGCGTCACGTACGACTCGATGTTCACATTCAGCCATCATGCCAAAGACATCGCGAGACGGATGTCGCAGCGCAATAACGTACTGAAAGCCTTAGCCGGAAGCACCTGGGGCAACCAAAAAGAAACCCTCCGCCTCACGTTCAAAGCCATCTCGCAAGCGATCTGCAACTACGCCGCACCCGCCTGGTCCACCTTCCTCTCGGACTCCGCTCACGCCAAAATCCAACGTTCTCAGAACTCCGGACTCCGCGTCGTGACAGGGAATCATCAAATGGCCGACACTGACCATATTCATCGCGAATCAAAGGTCATGCGCACCAAATCCCATCTGAACATGCTCGCCGCGCAGTACCTCGCGAGATCGTTGGACCCAGAACACATCCACCACGGCCTCCTCGACTGCCCGGCGCCCCCTCGCGCAATGAAGAACAACCTCGTGTTGAGCTGCAAGAAGACTGTCGAAGCCGCGAAACAGATGTCAAAGGATCCGAACAATGGGAAATCAGTCGCAAACACCGTACACTCGATGATGGTCTCGAACGAACTCCAATCGTTGAAGGGTGCCGTCATCCTGGAAGGCAGACCTCCGCCCCTTATCCAGGAAGAAGAGAAGGAGTTACCCCGCAAGACTAGATGCACGCTCAGCCAGCTCCGCTCGGGATTCAGCAGATTCATCAACAACTACCTCCACCGCATTGACGAATCCATCCCCGACGTGTGTCCCGATTGCTCTTCCGGACCTCACGACGTTGCGCATCTCTTCAACTGCCCATGCCACCCGACCGCGCTGTCTCCAATCGACCTCTGGACCAAGCCGCTGGATGTCGCAGCGTTCTTGAAGATATAAGAAAAAAAAAAAAAAAAGAAGAACAAGAAACGAAGTACACGGACGTTCTTCGAAGCCGGCTACATCCGGCAACAACAACAACAGTGTTCTTTGTGTGCTCGACTGAGTAACACATCTCCTTTTTAGCTCTGCTAAAAAGGAGTTCCTTTCTAAAAGGAACATCTGTATGGACACCATATCCATACATGATGAAGGATGCCTAGTATCCTTATTGAACGATCCGAACGTTCATACTCTACTAAATAATATTTTAGTTAGAGAACATCTTTCGCTGCTTTCCCTTGACGCGATCGATTGTTTATGACACACGCAAAACGTAACGTGTTATGCTCTCTCTGATTATAGAGTTGCTAAACATGGACGACGAATGCGATTGGGAGAAGACACTCCGCAGGGCGCTCGAAGACGATCCCATTGACATCGAGGCGTTAGACGATGACGGAAGAGACGAAGATGAAGAGTTCTTCGAAGAAGAAGACGCCTCTTCGCCTTCCCAAGAAAGAGCCTGGGAATCTGCCTCTTCGATTCTCAGGCCACCAAAGATTCCGCGTCATAGCGACTTCATAAATGCAGGTAGTTACAATATCAGCTAACTCCGCAATAAAATTCGAAAGCTCTTTATTCAATTCACTAATTGAAAAAGGATTTAAATTCTTATGAAAGGTTGCAATAAAAAACCAAGAACAGAATTCCCCCATTCAGTGGAAGAGCTACCGCCCCCTCCGATTCTGGAGGAGCACAGAAGACGAACGAGAGTGAAGATGCCGGAAAGCATACTCCGCCCTTTTGAAGAGCTAGCTGCGGGAAAATATGTGCCATTTTCCGAGCGAGAGGCCCATTTCGCCGCGTTGCCGCTCACCTGTTCACCTCTGGCGCTTCCTCCAGTCCTGGACGAGCAGCTCAGGCAGGTTGCGAATCACGCAACCAAACTTATGGTCGGAGACGCCTGCCTGACTGCTCTCGATGAACTCACTACAGCGACGCTCAACGCTCAGACATTCGCCTTGAAGTCGCTCACCCAGGCGGACACTGATGCAGCAGCGGGATACCTCCGCCTTGCAGGGAAGTACACCGCGATTCTACACAAAGACCTTGTAGCCTTAAGACGAGAAAGAGCATTAAGGTTAGAGGTTCTCATACCTTAAGGTAAAAGATACTATAACTGGTGAAACAATTTCTTCATAGTAAGTTATTGTGCTCCAAAAAAAAATCTATATTCTCAGAAGCATGAGGATCGACACCAAGTCGCTCCCCGCTTATCGATCAGCACCCGTGGAGAATTCATCGATTCCACCAAGGTTCGCCAGTGAAGAGGTCAGAGCCCCGCTATTCGGTAACGCGCTCATGCAAGAGTTGAACCGATCTTCTCCAGCAAACGACATACGAAAGTCAATAGCTGCGCTCCAACGAAGACGGCAGTTCGGAGAAGGAAAACCAGATCGGTCAGTTACGCTCTCTCAGACCCCTGTTGATGTTGGGGAACAAAAGTTACAGTCGTGGGAAAATATCTGCCGAGATAGAATGGTCTTAGAAGGCATGAAGGGTTATAGTCTACCCTTTTTAGGTAGAAGACCGAGCCCGTGTTCTCACTCTATACCTAAACACAGACCCCACAAAGCTGTAGACGAAGTTCTTAAACAAGAAGTAGAGAAATTGCTCAGTAAGGGAGCAATAGAAATAACCAGAAACACGACCAATATCTGGCTCTCTTCGGTCTTCGTCATCCCCAAAAGAGACGGAGGGACTCGCACCATTATAAATCTGAAACCTCTAAACAAGTTCATTGCCTATCAACATTTCAAGATGGAAAGGGTAGACATGGTTTCTGAACTTATTTTTCAAGGAAACTTCTGTGCAAAGATAGATCTAATGGATGCATATTTCAACATCCCAATCCACGAAGAGGATAGAAAGTATCTATGCATACAAGTCGAAGAAACTATCTACAATTATAAAGTGCTACCTTTCGGATTATCCTCCGCTCCGTTCATTTTCACCAAAGTGATGAGACCCGTTATCGAAAACCTCAGGTCCAGGGGCATAAAATGCATAATTTACTTGGATGACATCCTCATTATCGGTGACACGGCGGAGTCTTTATCCAATCACCTAGCAAAGACAATTGAGCTTCTCACCACGCTGGGTTTAGCGCTTAACTTTGAGAAATCGATTCTCGAGCCCACTCAAATAATAGAATTTCTGGGAATAGGTATCAATACCGTATCCATGAAATTTTTCATCCTGCCCAGAAAAATAGCCCAGATCCAATCAGAGGCTACTTCTCTTAGAGAAAAAGTACAAGTCTCCGGAAGAGAACTTGCAAAATTTTTGGGCAGGACAAACTCCGTGTTCCTTGCTTCAAAACTTTCTTGTCTATTCTCGAGGATTCTTCAGCGAAAGTTAGGTCCTATTTCGAGGAGTGGGAATTTCGACGCGATGATCCTACTCGACGAGGAGTGCAAGCAAGAGCTGTCCTGGTTCGTAGAAAAACTACCTTTCTCTGCTCAGGAGAGCATAAACCCTGGAAACGCGGTCATATCAATGAATTCTGACGCATCAGGAGAAGGGTGGGGGGCAGTGTGCCAAGGAAGGAGTACGGGTGGACGCTGGAATCCCATCGAATCGCTCAGTCATTGCAACGAGCAAAAAATGTTGGCATGCTGGCTAGGCATTCAATGCTTTAGTGATATTCTATCAGGAAAAAGAATTCGCCGTCAGCTCGATAATACATCCGCTATTGCATATCTGAACAACAGAGGAGGCACTAGAAGCAAGGGCATGCTACAAACCGCTAAACTTATCTGGCATTGGGCGAGTATTACCAATACGGTCATTGTAGCGACTCACATTCCGTGAAAATTCAATACGATCGCAGACTTCGAATCACGCAAATTCAAGATGGAAGAATGGTCCCTCGACCAGGAAATCGCGGAAGAGATCTTTGAAAAGTACGGTACCCCAACCATTGATCTCTTCGCGAGTAGGATGAACAAATAGTGTTCCGCCTATTTTTCTTGGAGACCTGACCCCGGGTCCCTTGCAGTTGACGCCTTCAGCATAAATTGGAGAGGACTCTGTGCTTACGCATTTCCTCCATTCAATCTTGTTGCGAGAACAATAAGAAAGTGCCTTGACGACAAAATCAATTCAATGATTTTAGTCGCGCCAGACTGGAGGTCTCAAGCTTTCATGCCTCTGATCCCAGAACTTGCTTGGAAGACCTCCCAAGTAATTCAAGCCAAGAACCGACCACTGATTACGAACCCATCGGGAATCGCACACCCTTGCTGCGTACCAAGCTTCCGACTCCGAGCATGGCTGATCTCCCCGGTAAATGGGAGAAAGAAGGGATATCTAAAGCAGCTTCTGCCTACATTCTCAATAGCTGGGCACCATCAACATGTAAACAGTACGATTCTGTGCTGAAAAATTGGATGTATTACTGTAGAACAGCTAATATTTCAGATATACCGACTCAAAGTTCCCTCGCTAATTACTTAGCAGAACTTAAAAATGAGGGTCGGAGCTTCAACTCGATTGGTGTTCACAAATCAGCAGTGATTACTCACTACAAAGCTAAATTGAGAAGATTGGAGGAAATGCCTATCATTTCAAGTCTAATGAAAGGCATGTTTAGATTAGCCCCCCCCCCAAAGCCTAAATACTCTGAGGTTTGGGAAGTCAAGAAAGTAACCGACTTACTGATTAACTGGGGGAAAACGGAAGATCTTACTCGCAAAAGATTGACTCTGAAACTTACAATGTTATTAGCGCTCGCTTCTCCGAAAAGAACTTCAGAACTTGCGCAGCTTTCTTTAACAAGTTTACAGAGAGGTGCTGATTCTTTGACATTCTTTCTTGACATGACCAAAAATAGAAGAATAGGTCAAAAAGCGCATTCGGCAAACTATTACAGATTTGTTGATCCTATGCTTTGCCCGATCGCAACTTTAGAAAGGTACCTCGAAGTCACTAAAGATGATTCCAGACCTGATCATCTTCTGCTGTCTTTCAATAAACCCTACAATACAGTTACTTCACAAACTATTGCTAGGTGGATTAAGACAGTACTAAGCCTTGCGGGTTACACATCTTTCGGGGCACATTCGACAAGGGCAGTGTCGACTACAATGGCTAAGAATTCCGGGTTGTCTTCACAACAAATATTTCAAGCAGCTAACTGGGCCCCCCATAGCTCCACCTTCGAGAAGTTATATTATAAAGGAGACAATACACGGAGAGATTCCTTCCAGAAAGCAGTTCTTGCACAAAGGTATCTTTGAAAAAGCCATTTGATTGATTTGAGCATTGAAGTATAATGTTATATTTTGCTAGACAAACACAGTTTGTTGAAGTAAAATATTTATTATAACTCAATGCGAAAATCAATCAAGTGCCCACCACTCCCTCCCATAAAAAACTTTGACCAAAAACTTCCTTTCGTTGCAGCCCGCAACAGGTGAAGGCGGCCCAAGCGAGCAGGGGAGGGCAGTCAGCCGCAAGAGAAAAGCTTCAGCCGAGGAAGCATAAGTACCCTCACAAGAAGGCACAACCTGGCCTTTAGACCCAAATGTGGCTAATAAAGTTGTTGTTGTTGTACTTTCGTGACACAACACAGATACAGAATACAGTTGAAAAACAGGTGGAAACCATTGGTTCATTACCTGTTGAAAACATCGAAAATTCCACGAAAAGCAGCTCCGTCCTTTACGCTTCTCGCACACGACGAACACTGAGGAGTATGGCAGGACGGGCCGTTTTCTCTCTCGCGCGCGAGAGGTTCCGAGGGACTCTCCCGCCCTCGTTTGAAAGTGTGATCTCAGTCGACCAAGTCGAACAAAGCCATTTGATTGATTTTCGCATTGAGTTATAATAAATATTTTACTTCAACAAACTGTGTTTGTCTAGCAAAATATAACAATATCTCACTTGGATACATATAGCTTGGCGCTTCCTTGATCGATGCAGTCCGCGAATGCTGCCGTCTCCGAGGCGCACGTCCGCTTCAGTGACTGCAGGAACTCCACGCCACAGTTCGTCACCGCAGCCGCTTCCTTTAGTGTCAGCCGCGGGTCTTCCAATTCACGACGGCGCAGCATGTACTCCTGCAAAACATGTCACCACTATCGCATGGAGTTACAAAGTGCCGTCGGTAGTGTTGTGTTAAGGAGTCGGTCCATTAAGGAGTCGGTCCAGTTACAAAGAGGTTAAGGAGTCGGTCCCGGTCAAGTCGGTCCATAGGTAAACTGCCGAATGGCAAAAAACATCCGATTCTTGGCACTACGAGATTTCGCACCGAAACGTTTCGCATCCGGCATTTCGCAGTAAAGTGTCTAAGCCATTATTCAGTTTTTTTCGCTTAGTCTTAGGCAAATGTAACGCTAACGAGGCCGTACGGCTTAGGTACCAAAACGAATGAAAAAACTTCACATCATAAAATTTTGTAATTTTTTGTGCATTCAATCACCACTTCGTGAATTAGCTAGAATAGAATTTTTCGAATACTTTGGATGCGAAAATTCGGATGCAAAAAGTCGCGGTACGATATGTCATTCATTCATTCTACTCTTTCTCTACTTATGCTTCAACTCTTATTGCGTTTTCCCATCCTTTTTCCATTTCGCTTGACGCGTACAAACATCCTTTGGACCGGTCTCATTCAACACCTGATCTACAAATTTTGTCTGCAAGCGGTAAAAAAGGGTATTTACGAAAACCTCTCACATTCTGATCTTGAATCTTAATGATCCTCTTTTCATTATTTTAACCCTAATCGTGATACAAATTGTTTGAGCATATAGAATACCTGACATGTTGAAAAATAAGGAAAACAAACGTTCTTCGAGCCAAACTGAGAGAAGGTCTCCTTTCTTTGCCTTTAACTTGCTCTCTTCTCCATATTATATATTTTTCCCTCGGGAAAAGCATTCATTCCTAAAAGTTTTTCACAAAAAATGTAAGCGACGTTCAGCTGTGATTAGCTATTCAAGACTAAATTACCGCATCAAACCTTGATCTCTCCTTCGCATTTGATGTGCATGTAGGGAGCGACGGCCTTAAAGTAGGGTGTAGAAAGAGTGATCTCTTGTGGGACCGTGAGCTCGGCTTCCGTCGGAATCTTCACGTCTTTGGTGAGTGCCATCTCAGCTCTGATGATTTGGTAACAACCTTGACAGACCAAGAAGACTTTAAAAATTTTCAAGACGTACTAAACTGAGCCGATGAAAAGTAGACACGAGACTTGAAAGGAACTTGTTAAGTTGAACTATGGAAAAAGCATTCGTTAAATCGGAAGTTTTGAGAAATCTGAACGATCATCTAGTCAACTACAAATGTTTCTGAACAATAATGCACTAAAATAACACAGTTCATTGTTTTAAATTCAAACCAACTCTGTTACGAGTGGAACACTATAGAGAGATAATAAATGGAGCATTTAGAACAACAAGAAATAAACTCAACGCTCGTTCAACTAGTTTTTTCTATAGACCCTTCCTGAAATAATAAACCAACCCGGCAGTGGTGCGCTTCTTTCGAGTTTTCCCAACGCTTATTTCCCAAACAAGTTTCTGGAACCAGAACTTTTCAAGTCGTACAACAAACAAATAATGATTACCGTCTAGATGAGAAAAAAATAATGAAACACTGTATCGATTTTCTAAAAACACAGTTTCAATTTCTAGAGTTGTTTTGTTTCTGAAGAGCAGTTTCGTTTTGCTTCTGGCTCAAAACCATGACAACGCAAAAACGAAAAAGCTTCTGTGTTGATGCGAAGGAAAGATTTTGCCAACGATATATTTTCCCCGATTTCTCAGTTATTGTGTTTTTAGTATTTCTCATTTCTGAAATGACTCGAGTTAGCTGTCGCCGGAAATGCATCGACTCTCAAAACTTGATAGCCCAAAATCCTATATCACAGTTTTCCAGAAAGTGACATGAATACGATTATAAGTCAGTTTTAATTAATGTGCATAATCATATTTAGCCTCAGTTTTCTCAGATCAAATAAGATGAATCTACAACTTATACAAGTCAGAACAACTTTATACATACAAAAACTTTTAAAGTAATTGTTCAAGGAACTATCTGCATGGGTTTGGACTAGCTTTACGGTAATTAGACCGTACTGCTAATGAGCTAGATCGTATGAAGTTATGGAGGACATGAATACAGTTTGAGACAGTAAAAATTGCAAAAGAATGACAACAACTAAAAATGCAAAAACACTTTTTTCTGACCGTGGTAGAGACTCCATTCCTCGAATTTTATTTTTTTAAAGGACCCCATTTTTGTTATAAACAAATAATATGATTCCTTTATGTTGAATAAACGCAAAATTTATAATATTGATTCTCATTATTCATTTTCTATCAAAAAGAAACGAACTTGAGACTGAAGAGACTTGGATTTTCGTGCGAATAGCTGGGCTACTAAGAAAACTATCGTGTCTTTTAAGACGCCTCGAAAAATTCATTACAAAGGTGCAACGTTTGCGGCTAATTGGAAATATGTACCTTTGAAAATTTTATAAGTTTTTTCAAAACAATATGAATAACCTTATAAGGTATACAATATTTTCAATAATTGATTCGTGTTATTTGTTGATATGTGTCATGTTTGGCCTTGATATGTGTCATGTTTGGCCTTGATATGTGTCATGTTTGGCTTTCAGTGATTTGTTTTGAAAAAAGAATTTATCGAGGATTGAGCAATGAAATTCATGTTCCTTCAGATGAAAAAGTTCTAGAGTTAATTTTCCATTGATATAATTTTTCCTCTTAACTTATCCACGTTACTGATTCACTTATCAATGGCGTTTCCAATAGCCGCTACGAGAGGGGCAAGGGCAGTAAGCAGCATCAGAGCCGGGAATTCCATCAGCTCCGTTGTCTCCATCGGGACCGGGCTGGCCAGCGCGGCCGGGTCCTCCTGGGCGACCATCGTTTCCGGGCCGACCGTCTTGACCAAGGTTGCCGGGACGTCCCATTGGTCCGGGGCCGCCAGGTTGTCCGGGAGATCCTGGTGCGCCAGGGGTGTAGTCGACTCCAGATTGGCCATGGGCACCAGGTGCTCCATTGTTGCCTCTGTTGCCAGGCTGGCCAGGTGCACCAGGCTGTCCCATAGGTCCTGGGCCTCCAGGTGCGCCTGCGGGGCCAGGGCCTCCAGAGTTACCAGGTTGACCAGCGGGTCCGGGAAATCCAGGTTGACCAGGAGGGCCAGGAGGACCAGCGGGACACTTGATGCAGCCACCGGGAATATCGTGTGTGACGGAAAGAGAAAGACCAGAAGCACCGGGACGGCCAGGTTTTCCAGGTTGTCCGTCGTTACCACGAGCACCGGGTTGACCAGGAGGTCCGGGAGGACCAGCGGGGCATCCTCGAGAGGAGGGGCCACAGTTGCAGCTGGCCTGACGCTTGTTGCGTCCAACGGTGAAGAGAGAGGCGAAGTTGGGGGGAGCGTCGGAGGAGCCGGAAGGGTTGATGTGCATCTCGAGAAGGCGGGTCCAGGTATCTTCTGCCATCACCTCAACCAGAATGGATGTTCATCAAAACACTTAGATCATATATTCGAAAGGCTTTTAGAAAGAATTAATATTGGTTTCAGAAGCAGAGAGAAGCAGAGATAAGGATTTTGATAAAGGAAAATGACAGAATGCTTACGCGGAATTCCTTTATGCCATCAGCCACTTCATTCTCTAGCGAAGAGATGTCGGTGACGATGACATTGATAGACACGAGTGACACCAGAATGACGCAAAGAGAGCCTGCAGAGGCGACGCCCACCAACCACGTCATCTGGTGAATTGTTGTGTAAAAAAAATAATGCGAAGTATTCATCAATTAAAGCAAAGCATTGGACAGTGATTCCATATGGGGAAGGGGAGGCGGTATGGAATGACCGGAAAATAAGCTTTCTTATATATATATATAGATATATATATATATCTATATATATATATAAGAAAGCATTTACGTTTTTTTGCGTTCACATTCGTGCCGTCTGCTTCACAAAGTGTGGTCGCTCTTCGCTTTCGCTCTACTGTCACGAATTTCTTGCGTACGTTTTTTTCTCGTGCTTCCCAGTGCTTCATCTCCTCTTTTTATTTTTATTTTCTTCATTTCTTGTTCTCATTTCTACTCATTTGTTCTTTGTTCAGTTTTTCTAATTGTCTACTCGTAAGTATTTTCTCAACTTCTTTTTCGACTGAGTAGTTTTAAATTTTCCCCAAAGGGGCTCTACCTCGTTTCGGAGGTCGAACTTTGGTAAGGAAAGGCTCGTGCCGTTGATTTGGCGTGAGTAACTGACTCAGTTACTTTTACCAGAGTTCATCTCCAAGTCTGCCGTTTTGAGACCTTATATGTCTATCACAATGTCTAGCCTTACGAACCTTTCTCCTACCAATCTTTCTCCAGAAGGTGCAGCTATCTTGCAACACATCACCTGTCTCATGGAAAAAATGCAGGAGTCAAACACGAATGCTATTAACGCACTAAGAGATGTAGTTACGCAACAAGCAGCAATTTCGAACAACTTGATTGCCACAGTTTCTAGTTTAGTTTCCTCGGTAAACAACCTATTGTCTGCCCAGTCGGGTTCCTCCTCTCCGCTTAACATTCCATCTGCTGCCCCCATGTCTTTTGCAGCGGTCGCTTCTGCTGTCACGAGATCTCTCGCCAGTGACACAGAAGCGCAGGATAAAGCAACACGTGCAGTCCTGGTGAGCATCGCCGAGGCAGATACTGAGGAAGAAACGGCTAAACAAGATGAAGCTCTTCTCACATCAATACTGAAGGTAGCTACCGATCCTCAACTTACTCCACTTCTGACTTCTGAGGGTAAGCTTAATAAGAAACATGTCTCCATTCATAGACATTCAGGTAGCAGCTACACTTTAGAGAGAACTCATTACCGACCAAGACCAGCCAAGATACAGTTCGCAGACAAAAAGACTCGGGACTCATTCTTGCTTCATACACGCAGCTCTAGGTGTGTCCCAAAATGCAGCAATAACGTGCATGCGTATGCCCGCCCGGACTATATGATACATCAGCTTAAATTCGATGCTGAACTTCGTAGGGAGTGTGGAAAGAGAAATGAAGCTGAAGGTAAGCTTGTACATATTGTGAGAGATGTAGGAAATGGGCCCGAGGTATTTCAGCTTAGAAACCCTCGTGAGCTTCCTAGTAGAAATTACCAAAGAAAGGAAACGACCACTGAAAAAGCTCCTAATCACCCGCTCGGGTCCTCTGTTCCAGTTGCTCAGGAATCTCAGGTTACTCCAAAGATCACATCTAGAGGAAGAGCACGAGGACGTGGCCACGGCCGTGGTCGTGGTCGTCTTGTAGTCAGTCGACTACATCGATCATCACCTCCAGCCACCACGCGAGCATCGTCCAGAGCTGCATTAGCAACACACGATGCTGCCACGGCGATCATACCAACGGATGCTAAAGAGTCTCTCATAACGAGAGCGGAGTCAGTCGCTATTCCGACCCCATAGGATGTACCCTTACCAGAACATAATGAGAGTAAACGAAAAACAAATTTTTCCAACATAGTCTGTATTCTCATCAACATTAGATCTGTGGCAAACAAGATAAACATTGTAGAATATCTCGCATACGAGTCCAAGGCAAGTTTGATAGCGCTTACAGAAACGTGGGCTCATCCATCAGTTATTCAAGATTCCATGCTATCTTTGAATCAAAAATTCAATGTTTTTCGTTCGGATAGATTAAGTGACAACCCAGGAGGTGGAGTTGCCATTCTTGTTCACAAATCTTTAAACTCTGTCATGCTACTTTCTAAGAGTTTCTCCATCTACTGTCAGATGTTGTCAATCAAGGTCCCTACAAGACAACATCATATCCTTGTTCACTGTATATATAGAAGTCCGAGGTGCACAGTTGAAGACTTCGAGCGCATGTTAGAATTTTTGGAAGACGTACTCATCAATCACAGCCAAGTGAACCACGTCTTGATGGGAGACTTCAATACTTCGGAAATCGGTTGGCCATATTTCACTATCAAAAGGGATGTTCCAACAAACCACCCTTCAAGAGCTCTGGTCCGATTCGTCTCCAAGTTTTCTCTCTACCAACACGTGAGCGAGCCAACCCGGTTGGACAATACATTAGATTTAGTCTTCTCCACAGAGCTAGACACGGTGACTCAGTGTGTAGTTAAACCTCCTCCTCCCTCATGCGATCATAACATGATCGAATTCGTAATAACAGGGTTCCAATCGGGGATAAACCAACCCAAGAAGAAGTTCTATCCTTGCTATCAAAAAGCAGACTATAACTTGGCCAACTTCTTGATAATAAGCATTGACTGGCCTGGAATCCTTTCCACACAAGTAGAGCCTGATCTAAAATATGGAATTTTTCTCGAGAAAATCCACGAGGTTATCAAAAAATGCGTTCCATTGGTCAAGTTGAATTCCAGGAAAAAACAAACCAGTTACCCGCCCATTATAGCTCGTGTTCGTCGTCAAGCAAAAAGGCTATTCAACAGAAAACATATGATTGGAATTTCTCCATTCAATAAAATGAACCTGAAACTTCGCCGATGCCTGGACTCTCATCGACGTAACCTCGAGAAAGCATTTCTTGGAAGCAAAGGATTGAAGAGTCTCTACCGCTTCAGCAACTTGAATTTCAAAGACGATTCAACAATAGGCCCTATAAAAACTGCGAATGGCTCGGTGGTTTCTGAAGATTTCAAAAAATCTCAAATTTTTGCGGAGCATTTCAAATCACAATTTCTGCTTTCTGTGATGGGATGCGGAAGACTCTTAAAAAAGCAAACTGAAAATTCTTTAGATTTCATTCAGATCAATGCGCACACAGTGTTTTCCCGAATCAAGCGTCTGCCAGCGAAGAACAATTCCTGCCCAGACCTGATTCCATACGTCTTCATCAAAAACACGGCGTTAACCATCTCTCAACCATTGGCAATACTATTCGACAGCTTTCTACTACAAGGAAGATGCCCAAGTTCTTGGCGCTCAGCTATCATCAAACCCATCTACAAGCGAAAAGGTTGTCGCACTGACCCCGTAAACTATAGGCCAATCTGCATGACACCTTCCACCTCTAAGATCATGGAACGTATTCTTTGCGAAAACATACTCGAATATCTGAAGGAGAATTCACTACTCAGTCCTTGTCAATTCGGTTTCAGACCCCGCCATTCTTGCGAGCTAGCACTATTGGAGACTCAAGTGAAGTGGCACAGGAAACTGGACAACAAAGAGTTCATTAGCTGCGTATTGATAGACTTCTCACGTGCTTTTGACGCTGTTCCAATACCCTTTCTAATGGAGAAAGTATCAGCTTTCGGAATCAGAGGCTGTCTCGCAAAATTCATCGAATACTTCTTGCAGAACCGAAAACAGTTTGTCCGCGTTGGTGAGTGCGACTCACAATCATAC